>CM052901.1:10837326-10931656 GCA_028534135.1 Potos flavus
GAAACAAGAGGGGATCAGGAAGGAGACAAACCATAAGAGACTCCTAAACTCATGAAACAAACCGAGGGTGGCTGGGGGGTAGGGGCGGGTAAGGATAGGGTGGCTGGGTTATGGACATTGAGGAGGGTATGTGCTATGGTAAGTGCTGTGAAATGTGTAAGCCTGAGAATCCAGAGGCATGTACCCTGGGGCAAATAATACACTATGCATTAATTGAAAAATAAAAAAAAGAAAAGAAAATTTCAACAAGACCAACAGAAAGTTCTTGAGCCAAAGTCACCCTTTAGAGGAGTTTCGTATCTCCCAAAAGTGGGTCTGCTTTAGTATCCTTGATGTACTCAGTCACTGGCCGGGAGCAGCCCATGGGAAAATTGGTCTCATGCAAATGCAGTGGAGGATTACAGAGCTCAGCAACTGAGATCATCATTCAACCAGGCTCCTTGAAGTCAGAGATCTGAGAGGTGCCTTTCACGGCCACTACAGTCCTCATAAAAGAAAGTTCTGCCTCTCACTTCACACTCCTTACTAAAAAGCACACAAATAGGAAGTAAAGTCTCATTTAGGGCAGAGGTGTCTTTCCCCAGGCCAGAAACTCACTGATTCATTCAGATCATACTTTAGTGATGCAATTAAGCACATAGTTTACACAGAGTTGCATTCAAATCCCACCTCCCCCAGTTGGTGGTTGCATGAATTTAAGCAAGTCACTTAAAAACTGAAGAAGTCCTAAAAATACACAAAAAAACTGAAGTTTCAATGGCTTCATCTGCTACATGGAGATAATGATGACCTCGCTTACCAAATTGGGACTATTGGGAAAATGAAATAAGCTCCAAGGTCCCATGAGTGAAGGTATGGCTTGGCTTAAAAAGTTTTAACTGAACTGAAATCAAGAGTCGGACACTCAACTGACTGAGCATCCAGGCACCCCTTGGCTCCTAGTTTCTTAGCACAACACTCCTTCCTCTTCCCCAGTCACCTGATGCAAAGTCTAAAGAGAGGAGTCTCTACTTGTCATCTCTTTGCCCACGAAGTCTGGCTTCCCCCCCCCCCCCGCCCCCTTGATCTCAGCTATTATTTATTTTTAAACAGTACCTTCCCTGCTAGGACCAGTAACCCCCACCTCAGATTCGGAGAACCACGCCTCCCCTTAATCTAAACATGTAGTTCCTATGGAAATCACCACAGTCCAACGTGAACCCACATGGTTGTACACTTAACCCAAGCTGGATCAATCAGAATCCTTCCTGAAAACTTTTAAAACCAGAACTGAGGAGCAAATCAGTCAAAATCATAAGATGTAATTGTCTAGCACACTCTCAACAGCGATGGTTTCTGTCAGGAGGAGAAGAAAGTCCACGTGCACAACCAGAGAGGATGAGTCTGGCCATATACTGCTCTAGATTAATGACAGAGAATCTCATTTGTACTCAATTCTCTGGATCAAGTTATTCCTATGGATGTGTTGTTCAAGCTGTTCCATGGATTCTGATATCCATTTTTACCTAATGGACTTTGAATTAGTTTGCTCTCACAATTAAGTTTTCTAACAAAAATAACTAAGATCCAATCGCCGGCTCCCCTGACTGGTCCATGTTCTTTCCCAAATAAGAAACTACCAGCCAGTGAACTTCCCTCAAAAGAAACAAGTGTGGGCTCCTGAGTGGCTCAGTTGGTTAAGCGGCTGCCTTCAGCTCAGGTCATGATCCCAGAGTCCGGGGATCGAGTCCCGCATCAGGCTCCCTGCTCAGCAGGGAGTCTGCTTCTCCCTCTCACCTTCCCCCTCTTATGCTCTCTCTCTCTCATTCTCTCTCTCTCTCAAATAAATAAAATCTTTAAAAAAAAAAAAAAAGAAACAAGTGTGTACCTGAAACTATATAACATTCAATGTCAACTACACTTTAATAATAAAATTTTTTTAAAAAGAAACAAGTTTGGACTTGGTTCTTCTGTCATGGCCTTTTCCTTCCCCCAAATCTTATAGAGTCAATTAATTAAAAGCATAGACTTTGGAATCTTACAGACTTGGGTTTGAGCCCCAGTTCTTCTATTTATTGGCTATATGATCCTAGGCAAGTTAATTAAACCATCAGAGCCCCAATTACCTCATCTCTAAAACGGAAATAATAGTTACCTCAAAGTGTTGTTGTGACTATTCCTTGAGTCGGTACACACAAAGAACTTTACATAGTGCCTACAATAAACCAAGCCATAGTGGGCAAATGAAAAGAAGTAGTTGTACTTCCATGTGCATGGAAAGAAATAAAACAACAGCTGCTCACCTTTAAGCATAGTGGAAAGCTTCAGAGTTGGCATCTATCTTTCCAACGGGAGACCTCCAATGGGAAGATCAAGGCAGATCAAGGATGCCATCTACAAGGCTCTCAACCTTCCCCTCCATACTCAAAGTAATCTAGTTACAACTGGACTACCAGAGAGAAAGACTCACTTTTGTCCACCAACAACATGCCAGCTTACCCCCACCTTGGCCTCCTGAGGTCAACTGAGTTATTTAGACCCATATTGATAAAATGAACATAAAATAAACTAACAGACACAGTCAATGAGGAAAAGCTCTTTCAGAAGATTGTTAGCCAATAACTGAAGAAGGGATGATAGAAATTAAAAAAAAATACCATTTTCCTGGCCATAATGAAATAATAAATTCAAGCCAAAACTATCAGTGGATTCATAAACCACTGGGTAAAGAGCTGATGGAAAACTGGATATTCCCATGATGCCAAAGCATCACTCCACTGACTATGTTAATCACCAGGAAGAAAATATTCCTGGTTAATTACCAGGAAGAATTAGTCTGTCACCACCTAAACCCACTGTTCAATCTTGTTATTGCTGATAGCGGGACTTATGTGCCATTTACTGTGTGCCCCTCGATGTGTACACATCACCTCTGAATGATTCATAAAGAAAAATATTAAAAAAAAAAAAAAGAAAAATATTTAACCAGAACCAAATCAAGCTTTTAGTTCTAATATGCAGTTTCTATGAAATACAGAGGATAAAATAACAAGATAGGGGTGCCTGGGTGGCTCAGTCGGTTAGGCATCTGACTCTTGATTTCAGCTCAGGTCATGATCTTAGGGTTGTGGGATGGAGCCCCACATTGTGCTCCACAATCAGCGAGGAGTCTGCTTGTGATTCTCTCCCTCTAGCCCTCCCCTTGCTCATGCTCTCTCTCTCTCCCAAATAAATAAATAAAATCTTAAAAAAAAAATAACAAGTTAGGGGTGCTTGGGTGGCTCAGTCATTAAGCATCTGCCTTGGGCTCAGGTCATGATGCCAGGATCCTGGGATTGAGCCCTGCATCGGGCTCCCTGTTCAGGGGGTAGTCTGCTTCTCCTTCCCTCTGCCTCTTCCCCAGCTTGTGCTTGTGCTATCTCTCTCTCTCTCTCTCAATCACTCTCTCTCTCAACAAACAAACAAATAAATAAATCTTTTTAAAAAATAACAAGTTAACACCATGAGGAAAACGTGAGAAAAACTCAGAAAGTGGGGCATTCCACAGGACAGCTGGCCTGGTATCTGAAAGAAGTCAATATCATGGTCTTTTGTGCTCTGCTCACTAAATGCAGATATGGGGTAGGAGGTTCCCCACACACATCCTACAAGCAACTCTCCAAATGCCAAGTGGGTGTGCTACTATTAAACTCAATTCTGACACTATCTATCCAGAAATACGATCAGATACCACAGGTTAAGGGTTCAGTCCTACAAGACCATCTCTCCCCCCACAGTTGTTCCCAGTACTTGACCAACTGGCTATAAATCAAAGGTTCCCATGCCTCCCACCTTGGGTTTGATTAATTTCCCAGAGCAGCTCTCAGAATTCAGAGAAACATTTTACTTACTAGATCACTAGGTTATTATAAAAGGATATAACTCAGGAATAGCCAGATGGAAGAAATGCATAGGGCAAGGTCTGGGGAAAGGGCACAGAGTTTCCATGCTCTCTCCAGGCATGCCACTCTCCCCAGATCTCCAACATCCTGGAAGCTCTCCAAACTCAGTCCTTTTGAGTTTTTATGGAGGCTTTATTACATAGGCAGGATTGATTAAATCATTGGCCGTTGGTGTCTGATCCAACCTTCAGCCCCTCTCCCCTCCCTGGAGGTGTGGGGGGGGTGGGACTGAAAGTTCCAACCCTCTAATCACTTGGTTCGTTCCCATGACAACCAGTCCTCATCCTTAGGTGCTGTCCCAAAGTCACCTTATTAACATAACAAAAGACACCTTTTTACTCTTGCTTTGGAAATCCCAAGGGTTTTTAGGAGCTCTGTGCCAGAAACAGGGCCAAAGACCGAATATATATTCCTTATTATAAATCACTATATCACACATGGGGGGGAAAAGGTGGAGAGACAGCAGGACTGTTCTAGATTAGAAGAGACTTAAAAGCTATAACCACCAAATGACCTTTGATTGGAATCTGGTTTGAATAAACCAGCTATAAAAACTCATTTTTGGTTCAATGAGGGAAATTTAAATGCAGCCTAGATGTTAAAGGATATTAGGGAATTATTGTTAATTTTGTTAGATGTGATAATGGTACTATGGTTATATAGGAAAAAATATCCTTTTTGTTAGTGATGCGCGTAAAAATATGTAGGGTGAAATATGATGTATGTAATTTATTTTTTTTTAAAGATTTTATTTATTTATTTGCCACAGAGAGAGATCACAAGTAGACAGAGAGGCAGACAGAGAGAGAGGGGGAAGCAGGCTCCCTGCTGAGCAGAGAGCCCGATGCAGGGCTCGATCCCAGGACCCTGAGATCATGACCTGAGCCAAAGGCAGAGGCTTTAACCCAGTGAGCCACCCAGGCGCCCCTGATGTATGTAATTTATTTTGAATATTTCAAAAATAGACTAAGCAAGTATAGTAAAATTATTACAACTGTTAAATCTAGATGATGGTATATGAGTGTTCATTGAGCTATTTACTTCTGTGTATGTTTGGAATTGTTCAAAATAAAAATGTTTTAAAATAAAGACTTTTTTCATGTATACAAAAGCTGAAGGAATTCATTACCAGCAGAAGTGGAATACAGGAAATGTTAAAGGAAGTCTTTTAGGCAGAAAGAAAATGTTACCAGATGGAAATCTGGATATACACAAAGGAATAAAGGATACTTGAAATGGAAAATATATGAGTAAATATAGAATTTTTAACTTACTTTTAAAATCACTTTAAAAGATAATTGAGTCTTTTCCACTTGGACCTGGACTAGAGATTACACATAGCCTTTACACATAGCCTATCAGATTGAAAAATTAAAATTTGTCAAAAATTATAAATGGGCAAATAACCAGTAAAAATATGTATTCTCACTTCTCTTAGAAATTTGGATGCTCTGTCAAGTCTGGTCCTTACATTTCCTCACAGCAGCAATTGTCTTGAGTTGAATGGTGGCTGGCCTTGATATCCTTTTTATAAAGGGGAAAACTGCAGAATAATGAGACTGGTATTTGTTTTCTCAGACGAAGAGAACAAAAATTTTATAGTTAAGGAAAAATCAGATAAGTAAGATAGGCTTTAGAAGTACAAGAAAAGCAAGACCAGAGGGAGGCACCAGAAACTGTGCCACCTACAAGTTCATGGCTAGTCCCCTAGGACACCAGGCTAGAGAAGCAAAATGGCTTCCAATCCTGCAAGCCCCTCAGGGAAAATGAAAATCTCTTGTTTTTTTTTTCTGGGAGTTGTTTGCCTGCATTGCATATTTAGTATGTCTTGTTGGGGTTTGCAAGAAATAGTGCATTAATTTTTTTCTTTTAATAAATATCTCATGGGTTGGAATAGGTGATACAGTTTCACTAGCTAAAGTTTGCTGTTTTTGTGAAAGTGGGTGTTAGTAACACTTTCAAAAGAGGATGGGATTTTTTTTCAGAGTTTTTAAATAAATTTTATTTTTTTAATTGTGTTATCTTAGTCACCATAAAATACATCATTAGTTTTTGATGTAGTGTTCCAAGGTTCATTGTTTATGTACAACACCCAGGGCTCCATGCAATACGTGCCCTCCTTAATACCCATCACTGGGCTCACCCATCCCCTCTGCCCCCTCCCCTCTAAAACCCTCAGTTTGTTTCTCAGAGTCCACAGTCTCTCGTGGTTCAGATTTTTTTAAAGCCATTTTGGAAGACCTCGCAGAGGTGAAAAGAATATATGAGACCAACAATTATTTTTTTTCCTCCTTTTTCTCAAATTTGGAAATTTGTTCCTCTGTGAGATGGCCATAAAAATTGTGGAACTCTTTAACGCCAAGGTTAGGGGAAAGAATGATGTTTTTATTGCCTTAGAGAGTGAACACTCAAAAAACCTAGTTTCTGGTCCCATTCTCTACACATGTGAGTGGTGTGAGGAAAGCATCACAGGGATGCTTAACATCTCAAGTCTTATGCTTTGTCCCTCTCTGCACTGCTTTCAATCTTATCATGAACAAGCATAGAGTCACAGAGTTAAAAGTGTTTCCCAAACTTAGTGGTCTGTATTTGCATATGTGAAGTGGAGAAAAAGAATTTTCCACATAAAACCAAGATAAATTTTTAAATGAAGGGAAACTACCCACAGCTAACATCATACTTAATGGTGAAGGATTAAATTCCTTCCCCCAAGGATCACAACACAAGACAAGGTGGTCTGCTCTCACCAGTTCTATTCAGTGTTCTACTAAAATTCTAGAGGAGGCGATTAGACAAGAAAAGGACATGAAAGGCATCCAAATTGGAAAGGGAGAGTTAAAACTATCTCTATTGGCAGATACCATGATCTTACATAGATAAAGCCATGAAGAATCCACCAAAAAGCTACTCAAGCTAATAAATGGGTTTAGAAATCTTGTAAGATACAGATCAATATACAAACATCAATTGAATTTCTATATACTTGAAATGAACAATCCAAAAATAAAATTAAGAAAACAATTCCAATTATAACAACATCAAAAATAATAAAATAGAAATACATTTAACAAAAGAGATGCAAGACCTGCCCACTACAAATCATTGAATGAAATCAAAGTAGACCTAAATAAATAAAAAGATATCCCATGTTCATGGATTGGAAAATTTAGTATTGTTAAGCTATCCGTACCCCCCATATTGATCTGCAGGTTCAACAGAATCTCCATCAAAAATCCAACTGGCTTTTTTTGCAAAAACTCTAAATCTGATCCTAAAATTCATATGGAAATACAAGGAATTCAGAATAGCCACAATAATCTTAAAAAAGAATAAAGTTGAAGAACTCCCACTTCCCAATTTCAGAAAACTAGAGGAGTTAACACTGTATAGTACTAGCATAGGATAAGCATATGGATCAATGGAATTGTGAGTCCAAAAATAAACCCTTATATCCATGGTCAATTGATTTTTGACAACGGTGGCAAGACAATTCAAAGGAAAAAGAATTGCTTTTCGACAAATACTGCTGTGACAACTAGATACCTACATGCAAAAGAACAAAGTTGAATCCCTACCTAACACCATATACAAAAATTACTCAAAATTGATGAAAGATTGGGGCACCTGGGTGGCTCAATTGGTTGGGCATCTGACTTCAGTTCAGGTCATGATCTCAGGGTCCTGGGCTCAAGCCCCTGTATCTGGCTACCTGCTCAGTGGGGACTCTGTTTCTCCCTCTCCCTCTGCCCCTTTGCCCCTCCCCCCCACCCCCGCTCATGCTCTCTCTCTCTCTCTCTCATCGTCCCCTCAAATAAACAAATAATCTTTAAAAATGGACAAAAGATCTCAATGGAAGAGCTAAAACTGCAAAATTCTTCAAAGAAAACATAGATATAAATCTTCATGACCTTGGGTTAGACAATGATCCCTTACATTGGACATCAATATTACAAGTGAGAAAAGAAAAAATAAAGTATACCTTCTCCAAATCAAACATCACACTTAATTACTTTTGTTAATTCTTAATTTGTTAATAAAATAAAAATATTTTGATTTAATATTAAAATATTACAACTCAGTAATAAAAAGACAAAGAACAAAATTTTTATAATAGACAAAGAATCTGAATAAATATTTCTCCAGAGAAGATATATAAATGCACAACAGGCACATGAAAAGACACTCAACATCATTAACCATCAGGGAAATGGAAATTGAAACCACAATGAGATGCCACTTCACACTCACTAGAATGGCTATAATCAAAAAGACAACAATTACAAGTGTTATAGAGGATGTGGAAAAATGCTAATACTCATACACTGGTAGTGGCCATGTAAAATGGTTCAGCAACTTTGAAAAACATTCTACTAGTTCTTAGAAGGGTTAAACACAGAGATACCACATGACCCAGCAATTCTATTCCTAGGTATCTACCCAAGAGAATTCAAACATATGTTCACACAAAAACTTGTACACAAATATTCATGGTAGCATTGGTCATAATAGCAAAACCTCTAACAGCACTGCACTTGTGCAGAAAAAATGTCCTTTTTGTTAGAAAAGCACATAGAAATTATGGACAGGTGAAACATCATTAGGTCTGTAATTTATTTTAAAATATTTCCAAAACAGATGAAGTGAGTATAGCAAAAGTTTTACCCAAATGTCCAACAAGAGGCCAAAATTTACTCAAAGGAGTACCTGGGTGGCTCAGTCAGTTCAACGTCTGACTCTTCGTTTCTGCTCAGGGTCTTGATCTCAACGTCCTGGGATTGGAGCCCCAGGGCAGGCTCTGTGCTCAGCAGTGAGTCTGCTTAGGATTCTCTCTCCCCCTTTCCCTTTGCCCCTCCCCTGCCCCCCGCCCCCCTCCCACTTGCAGGCACTCTCTCTCCGTCTCTCTCTCTAAAATGAATGAATAAATCTTTGGAAAAATTTTACTCACAGATGTATTCTAGCTATTAAATCTAGCTCATATGATATTAAATACAAGTAAACACCTCAAAGCAGGAGAAGACAAAATAAAAATAATAATAAGCAAATAAATCAGTAAACTTCAAACACAAATCACTCTTTATCATGTGATCAGGAAGTGTAATGCCTCCGTTAACAAATATTTCTTGAAATAGAGTTATAATATAAGGGGAAAGTACAATATTAATCCAGAGCTCATTTTCCAGGTTAATTCAATACCAGTGAGAGGGAACAAGGGATAAAGTAAAAGTATAATAAATTTCTCATCTTGTCATGGTGAAGTGGGAAGGAGAGAAAAAATTACTGTTTAAATTTTTTAACTGGTAGAAAAATATAGGTTCAAGTATATTGTTAATCATTTAAAGGAAAATGATAGAACAGAAATTTGAAGTAGAACTTTTAATTACCCTAAAGAATAAAAAACTGGACAATATGAAACTCGTTTGTTCAAGTGAAGTTGAGAAAATAAAATTAAGGAAACAATAGGAAATCATACAAAACAGAAAATATTTTTTAAAAGATAGAAGTAATAAGGAACAAATAAGCTATTACAATAAATGCAAATGTGCTGATATTCCTTATTAAAACACAGAAACTCTCAGACTGAGTAAAATAATTTTTAAAATCTAGGTATCAGTTGTCCACCAGAGGAATACCTAAAATAATTTGATATAGTAAAGACAGTCATTAAAATAAGGGAAAAGAGGAGCACCTGGGTGGCTCATGGGTTAGGCATCTGACTCTTGGTTTCAGCTCCAGTTCTCAGAGTTGTGCGATCGAGCCCTGCATTGCATTCCATGCTGGCTGTGGTCTGCTTAAGAGTGTCTCTCTCCATCTCCCTCTGCCCCTCCCTCCCTCTATAAAAAAATAATAAATAAAACAAAAATAAATATGGGAAAACATATACTGGGCAAAGCAAATAATGGACACAGGAGGCCATATTAATCTCAAAGTTGACTATAAAGCCAAAAGGATTAAATGAGACATAAGGAGACATTTCATAATAATTAAGGATAAAATTAAAAAGAAGATATTAGAAACACAAAGGTAATTTATAAACCTATAATCATATGGGAAATTTTAAGAGATCTCGGAATTTTATGGTATCAAGTAAATATGTAATAAATAAAGGTTTAAGTAATGCATTGGGTAAGCTTATTTTTAAACAATATAGAAAGAATTTTATATCCTGAAGACAATATGTTTCCTTAAATGTTCTTAGAACATTTCTGGAAAAAAAAACAGAACACTTAGAACACTTTAATCAGGGGCGCCTGGGTGGCTCAGTGGGTTAAAGCCTCTGCCTTCGGCTCAGGTCATGATCTCAGGGTCCTGGGATTGAGCCCTGCATCGGGCTCTCTGCTCAGCAGGGAGCCTGCTTCCCCCTCTCCCTCTGCCTGCCTCTCTGCCTACTTGTGATCTCTCTCTCTCTGTCAAATAAATAAATTAATTAAATCTTTAAAAAAAACCACTTTAATCAGCCTCGAAGAACACCTAAAAACTCTAAAGCTTTACATGCTCTATTGCCTGACCACTATTTAAAAAATAACATAGGAAATTAATAATAAAAAAGTAGGTGTGAATTTTTAACCATCCAGAGGAAATCAAAACTGAATTACAGACAATAGGAAGACTACAGTAAAGGATCAAAACCTATAAGATGCAATGAAAATCATGCTCAGAGGAAAACCCATAGCCTTAAACTATTCTACTGTAAAAGAAGAAAGACTGAAAATATATAAGCAACATATTCAACTAAAAATGAGCCAGAAAAGTGAATCTGGAAGCCAAAACAAAGTATGGCAAAGAAATCAATTTAAATTAAACATAAATTAATATATTATTTTAAAAACATAAAAGTAGATATGATCAGTAAAATCAATGGCTTCCTTTAGAAAAACAAAGTGACTAGATAAACAAAACAAAACAAAACCATATATTATAAGAAATGATAAAGTGGATGCAGAAGAGACTCTTCAAGTTAGAAGAAAATAGTATGCATAATTTTATGCCATTGAAAACTAGATAAAATGGACCATTTTCTGGGCAACCATAAATTTGCAAAATTGACTTAAGCAACAAACACTGTAAGTAGAACAAAAGTCATAGAAGAATTCAAAAAGTATATCAAGCATCTATCACCAAAAAATTGCTTTAAATCTTGCATTCTTCAAATGTTTGGAAAATGGGTAAATGTTGTGTTATTTAAATTATTCCAGATTGTAGAATAAGTTTATTCAATAAATTTGGAAGATTTTGTAACACTTGTACCAACACCTGATGAATATAATACAAATTCAATCTCACTTACAAATTTAGAGGCATATATCCTAATCATTAGTAAATCAAAGCCAGCAGTGCAATAAGAGAACAGTGCACTATAACCAAATAGGTTTTAATTTAGGAATGTAAGAATGGTTCAACATACATAAGTTCATTACATTAACTGGTTAACGAGATTAAAAAAATAAATAAAAAGGTCAGGCAGGCACCTGGATAGCTCAATAGGTTAAGCATCCAACTCTTGATTTCGCCTCAGTTCATGATCTCAGGGTCCTGGGATCCAGTCCCACATGGGGCTGTGCGCTCAGCAGGGAGTCTGCTTGCTCCTTTGCCTCTCCCCTTCCCCCCTCCACTGAAGTTCTCTCTCTCAAATAAATTAAAAAAAAAAAATCTTTAAAAAATTTTCTGAAAAGTAAAAAAATAAAATAAAAATAAAAAGATCATCCCATTATGTGCTAAAAAGGCATTTAATAAATTTCAACAGCCAGGCACCTGGGTGGTTCAGTCATTAAGCGTCTGCCTTTGGCTCAGGTCATGATCCCAGGGTCCTGGGATCGAGCCCTGCATTGGGCTCCCCGCTCAGCTGGAAGCCTGCTTCTCCCTCTCCCACTTCCCCTGCTTGTGTCCCCTCTCTTGCTGTCTCTCTGTCAAATAAATAAAATCTTTTAAAAAAAAATAAAACCTGGGAAACATAAGAATAGAAACACCTTTATCAATACAAAAGTAAGTATGAGAAACCAATGCAATATCATGATAAAAGTCAATGCTCAATAAAAATTAAAATTGAAACCAAGACAAGGATGTCACTGCCTCCACATTGTTCTCAATCTTTTATCTGATGCAATCAGACAATAAAAGGAAATGAATAATAAATGTTTCAAAGGGAGAACACATGATACAACTGTCCTCAAGAAAATAAACTATTGGAATTAATAAAGGGTTCAGTAAAGTGGCCCATCATAAGCTATGCATAAAAACAGTGCATATTAGTTATGCCAATAACCTACTGGCAGCTGTAATGAAAAGAAAAAATCTCATTCACAATATCAATAAAAATTACTCTCATTCTCAATAACAATAAAAATTATGAAATAGCCAGGAAAAAAAGAGATAACAAGAAAAGTATAAGACCCATACTAAGAGGGGTGCCTGGGTGGCTCAATGGGTTAAAGCCTCTGCCTTCAGCTCAGATCATGATCTCAGTGTCCTGGGATCGAGTCCCGCATCGGGCTCTCTGCTCAGCGGGGAGCCTGCTTCCCCCTCTCTCTCTGCCTGCCTCTCTGCCTACTTGTGATCTCTCTCTCTGTCAAATAAATAAATAAAATCTTTAAAAAAAAAAAGACCCATACTAAGAAAATGATAAAAATCTCAAAGAAGTACATGAAAGTAAGACCTAAATCTTGCATGGGGGACTCAATTTGGTAAAGATGTTAGTCTCCAGAGATCATTTATAAGCTTAATGTAATTCCACTCCGAATTCTATTTTTTTTTCCAAATTATAGACAAATAAATTACAGATTTACCACAATCTTAAATAAGAATAATAGCTATAACTTATTGTGGACTTACTATGTGCCAGGTACTGGGCTAGGCTCTTTACAATCATTAACTTTAATTTAATACTTGGAATGACTTTACTTTTAAACCCTTTTTAAAGATGGAGAAATCACGGAACAGAGAGGAAAAAGGATCTAAGGTTACACAGCTAGAAATTAATAGAGCAATGACTCAAACATAGATTTTCGAACTTCAATACCCCTGCTATTTTTTATTTTTGACAAAAGTTGCATATATTTAAGGTGTGCGATATGATGTTTTGATACATGCATACAGTGTGGGTGTGAAATGATTACCACAATCAAACTAATTAACATATCCCTCATGTCCCATAGTTACCTCTGTGTGTGTGTGGTGCACGTGTTTGCGTGTGTGGTGAGAAAAGGAGATCTACCATTATCACTGTGAGCCTTGCCTATTTAAGTGTGTAAAAACTTAAAACCACCCAAGTATCAGAAGAAAGGTGAGGTTCTTTTGTATTTTGTTTTTAATCATGGATTGGAAAGTCTTTCTTTACTTGACATCAAGGCCAGGAAATAAGAAGGAAAAATCTAACAGCTCTGTTTACAAAAAATTTAAAACTTTTGTATAGAAAATAAAAAGACACCAGAAACAAAGGTGGAAAAAATGACAAACGGGAGTAAATATCTGCAATGTTTATGACAGTTACTAGCCATACAATGCAGAAAGCTTCTACATAGCAATTTTAAAAAAAACAAAGAAAACATAAACAGGGAGTTCACAGAAGAAACCAACAAAATATCAAGAAACAAAAATATACCCAATTTTATCAGAATCAATACAATTCAATTTTATGGAACCCTTAAAGAAGGTAAGGTGGATTTATTTGCACTCACATAAAAAATGTTCACGAGATGTTACTAAGTGGAAAAATAAAGTTACAGAGTATCATGTAAAGTCTAATCCCAATCTATAATAAATTTTAAATGTATGCATGTTGTGATTAGAATTTGAAGGGTATACTCTAGTTAATAGTGGGAATTTAAGGGAATAGGATTATAAAGTAGGGGAAGGTGGAGAGAGTTTCATTTTCTGTTGCATGTGATTTTGTAGAGTTTTTTTTTTTGCAATGTACATGTGCTTTGATAATGTATATGCATTAATTTTATAATAATATTGATTAAAAGTAATATACATTGGAAAATCTATAGGATCACATGGAGCAAATTATATATTACAGATCACACATTAGATATCACAAATATATCTATGAAACAAGCAAGAAAATGTGAAAAATATAAGGTAAAATAATGACATTTATATTTGTATCGGGGAGGGGAGTACAGAAGAAATACACTTAGCTGTGAAGGGTTATCTCTGGGGTTCGGGGTTGCAGAGGCCTTTAACTTTTGTTTAATATGGTCCATCTCCATATTGTTCGACAAGTGGAGGAAAACTGCACCTGTTAGTCACGTGTAAAGTAGTGAGAATTTTACCGGCCCAGGGATGTGAAAAACAAGGTTCTGACGCTAACTCTGTCCCTCTTCCCCTCTGAGCTTCCAGTTTTCTTATCTGTAAGATTGGTTAACTCTCTCCAATTCCTAAAGGTCTCCCAGTTCTAACAAGCTATCATTTTATGATTCTACATAATTCAAATTTCATTCATTAAAAAACAACCCTATCAGCATTTGAAAATTGCCTAAAAATGATAACATCTCATGAGGGAAAAAAAATTTAAACCTTGAAGAGTTCACAAGCGCCATCCTCAGTGCCTGCTGCACACCCATTTAGATTGCTTCCCCAGACAATAATCTATATCCTGATGGTTGGAAACAGCCAGCAAGTAGGGACTGGGGTTTTGCACAATAGGAATGACCTCTGGTGGTTTCATCATCTAAAAAGCACAGGTCAAATTAGAAAGTTTTGTTATTTTGTTTGTTTTGTTCTTTTGTAAACACACGTAAGTTAGACATTCAATTCTTCCTTTGACATGGTTCTCTGTTTTTACCAGTTCACAACCCCCCACACGCCCCGCCTCCACCCCATTCCACCCCTCTGCCCCATAGGTTCCTTGTTAGCAGCATTCGCTCTCAGAGAGATTGTAACGTTACTGAAAGAACACCAAAATACAATTCTGCTCGCCATTAATCCTTGTCTTCTCCAGCCCTCCACAGTACAATTGCCTCTCTATTTCATTCATTGCTCCCCCATCTACAACCTGCACATATTTGCAGTCAATCGGAGAACTAATTACTTCTGTACAGGAACACCACAAACCAACTCTTATTTCCACTAGACACAAATATCAATTAAGCATAAAATTCAATTTAGGATTTAAGTGCTGCCGAACCTCCCACCAAAAAAAAGAGAAAAAGATTCAGTCCTATTCTTTCACAGGATTTCAGGCCTCATTTTTTAAAAGGAGGGGGGAGAAGCAGGAATCCCTTCAAACAGTTTAAATTGTCCTATTTTTCATTCTTGGAGCAATTTTCTTGATGCAAAACTTAGGTTAAAAGCGGCAAAAATAGATCTAAGGAATATAGAAAATGATGTTCCACATTTTTCAGTAGCCCAAAAGATGTTTCCTGTAAATCAGATAAAAATTGTCATTTGAGGAGTATCACTTGGATAATAATAGTAGAAACATATTCAAGGCAAATGAGGGTTGGTAAGGATTAATGCTGCAAAAAAAAAACTTTGTTCTTGTGATTGACTTGACTGAGGCATGCAACCATTTGCAATGCATATGCTAAGAGAAATCAAATCTTGCAAAAAAAAGTGAGAACCAGATTTCATTACACAAATAATCAAGTAATTGTTTTTCAGATACTTAAAATTCAACAAAATCTACTATCCTGGCAAACACAAGAGAATCCTCCTAAACTAAAATTGCATGAAGATATTTTGTCTTGTGAAATGGTCCTCCCTTTACTGTTCCAAGTTCTGTAATTCTCTTAATGACCTGTTTTTCATTTGAAGTTGTGTGTGTGTGTGTGTGTGTGTGTGTGTGTGTGTGTGTGTGTGTACATGTATACAATACATCCACACAGAGACAAATGCCCACATACCTGATACAAACAAGGGGGGGGGGTGCTGGTCCTTGACCAGCCTGTCTTCCTTCTCTTATTAATACAACTTCTAATCACACACCAGAGCCTATAGTCTTGAACTTCGAAACACAAAATACATTCATCGACGTTTGAAAAGTAACCCCCAAGAAATGCATTCCTAAATCCTTTAAAATAAACAAATTAAGCGTCCAAGAAGAGGAATTCAAGGAGATTTAAATTTGAATTAGCTTAACTACTTTTGACAAGTTTACACATGAAAGACACCAAGATTGTATGTACTACTTGCTGCTTTAAGAAGTTTCATTCTGTCTGTCTATATAAAAAGTTTCGGCCAAAGTTAAATCAATCTCCTCTACTGATTTTCAACATTAGACAAATACCCAGCCCCTTTTTTCTTTCTCTCTCTCTCTCTCTCTCTTTTTTTTTTTTTTTTGAACCCTGCTTTCAGCCTGACTTTTTCCCCAATTGAAATTCAGGCCCTCAATGGTTGGTTTTTCTTGGTTCTAAATGTTGATAAAAAAGGGTTTTCTCCACTCCCTCAATTTGATGTGACAGGCTTCTGACATGAATAATGGAAGCATTTCTTTCACAGGCAAATCAACTTAATTTAGCAAGCCTTTATACTCTCAGTGGGCAAGCCACAATCCCCGAGATTCCATGAGAGCCTTTAAGTTAGACGAAATCTTTAGAATTTGCAGAAAATGTATAAAGTAAACAACACTTATTTTGTCACAATACTTGAATAACTTTTATGCAGGAGTTACAGATGAATATATTACTTCCTAATCAGATCTTGATTTACAAGCAATTTACAAGCTCAAGGGAAACTAGCCCTCGGTAAGAAAAATAAGAGAAGTCTCTACACAAATAAATTTTAAAGCCTAAAGATTGAAAACAAAACACAACGAAAAGCTGAGAAAACAAAAAACAAACACCCTCTCCCTCCGAACAAAAAAGACAAATAAAAGTCAAGATACATATACCTTGCAAGGCCGAGTGGAGTTTATAACAGCTTTAGAGAAGAACTATTTTGAACAATTCTTTTAGGCAGGATCTTGGGAGAACTGAGAGGGCAGCACTTCCTAGCCATCAGACTAAAAGGAATAGATCCTACAGTCATTTCCACTTCCAAATTCAGCACCCAGTTATTTCCCTCTGGAGAACATTTCAAGACAGAAAAAGACATGTTAATAATGCATTAGTGAAAGAGGGATGGGGCTCAGAAGAATAAAACTAGACATATGCCTTCTGAGTTGGCCATTGAGGAATGATTAAAAAATGAAGGATACCAGACTCAGAGCGCAACAGATTTTGCATCAAAACAGTCTCTAGCAGAATATGGAGGTTGACATTTGTCCTCTGGCCTTCTGTATCATTTTTTTAAGGGGAAGATAGGAAGAAAGGAAAGAACACAGGACTGGGAATCCAGAGACCTGCTCCCAGCTCAGCCAGAAATTTCCTGTGACCTTAGATAAGTCCCTTCCCCTCTTTGGACCTCTGAGACCTCTTCTGTTCAATGAGAAAGCAGAACTAGGTGATCTCTAAGGTTCCTTCCAATTCCAAAATGCTCTATTTCTACATGCCAGTGACAAAAGTCTAGATGAATATCGATAAAAGTACTCAATTATTACATATAATTCAGAAATCTTAAAGAGCGTTTTACAACTCTGGGATTGAGGCTTGAGCAGATTTCCATATTTACTGTTGGCAAATATATTTTTAAAAAATCAGTTCTTTTTAACCTCAACTGTTTTTCTTATCATCAACTTCTGAGAATATTTATAAAATGGTAAATTTTACCTACATGCACACTTTTTGCAGGACTCTTGTATTACAATTTTCAGCATACAAATAAAAATAGGATTCTGTCCCAATAATATACTCTTTTAACTAAGACAGTTGCTGTTTTACTATTACTTAAAATTTTTATGAAGATCCGTTCAAGTAAAAAAAATAACTGGCTTCCTTAATGTCAGACTTTTCACCTTATATTTCAATCTCACTCTATATGTTAAGGCTATGGGATTTATAAATTAGGAGGCAACTGTTACAGTTTAAAAAAAAAAAGATGCTCTAAATTTCATATAATAATAATAAACTGCAGTGAACTATTTTCACATAAATATTTTTTCAGAGAATAAAGAACCATGTTTTTTAAAAAATACACACTCTATACATCTTTAGGCCATTCTCCACCCCTTCTCATAATTAGCTAATCAGCCAATTAGGGGTTCCAACAATTACAAATGTCAGGGAAGGTAGAAAGGAAAGTAAAACAGGAACCTATCAAGGTAGAAGAAAATCCTTTTACTTTAAAGGGTGTCCACCATTAACCTCTGAAGAATTCTACTCCACCTTGACGGATTTGTTATTCCCAGTCTCGACCCCTCCCACCTTCTCTCCCTATTATAATTGTTAGGTCAGTTAATTGGCTGATTAAGGATACACTGGAATTTTTATTAACTGGCAATTAGAGTCAGACCCAAGGCATATAGAATCCCTTCTGATTGGGAGTGTCACTTAAGTTACAAAGATTAATAAAGTCAAATGGGTTTTAAAGTATGGTTTGGTTAATTTAGCCTTCTCATATGGATATTTTAGCATCATCCATAGCTTTAATATCATCTCAGTTGCTTTCAAACCAAACTGCATTTGAGAGCAGCAATCATTTATTCTCCAAACAGGAAAAAGAAGAGGGGGGGGATATTGTATAATCACAAGCCCTAGAGATGTTTCCATGCACTATAACAATTCTTGTATTTTATTCACGACATTCTTACTTCCTTTCTATCCAGAAGACCCAAGTTCTGCCTTCAAAAAACCCATAGGAGTATGATACATGGCATGCCCTCATTCCCTTGGCCTAGTTAAAGCCTCTCACAGCCTCTTTTCATAACTTCTCTGAGACAAGGTGGCACTTACAAAGATCCATTACACAAGATGTCCAGTTATGGCCAAGGCAAATGCTCCATTACAATCTGAAAATAGTTTGTGATATTATAAGAGAATAGTATGCTTGTATTAAAATTATGACCCACTGAGGCAGAATGGATCATGTCAATAATAACATGGACAAGCAGCTGCAGAAAAATGCTAGAGGCAGTATAAAGTAACAGTTAAATCCAAGAGCTTTGGATCAAATATGTCCCAAGTCAAAATTCTGGCTCTATCAGGTACTTAAAAGTGTGATCTTGGGTTACTTACTCGGCCTGTGTGAGCTTTGTTCTTTTTCATCTATGAAATGATGACAGTAACAGAAGCCACCTCATAAGTTTAATGGGAGGATTATGAGATAATGCAGGCAAAAAGTTTATCTCAGTGCATGGCACATAGTAATTGTTCAATAAACAAAAGCTATTATCAACATGATTGTCTTTCCTTGTTCAATTTCCTGGCTGTTTGAATAAGCCAACAGGCTTATAGGAACATTTCCTATTCTGTAGACAGTCTGAGAACTTAGAAAAACCTATAGGACAGGGATCAGAGAACACAAAATCCCGGCGCGTGAAGGGTGGAAGGAGTTCAACTGTGGTAAACCCAGGATTGGGGAAATAGAACATTCCTGGGATCTAGGTCTAAATTAGGTCAACAGGACCAGGAAGGCCGTGGGGCTGTCCAATTGCTGAGGCCTGCGGGTTATTCACAAAACCTCTTGTACTTTCAGAGTTAGGCACATGGAGAATTACACCAGACAACTCGGTATCCCATGGGTACAGAGGTTAAAAGCATGGATTGTGGAGCCAGATTGCTCAGGGTTTAGTTTTGTTTTGCTTTTAAAGATTTTAGTTTTTTTAAATAATTTCTACCCTCAACGTGGGGCTCGAACTCATGACCCCAAGATCAAGAGTCGCATGCTCCACTGACTGAGCCAGCCAGGTACCCCAGACTGCTTGGGTTTTAGTTTCTGCTGTCACTAGCTGTTCAATCTTAGGCAATACAGTTAACCTCTCTGTGCCTCAATTTCCTCCTCCATAAAATAGGGTATGGTATTAGGTCCTAATGTTATAAAAACATTATAGGTCCATGTTATAAAAACTAAATGAGTTAATATTTGAAACTCTTAGAAGAGTACCTGGCAAAAATGAGCTTTATGTAAGTTTTAGTTAAATTAAATAAATAAAACCTGTAAAGCAGCATTCACTTTGCCCTCATGTCACTACCATCCTGCCCTCCAAACGGCAAGTGTTTAGGAGACATGATGATGTATTTGATCTTCGCAGCAGTTTTGCAAGATGGCAATGAGATGACCAGAGGCCCGAAAAGGAAGACAGAGATGGAGCCAGGAGTCCTAAAGTCAGTACTCTCTTTTTTTGTTACTGGCTTAATACCCCACTGACACACACACTTTTGTTAGTCCTTTAACCTGAGAAGAAAAGGGCAGCAAACAGTGGACAAAACTGGAAAGGCACTAAAGTCTATCCTTGAACCTTGATTCTTTCGGAACTCTCCCTGAACTCAGAAGGACTGGGAATCCAGAGACCTGCTCCCAGCTCAGCCAGAAATTTCCTGTGACCTTCCGGGGTGCCTGGTAGCTTTCAGGTAGCTTTCTTCCGGGGCGCCTGGTAGCTTCAGTCAATTGAGTGTCAGCCTTCATTCAGCTCAGGTCATGATCCCAGGGTTCTGGGATAGAGCCCCTGCATCAATCTCCCACTTCGAGTCCCCCACCACCCCCTGCATTGAGCCCCCCTCCCCGCATCAAGCTCCCTCTCCCCACAGGCTCCCTGCTCAGCAGGGAGTCTGTTTCTCCCTCTGCCTCTCCCTCTCCTCCACTGGCTTGTGTGCTCTCTCTCACACTCACTCTCTCTCTCAAATAAATAAGTGAAATCTTTTTTTTATTTTTATTTTTAAAAAAAATTTTTTTTTAGAGATTTTACTTATTTATTTGACAGAGAGAGAGAGATCACAAGTAGGCAGAGAGGTAGGCAGAGAGAGAGGGGGAAGCAGGCTCCCCGCTGAGCAGAGAGCCCGATGCGGGGCTCTATCCCAGGACCCTGAGATCAGGACCTGAGCTGAAGGCAGAGGCTTAACCCACTGAGCCACCCAGGTGGCACCACCCAGGTGCCCCAAGTGAAATCTTTTATTAAAAAAAAGAAGTTGCTTTCTCCTTTACCTCCAACACACAAGTGTTAAACCCACTCCTGTAAAAAAAAAAAAAAAAATTCAAACGGAAAGACAGAATGTTAGAGTTGGAAGGTCTAAGTCCAAGTTTTATGCCCTCATATTATAGATGAGGTCACTGGTGTCCACAGAGGGGAAATGACTTTAGTTAAATGATCAAATTCATACATTTTTCTAATCTCTTCAGATTCAGTATCAAGTTGTATTTAGAGAAGAACAATGGACCACTCTCATCCTAACATTTGCCGTTTGGATTCTTTGTAGATTGGCATGCCTTCTAAGAGTTCAAGCCAAATGCCACTTCATGAGTTCTGATGTGCTGTTTGCATGGGGCATTCCAATGCAAATCAAGTGTCTTGGTCATAACATCTTGGTCTTGTTCTTCTCCCGGATTTGCATCACTAATATATGCAAGTGCCATACAGTCCAAGGGCATCTGGGGGATAAAACTACATAGGAAATGTTGCCCTTTCATGGTTCTGTTTTCTCAACGGAAATTTAGTTACTATGGCAAGTTTCCCCAAAGTAGCACTTTACTCCAATTGTGAACCTGGAGGATTGTTAATCACACGAGCAAAGAAAATAGTGTATATTGCGTGTAGGAGTATGGAAGCAAAGAAGAGGTAGAATTTAGAGATAAAAAACGAGATTGAACACTGTAACTACAGTTGAGAACACGTGGTGACTATAGTTGATAACACCATATTGTATAATTGAAATCAGCTAAGAGAGTAGAACTTAAATGTTCTCAGTATAAAAAAATAAAGGCACATATGTAAGGTGATGGATGTGTTAATTAACTCGATGAGGTGGGGGGGGACCCTTTCACAGTGTATACATACATCAAATCATCAGGTTGTACATTTTAAATATCTTACAACTTTATTTGTGAATTATACCTCAATAAAGCTAGAGAGAAAAAAAGAAAGATATTGCTGAGTCCAATCTTCCCCTCATTTTATGTATGAGGAAACCAAAGTCCAGAGAAGGCAGGGCCAGTTAGGATTGACAACCCAGCCTCTCAACTCCTGGTCCAGAGTTCCTTCCCCAGCACAATTTGGTGTACAATTTTCAGTTTATACAAAATTCCTTCAGCAATCCATATATGAATCGAAGTAGAGGTGCATGATGTTACCACAGGGTACATCCCTAGGACTTAATCTAACTTACATTCACAGTCCCTTCTGTGTTAAACATGTTGCTTTCCTTTCTTGGGCAGAAAAATACTGTAATTTCAGTTAAAACCTTTCCAGGAATTCCAAGTATGGGAGGTGGATGTTGCTAGGGAATGCTAATAAGAGGTCAAAATAGCACTCAAACCCTCTATGTGTCAGAACAGAAACTTCCCAGAAATATTTACCCAGCACTCTACCTTTTATCATTTGAAAATGTTTTCAATTAAGAAGAGGGCTCTTTTTAGCTAGCCATACTGCATTTAGCGAAATCCAATCACATAGCATTTTAATAGTACATCTCTTCCCCTAATTTTCGCAGTTATCTGCTGATCTTAATTTTCCAATGAAAACCATACATTAACATTGCAGTTTTGAAGAAAATGAATAACATTTCTTGTTATGTTATAGGTCAATAGTTAATGCAGCCAAAGTTTCATTTCTCTCCCATTAAAATTGCTTATTTGCCTCATTTCGATGTATATCAAATGGTAATAAGATACGGAATATATAAGGTTGTGACCCATGCCAGTAGGTTTTGCTGTTTCTAGGGTTTTCTTTTTAATTGGTTGCATTGTTTGTCAGATCTGATTCTTCCGCGCCATTGTTAAGGCTGACGATTCTTGATAACACCATTGAAAACAGAACTAGAAGGGGTTTCACCAAAACAAGGAGCTAGAAGTGAAATTTCCTAAAGGCAGAGCAATGGTTTTTACTTTTTAGTTTTATGGCTTGGAAAATAAAATGCATTCTATCCTGTGAAACTCGTCGAGTATGAAAAAGAGTGTTTTACCAGGAAAAAAAGAAAAAAAAAACCTACTCAAATTGAAATTCTTCACTGATTTCAGAGGTTTCAGGTTCAAACACATTTCTGGAAATAGAAAACTGACATATGAAGAAAATACTCTTGCCAGCTTCAAGAAATACCTGTTCCATGGAGCTATGTATACTTTACTTCACCTAATAAACGCCCTCCTTAGCTATCGGGCATAAGATATTTCTGTAAGTGAAATTGTATGCTAACCCTTCCAGAGGAGCTCACTTTTTGAACCAATGGAATAATTGTTTTGCAATGTGAATAATCCCTCTCTAGTTATATATTGTTAGTGGTTGGATTTTTGTTCATTAAATTTCTTAAAAGAGAGCTAGCCTACATATTCTTATCTCTCAGCACTTAAAGGATTGGACTTGGGGAAAGTGGAAAGGCAAGGTAAGGACACTCTGGCCAGGAAGTCAGAAGACCATGGTTGAATCCAGCTCCAGCACTTACTAGCCAAAGGCCTGGGGGCAAATCAGTACTTTTCTTGGCCTGTTTTCTTATCTGTACTGGTGTCAGATAAAGAAACTAAAAGAATCAAATGTAATTATCTATGCAAAAACACTTGGTCAACTGTAAAATGCTTGACAAATAAAACTGATAAGCATAACGATTAAATGCTCCCTACTCCCCCCTCCAAAGCCAAAAATGGAAATGAAAATCAGTAGCTATATAACAGGAAAGTCGGACCTCAAAGAACATAATTTTAATCAAATAGCCTATGGCTGGAGCCCTGGCTTGAAAAGGCAATGAACGTAGTCAGGTAACATCGGAAAAGCCACATTGAGTTGGAGCTAACTTAGCCCGTATGGAGTCTCTGACACTGGCACCAAGGGGTACATTGTGAGGCCGGAAAATAATTTCACTGAAGACTGAACCAGTGCAGAAAATGTGTGCAGAAAATCCCCAGGTGATCAGTGAATTTTGACTCTGTTAGGACTTACTTCAAATTTGAGTCTGTATGTGTTGGGAGTATAATTCATTAGATTTGATAACACTTGATTCAGTTCAGTTACCTCTTCCATGATCAGCTCCTAAATCTCTTCAGTTGGAATTAAACTCTCCCTAGTTTGTGCCCCTAATACAAGTGGTATGTCTCCAGTATGACACTCACTAAAATACAGTTTATCTTAGTGTGTGTGAGTGTGTGTGCGTGCGCACATATGGGTATTCACATTCTTGTGTACTGCCTCACTCACAAAAGTATAATCTAAGCTCCTGAGGTCAGGAACCATGTCTCGGTCATCATTATGTATCTCTCACAGCATCTAGCACATTGCCTTACATACGGTAGTTGCTCAGTCAGCCCTGCTAATTGTTACAGGGAATGAGAACATACATTTACTGTTAAGAGAAGTATTTCCTTTTCTCTATACTATAAAACTATCTATTTCAAGCCTTAAGGTGTTCCCCTCCTTACTGAATCCTGTAATTCAGGAAACAAGTCCGTGGAGTAATAGCTGACTGTAGGCATATTTTGAAAAAATGGAAAAATCAGTACTTAACATAAGAATCACAATCACTATTCTTGAAGCAAAGTGGTCGATGAGCCCACATCTGACAACAGGGATTCACATTCTTGATGGAGCTGAGTATGGTTGTTGAATCCCTCAAGGGAGGTCAGTGTACTTGAGTTACCATAAGTTCCATCCCATTTGGAGGCTACGTCAATTTAGGACAGTGTTGTCCAATACAGGAGTCCCTAGCCACAGGCACCTATTGAGCACATAAAATGTGCCAAGACTGAATCAAGATATACTGTAAATACAAAACACATACCAAATTTCCAAGACTTAGAACAGGATTTAAAAAATAATATAAAATATCTCATTAGTAATTTTTATATTGATTGCATGTTTAAATGAAAATATTTTGGACATACTGGATGAAATAAAATACGTTATTAAAATTAATTGACCTTTTTCTTTTTATTCTTTTTAATGCGGCTACTAGAAAATTTAGAATTACATGTGTGGCTTGCATTATTTATTTTTTTTAAAGATTTATTTATTTGAGGGGGAGACAGAGAGAATCCTCAAACAGACTCCCCACCGAGCAGGGAGCCCCGCAAGGGGCTCGATCCCAGGACCCTGAGATCATGACCTGAGCCGAAATCAAGAGTTCGACGCTTAACCAACTGAGCCACTCAGGCACCCCACGGCTTGCATTATATTTCCATTGGACAGCACTAAAATTGGAAACCACCCCCCAGAAGAGAATCTATCATTAAAACAACCTAAATGCTACTAATTAGCACAGCTACTAATTCCTCTTGAGACCAACAGGACCCCAAAAACCAAAGGGCCATGACACAAAGCACTGATACAATACTACGTCTTCATCTCTGAAATACCTGAGTCTGTACCCAAGCAAGGAATAGGAGTTCCAGATGAAGGCCTTCCAAGCAGAGAAGAGAATTCTAAAATTTTCAGGAGTTACAATAAGAAAAGGCCTTCTTGAAGTTTCCGAACAAAACCTCAATATTTAACCAACTTAACTTGTGCTGACATGATGCCACAACAAACTGAAAAGATAAAATAAAATCCAAATGCTTTGCATGAGGTAGCACAGTGCCTTGCATCCTAACGGTGTTTGTTGAAGTGAATTGAAATTGGAAGAGGCTGTCTAATTGGATTTCATCTCTTTTTAAACTGAAGTCAAAGAACCAGGGTATGTCCATACACAACGCTAAAGCTCTCCACTGAGTCTATTAACACGTATTGAGGGTGGATACTGTGCTCTCTTGACCCTTTATAGAGCAACTACGGGATCCCTGCGAGAGCACCAGCCATTACAGGGTGGAAGTAGGTATAAATTTAACCTTCGCTGTAATAAATGCTGTCTTATATCCATGTTTTACCTTAAGCAGGAGGGCTCCTGTAGCATCCCCGGAGACAGCCTCATAACAGAGCCTTCGACTGTCGCACGCACCTGCTGTAGCTACATTTCATCAGCCACAGAGATTCAGGCACCATCTATAAGGCACAGACAGTATCTGAAATTGGGAGTAGTAAAAAGAGATTTTGAGAAATAGGAAGAACTTGCTAATTAACTAGTTGGGAGGGGGGGCTTTTACAATGTGTAAGTATATCAAATCATTACGTTGTATGTTTCAAATATCTTTCAGTTGGATTTGTCAATTATATCCCATTTAAAAAAAAGACATAGGAAGAACCAGTTTTTAAGCAAAGGGAATGTAAATACTGAAAGAACAGCCCTGTTAAATTACACATAATTCTAATTAAAAAGTGAAAAGCCAAGAGCACTATCAACAAGTCTATTCAGTTAATTCAGAGAAATATAAAAAGAAAAACATTTGACCCAGGCATTTGGCACTGTGAAAACAGACTAAGCAGTTGATTGATCGATCTATTTTCAACAGGTTGTGTGGATATCCTATAGGCACAGACTTAGTCTGAGGATATTGCCTTAAAAGAGGTAATAATCCAATCAGCTATAGTAAAGTGGGGATGGCCACAGTGACCCAGTAACCTCTCTTCAAACTTTACCCATATTAGGACACTCTTCTACTGGTTTGTTTTGAATGAGACCCAAATGTATTTATGTATTTTCCTAGTCTTCTTTATCACCTTCCTGTGTACCACTGAGCAGTTTTTGAGGAGACAAGCCACTATTACAATGTTGTCAAGGCCCTTCTCGTTTTCTAGTTCAAATCCTTGTTCATGCTGTTTGCTAAGTACTTGTTCCCTGTGACAGCTTTCAGCCAAATAGAACACTCTGAATGCTGCATTCCAAACCACTCTGTCCTGCTGGGCTCTGAGTGAAACAAGCTCTTCAAACTCCATCATGTGAACTTTTCACAAGGAACAATCTCCCTCAGACAATTCCATTCAGAGATACTATCCGTGAAACTGGGACTTGGGGAAGGGGTGACATCACAGGCTTCCCCTTCTGGCCAGGGTCATGACCACCAAAGTTGTATTTAAGAGGCTCCCACGTGGTTCAGCACATGATTTTCTTAATGATCTAACATTTCCCCCAACTTTCCCATAAGCTTCCAATTTAAGATATTCACACTTAAACACAAAATTGGGTACTGGTGTCAAGAAAGCCTGGGGTTTCAAGAAGAATGAAAAATTTGCAACCAGGGTCTCTATTACTATTAGGGGTAGGAGGGTAAATATAAAACATATTATATAATACATGCCATATGTGGGGTTTTTTGGCAGTGTTGGGGATCATAGAAACAAACAGTATTATATCGAACCAAGAGGCTGGAAAAGAAAAGAGAGAGAGAGAGAATTAGATTGTTTTAAATGTCTAAAGCCAAGGTTTGGACACAAAAGCTTTAAAAAAATGCAGGATTATTCCACTGAGATGGACAGCCAGTTTGCCTGCAGTTAGGTTATAACAGAAGGAGAACAGCACACCAGGCTACATTTTGAGGAATCTAGGATTGTTTCCAGAAAGACCTGTGTGGTAGCTCCTGAAGAAGGCTTTGGACTCTCCTAAAAGATGTTTAAGATGAAGACAGTAAGTCACAGATCCAGGATGATTTCTATTCCAGTTCTCACCAGAGTTGGGGCATGTGAACTAGGTGGCTTTCCAGGCCCCCCTTTAGTCCACTGAGTCTATGAACTCCTCTCTGTGTAACATTGGACTGCTCAACTTATTATTTTTGAAAAAGAATAGTGCCTGAATAAGAGGGCATTTGCCTATAAAAAGTCCCTTAAGCACTCAAAATTGTTTTTAATTCTTGACCTGCTGGGGAAGATGGAACCAAAAGAGAGAGGTAAGCCTGGAAGTCCTTGTTTCAAGGGGCTCACAGAGCTCAGCTAGTCAGACACTAGATTATCAAAATGAGACTATCATAGAAAGAAGGTATTCCCTACCACTGCCTAGTGAATTAAATCACAGATCAGAAAGTGCCAGAGTTTGTGGACACCTTAAAGATCATCTAGCATAACTAACTCCTTTATCTCATATACCGAAAGCAAAAAAGGGCTGACTTGCTCTAAGTCACTTATTGGGAAAGTCAAAACTTAAACCTGGATCCCATGGGCTTGCCACTGGCACCGGAGACACTGCAATCATATCTACAAATGAGGAGGAATGTTGATAACTCATTATTATAGGCTATACTTCTTTGAGGAAGCACATATAATGCCCCATAGAATAAAACTGCTCCTCCAAAGTTTATTTTGAGCTTTCCTTTCCACAGCATAATTTTATGACAAAAATAATTCATTAGAAAATATAAAAGTATGGTGTAATGTTGAATATGTCTTTTTAACCCACACATGCAGTAATGGAGATGTGTACACGCCTCCCTAGGGAAGAGACCCCGTTGGGATGAGACTTAATGGTTTACAGTCTAGTGGAGCAGACAGACACAAACTGACAAGTCCCGTGATGAGTCCAAAATGAGAACTTTGGGGAGGGGACTTTAACCCCAACTTGGAAGGGAGAGGAAGGTATGAAAATTAAAAAGGCCAGAGGCCAGAGATGATAGAAAGGAAACTTCAAGTCATCCAGTTTGGCTGGTAGCTGGAGTGTGCTGGTGGCAAGGGATGACCTGTGTTCCCCGAATGCACGAGGCCAACAGATTCCCCCAAAGAAACACAACACAGTAAAGACAGTATGCTTGCCATGCCAGAGTAGCTTCACAATACAAGTTTTCTAGCCCCACTCAATCATCAGCATAGTAATTAAAAGGACACACACTATGTAACTTGGAGGCACAGTGAACAATGGACTGGAAGCTGGTATACGGTATTAGTCTTACCAATGAGTCAATGTAGCCCTCCCGGGTGAGGTCACTTGTCCCATCTATAAACTGAATAGTTGACCCTGCCCTAGATGATCTTTAAGGTTCCTCTTGGCTCTGAACTTAGGAAGGATCCCACCATGAATACGCTACTAGAGGAAGTCTGTAAACCTCCACGAAGGCCCAGGCTGATCAACAACTAATCCTCCCCTGGCCCCCTACTCAATCATTTCATAAACGGCAACATGATCTCACGACAATGTTTCCTAACTCAGTTCATAAGGAATTTTGATTAGCAAGCAGTGGTCTAATGGATAAAATGGTCAGCTAGAAGTTAGGAAATCAGAGCCTTTTCTCAGGCTCCTCTAAAAGGACACAAATGAAGAAATTTCATTTAATGACAAGTTTTCAACTCACTCTTCCCATCTGCACTCCTAGAAGGAAAATCTATGAGATGTGCGAAGTGAGGGGTACCTGGCCGGCTCAGTCAGAAGAGCATGCAACTCTTGATCTCCAGGTTGTGAGTTCAAGCCCCACGTTGGGTATAGAGATTACTTAAATAAACTTTAAAAAAAAGAGAGATGCAAAGTGATGATAAAGACAATAAGTACAAATGGAGAGAATCACTTTAAGACTGCACAGTAATTTCACCACCAACAATCAATTTTAAATTAGCTCCCTGAATCAATCACAAATCTCACAATGGGATCCCTTCGGTTTCGGACTTCTCTGTGGTTCTTTAGCCACACGATCATGGAAGGCGGGATGCCAGTAGCATCACGTGTTGAGGTCACAGGATTGCTGACTGTCTCAACAGCCACTTCTTAGTCAGGCCCTTCAATACAGGATACATACATACATGCATACATACATAGAAATAAGCTCCTAGAATCAATCGCAAATCTCACAATGGGGGCATAGGGGCTTCAGACTTCACTAGGCATCACAATCACTGAGGCCTCCTCCTGAAAGCAGGTCACTTCAGGGACCCTCCTACTGAGATTTTAATTCACCTGGAGCTGCTACCTTCATAAGCAACTCAGGACACTCCCAAGGGAGGTGGTCATGAGACTGACCACTTTTCAAAAAGCTGAATCTGATAGGAATAAGGGTAAAGGCATGCAAGGGAGAAATCATCTAGAAATTAGAGCATGGGCTTCAGGTGCCCTTCCTGGGCAGTAAGTAAACAGAAAGAGAGAAAGGAAGTAGGCTTAGCTATAAGTCTGGATGGGGCTTACTCACTCATTCATTTAATAAATATTTACAGTGTACCCATATGGATCAGGCACTGTGCTAGGCCCTGGGAATTATAGAAGAAAACAAGACAAATGAGGTCCCTTCCCTCATACTGACATGCCTGCTTACTACTCTCCATACCTACCTGTTAAATTTACTGTGGTTGCTCAGTCAGTCCTACAGCCCCTAATGCCTCAGTGATTCCACTGGAGGATAGCTCTAGGACACAAGAAGCAGGAATGACGGAAGGGAAGGCATGACTATTTTGTTTCTTCAGTACTAGCCCTCCAAGAGATTCTGCAGCTGGAATTAAAGGCTTTCTCAGTCTTCAAGAAGCAGTACAGAATACACACTGGAGGTGTCTCCTACTAGGTACGATTTGAAGTGTGGGAGGGTGTGAGTGAGCAAAGGCTTTCCAGAGAAAGTCCTGTCAAGGTAAACTTCTCCACAACCCTGATTAACCAAAATGCAATGTCCCCAGTAAGAACATCCTACAGGGACACACTTTGCCCTCCCTGCTGGACATCCAGGCACCCTGCTATCTTCCTAAAGGGGGTGGTATCATCTCCTGCCCTAGGATAGAATCTAAAGTACTGGGCCAGGCATTTGAGACCTTCAAATATACTTTGGCCCCTGCCTCCCCTACCTAGCTCCTGTGATCCCCTGAATACACTTTACGGTTTCTCTCCTTCTCAAACTGTCAGATATTCTCCTGCTGGCATGCCCTGTGCCCTCTCTTTTTACACATTTTTCTGAGCCCAGTTCAAATGCTACTTCCTCCAGAAGCTGTGACCCTCTTGGCAAGGAGGACCTTCGTCCTCTGAATTCTTTCACACAGTCCTTAGGTGCTTTTTTTCACTACATTAATTTACTTTCCAAGTTAGGATGTGCCGCTCGAGGATAAAGACTGCTTTTGGTTTGTTTGTTTTTAACACCCCTTCTCAGGACCTAGCACAGTGCCTCAGTAAGTATGTGCAGATTGCCTCAACAGCAAGTTTTTATTCTATCTGGGAATTCACTTTATTTTGTTGTATTACTTTAATGCATTAATTGATTACAAATCTACTCCAAAGGCCATGCTAATGAAACCAGAAACAACTTTCTGATATGAACCTAAAGGCAAGGTTTTACTCATCTATCTACAATATTTCATATGCTTGTTTTGGAAGAGCCTGGGGGAGATATGTACGTTTTAACTTCCTCATACCCCTTGCATAACTTCACTGCCACCTCCTCTGCCTCCACCCACCCCTATTCAGAACCACTTTGGCCTTTTAGGTACCCCTTGGACTTTCATTTCCAAAGCCTTTCCATTCTTATCCCCCTTTCCATATTTTTTCAGGCCAGAGGAGATAGATCTTTCACAACTCCAGTTGTAGGGTGTATCCCTCAGGCAATCTCAGGAACTCCAAGGCTGCCCTAATATGCACAGTGACAATCCTGAGTACTCATGAGCTGAACACACTTATAATACAAGACCTGGGATATTTAGGCAAGTTTCAACTATCAGAAGAGTAGTTTCCTCTTCAAACACAGAGATTCTACTTTCTGATTTCTAAATTGATCTGTTTTCCTGCTTTTTCTAAAATATAGTGGGTTTTAATGTTTTGCTGACCTTTATTTATAGAGAAGGAAGAACATTTATTGAGTACCTTTAGGTGTTAAGCACTGGGCTCAATACTTAAATTACGGACATCATCTTATCCTCATGACTACTTTAGGAGACACAAAGTTCCATTTTACAGATGAAAAATTGAGGTCAAGAGACATTAAGTGATTTGCCCAAAATCATGCAGTGAAGCTGTGGGACTGGGATTTTACTGTCGGTCCTTTTTTATTTTTATTTATTTATTTTTTGTTGGTCCTTTTTTAATACAAAGCTCATGCTCTTTTAGTTATATCATGCTGTATCCTTAAATAAAACCCAGTTCATTCTGACTACTCTGTCTTCCACTTCAAAACAGAGATCACCAAAAAGATGTAACCGCAGGAAAAGGAACTTCTTACATTCCTCAGATAAAGGAGCACCACTGGGCCACCAGGAACACCATCTTTGATTTCAGGATCTCAATTGTTGGCTTAATTTTCCTAAAGAGCACTGAATTGACTCAATATCAAGTATTACCTGCCCAATCATTATAGCACCCCTTTACACCATCCCATAATCACCATAATAAGCAGCTATTTAAAAAAAAACATCTCACAGCCTAATATGTATTACTTGCACACTTTGTACAAATTAGGTACATGGTAAAGTGGAGCAAAAATAGAAAACTCCAGATTTCACCAAGATGTCAAGTTTTACATTTTGATTAAATGTAAATGAACTGGCAAAAAATGGTTAAAGCAAATAACCAAATAATACAGGATAAAAGTATCCTATAACCAAGTAAACACCTGTTAGTCCTTCCCCTTTAAGAATTTTAAATAAGGTCACATTTTTCATTCAACAAACATTTATTGAGCACCAGCAACTGTGCTAAGTGCTAAGGAATATAACTGTGAACAAGATAAACCAGGCTCCCGCTTTGACCAGATACTTCTGCTTTTTCTGATCTTGCTAACTACTACATAATACTTGTTCTCTGCTAGAATTATATTTTTGGGAACGTCAGAGTCATACGAGGCCTCTTCTAGAATACTTTAAAAGTTTCTTTATGGCAAACTTGACAGAAATCTTTGTTTAACTTTCAGAAGAAAACGATGGTCTCGAGCATCCTTTTCGACAAGCATGTAGAAGGTCGAGTTAGCTCTCAAGTTAACATGGCGGCTGGCGGCCAACGGCGCGGTTCAGACCATTCGGTTGCGCTTGTGAGTGGGGGAGTCTGTGACACTATCCCCGCACTGGGCCGAGGTGCGCTTGCGGGTCCCCCCGCTGTCCAGGCGGAGGGCCAGTTCTTCTGAGTTGAAGGGGTTCAAGTCGTCCTCGAGAAAGCTACTTTTTCGGCGCCCACCGCCGGCGCCATTGGCGGCGACACCGCTGGCTTCAGGCGGGGAGCCGGGTGCGCCAGATCTCACACTGATGCTCGCCATGGCACCACTGAGGCCATGCAGGGCGATGGCCTCATGGAAGGGCTGCAGGTCGACGTCTACGGACGAACTGGACTCGGTGGCTGTGGCCTGGCCGGCGGCCGCGACGGGCAGCTTCGGCGGCGTCCTGGGGGTGCGGGACGGTGGAGGTGCGGGGGGCACTTTGCCACACAGGAAGCTAATCAGGTCTTCGCGGAGAATGGTGCTCCGGCCCTTCTTTACCCACTCCAGGACATCTTTGATGCGACGCTGGTAGCCAACCTGGACTCCCAGGTCAAAACTTCGCTGGTGGACATCCCCGCTCTCTTTGTAGAGACTGGTCACGGCCATGGCCGCATTCTGGAAGGGGTCCCACATGGACAGTTCTGGCTGTTGGCACCCGGCATCCTTGTAGAGCTGGGCCACGGCGGTGGCAGAGATCTGGAAGAGGTGCCATAGCCTCTGCTGCTCGCTCTTGAGCCCCGCTGCCCCAGCGGCCGCCTCCTCCCGCAGCTCGGGGGGCAGCTGCTCTTCCTGCTCGGCCTCGGCCAAGCACTGGCGTTCCCACTTGGAGAACCAGTGCTCCGCGACCTCGGCCTCGCCCTCCTTCGGCTGCTCCTCCATCCTCCTCCTCCTGGCCGCTCGTCTCCTCCACCGCCGCCTCCTCCTCCGCCTACTCTCGCTCCTCCACCTCCACCTCACCTCCTGCGCCGGGCTCCCCTCCTCCTTCTGCGGCCGCCACCGCCTCCTCCGCGTGCGCCGGCGGGCGGTCGCGCGGGCGGCGGGGCCCTGAGGCCAACTGTTCCGGCGCGCGCCGCCCGCGGCCCTGGTACACGCCCCGCCCCGCCCCGCCCGGCTCGGCCCGGCCCGGCCCGGCCCGGCCCCCAGCTACGCCGCGGAGATAACTCCGCAGCCGCCGGCGCCGCCTTGCTGCCCCCTTCCGGCCCCGCAGTCCGCTCCTAGGGCCCCCCCATGGCGCCGCGGCCTCCCCGCAGCCGCCGCCGCCTCGCTCGCCTCCGCCGCCGCCGCCGCCGCCGCTTCAGCCGCGATTCCGCAGCTCGGCCCCAGCCCCCGCTCCGCCGCGGCTGCCGCACCAAGAACTCGGAGGGGGACCGGCTGGAGCGCTGCCTCAACGCGGCGCTTGCCTACCACTTGGCCCCCTTTTCACACATTTTTTGAGACTTGTCGGCTTCACCCAATGAGCTGATCAAATTTTACATCCTATGTTGCCAGAGAGGATTATGGGGCAACTTCATGGTGTCGATCACATCCAGGGCGCCGATCCGGGAAGGCCGGGGGTTGGGGGGTGTGGGGTGAGTAGAGTGGAAAGAGCTTGGCCCCGGTGAATAGGCAAGCAGTCTGAATCCCAGCATTGCCCTCTACCCAGTAGGTACCCAAGAAAAGTGTCTTCCGCTAATCGACGCAGTATTTTGTAAAGGAAAAAAAATCCTATAACTCTGTCCCCTTCCCCCCCCCGCCCCTTCCTGGGCCTCAGTTTCCCCAAGAGGTTGCTGGATTAAGTCTCTGGAAAGCCCTTACAGCCGTGATTTAGAACTTTACTGCTGTCGCTGCAAAGCACCTCTTCCGGGCTAGTTGCATACTTATCAAATCTAAGAGTCAGAAATAGCAATGATTTTTTCCCTCAGTATCCTTGCAAGATTTTTGTCACTAAAAAAATGGGTTGGGGGTTCTCTGTGGTCTCCCCTCAACTACTGAAAATTCCAAGATGAAGAAGGGGAGAGAAAACAGGAAAATGAAATCCCAAACACAGTATTCTTTGCTCTAGTGTAAAAATTCACTGTCTTTAGGAAAGAAGAAAAAAAAAGCTTACCTAATTCAACACCCTAAAAATTATAGCTAGGCAAAACATAATAATACAAAAATTAAGCTAAACCTATGTGATACTAAAGTCTTTTCCTTGGGTCTAATAACAACCCTTCTCTCCTGTAATGATGCAGTTCTTTTTCAGTGCAGACAGTTCCAGAGCAAACTGTGTTAAGAGAAGAAAAATTATCACTGAGCTAAGAATAACATAAAAAATGGGAGGAACTAACACGTAATAATTTTTTAAATTTAGGAAAAAAGTTAGAATTTCACAGTTTTTATTGTAGACAATACTTGCCAGGTCTCTGTAAAGCCTTACAAAAATAAAGGAACCTAAATCTTCTAACAAAATATGTTTAATAATTCCCAAATATGAAAATTAGTATATAAAATAAAATGATCTAATCATTAAGCTTTATCATCTTCCTTAAAAGAAATACATGTTTCTAAGTTAAATATAAAAGAGAAGGAGAAGAAGAAGAAGAAGAAGAAGAAGAAGAAGAAGAAGAAGAAGAAGAAGAAGAAGAGATTGTGCCCTTTCTCTGCAAACCAGGCTTTTTCACGATTCATTAAACCCTTTTTCCATATGTGTAATTGGACTCTTCTCATTTACATAAACGAGGGATGAGGCAAAAGACCTCAGATCAGCCCAAAAGGAGAAATACATTTCTCATTCTCCAGTGTTAAAAAAATATGTTGTAGAAAACTCCAAGAAGGCAGATCCCCTCCCTCCCCCACACACCCACATACACCAGCCCTGAAATAGTTCATGGCCAAGGAGATACTGAGTTTGCCAGAGCTTTGGGGGTTGCTCAGCACACAGTGCCTCACAGTTATTATCAGAGGCACATGTTTTTAGTTTATTTTCTCTACGTAAAAAGCTTGGGCTGAAATGACTGACAGTAGGACACGATATCCTATTTTCTCCCCTCATTTTTTATTGGGTTAAAAACCAAGAAGAAAGACTGCACTGTCTTTGAAAGAGCACAACCCTCTGCTTGGGCTTGAGTTGTCTGGCTGGTATCCTCCATTCAGTTGGTCTCCGCACCTGATTAATTAGTTAATTAGTACTTAGAGCTGACTAGCCCCAGTCGGCAATTTTCATGCCCTGCATGGTGAAATGTTGAATCCAGCATTGAAATTTCTGTGTCGCACACCCTAATTATTATCACCCCACTACTTTTAAAACCATTGCACCAAATTATTATAATAGAGCCAGACAACTGTGTGGGAATATGTTCTTTCTGAGAAATAATGGTAGACTTCTAATATTTTTCACTATTGCCCTTAACACATTTAAATAAAACAATGAATGGGGAAAATTCTAATTCAATTAGCTTCCAATTCCCTCCATAGAGAAAATGATTTTATATGGGACAGATGTTAGAAAAATCACAGCCAACATTTTTAATGTTTTCTCAGTTCTTTGGGTGGCAAAGAGTACATTTACAAGATATCCTTTCTGAGATTAATTTTGTTCCCATATAAGTCTAAAACGTCAGGAATAAAAATCAGAATAGAAATAGAAACAATATAAAACCAAAAAACCCTAAGATCATTTTAACTAGGAAATGATGCTATCTGTGTGTGTTTGAGGTGGGGAGGAGGATTTTGATGTTTAAAAATACTGTACTGACATGGTTTAGGAATGAGTTTTCTATGGGAAAAAATATTCCTTGGCTGCTGCCCCATTCTTCCATAAATTTGATGTCATAGCTAAGGTTAAATATCAACTAGGGAAAAATAGTTTTAGAAAATAAGTTAGGACACAAACCTAGGGGAATCTAATTTTTTGGCATTTCTCAGTGTACCATTACCAAAAAGGGCCCCAGTGTGTCAATGATTTTCAGTATTATTGGTAGCTATTTTCACCTGAAACAATCCTTATATATCAGTAGTAGGCTGTCTGTAATTGTAAGAGCTAAATGGTACACAAAACTGGATACACAACCACACAGATCAGTAAATGGGTCGGACTGAAAGCAAAAGTAAACACCAACCTTAGGAAATGAAAGAAGTTAAAAGATAAGTGTTAAGGACCTTATTCTTTTTGGAGAATAAAACAAGATTTAGTAGCTTTCCACTTAATTTAAATGAAAAGAATCACTACCTTACATATTGCAGTGATAATGTAATGGGGAAAGAAAACAAAAAAGTCTTTGTACAAATGACACCTCCTATAGTTGTTGTGAAGAAACTTTTCCCCTTGGTATCTGCTAACAAATTCTAATTAATGCTGCACATTCCTTTACTGAAATCATTTAATGCGTAACAAGGAGGGTAAAAAGAAATGCTGAATGCTCATGATTGCCCTGTTAGAATTATGGGAGTGAAAGCCTGGGGCCCCAAACTTACTGTCTATTAAAGCCAAGCTTTGAAAAAGAAATGCAACCTACAAAAGCTGTCAATCTCCCTTGCCCCTAAAGCCTGGGTTCACATGGATTCAAGTGACAGCCCTCCTCCCCCATGCACAATACATCAATCTGTCTCTCCCACAAGCACCCACAGCCCATTGTGCTGGCCGCAGGTGCCTATTATGGCACCCATGGCTGCCTCCCACAGCTCCGCCCCTGAGAAACAGGAACTGCAGACAATGGAGCCCTGTGGGAAGACAGAGGTGGGTGTTGGGAGGGATAACAGACAGATGGTAAAGGGTATAGGGTAGTAAGGTAGTTTCAAAACAAATGTCAAACATTCAAAATTATTGCTTTCTCGTGTCTCCCCTTTTGAATTGCCTTTGCTTCAATCACCATCTGCCATAATTATAAAAACACTTACCTGTTATGACGAATGTTTGCTCCCCTTTTTGGGTAGTGGTGGGCCGGATGACCTTCAATACTCCTATTTAGCCTCTAGGTTTCTCAAGGTCACAGACTGAGGAGTTTTAGTTAAGTGACACCAGGAGACCACAGAGGGGAGAGAAGTAATATTTCTAATTTTTTTTCAAGGTTTGTGGTTTCCCTGCGAGCTTAGTTTTGGGCTCCTTAAGGGGCATGGGTTATAAAAATTAGTTCCTTTGGGTAATACACTTATGAAATCAAAGTACTATAAGACTTTTACAAATGTCATATCAGGCAGGTGGAAATTCTGAGGCCATTTCTTTTCTGGTAAGGAGTCACATAAAGAGAGATGAGGTGCATTTAGTAATAACAGTACTGAAAGTTTCTCACTCAGACTTTTTACCTATTTCCAAACATGTCAACAAAAATAAGTAACATTGTAAAAAAAATACTAAATACTATTCACATCGAGTGCCATTATCACAAAAAGTACATTTTAAACAATTCATTTCATAAAATGTCACTTGCCTGTGGTGGTTTTAACCTTCTGAGTTATGGACTAATTAAGGAGTAATAAATAAAAGAATTAAGATAAGTGCCAAAAACACATGTATTAGTTCAAGTAAATTTGATTTAGTTGCTTTTGCCCTTGCTTTATCATCTCAATATAACACCTTATTCCTATTTCCAAGAGAATTTGTCATAAATTAAAACCAAGCTAACAATAATTTCATCACTAGTACTACTACCTGTCTCAAACAAAAAAGCCACCAAGAAAATTCTGGCACAATTCTAAGTCATGGTCAAGAGGACTGGTGACTTGTTGGAATGAGGGTACCGCTAAAATAACGCCAGGTACTAAAACTAGCCGGTTTTCCTGAAGCAAACAAGAGGGTCTTGGTTTGCTGTCAAAAACTACAAACTAAGCTTTAACTAGGGACTGTCAGGGATCCAAGTGAGCTCTTGGCCAGGGAGAGCTTAATTAGCAGAGTTGGTTTGGGTTTTTAAATTACAGAAGAAAAACAACCAATACAGTATGAAAGCGTACAGTGGTCTAATGTAGCACAAAATTCACTATTCTATTATGTGTGTGTGTAGTGATTTTGCACATTTTGTTAACAATTTAAATTTAGATTTTAAACATTATTTTTGTGCCCACTACTAGGGCATGTTTCTTTTGTTTTCTTCTTATGTATCCTTTCAGGGACTTTACTATATTTATCACCAAATACTAATATGTGCCCCCTCTTTTTTATATAAATAGTGGCATACTACATACACTATTTTGTTTTTTAACATGAGAGATCTTGGAGATCAGTCCATATCAGAATATTAAGAGCTACTAGGGCATGCTTCTGAAATGTGAATAGATTTGAGTCATATTCGGTATTTGTAAAAGTTAAGAGTCCATCTCCGCAGTGGGCAAATATATGATTCCAGTATTTAGCTACCAAGTGATCAAGCCATTTGGAGGCTATCCTTATTTCTCCTACCTATTGAATTAGGTATTCTATTTCAAATGCTGAGAAATTAGTACAGCTAACTCCAATTATCCATCTATGAGAGCCAGAGAAAATGTGAGGAGAAAGTCACAGATAACCCACAGATACAAACTTTGTTAAAGATGCTTACATGGGAAAACTTTTAAGATCCTTATTGATAGGGTTTGTAAATTGTTTCTATATTATCCAAAATAATCAGAGTCAAAAAGAAATTGCTAAGGGCTTCTGATTTGATTCATGGTCCATTATTCATACTACAGTATCTCACAAGAATGACCTTGCTGAATTGGTTTAACTGATTAGAAGATGACAGGTTTTAGCTGTAAAATTAGTTGACAATACACAGTCCTTTTACCTGTGCTCCAACACCACCTTATTTTACCTCTGGATGTTTTCCATGGGGCTCTTGAGTCTACCCATTTTAAAATTAACATAGTTTGTTGGTTAAAATCCAAAATTTTATTGCCAGAAAAACCTGGGTTCTAAACCTGGCTCTGGAGCTTGAAAGTGGTATGATTTAACCTCTCCGATACTGAGTTTTCCCTAAAACAGGGATAATAATAGTACCTACTTCATAGGTTTGTGTAAAGATTAAATAGGACCATGCATTGACTCTTAAAACAATGCCCATAGCAATCCTCAAAAAACAGTATCTATTGTTACTATTACCAATATCAGTTATAGGACTCTCAGGATCAGCTAGATGAATTCTCAAATCAGATCAGCAAAATCGCCTGGCGGGGTAGTTTTTAAAAAATGCACATACCCCAGACATACCTCACCCAAAGAAACTCCAATTAAATCGGTCTGCGGTGGTGCCTGGGAATTTGTATTTTAAAGCACTAAAGGAATCCCAAGATGACAACTGCTAAGCTGACCAAGAAAGCATTAGGTCATAATTAGAACAAGAAGTCAAAGGGTTCAGTGAAGAATATCCTTAAGATAGATGCAAATTCTATAATCACCCTATATCACTAAGAAACCAGAAGCTATTTTTGTGTGCTTTTGATTAACAATGGAATACAATTAGGAACTCTAAGGAGAACAAAAAGCTGTATGATGATTCTAGTTCTAATAGGAAGCATGCAAAAATGTGGCATCATTTGAGCCATTGAAGGAGTGTAAGAAAAGATAATCCATTTGACTTTGACATTTGAAATGTTCTCCTACCAGCAGCACTTTTTTACAGCCCTATGATTACATTTATTTTCTCTGTAGGTCCAAACACATTACTTGATCCTGCTGTGAATAATATTTACATGGAGTTAATATTGGGAAAGCTGTTTGTTCAGTTCTTTAGTTAAACTTCTTATTTTGAAGTAAAGTTCACATGCAGTTGTGAGAAATAATACGGAGATCCAGTGTACCCTTTACAAGTTTCTCCCAACAGCATCTTGCAAAAGTATGAAACAGTATCAGAATCAGAATATTGACATTGATACAATCAAGATGCAGAAGAGTTCCATCACCACAAGGATCCCTTATGTTTCTTTTTTATAGCCACACTCTCTTCCCTCCCATCCCTTCCCCTCCTTAATCCATGGTAACCAACAAACTGTTCCATTTCTTTAATTTTATAATTGCAAGAATATATGAAATAATATAAATATGATCAGACAGTCTGCAACCTTTTGGGATTGGCTTTTTCCTCTCAACATAATTCCCTGGAGATCCAACCAGGTTGTTGCCTATATCAATAGTTCCTGCCTTTTTATTGCTGAGCAGTATTTCTTCATATGGCTGTACCACACTTTGTTTAACCATTCACTTGTCAAAGGACATCTGGGTTGTTTCCAGTTTATGAATAAAGCTATTACTAATAAAGCCACTCTGAATACTTGTGAACAGATTTTTGTGTGAACTTCAAGCTTCATTTCTCTGTGATAAGCGCCCAGCAATACAATTGCTGGGTTGTATAGTGCTTGCATATTTAATTTTTTGAAGAAACTGCCAAACTCTTTTTCCAGAGCGGCTGTACCATTTGGCATTTCTATCAGCAATGTATGAATGATCAAGTTTCACCACATCTTCACCAGCATTTGTTATTCTCACTAATTTTGGTTCTTCTGATAGATATATACTGATATCTCTTTGTGGTTTTCATTTGTGTTTCTGTAATAACTAATAATATTGAACATATTTTCATATGCCTATTTGCCACCTATATATCCTCCTTGGTGAAATGTCTCTTCGTGTCTTTTACATTTTAGTTTTATTTTTTTAAATCAAGCTATAGATATACCATACTGAGAATTTAATTTGAATTGTAAAACAGATCTCATTTTACTTTTACTTTTGCTGTTTTATGTTCTAGCTTAACACTTAAAAAGCACTTACTATGTACCAAATATTACATTAAGTACTTTGAAATATTTATTTCAATTTAAGTAAAATTTAATCTTACAGCAACCCTATGAAGTAGATACTACTTTATCATCTCCAGTTAACATCCAAGGAAACTGAAGGCACAGAGACATTCAATAATTTACCTAAGATTACATAGATAACAAGTGGTGGAGCTGAGATTTGAACCTATGCAGTAGTTGTTATAAGCTTAATAATGTACACATAATATTATAGGTGATAGAAGTCAGAAGCAGTGGGAGGAGGGAGAGTGTAGGAAAGTATCTCTGATACTTTTGTCTAGAATTAATGGATGCAAAAATAAAAATTAAAGTATATGATTTAACATTATAAAAGTAACCCCCAAAATGTCCTGGATATCATAAAAATATAACTAATAAATTTTTGGGAAAATCAGAAGTAGGTAAAGGTGGTGGCATAAGTATGCTAATCATCTTTCTTGAGAGTCAAAAAATACTGTCTAAAATTGATAAAGTAAGAAATAGAAACATATTATTTAGAGTAATGGTATTAATCATCAGAAAAACTCAAAACTAGAAATAAAGTAGTTACCTCTGGAGACTGGAAACTACCCATTAAACATGAAACTTTTCTTTCTCTTCTACACTGTTCAATTTTTAAATAACTGTATGCAGGTTAAATCTATGATAAAAACAGAGGATATTTTAAAGCACCCCAGGTAATTATGATTAAGGCTAGGTTCAATAATCACCAAGCTAAATTACACTCAATATTCTTGGGGGTCTTCAAAGATAGGTAAGGATGAATGGCTTAGCATGTTGCCTATTAGTCTGGAATTGCTAGGTGCTTTGGGTCTACTTGTAGTAACTATTAACCTTAAATATAAAGCTGTCAGTTATTGTACCAGCAAAAATGGGTTTACTCAGGAATAGCAGAGAACTGTGATTTGGGACATGCGAGCTACTGCAAAACCAAGACAAGTCCAGAGAACAAAGAAGAAAGCTCCCTTGTTGAGAAAAGGGGGTAGCTGGGAAGGCTGTTATAAACAAAAATTCCACTGGAGTAAACTGGTAGTTCAAAGTATAGTGGCTTTTCATTGGCTGAGTCGTGACAGTTTCTTATTGGCTGGGCTGCTGCTGCTGGGAGAAGAGAAAACCTTTCTTCCTCCTGCTGGGGTAGTAAATTTGGAGCTAAAGGACTATCCACTTGCAAGGTTATGTTTCTTCCTGTTGGGTCTGCAATTGACCACCAATGGCAGGGCCTGGGAGCTCCCCCTTCTGGCCTTCTAATTCCATTTTAGTGAGATTTCCTTTCATTAATTTTCGCACATCCTTAACTTCCAAGTCACCCTAGGATGCTATTCCTAACTCTATATTCTGCTTCTTGCCCTTCCGCTCCCTTCTCTTGTCCAAACTATCCTCCCGCAAATCAAGAATCAGAAGATTGGTGGAAGGTTAGCAACATCGTTACGGTCAAAGATAGGGAAATGATTAATTTCCAACTTCCAAATTCAAGCTCCTGACACAGTATAAAAATAGATCTCAATATTAGGTAATAGATGTTTAGAAGAAGGCATTTTTCATTTGAAAAAGTGAGATGTCCACATGGTTGCAAAATTCGAATAGAAAAAAAGGATGTATACTGGAAAGTAAGTCTCCCTCAATTCTAGACCCCATATCTTCCTTGCTGAAATCAATCATTTGTTAACATTTTTAATATGTCCTTTCAGATTACGCAACACACACATACACCTAGGTGCATAATTTTCACATTATCTTGCTCCCCACTTCTTGTTTTCACATATTCGTATTTTTTGGAGATTATTCCAAACATAACATGTAGATCTACTTCATTCTTTTTTTTTATTTTAAAGATTTTATCTATTCATTTATTTTAGAGAGAGAGAGAGCAAGCAGGGGGAGGAGCATAGGGAGAGGGACAAGCAGACTCTGGGCTGAGCACGGAGCCCAGTGCAGGGCCCGATCTCATGACCCTGAGATCATGACCTGAGCCAAATTCAAGAGTTGGATGCTTAACTGACTGAGCCACCCAGGCACCCCTCTACTTCATTCTCTTTAACAACAGCATGATATCCCCATGCATGAGTATACTATGTTTATTTCATCAGCCTCCCATTTGTGGACACTTTTATTACTATACTTTTATGTTTATCATTACAAATAACACCATAGTGACCACCTTTGTACAAAAAGCTTTGCACCTGCTTTAATTTCAGTAGATGCGGAGATACATACAAGCATTTAATACATACATATGTGTATAGGTAATTTCTACATTAGTACAATCTATTTGCTATCTGCATAATATTCTATTATATGACCACTGAATGTACCATAACTATAACTTATTGAGGCAGTCCCCTCTTATTGGATAGTCAGTTGTTTACCATCTTTTGCAGAAAATGGGATAAGGATGACGAGTTTGACTGTGGTTCTGTGTGAGCATGTGTGTTTGTGTGTGTGTGTGTGTGTGTGTGTGTGTGTGTGTGCAGAGAAGCATATTTACAGTCAATGAATACTTAAGAATTTGGAATCAGACCAATATAATATTGGAATCTTGATTCCAAGAATTTGGAATCAGATCACTGGATAATGTTCACAGTATTTGAAAATGTACCAAATTTACCATCACATTTGAAAAATAAACCTTATAATACTTTTTCCAAATCTGTCTTCTATTCCCTTAGAAAAATTAAAGCACCAGGGCACCTAGGTGGCTCAGTTGGTTATGCATCCGACTCTTGGTTTCCGCTCAGGTCATGATCTCAGGGTCTTCGGACTGAGCCCCTCAGCGGGGCGTCTGCTATTCTCCTTCTCCCTCTCCCTCTGCCCCTCCTCCCACTCTCTCTCTAAAATAAATAAATCAGATAAATGAGATCAAGCCCTGAGTGGGGCTCTGCACTCAGTGCAGAGTCTGCTTGTCCCTCTCCCTCCCACTCTGCTCCTTGCCCACACTCACACATATTCTCTCTTTCTTCCCCCCCAAATAAATAAATAAAATCTTAAAGAAAAAAGAAAGAAAAAGAAAAATTAAAGCACCAATGAAATATCTTTTACCTGTTCCCTCAGGAAAACTTACTTTTTAAAAAAGATTTTATTTTTAACTGATCTTTACAACCAACCTGGTGCTCAAGCCCACAACCCCGAGACCAAAAGTCACATGCTCCACCAACTGAGCCAGCCAGGCACCACCCCCTCGGGAAAGCTTAAATCCCAAACCATATATACAGTTTTTTGGTTGTTTTTTTGTTTTGTTTTGTTTTTTTCTGTTCTGCTCCATCCAGCTACAGTGACCTCACTCAAGTGCTTACTTGGAGTCTGGGACCTCATGCCCTGGAACTGATAGAGCCTTTTCACCATCCTTCAAATTCTATTACTTAAACATCAGATTGTTTTTTTTATCTTTCTAAAGTTCCAAGGCGCTAACAAACCATAGAGAATATGGTAGCATGAATTCCCGCCCATAAAACTTTACCATTACCATGGTTAAATGTAATTGCTGATATTCCTTACAATGAAGCACCATTTCTCAAGAAATGATAGCATTTTCACTTACAATCTATGTCCGGAGGGTTGTTAACAGATGGAGACAACAGACCCTTAGCTCATTAAAGTACAAGTATAGGGAGAAAATACAAGAAAAACAAAAGGAAATAAAAAACAAGAACAGTTTTTGAAACGAATAGTGCTGAACAGCTCAGTACTCATTTGGGAGAAAAAGATCAACCTCAACCTTATATCAGGCAAAAACCATTAACTCAGAAATGTACAAACCCAAGGTATGAAACTTCTAGAAGAAAATATAGGAGAAAAATTTGAGACTTCACAGCAAAGATTTTTTAGGACACAAAAACATAAACCATAAAAGGAAAAAATTGATAAATTGGACTCCGTCAAAATTTTAAAATTTTGGCTAGCTCAGCTGGTAGAGCATGCAACTCTTGATGGAGTCCTAAGTTCAAGCCCCACATGGGGGGTAGTGCTTACTCAAAAATAAATAAATAAGGGGTGCCTAGGTGGCTCAGTCAGTTGAGCAGCCGACTCTTGATTTTGGCTCAGGTCATGATCTTGGGGTCATGGGATCAAGCCCCATGTCAGGCTCTGCGCTCAGTGGGAAGTCTGCTGGGAATTCTCTCTATCCCTCTCCCTCTGTCCCTCCCATTGCTCGTGCTCTCTCTCTCTCTCTCAAAGAAATAAATGTTTATAAATAAATAAATAAATAATCACAAAAATATTTAAAACTTCTGCTATTCAAAAGTTAGCATTAATAAAATAAAAAGGCAAGCCACAGACAGGAAGAAAAAACATTTGCGTTTTACATATATATCTGACATGTATCCAGAATATATAAATATCTCCTATTACTCTGGAAAACAGTATGGAGGTTCCTCAAGATGTTAAGAATAGAGCTACCCTATGATCCAGCAATTGCACTACTAGGTATTTACCCCAAAGTTACAGATGTAGTGAAAAGAAGGGGCACATGCTCCCCAATGTTTGTAGCAGCAATGTCCATGATAGCCAAACTGTGGAAGGAGCCAAGATGCCCTTCAACAGATGAATGGATAAAGAAGATGTGGTACATATATACAATGGAATATTACTCAGCCATCAGAAAGGATGAATACCCAACATTTGCACTGACATGGATGGAACTGGAGGGGATTATGCTGAGTGAAATAAGTCAGTCAGAGAAAGACAATTATCATATGGTTTCACTCAGATGTGGAACTTAAGGAATACCACAGGAACGACAGGGGAAGGGAGGGAAAACTGAACGGGAAGAAATCTGAGAGGGAGACGAAACATGAGAGACTCTGGACTCCGGGAACCAAACTGAGGGTTACAGAAGGGAGGGGGTTGGGGGTAGGGGGTAGGGGGTAGGCGGGTGATGGGTATTAGGAGGGCATGTGTTGTGATGAGCACTGGGAGTTATATGCAACTGAGTCATTGAACACTACATCAAAAACTAATGATGTACAATATGTTGGCTAACTGAACATAATAAAAAAAATCTCCTATTACTCAATAAAAAGACAAGTAATCCAATTAAAAATTGGCAAAATGTTGAAGCAAACGCTTGACAAAAAAAGTATTGAATGGCCAACAAGCACATGAAAAACTACTCACTATCATTAGCCATAAGGAAAATTTGAATTAGGACCACAATGACACATCACTATACACCTACTCAAATGGCTAATGTTAAAAAGATTAACAATACCACATCTTGACTAAGATGTGGAGCATAGGATCTCTCACAGAAATTGCTGGTGGGAATCCAAAGTGGTTGTAACTAGTACGTGTTTTCATAACCAGTATTTTTGTAACCAAAACAGTATGGCAAGATTATATGTGTATACACACACACACACACACACACACACATCTATCTATCTATCCATGCACACACATATATAGTCCTGCCATACTATTTTAAAATAAATCTATAAATATATACATACAATAAATAAATATGTATAAATAAAAAATTAAACATGCATTTAACATACAACCCAGAAATTCCACTTCTAGGTTTCTACCCATAGAAATGAAAATATATATCCAGAAAAGACATACACTCAAAAATTCATTGCAGTATTATTCATAATAGTCTCAAACTGGAAAAAATTCAAATGTGCATCACCTAAAAGATGAACTGTGCAATTAAAAAAAACACCAGTAGACCCAACAAGGTGGATGAATCTCAAAAAATATTTTGCCAAGTGAAACAGTCAAACACAAAAGAGCACAGTGACAGAAAGCCAATCAGTGCATGCTTGAGACCAGGGATCTTGAAAGAGTATAAATGGGCACAAGGAACTTCCTTAGGGTCATGGAACTATTCTGTAACTTGATTATGATGGTGGGTACATGACTTTATAACAATTACTAAAATTCATTCAGTGATACACTTAAAATGGGTAAATCTTATTGTATATAAATTGCAGCTCAATAGAGTTGAAAATTTTCTAAAAACACAAAGATTTTAGGTTTTCTCTTCACCAAAGTGCCTATCCATGCTAGTTGCCCAGAGTCAACTTGGGGGAAATCTGCCAAGTGGGCAATAATGTCAGGAAGCTACCACATTCAGGGTACAGGGAATCCACAACCCACGCAAACTGCTATCTCCTTGGAGGATGGCATATGGAACTTTCCTTTCTTCTAAACATTAGCCATCTGAGATGATTCCTCCTCCCCTCCTCCAGTCTATCTCAAGGCTCTCTTCTTCCCTTCAGAATCTAAGCTGTATGTATTTAAACTCCTAATTTCCCTTTCCCTTTTTCCTTCCACCTCTGTGTTCCCCACATCTCAGTCACAAAATCTTTGTGGACTCTACCCAGGAATACAGCTTCCATTTTTTACTTATTAGCATGGTCCTCAACATGTATAACATTCACATACCTCCCCCCAACCTCATGCTTTTGAATTCCTTTGCCCTCTCCTATTCCTGTCACAGCTCAAATGTTCCTGTCTACCACTTCTTTGAGGGATAGAGCGTGTGGCCTAAACCCCCACATGTTCTCCTAGGCAACCTAATGAGCTTACACATTAAACAGCCTACCCCCAAGAGGGTAACCATGACTTGGAAGAGGAAGATGTCATTGGAGGCTCTGAGAAGTCCAGCAAGTTCCTTCACAAAGTGGCCTCTCCTATACCGGTGTCTGCTTGGGACCAAGGAGATGGGACATTCATCCTCACAAGGCTTTTACATATTGCATCTTTGATGGTGCGCCCAGAAGCTTCTGAAGTGTATCAGGACTTTACTTCAGTGAAGTTCACACTAAGCCATAGGAGCCCCATTCAATTTCCTGTCTCAGATTACACTTAGCCCTGCTGTCCAACTGAGCACACTAGACAAGGTCAAAAGATATACATCCAAAAATAACACGAGGATTCCTTATCAGATTGGTAAAGATTAAACAGGTTCATAAGGCCCAGTAGGTGGATTTATGGGGAAAACATATATTTTTATATACTGTTGTCATACACACATTGTGTTAATATATACACAAATACACAATAGTATGTAAAAATAGGTGTTGTGCTTCTGAGACAATAATTCAGCAACAGGGTTAGAAATTTTTCACGTACATACTCTTTGACATAGCAATTCCACTTCTAGGAATTTGTTAAGAGCATAGGATCTGGAATGAGACAGATTCAGATTTGAATCCTGACACCACCACCTTCTTCCTGAGTCTATGACCTCTCTCTGTCATAGTTTTCCCATCTATAAAATCGGGGCAAAATGACACCTGGCAACACTGGGAAAAACAAGGATGTGTATTATACCGTCTTTTACCAGTCAGATGACCAGCTGTCTGGGACTAAGGGGGTTTCCAGGATGTGAAACTTTTGAGTGCTAAATCTAGGAAGGTCCTGAGCAAACTGGAACAAGGTCCACATCACCTCTTTCAGGAGCTACAATTTCTTAACTAGTCAGTTCTACAAAATATCAGAACCATTTCAAATAAGCATTTTGACCATTTATGAAGTAGCAGCTACATCCCACACCCTTTATATATTTCAGTGGCTCTCAAACTTGAATGTGCATCATAATTACTTGGAGGGCTCATTAAAATAGATTTTTGGGCCCCACCCCCAGAGACTGACTCAGTAGGTCATGGAAACGCATACTAGGCATGGCCAAGATTACAATCAGAGGCAAGAAGGTGGGAAAAAGTGGGGACCCACAAGATGGAAACCGCAGGTACACACCATGAAGTATGCAACTGACGCTGGCCTCCCTAACAACACTGAGTGTTTCCTAACCAGGGGACCCTATCTCATTCATCCTTGATATGTACCCCCAGGTGTGCCTAGCCCAGTACTAGGTGCACAGCATGTGCTCAACAGACATCAACAACTCTTTCCTTGGTGCTTTCTTTGAGATGAACCTTTGAAGCATAAGCTGGAATCATACCCCTTAGCCCACTTGACTAGTTTGCTACCTAATTTCAGGACATTTGTGTTGAGACCTGCTAGCACTGCCACAGGACAGGCTTTATTGAGTGGCCTTTCATTCATCTATCATGTATTTACTGACTCCCATCTAGGCCCAGGACAGACCCCTGAGTGCAATCAGGGGCTGTTGCATCAGCCAGACCTGGGTGCAAACCACTGCTCTCCACTAACCAGCTCCGTGCACTTGGGCAAATTCACTTTGGTCTCTTTTATCAGAAAAAGGGGGATGGAAATCCTACCAATTTCACAGGATGCTGGAAGGGATGGAATGAGAGGATGACAATGGCACTTTGATGCAGCTGAGCAGAGTGTCTGGCACCTAGTAAATGTGCCACAGATGTCAACTATCATTATTCAGGGTCCCTGCCCCACAGCACTGCTGTGTGGTCACAGGATGTTATGTGTGGACGGAGCCCAGGATCCATGCAGAGTCATACTTGGCCACTTCCTAAGTGGCCAGCAATCCTGGACCACAGGTGGCAGAAGCTTGAGAGGAAGAGATGTTCAAAGCCCAATCCCGAGGACCTCTCAACTGCTCTAGGAAAAATTACGTATCAGCTAAGGACCTAGAGGGCAAGCAGAACACCTAACAATAGGTCAGGGTGAAAGCATCTGGGCACCAGAAAGCTTGGTTTCGAAAGTCAGCAATGGAGTTGTGATGAGGATCAAATAAATTCATGTGAAGCACTCAGCACAAGGCCTGGCCACTAGGACATGTTCGGGGAGTACGAGCCACTATTAGAAGAGCTATCTATGGTTCCCACCCCTCAAGGTGCCAGCTAGTGGAAAGGCCTACTCGCTAATGGGACCCTGACCAACTTGTAGGGAATGGTCTACAATGGTGGTATTTGTAGAGTACTAAGCAGGCCCCACTGCCTCATAATCCCCTCCCTGGCCCCAGATGTCACAATGCCACACCACCATTGTTAGAAATGCACTCCTCGTAGAATGGCTGGCAAATATGTAGCACTCGTTTTGAGGACTCCTCCTCCTGCATGCAGGGCCAACCCCACTGATGAGACACTCTGTCCCACCAGCCCAGGTGAGGCTTCTTTACATGGTCTTCCAGGCAGTAATTGCCAGAAGACTTGAGGTGGCCTGAGAGCTCTTCCACTTGCCTGCCCAACATATAGGTTCTCTCTCATTTCTTTTTTTCTTTCAGATTTGGTTTTATAATTAAGTTTATCTGTCACTGTTTATAATATCTTTTTATTGAAATCTTTATTGAGATCACTGTGGGTACCCATGCACATGTGAGGGATTGTACAGAGATATCTCATGTACCCTATTCCCCCAAGGGTAACATCTTAGGAACTATAGTACAACCAACATATTGATATTAGTACCATCTACTGATCTTTTTACTTGTATTCACTCGTGTGTGTGTGTGTGTGTGTGTGTATTCAGTTCCATATAATTTTATCATGTATGTAGGCTCATGGAGCTACCACCACAGTCAAGATACTGAGCTGTTCCTTCACCACACAGATTCCTCCTGTTGCCCTTCTACAATCCCATGCACCCCCTTCCCAGGTCCCAGACTCCATTCCTAATCCCTAGAAACCACTAATCTTTTGCTATTTCTATAATTTTGTCATTACAAGAATATTATATAAATAAAATCACAGAGTATTAACCTTTTGGTATGGGCTCTTTTCACTTAGAATCATCATCTGGCGAGTCAGGCAGATTGTTCCATGTATCAGTAGTTCACTCGTATCATTGCTGGGTCATATTCCATGGTGGATTTCCCATAGCATAATACTCTAGCTCTGTCCATGTCATTGCAAACGTCTAGGTTTCATTCTTTTTTGTGGCTGAGTCATATTCCATTGTATATATCTACACCACCTCTTCTTTATTCATTCATCTATCGATGGACGCTGGGCTGCTGCCATAACTTGGTTATTGTAAATAATGCTGCTCTAAACATAGGGGTGCATATCTCCCTTTGAATTAGTGTTTTATATCTTTTGGGTAAGTACCCAGTGTACCATAATTAGATAATAGGGTAGTTCTATTTTTAACTTTTTGAGGACCCTCCATACTGTTTTCCACAGTGGCTACACCAGTTTGCATTCCCACCAACAGTGCAAGAGGGTTCCTTTTTCTCTACAACCTTGCCAATACTTGTTGTTTCTTGTGTTTTTGATTTTAGCCATTCTGAAAGGTGTGAGCTGTTATCTCATGGTAGTTTTGCTCTGCATTTCCCTGATGTTGAGTGACGTTGAGCATCTTCCCACGTGTCTGTTGGCCATCTGGATATCTTCTTTGGATTAATGTCTGTTTATATCTTCTGCCCATTTTTAATTGGATTATTTGGTTTTTGGTGTTGAGTTGTATAAGTTCTTTATATATTTTGGATATAACCCTTTATCAGATTTGTCATTTGTAAATTCTTCTCCCATTCTGTAGGTTGCATTTTAGTTTTGTTGATTGTTCTTTTGCTGTGCAGAAGCTTTTTATTTTGTCCTAATAGTTTATTTTTGCTTTTCTTTCCTTAGCCTCAGGAGACACATTTAGAAATATGTTCCTATAGCCAATGTCAGAGAAATTACTGCCTGTTCTCTCTTCTAGAATTTGTATAGTTTCAGGTCTTACATTTAGGTCCTTAATCATTTTGAATTTATTTTTGTGTATGGTGTAAGAAAGTGGACCACTTTCATTCTTTTGCATGTGGCTGTCCAGATTTCCCAAAACCATTTGTTGAAGAGACTTTTTTCCCACTGGATATTCTTTCCTGCTTTGTCAAAGATTAATTCACCATATAATTGTGGGTTTGTTTCTGGATTTTCTATTCTGTTCCATTGATTTGTATGTCTATTTTGGTGTCAGTACCATACTATTTTGATTACTATAGCTTGATAATGTAACTTGAAGTCTGGAATTGTGATGCCTCCAGCTTTGCTTTTCTGGATAAGTCTAACGATCCCTGCCCTTCCAGCACATGCTCTGAGATAAGTAAATAAATCTCTTTCCGGGACGCCTGGGTGGCTCAGTTGCTTAAGCATCTGCCTTCAGCTCAGGTCATGATCCCGGGTTCCTGGAATCGAGCCCCACATTGGGCTCCTTGTTCAGTGGGGGGCCTGCTTCTCCCTCTCCCTCTGCCCCTAGCTTGTGTTCTCTCTCCTTCAAATAAATGAATAAAATCTTTAAAAAAAATAAATCTCGGGGCACCTGGGTGGCTCAGTGGGTTAAAGCCTCTGCCTTCGGCTCAGGTCATGATCTCAGGGTCCTGGAATCGAGCCCTGCATTGTGCTCTCTGGTCGGCGGGGAGCCTGCTTCCCCCTCTCTCTCTCTGCCTGCCTCTCTGCCTACTTGTGATCTCTCTCTCCCTGTCAAATAAATAAATAAAATCTTAAATAAATAATAAATAAATAAATAAATAAATAAATAAATAAATAAATCTCCTGTATACACTTAATCATTTTTCACACTGCTGCTTCTATGCTATATCTCAGCAGTGCTGTCTGTTGTTCTGTCTCTTTAAGGGCAGGGACTCAGTTTCCTATTGCCCTCCAGCTCTCCTAGAAATGAGACCACTAATTTTTAAAGTTCCAGCTGTTAAGCCCCACTGATGTAAGACCTTGTGAAGTTAGGCCCCTCTGGTTTTAAAAGCCAAATGTTATGGGGATTTGTCTTCCCAGTGTGGGTCGCCTGTGCCTGGGGTGCCTGCGTGGGGTCTGCTCCTCTCCCCTCTCTGTGGCCCCAAGTCTCTCCCTCCCACGGACAGTACTGCATTGTCAGTTTGGCTCCCAACCATGTCTCCACCCTTTCTACCCTCTTCAATGTGGCATCTTCTTGACATTTAGCTGTGGAGAGTCTGTTCTGCCAGTCTTTGGGTCATTCTCTGGGTTATTTACACTAATGTGGGGGTTATCTAGGTGTTTCCGTGGGACAAGGTGAGCCTCGCATCCTCCTACTCTGCCATCTTCCCTGGAAGTTGGTATTTATTTCTATTTTTAATTTTTTTAAGAACCTCTGTACTGTTTTCCACAGTGGCTGCACCAGTTTACATTCCCACCAACAGAGCACAAAGGTTCCTTTTTCTCTACATCCTTACTATGTCTTCTTTCCAATTTCTGATTGAATATATGCTTTTACCATCTTATGAATTCCTAGTCCTTTGTCAGATATATAGTTTGTAAATGTTTTCTTCCAGACTGTAGACTGTCTTTTCATCCTCTTTGCTTGGGCTTTTTGCAGGACAAATGTTCTGATTTTGATGAGGTCCAATTTATAAATTTTTCCCTTTATGGAAGATGCTTTTGGCTCTGTGATTTCAGATAAGGCACAGTTGTTCTGTCCTTTATCCTGCAGGTCAGCTACCTTAGAGGTTTTGTGGATTGGGGTCAACACCTAAACATTACATACCAAGCATGTGCCAAACATTGCTTCATTTAATCCTTCCAACCACCCTATGAGATAGATGCCATTACTATCTGCATTTTACAGGTGATGAAGCAGAGACACAGACAGACCAGGGGATTCGCCCAAGGTTCCACAACTAGAAAGTGGAAAAGCTGGCACAAAATCTTGGTCGTTTCTGCTTCCAAAGCACCTGACTTGGTCATCATTTCAAGTTTCCAGTAGGCAACACAAAATTCGACTTGTGGTATACAGCATGTTTATAAATCTGACTTCAGACATCATCACGTACCTGATGCATGTTCTTACCCAAATAGGAACTTTCCTATTACGAGGTCAAAAAACAAAAGGGACAACTGTTGCAAAAGCAGAAGCATTCCCATTCCCATTCCCTCAATTTTTGCTGTGCTCTCCACCCAGTCCCTCATGCTTACAATCCAAACAGTACTGCACACCCAGTGTGCCCCCTGTCCTCAGGCCAACATGAGTCTTGTGGCTTGGTGGCAGTCGATTTCCTGGGTCACTGCTAGACCTATGCATATCAATCTTTAAGAAGCCTTCCAATCGGCCCCAAGCTTTATTGAGTTTGTCTGGATTCCTGGGTTCAAATTCCCACTGCGTCCATGTAGTCAGAGAAGTCTCATACCCAGCAATGGCTCTTAAGGCCTATGTTGCCCCCAATGAGTCTTTCCCCTCCGTGGCTCAAATGGGGTTCTCACCAGCTCAGCTGATCATGGAGACAGCTGCCTGCCCACATTTGTCTCTTCCCTTCCCTTCTCTTTCTGGTCTGTGGGTTTGGGTTAAGAAGCTCATTTTGGATTTAGGCTCCTGGGCAGAGGACCTTCACATTCCTTTGATTTTTGATGCATATGTTTTGAATACTTCCCAAAGACCTAGCCTATCTCTAAGAAATTTAATCTTACATTCTTCTCTCCTTCAATAGCTTCTCTCTTCTGATGCCATGGCCCAAATTTTATTTTGAGATCTTTTCTTGAAAGCTATTTGTTTCATTTGTTCATTCATCATTCATTCATTCACTTAACATTTTCTTCCTGAGACCCTATTCTTTGCTAAGCACTGTGCTAGGCACTGAGGATACAGCATATAACAAGGCAGACACAGACCCTGGTGTCCTAACACTGCATTCTTTCTGAGGAAAATTAAAATTTAAAAAATTATTACAGGGGCACCTGAGTGGCTCAGTTGGTTAAGCATTTGCCTTCAGCTCAGGTCATGATCTCGGAGTCCTAGCATTGAGCCCAGCCTCGGGCTCCCTGCTCAGTGCTGAGTCTGCTTCTCCCTCTCCTTCTACCCCTCCCCCTGCTTGTGCTCTCCTTCTCTCTCATAAATAAATAAATAAATAAATAAATAAATAAATAAATAAATAAATCTAAAAAAATTATTACAGAATCACTATTGGCTCTAGTCTGCACCTCTGGGTTTTTCTCCCACTTCTACACTCAAACTTTATGCTGTAGTGAAACTGGATTAATCACCTTTCCCTAAACACGCTTTGGGCTTTACCACCTCATAACCTTTTTACCTTCTCTTCACTCTGCTAATAATTTGTTGCCCCATTTCTAGTAATCCCCACCTACCACAATATCTATGATGTCCTTAAGACCCAAATAAAATCCCACCTCTTTAATGGAGGCTTTCTCCATAATCCCTGCTATACATGCTTCCCCCTCCCCCCATCTGTAGAGTATTGGGCACCACTCATGACACTAACTGTGCACACACTAGTGGCTTTATGTCCTAGTTATTTTCATACCCCTACCCACATGAAAGCCAATAGAATCCCTGAGCGAAGGGTTTACTTCTGACATGTCTTCATGCCCCGTGCACATATCACCATGTCTTCAACATAGCAGGCAAGAGGTGTTTGCTCAGTGGGGGAATGGCTGACCGACAGCTGTTTAATTTAACCAACACTTGGGTAGCAGTTACTATGCACCAGGCACTGTCGTTCACTTGGGTGGCATTTACTGGGTGTCTGACGCCGCTCCAATGTCTTGACAGACTTGACCTCCCTGGATTCCGACGAGAACCCTTGGAGGTAGGTACTACAAGGAGCCACATTGGACAGATCCGCGAAGTGAGACTCAGTGAGACTCAATGTGTTGCCCAAGCCCGAGGTACCCCACCTGGTGGATGTCAGAGCCAGGATCCAAACCCCGGCAACCTGCGTCAGGCCTGAGCTTTTAGCCCTGGATTTCTGAACAAGGCCTGGAGTGATTTGGTTGACGTGGAATCTGCAGGAGAGCGAATATGGAATCCAGATCCAATTCTTCTGGGCAGGCCCCAGTGCCATCTCCCCAGTCATGTTCTTCATAGGAACTATGCTTCAAAGGGGTGCTGGGGCAAACTAAATTATAAAAAGTGCTGAATTAAACTGAATCTTTCTGAAGTCTTTCTGAAGGGCAGAACCCCCAACTTTTATTTTCATCATCACCGTCCCACCTCCAGGAGTATTTTCAGATATTTTCCCCCTAACTGCCCCCTCATGAAATGTTAATGGCACAAATAAACTATAATCTATTAATGTGCTTCTGTATATCTGTGCTTTACACATAAAGTGAATTTTTTTTATCACCCAAGAACCAATGTTCTCCTCGTTTGGGGACAATGCTGCCTTGTTAACAATCCCTGCTCGATGCTGACAAGCACTGAATCCTTCTAGTGTCTAAGAGGAGAGGGTAAGCAGAATTCTCACTATTTGACCTTGTGGGGCCAAGATTTTCAGGATTGCTTCGGTAAAGTAACACATATTTGCAACACTGCTATGATAATATCCATAACAACAACAATCTTGTGATGGATGCTGGGGAGAGAAAATGATTCAATCCCAGTCTCAGGTTCTGAGAGAGTAGGTTAATTATGGGTAAAATACATTTCCTACAACTCTCAAAGCCCCAGTTTCCTCATCTGTTAAAGGGGGCAATAAGCCTTTAAGTACTCACTTTAGGGGGCTTTTGTGAGACCATGAAGGTCTAAAATCTGTAAATTAGTAGACAGTATGCAAAGGTAGGTGGCAAAGTTACAGCCGCCTAAGGGGAAATGGGCTCAACTCTTTTGAAGACTGAGTTGAAAAGTCATTTTTACTTCATGTGAACTTTTAATAATAAATACTGCAATGTCTGTCTGAGTACTGGATCCCTCCTACAGTAAATGCATCCTGCACCTCAGTGAGATTCTCTAACTGTAGCCACAGGAGCAAAACTCACATAACTGAAAGGTAAGTAGGGTCTTTTCATTGTTGTCCTCATATAGAATGTCAGTTTTTCGGATGGATAAATATATTACATGAAAATGAAATGTTTTGCCCAGTATTTCCTAAACACTCTCAGGATCCTCTCCAGACTTGTACGGGTGAATAGGTGTGGCTGGGAAGTTGTATTTTTTTTAACTTTATTTATTTATTTTTTTAAATAATCTTCACACCCGATGTAGGGTTTTAACTCACAACCCCGAGACCAAGAGTCACCAGTTCTTCCTACTGAACCAGCCAGGCACCCCAGGAAGTTGTATTTTTAACAAGTTCCCAGGTGAGAGTCCCATGATCTGCAGTGTTAGAAAACTACTTTTACCCAATCCCCTGGCCTGGCAAGCCTTGCCTTCACTTTTTATTACTAATTAATTTATTCCTTCTTTATCCCGTGAACTTTCTGGAGTGAGTCCCACGTGCTAGGACCTATATAGGTATACTGGAGTACAATCCCTGGGCCCCTCCTCTCACGGAGCTTGAATTCTAGCTGGGAAGCCTGACACTGAGGAAGTCATTACAAGGCAAAGCGGGCCTCAAGAAGGAAGTGCTGGATCAGAGGTGAGGCTGGAGGGGTGTGTGAGAGGCTGGTGAGAGGCTGGTGAGAGCCTGGAAAACATGTTAAGGATTTTGGAGGTTATCGTAAAGGTGTTAAAAAATAGAGCAACATGATCAAATTTATATTTTTATAGCTGACATTTATTGAGCCTTTGCAATGGGCCAGGCTATGTATTAATCACTTTATGTGCATCAACTCACTGAATCCGCACAACAACGCCATCAAGTGAATCCTATTTTCCCTATTTACAGGTGAGGAGAATGAGGCACACAGGAGAACCAAGTAATTTACACAGAGTCTCAAAACAGAGCTTATAACCAAACCAGTGTCCATGTGTTGACACATGCTCCAGCCCCTCTATAGGAGCAGCCTACAACAAGAAACTGGACGCTCCCCAGTGCAGACTGGAATGGAGGGGCAAGAAGAGATGTAAGAAGACCAGGTAGGAAGCTGTGGCAGGTAGCCAGGTGACAGATACTAGTGGTAATAAAGATAGGTATCAATCTGAGAAATGCTTGGGATCAAAACCAGCAGGTTTTAACCTGGGCTGCACATTGAATCACCTGGGCACCTTTAAAAAATACAAATGTCTGGGACGCCCGGGTGGCTCAGTTGGTGAAGCATCTGCCTTCGGCTCAGGTCATGATTCCAGGGTCCTGGGCTCAAGTCCTGGAGCCTGCTTCCCCTCTGCCTGCTGCTCCCCGATTGTGCACTCTCTCTTTCTCCCTCTCTCTCTCTCTGAGAAAATAAATAAATAAAATCTTAAAAAAAAATACAAATGTCTGGGTCCCACTCCCAGAGATTTGGATTATATTGGTCTGGCACTGGAATTTTTAAAAGCTCCTTAGATATTCTAGTATGTAGGCAAAGTTAAGAACCACTAGTACTTCCGGGACGTTAATGTGAAGAAAAATAAATTTAAAATATTTTTCCAGCTTTATTGAACTCTAATTGACATATAATTTTGTGTAGGCTTAAGGTATACAAATGTGATGATTTGGTATATACTGTGAAATGATTGACACAATAAGGTTAGTAAACACATCTTTTACCTCACATGGTTACTTTTTTTTCCCTCCATCTGATTTATTTTGCTTAGCATAATGCCCTCGAGGTTTACCCAAGTTGTCATAAATGGCAGGATTTCCTTCTTTTTTATGGCTAATATTATATATATAAAAACAGATTGGAAATAATCTGTCAATAGACAATTGACACAAAGAATACAAAGGAACATCCAGAGAAATATGAGAAAATAAAGGATTGTGTGTTGTTGTGGAAGAAAAGGGAAGAAAATTTTAAGGAGGACATGATTAATAATGTTGAATGCTGGGGCACCTGGGTGGCTCAGTCAGTGAAGCGTCTGCCTTCAGCTCAGGTCATGATCTCAGGGTCCTGGGATCGAGCCCTGAATCAGACTCCCTGCTCAGTGGGGAGCCTGCTTCTCCCTTTCCCTCTGCCCCTCCCCAATGCTCATGCTCTCTCAGTCTCTCTCAAATAAATAAATGAAATCTAAAAAAAAGTGTTGAATGCTGTTGAAAAGTCAGGTAAGTGAAAGCTTGGAAGTTTCCATTAGCTTTAGCAAGTGAGAGATCATTGGTGTGAGCAGTTTATTGATGGTGGTTGGTAGAGTGGGCGGAGAGAAGACTGTGGTAGATGGAGGGGTGAGTGTTAATGGGAAAGTGTTAAATGTTTTAAAAGAAGTTTAAGTGGGGCACCTAGGTGGCTCAGTCGGTTGGGCGTCTGACTCTTGGTTTCAGCCTGGGTCGTGATCTCATGGGACACAGTCTCATAGGGTGGAGGCTCATGTTGGGCTCTGCGCTCAGGAGGGAGTCTGCTTAGGGATTCTCTCCCTCTGCCCCTTCCCCCCCCCAAGATAAATAAATACATCTTTTAAAAAAAAAGAAGTTTAGCTGTGAGCGTCAACAGAGAGATGGGGCAGTAGTCTGACAGAAAGACATATGACTAAAGAAAGATATTTTAAAAATATGGGTGCATGTTTAAATGCTGATGGGAAGAAGGTGATAGAGAGGAAGAGATTTTACAAAGAGGAAGAAAGAAGATGACAGAAAAGGTAGGAGGGGAAAATAGATCATGGCAAAAAGATAACATGTCATCCTCACATGGGAAAAGGACTCAGCAAAGATTATAAATATGGTGGTGGAGATTTAAAGAAAGTTGTGTCTGATGGCTTCTATTTTCCCTGAGAAGAGAGATATGACTCGTCATTTGAGTGGAGATGGAGGTGAATAGTAAGGTCAAAGGTTTGAGAAAAGTGGAAAGATTTAAAATAATTATTATTCAGAGTGGGAAATGAGTGAATTGCGAAGCTAGGTTTGAAAAACCACTTGAGGGAATAATCATGAATTTACATTGGAATGAATTTATCTTGTTTTGTGACTTTATCTGGCAATGCCCAGTCAATAGAGGAAAGGTATAAAGAGAGTGGGTAATTTAAGTGAATTCATGCAGGTTCTGGAACTTCCTAGATACTAGGGTAAGCTGAGTGAGCTTTCCTCCCACACCCCACCTCTATTGGCACAAAATTTAAGGAGGCACTCATCTTCAAGGTCGTACAAGAGTAGGACTGACACCTGACAATGAGTGCCTCCTTCCATTTTGGGAGTGGTGAGGAAGAAGAGGTAGCAGGGAAAGCTCATTTACCTTACCCTAGGCCCATCCCTGTACAAATAAGTTTGCTATATTGGCAACTGTATCATGAAGAGGGGTGCCTGAGTGGCTCAGTTGGTTAAGCATCTGCCTCCAGCTCAGGTCGTGAGCCCGGGGTCATGGGATTGAGCCCCACATTGGGCTCCCTGCTCGGTGGGGAGTCTGCTTCTCCCCCTTCCCCTCCCCCCACTCATGCTTGTGCATGCACACACACACACACTCTCTCTCTCTGAAATAAATAAAATCTTTTTAAAAAATAGTGTCATGAAGAATTTTGACAAGAGAGTAATTACAGTAATGGACCATATTATGTAAGATGGATAGAGAGGAGAGTAAAAATGGGAGAAAGTAGAGGGATGAGGCAGTGAGGAAAACTGACTGAGTAAATTGAAAAGCTAGGAAGTTGTAGCCAGAAAGGAATGTCTGAAGTTGTGGTCCTAGAGGTGGAACAAATTTAGGGTCTTCCAAGATGAGATGGGAGATGTAGGTGGCTGAGTTGGAGGTCAAGGAACTTCAAGATCAAAGTGCTGGATGGGTTGTTCTTATGTCTGTTGAGTCAGCAACAATGTAAAGTAAGATTTGGGATAGAGGGAAAGAACGGGCCTACTGCCAAAGTTATTGGTGAACACAGAGGAGTATCTGGGAGACCAGTAGATGACAGCAACAAGGAAGGTTAAAGAGAAGTTAAATTGATTGGCATAGGTCTCAAAAGGAGCAAGGTTTTTTGTTATTGTTATTTGTTGTTTTTGTTTTTTGTTTATGAGTGGGTGGAGGAGCAATAGGCTGAAAGTGGCTTTGGAGAGTGAAGAACAAACTGGCCCAGCTGTTCCATGAAGTATGGGAAAACAACCTGCAGCCAGCTCAAGATACAGTTGGGGTTATAGTCTTTGAAGAACCTAGTTTGTTTGTTTGTTCCTTCCTTCCTTCACAACCTGCAGCCAACTCAAGATACAGTTGGGGTTATAGTCTCTGAAGAACCTAGTTCGTTCGTTTGTTCGTTCGTTCATTCCTTCCTTCCTTCCTTCCTTTCTAAAAGTAGGTTCCACACCCAGCATGGAGCCCAATGCAGGCCTTGAACTCACAACTCTGAGATCAAGACCTGAGCTGAGATCAAGAGTTGGACACTTAACCAAGAACCGAGTTTCACTTAAGGCTACGTCATGCAGTGCCTATCTTATGAAAGGGTTGAGTTTGGAGGTGAATTTGTCAAACAGGTGATGTGAATTCCAGAGGACTTGAAGGGGCAAATTGAAGCATGGTAGCATTAGCTGGTTCACAGGATTAAGGAGACATAAGTCACAAAGAGTTCCACAGAGGATGGTGGGCACCCAGGACTCTAAGAATTCTATTTTGGCCGGCACTTGACATCTTGAAACGACTACACAGGGCTCAAGTTTTTGTTTTTGCTTTTTTCTTTCTCATGGTCCTCAGGACTGGGATGGTAGTCAGTGATGACAGGGAAAATCTTATTGTGACTTTCGTTTCCTTGATACCTTCCTTCAGCCCACCTGATAATAATAATGAAAATAATAATAATAGCATTAATAATCGTAAATTTAGAAAATACCAAATACCTGCTTGTACCACTGTTATGAGTGTTGTGAACAGTTTATACATGACAAAGTTCTTGACCTCACAGAACTTAGATTCTATTAGATAGTCAGGCCATGAACAAAGAACAAAAAAAAATATGTATATAAGTTTAGGGAGCTGTAAGTGTTAGGAAAGAATTTAGGTGGAGTAAACACAAAGACAGTGATGATGATAGGTTTGTGAAGAGCTATCTGAGTGAAGGTAGGCAAAGGAGGCTCTTTCAAGGAGAACCTAAATGATAATAAGGAGCCAGTCATATGAAGATAAGAAGAAAGAGCATTTTGGATCAAGAAAATAGCACGGGCAAAGGCTCCATGGGAGGGAAGGGGCTTGGGATGTTTGAGGAACAAGGTCATTATGGCTGTTAAGAGGTCTTGCTAACTCCCAAGACCTTGAAGCATCCCTTTAACTACCTATTGCTAAGGATGAGTTTGAAGGGTCTCCATGGTCTATTTGTGTAAGGACCTCCATCTCCCACAGCTGGTCCAAGAGATTGGGGCTTTGTAGGAGCAGCAAGCTACCCTTGAGGGGTAGTAGAGAAACTGAGGAGTCATTCATTGCCACACATTGGAGGAGGAATGAACTTGCTTAGTAGGTCCATCACCTTGGTCCCAGATGTATTGCACAATCACAGTGGAGATGGGGAAGTGCTCTTGCCCCTTTCATATCTGAAAACACTTCATCATAAACTGGGACCCTTGACTCGAAGCTACTACATGAGGTAGGATTTGCAGAGGCACCAGCAATGTAGTTGGCAGAAAAGTGGCGTGAAATAGAGGATTTAAGTTTTTCATAAGAAGGTCATATCATAAGGGTGCCTGGGTGGCTGAGTAGGTTAAGCGTCTGCCTTCAGCTCAGGTCATGATCCTGGGGTCCTGGGATTGAGCCCCATGTGGGGCTCCCTGTTCAGCAGGGAGTCTGCTTCTCCCTCTCCCCCTGCTCCTTCTCTCCCTCGCTCGCTCGCTCACTCTCTCTCTCTCAAATAAGTAAAATCTCTAAAAAAAAGAAAGTCGTATCATAGAACTCAAGACAGAAGTGGCCAAAAATTAAAAGGCAGCAAGGACAATGTGTTATAGAATAGCACAACTTAGGGGATGCTAGATAAGCACCCATCTCAATGGTTCCTTTAACTAAGTTACCTCATGTCTGTGAATCTGAGCTGGGTCCATGGAGTTGCCTTAAATCCCTAAGACTATCATTAGCTCTAAACGGATGAAAACACTCTAAAAGGACCGGGTTACAGCATGGAGTGGGACTCAGCAAATTCCCTGGCACACCCATGAGCCTAAATTGACTAATAAAGTAGCTTTCTTTAATTGTGCATTAATCCAGCCATTTGACCTAGAAATTCACATAGTTATGGAGGATGGATATGGGAGGCCAGCCACAATAGCTATGCAAATATGTAAGATTTATTGAGAGATCACTTTGGAAATGCCTGGGTTTCTGGAATTCAGGTCAGTTTAGTACACAACATGGAGTTCCCATCCACAACCACCTCAGACCTTCCTGGAAATTTCTGTGAAGCTAGATCACTCAACTCAAACTCCTGGGAAGATATATATTCTTTAGAACACAAAAATGCCTTTGTCCAGGCAAATATAGGAAAATACCAGGTAGTTACCTTAGCAAGGCAAGAAGTGGGATCTGAGGGGATGTTGGTATCTAGGCTCCATCAGAATTTTTAATTTTTAATGATGCCTCACCACAAACAACCAAGACCACAAGGATCATTTAAATGGCTATTGCAGTTGCCTTCAACAGCTCAAAGAATATCTCCATGTTCTGCCTCCCATTCTCCTGTTTTAACCCTTCTTTTCTTATCTGGTTTTCCTTGTTTTGATCCTGTTGTCTCACATTCAGATTCTCCCTCTCTGCCTAGCCTATCCGAATTGATATCTCATTTGGATGATTGACCTTGAGTTGGCATCTCCCCAGGATGTTATCTCTCAACTTGGCTGTCCTAGCACTACACACTAGTTCTAGGCGGTTCTAGGCAAATATTGCTCCTCCTATGCCTATCTGAGGCCCCCACATACCAAAGCTCAGGGATCCTACTTCTTTGGAGGGGTTTTGAATAATTACAGTGCTTATGAAAGTTATATGTTTACATGTTGGCCTCTTTCAACTTGCCTGTGAGCCCATTAAGGGCAATAGACCTAGAAACTAAGAGATCAGCTTCCCCATCTATGAGAATGAAATAAAAATATCTTCCTTGATTACCCTATAGGGTTCTTCTGAGGATAAAAGGAGACAAATGACAAGAGAACAATCTGGTAAGGTATAAAGCATCATAAAACTGTGTTGTTGTCATCTAAACTCTATTGATACGGTTTTGAACTCTCTATAATCTGGCTCCTGCCACTTCTCCAAACTCAAGTTCTAGCCAGTCCCATCTCCTTTGATATCCAGCAAGCTTACCAAGGCATTTGGGGTGGTAATTGGCTAGGAGAAGCAGCTGGCACTGACAAGGAAATTTGTCATAGTTAAGAACTTCATAACAACCACATCCATCTTACTCTACCATCTAAATACAGATAGTGCAAAAGTACAATAGAAACCAAGAGTAAGAAGACTGAGAAACCCACTGTGACTCAGCCAGGGTACTTGTCACACACATATCCTGCCTTCCTCCTCAGCGAGCCTTGACTTTGAACCACCCAAGAGGTACTCTGTTGTTGGGCAACCACTTTGTTGTGCTCAAGGTGGGCACAACTCATTCCTACTTCCTGGTCTTTGCTTACACCGAGCTCCCTCCTTGGAATAATGTCCTCCTGCCCTTTACCTTGTTAGATTCTCCTCATCTTTGAGGATCCAGCTCCAACTCTATCTCCTTCAGGATGCCTTCCCAGAATACTTTTCTGTCATCATTCTCCCCCTCCCTCTGAGCTCCTGCAGCACTTAGAATCTGCACCTCAACAATTCAGCATCTGTAGTTAGTCCCTTGTCATGTCTCTAAATGTTTTGGGCTGGTTAGGTTTGTCTCCTTGACTTCTGTATCTTTTGCTGTGATGTCTAGCCAAATCCTGAGTACACAGTAAGTGCTCAATAAATTCTTATCAGTGGAAGAACATGTTTAAAGGCTAATGAAAGAGGAAATTGGTAACATCAAAGATAGACTTCATCCACCTCTCAATTTTGCCTCTGGCTGCCCTTTGACAAGCAACTCCACAGATGAAGCTCTTTGGTTCCAATCAGATGGCATGCTGTATGAGAGACTAGAATTTAAATTGATTTGGTATGGGAAAAAGTCTGTAGTCTTAGTAATATCTGATCTCAGAAAAAAATGACAGATTTTATTTATGTATTTGACAGAGAGAGAGAGATCACAAATAGGCAGAGAGGCAGAGGGAGAGGCAGCCTCCCCACTGAGCAGGGAGCCCAATATCGGGGCTCGATCCCAGGACACTGGGATCATGACCTGAGCCGAAGGCAGATGCTGAACAACTGAGCCACGCAGGCACCCCAGGTTCTTTTAGTTTAGAAAAGGTAAGCAACCTGCTCAGGGCCTCATAACTAGAAAGAGGCAGAACTGGGAAATGAACCACTATGTATGTAGAGAGTGTGGGGTACGTGTGCACATGCGCGTGTGTACGGGTGTGTGTCTGGCTCTACAGCCTGTGATAGTGCTTCTATCACTACCTCTCCATTTTAATATATAGTTATGCGTTGTTAGTGTTTATAATGAAATTATTTAAAATATGTAACACGTGCATATGGGACATGACACAAAAGTTAAAAAAAAAAAAGTGAAAAGTAAGTCTGATATACATAGTCTTGTTCACACTCCTGTCCCCCAGCCACCCAAAAACCTACTCGGCACACAATCACTGTTAACAGTTGCTTTGCAAATGAAAAAAAATTATTTTTGCAGTGGTTTGACACTGCATCATCTCATAGTCCACATAAACCTGAGCCACGTTATTATGGATTTCTACTCGAATTTTTAAATTTTTTTTGAGTAAAACATTCTTCAAAACTGATCCCACAGAAAACATGGAAACAGCTCATAGTGCATCGTGAATGTTAATGTTTTTCAGACATTAATTGTTCAATTTGGCTAATCAAGCTTAGTGATATGGTATATTCTAATTCTTTTACATTTTCTATTTCAATGACATAACTTCTTTTTACAATAAGATGGAACATCTGTCTGATGAAAAATGGGCCATTATTATTCATCTTAAGCCATGAAGCATCGTTCAACAGCTCTGAACTAATGGTCATTACATCAAATAGGTTTTATTTTAATCATTATTTCTAATACATGTGAAATTAATACACAGTGTTTGTCATTACTGAGCACTAGAATATAATTCTAGAAGAAGCAATTAATGTCTATCAGAAGTTTTTTGAAATATGATTATCAAATACTCGACTAATGAATCATTTGCATATCTGAAATCATAACCTAAACATTAAGCATTCTTGTGATAGGATGCATTAAGTTTAATAATGGAAAAAAAAAGAACGAGAGAGATTTCAAATATTAAGTTATATACATTGTCCACTTCCCTGGCAGCTCAGAATTTTTTCTGAGGAGAATTCATTTTGAAAAGAACAGTTAAACAGCTTCAGGGAAAGGCCCTTCAGGGACTTTTCCAGGAATTGGAATTTTCATTTCTCTTATTTCTTTCATTTACATTTTAAAAAAGGAAAGTAGTTTAGAAAACCTGCATCTCTCAATTAAAAAAAAAAATCATGGTTAATTGTCAAATTCAATCTCTATATAGAGAAATGCCATCCATTTCCAAATGTTGCTTGTAAACTCTCCCGGCAAAGGGGCAAAGAATAATGCACTGTATTTCCCCTGCAGTGTTATATTGCACGTTCACCTTAAGGAGCATATGCTGCTCTTTTGAAATATGCAGACTCCCCTCTCATTGTACAGGGCCTCTGTGAAAAGATTGAGGGCTCTACAGAATTACCATATGAATAGGCTAACATACCTCCCAAGAAGCCCCTGCACGAGGGGGCACAAAAGGAGGAGATCCTTTTATTCATTTTGTAGTTAATGAAGAGTAAGAGGACCCTTTCTGACCAATTTTTGTAGGGACTCAGAATTTAAAGTTAAAATGTTGCCTATAGAAAATACCCACATAAACTTGGGGCTCTACTCTTTCCTCCTTTATAACTAACCTAGCACACTGAATAAGGCAAATGTGTAATCTCTGAAAAGAGTAATTGCTGGTATCAATAATAATCATTGAAAGCCAATAAGGTTGGTCATCACTGTTCTTGCCAATTGGCTGATCAATTGCAATCACTTTAGCAACAATGCTTTACCTGGAAGAGATGGACCTTCAGGATTAGGTTAGGGTCAGTATTCCAGATGTGAGGAGACGGTCAGGGGCTGTTAATATAGTGTTTCTGGGGAAGAGAGCCTAGGAAGTGCAAATGAAAGCAGGCACTCAGTCCAAAGGAATAAGGCCAGCTTGCACAGGATTACTATTAGCAAAGGTCTAAGCAGAGCTCAAGAGCCATTTGCTAAGGAGATTAGAGTACCTGCTCCTCTGGTCAGCTCTCATGTACGGCTCTCTATATCTTTCCCACTTAGAAGCAAGAGTTAAGTGTCACTTCTTCCAGGTGCCACCTCCCATGACCTCAGCATCTAGGTTAGGTGTCCTCCTAACCTAGCAATACCCTGTACTTCTTGCAATATTACACAAAAATTCTGGCATTATTACATAGAAATGCTTCTATGTCTATCATTCTCATTATGTTGTATAAGCTCTATGAGGTTCACAACCATGGCCATACTGTTCTTTGTCATGTCCAATCTAGACTACAATGCCAAGTGTGTAATTGATGCTCAGTAAGTATTTGCAGACTAATAAAAAGATCGGTTCTATGTGGAAACTAAGTCCATGCCATAATCATGGTTGGGAACTGGGCCCAGGAAACCTGGCAAACTGTTTCATGGCAGAGGTGTGTTGACAAGTCCCTGTCCATGGAGCAGTCAATCTGTTGGACTAGATCATGACCTTTTTGATTCAGGGGTGATGATTTCTGTTAGACCTGCACTGTTACCCAGAGTGTCACTGGAATTAGCGGGGAGGGAATTAGATGGGAAGCCAGGACGGTGCAGAATCAGGGTGAGAGGTGCAAGAACAAGTAGAGGAGGCTAGAGTGAGAAACAACCTGGGCCCTGAGTGAGGTGGGATGGGGCAGGAATGGAAAGATTCTGTAAAACCAAACCAGTAGAGACAGGAAGCTAAAACTTTGATTTAAGATGAGAGTCATCATGGGATGCCTGAGTGGCTCAGTCGGTTAAGCGTCTGCCTTGGGCTCAAGTCATGAGCCCAGGGTCCTGGAATCGATTCACACATAGCATCGGGCTCCTGGCTTAGCAGGGATCCTGCTTTCCCTCTGCCTGATGTGTGCGCTCTCTCTCTCTCTCGCTCTCTCGCTCTCTCACACACACACAAACACACACAAATAAATAAATAAAATCTTAAAAATAATAACATGAGAGTGATCAAACTATGTCCTGTAGGCCAAATCTAATCCTCAGTCTATTTTTATATACCCTAGAATTTAAGAATGGTTTTTGTTATTAAATGGTTGGGAGAAGAAAAAGGAGGAGGAAGAAGGGGAGGAGAAGAAAAGGCAGCAGCAGCAACAGAGACTGTCTGTGGCCCACAAAGCCTAAAATATTTGCTATCTGGTCTTTTACAGAAAAAGTTTGCCACTCACTGATTTAAGTGAATAAAATCAAGAAAGCAAAAGCAAACCTATCCCCAAGCACAGACACACTCATATACACACACGAATGTGTGCACATGCATATACACACACACACACACACACACACACACACACACACGCACTGTAATCATGGAATACCATTTCGTTGTACTTTGAAAATACCAAAGGCATTTTGATGCCACGTGAAGTATGTAAAAATGCAAATTAACCATTTGTATTCTTTGGTAACTAATCTAACCATAAACACAATACTTTGCAAGGTTCTATTCCCATATATTTTTTGAAGACTGCTTTTTGTCTACACTAACCTCTCGGAGATGGATGTCTTATCCAGTCTCTGCTGTAATCATTCCGTTTGCCCTTGGACCTTTACCTAATTACGAGAATTTTGCACCTCCAGAGAAGAGACTGCATAATGTGAATATATTTGAAAGATAATAAATTTGATTTGATCTCATTCAGTAATGTTCTTTGAAACACAGTCGTAGAGAGTTGCAGAGCTGGAAGGTATTTCAGAGATCACATCCCATCCAAACCCCTTGTTTTACCTGAGGAAAACAAGAGATTAAGTAATTTATTGGAGGCTTAAAATAAGCCAAGGGCAGATAGAGACCCAGAAATCCTGGTTCCAAGCTCTCTCACACCGCTGCTTCCACATAGTATCTATCCCATCCCTAAACTCCTAGAGGGCCGCACTGTGTATTTTCTCTCTTTCACGAGTGCGGAGCCTGCTGCCTGACACATAGTTAGTATTCCAAAATGTGTGTTGAATAAATGAATGGATGTTAATCACGGCTAACATTTACTTTGTACTTACCATGTGCCAGGCACTATGCCAAACACTTTTACACGCATTATCTCATTTGACTCTCATAACAACCCTCGGAGTAGGTTTTTTTTTTGTTTTGTTTTGTTTTTTGTTTTTTTACTCTATTTTACAAATAAGAAAAGTAAGGCACAGAAAGATGAAGTGACTTGCCCAAAGTCACACAGCTAGGAAGTTGTAGAATTAGGTTTGGAATCGAGGTCTTTCTAACTCCAGAGCCAGTGTTTTTCATCACCACCCTGAATGTGGGGGTAAGGACCAATGAAAACATCAATTCTGAAATTATACTGAAATGTTAAGCCTGTGCGCTGTCATCAAAATACAATTTCCTACCATGCCTTTACTCAGCAAATGAAGCCCAGTGAACAGGACCCTCAGTTTGTTTTTCCTGGCTTTGCCCCGACTCCCTGTGTGGCCCCACACAATCAGCTAATCTCTCAAGTTCCTGAGTTCCCCAAATCCATTACAGAGTCCTGCTTTTTGTGGCACCCCAGGGTGTCTCCAATTATCTCAGAGGGGTTTCGAGAAATTCTCAAAACAAATTTTAAACACGATCTTTTTTTTTTTTTAAGAACATATGCTTTACAAAGCCTTTAGGAGGATAGAAGGGATTTCCTTCAAACAAAACAAAACATGAAAATGTGGCCATAGTTTTTAATATTCCCGGAATTTGAGCTGAATGTTAAGGGATGCAGCTCCATCTGCTGGACATCGAACACACTAATCATAATAGAAATTAAATATTGATAACAGGGCTTATTTATAGTCTGTAGCATCTGTTCTAAATATCCATTTTATTAAATCACAAAAAATACATGGCTATTGTAAAAAAAATTGTAAAACAAAATTTGCCATGGATAATATAAGCATAATCTTGCCTCTCTGAGATACCTACTACATCAATAGTTCTTCCTTCTGTTTCTGTGCACCTGTATCTCTTTCTATGCAGGTGAGAACATGTATGTACAGTGATATATACCCTTTGTATTTTGAAAAATTATATAACAAGAGTTTTCCATGTCATTTAATAGTCACCATAGGCAGAACTTTTAATATTGACGTAATATTTATGTTAAGATTATACAAGAGGGATTCCTGGATGGCTTGGTCAGTTGAGCATCCCACTCTTGGTTTTGGCTCAGGTCAGGATCTTGGGATCCTAAGATGGGGATTGAACCCATGTCAGTCTCCCTGCACAGCAGGGAATCTGCTTCTCCCTTTCCTTCTCCCTCCCCCTCTGCTTCTCCTCTCACTTAAGGTTTGAACACACGCACACACATGCTCTCTCTCAAATAAATAAATAAAATCTTTAAAAAAAAGATTATACAATAATGTATTTACCCACATGGCCATTGTTGGACATTTATGTTGATTGACAATTTGTTTATTATAAATGAGCATCTCTTTGCATAAATTTTGTCCAGATTTTGGCTTACTTCCTGGGGAGTGATTGCTATTAACAGTGGAACTATGGGTCAAAGGGTAGAATTATATTTTAGTTCCTGAAACATATTGCCAAATTGCTTTCCAGAAAGACTGCATCAGTTTACCCTCCCATTATCAGCGTATGAATGGCTTTCTTATGGCACCCTTGCTAACACAGGGTATTGTCTTTTTTCATCTTTGCTAATTAATAGGTGAAAATTGGTCTCTTGTTGTTCCATTAGCATTTTTGATTACTCGTGCAGGTGAACATTTATTCATATGTTTATTAGCCATTCACATTTCCTCTTTTGTGACATGTTCGTTAATGTCATTTTCCCATTGAGAGCCTTTGTATTTTCTTATTATTTTGTATGTGCTTTTTAGATATTAAAGACATTATTTTTTCTCTCATATTTATGGCAAATACATTATTTTTTCTCTCATATTTATGGCAAATATTTTTCCAAGCTTGTTCTTATATTTGACATGTAGAGGCTTTTTGTTTTTTATTGTCAAATATTTTAATAGGTTCTTTTATGATTTTTCTCCAATTGATTTTAGGCTTAGCATGTCCTCTCATAAGAAATGGGATAAATACTCATATTTTCATGGTTTTTATTTTTGATCCACATTTTTATGCTTTCCATTTTTTTTATTCATCTGGAGTTAATTTTGATGTGAAATATGAGACATGGGGATATATTTTTATAGTTTTTTAAGACTTTAATTTGAGAGAGAGAAAGAGCATGAGTGGGGGGGGATAGAGGGAGAGGGAGAAGGAGGCTTCCGGAGGGCAGGGAGCCCGACACAGGACTCGCTCCCAGGACCCCGAGATCATGACTTGAGTCAAAGGCAGGCGCTTCACTGACTGAGCCACTCAGGCACCCTGAGGATATATTTTTAAATATCACATTCATTGAATTGCTCTTCCCTGCTTTATTGAGTTGTTAAATTATCACCAACATATATTTCACATAGCATCGTCCTTATGCTCCGCAGAGAGTTGCAAAGGTTCAAATTTGGCAGTAAACTTTGGAATGGTTTGCTTTTGGCTCACAAAGACTCTGGAGATACGTAGGGAACCGTTTAAGAGTTTTGAGCAGGTCATTAACATGATCATGCCTGTGCTATTAAAACAAGGTGACTATCATAAACTGTAGAGTGAGAATAGAGCAAAGGGACGTTTGGAGACAGCCACGCCTGACACTTGACAGGTCAGTTCTCTGAACGATTTGGGTTCTCTCCTGAGTCTTAATAGGCATCTTACACCCTGCTTTTCTAAAAGAAATAATCTGTTTAGTAATTTTGGTATATTCTGGACACTGTGTTAAGCACTGTATATATATTATCTGATTAACTGTCCTCAAGCCCCAGTTAGATAGGTATTATCACCCCCTTTTCACAGATAAAGAAATTGAGGTCTAGATATGTCATATAAACTGTTCAAGGTCACACAGCTGGTGAGTTGGAGGAGGCAGGACTCAAACCTAAGGATTTGGGGGTAATTAAATGAATGTAAAACACCTAAAACAGTACCTGGCTTTGTAAATGGCAGCTTCTCATCCCCTCACCTATCATCAGATCCTTATGAACTTGAAATTTTATATAAAAATATGCTGGTGTTGGGCGCCTGGGTGGTTCAGTCAGTTAAGCGTCTGCCTTCGTCTTGGGTCATGGTCCCAGAGTCCTGGGATGGAGCCCCACATCAGGCTCCCTGCTCAGTGGGGTGTCTGCTTCTCCCTGTGACCCTCCCCTCTCATGCTCTTTCTCTCTCTCACTCTCTCTGCCTCTCCAATGAATAAATAAAATCTTTAAAAAAATATGCTGGTATCACATGAACAAAATATTCCGGCAATTACAGGAGCCTTAGTCAAACTTAATTGGGAACTATTTTGTACCTCCAACATTTGTGTAAAATGAGCTCCAGTGTGGCCGTCAGGAAGCCTGGCTTCCACCTTCTAGTACGAGGTAGTTATGTGACCTTGGGCAAGTCATTTGACTACAAAGTTCCCTTGTCAGAACAACAACAAAAAGCAATTATATCCTTCAAGGGGTCTTCTGTATAAAATAAAAGCAAATCTGAAATGGTTGAGAAGGTTCAAAATTCTACATGATTTTATAGATTTCCCAATTAAGCTATCAAAATTCTTAGGCCATGAAAATGCCTATGGAAGCCATTGCAACAAACAATGAATATGGCTTCTTTGTTTCAATTTGTTTTGTTTTTATTTTTCATTATGTCAATTTTCAAACATACACAAAAGTAGAGAGAATAGTATAATTAACCCCCATAACCAATTATCCGGCTTTAATGAATATCAACTCTGCCTTGCTTTTTCTGATGCAGCCTCTCTGTGTATTTTAAAGTAAAATCTAAAACATATGAATATGGTCCATTTTTATGATGACAAAAATAATGAAGGAATTTTATTTGGTTTTCTCAAATCTGGAGGAAAAAGTTCATTTTAAAATCTGGCAAAATCCAAGCTGGTGTTAATTTCACTTGGTCCTTCTGCTTTTAAAATGTCTCAGAAAATGAATCTCCAATCTAAATACATAATACATTAATTCATCAGTCCAGGCCAAGGGCTAGTGAATTCTAATTGTCTGTGGAAGACAAGCAGGGGGTTCCTGCTAGTCTATGCAGAGGGCAGCATTTTCATTTCTATAATAACAGTATTCATAACATGAAATGTTTAGCTGGTTTAGTATATTAAACCAGTCTGGCTTGAGGGTAATTCTGACCAGAGATTCAACTATTCTTGACAAAATGAGTGAAGGCAAGAAGACTAATTAAAATTATCTTCTTCAAGAAGAAATTTTTGTAAAAGAAAGAAAAATGAGCTGCCCTGCCCACTCAATAAAGAAGGCAGGAATCAATTTCTCCCTAAACCTGAGTACTTGCAATTTTCCCCGTGAATCTAGTTTACAGAGCTCATCGACATTCACGATCCTAGCCTAATGACATATGTGGGACTGACATTCATGTACCCATTTGTAAGAATCAGAAGGTGAAGCCTCTAGGGGTCACGCTAGCTAGAGAAGACAAAGCTAGAGACTAGAGTTGGGTTGTCCTATTTCCTATGTCAGGGCTGACTCCCTATGTAAGCAAGTTTACAAAAAAAAAAAAAAATTTCTTCACCTCCTATTTCCAATCTCCCTGGGACTTAATAAAGTATCTGTACTTTGTAGCAGCTCAGTAAATATTTCTTGCCTGTCTGACTACTACCAAATAATGGGAAAAAAAGAATAAAAATAGGTAGAAAGAAAAAGGAGAAATCAGATAAACAAAGGAAGAGGAAATAACATTAATAAGCTTAGCAAATAAAGCACAATCTAGGGGGGAAAAAATGGAAACATAGAGAAAAACCTGTTAAACCACAGTAAAGAGTCCTATGTCAGAAAAAAAAGATTTAAATGCCATATACCAAAAAGCTGACAGTGGTGGCAATGACAACTGCAACTACTACCACTTTGATTTACTAGGCTCTGTGGTAAGCCTATTAGCCCTCTGAGGTAGGGAAGTAATACTATTATCCCCATTTAATGGGTGAAGAAAGTGGGGCTCAGAGAGGTTAAGCAACTTGCCCAAGGCTATAGAACTAATAAGGGTAGAGCTAGGATTCCAACCCAGCCAGTCTGACTCAATTTTCATTTTTTTATATTTTCTACACTTTGCAAATTTCCTACAATGAGCATGTATTACCTTTATTTTTTAATCCTGTAGCATTCATCGTGTATAGAAATAATTTTGTCATTACATCATTAAGTATAGTTAATTACTATTTCTATTCATCATTTGTATGTCACCTCAATTAGACTGTTAAGAGCCTGTGTCTAAGGGAGTGTCATGTTTTAATGCATATTATAGCTGCTCGATGAATACTTCTTAAATGAATGGACAATGGAGAGAAAAATGTGGGAGTATGAAGCAAAACAACCACCACAAAAAAAAAAAAAAAAAAGGTTTAGGGAGGGGATGAAAGAGATAGATGAGGAATAGAAAAACAGGCACAGAAATAAAATGATCAAGAACAGGAGATGTGTGGGGGGTATAGGTAGAAAGACAAACACATAGCAATAAAGCAGGGAAAATAAGAAAGGAAGCTTGCTACATAGAACCTTGTTTGGGTGAAATTGTAAACTAAAATTAAAGCTAAAATGCATTAACAAAGAGAAGCCAGTTATAGGCGAGAAAGGAGACTTTTAAGATATGGTACTTTAAAATTTTTAAATAGAAAAATTGTTTCAAAGTACCTTATGAGAGGGGGAAGTACTAAAATTGCTTTTCTGGCAAAGCCTGTCCCTTCATCCAACAATTATCCTAAGATACTTGAGATCTCATCTCCATAAATTCAATAGGCAATTGGGGCCACTTTCTCTTTTGAGACCAGATGCAGAAACAGAAATTACAGTCATTTCCTATATTGCAGAAATTAGCTGGCCAGTTGAAAGCCACCTGCACGCATAATTCACATCATCAGAGGTTGGCATCTAGAAGGCTCAAGGCCCTGTCCTCTCTGCCACGTACTTCACCCATGTAGAAGCTAAGCTCAGAAAACCAATGGTGAAGTTTAGGTTTGCTGTTTGCCCATGTTATGAGGGGGTAGTCTTTTGCGGTTCCTGACCTCTTGGGAATTAAAGAATAATAATTTTTTCTCATAGTAATACATACACATAGTTAAAATAATACTGAAGCATGGCTGATAGCAAATAACAGCAGTTCCCTGCTCCACCATGCCCCATCATCCTCACAGGAAGCAACACTTTTTTATGGTTTTAACTGTTTTTTTCTGGTTTATATGTTATGTAATCTAAATAGTATGCCTAAACGTCTATATATTTAATAATTTTAGATGTTATCTATTAACTTTCTTTTACAATAATTAATAATTTAGCTTTCTTATACTTCCCACACACAACGCCACATCCTTCACTTCCCTCAATCCATCTATCACAATTCTTGGTTAAATGAGTAGCCAAGTTTATATGATTATGACTATGTAATTATTGGTCACTGCAAAGCAAAGTAGTGTATTATTGTTAGTCTTAGCATATTATTGTTAGTCTTTTGATTTTTTCCCCAAAGTTAATAAGTGCTTCAGTATTTCATTTTTCGAGATTTCTGAATTTCTTTCTTTTTTTTTTTAAGTAGGCTCCATGCCCAGTATGGAGCCCAATGTGGGGCTTGAACTCATGACCCTGAAATTAAAACCTGAGCTGAGATCAAGAGCTGGACACTTAAACAACTGAGCCACCCTGGCACCCCGCGATTTCTGTATTTCTAATGTATTAACAGTTCTGTTAAATACCTATCAATAATTTTTCCAAATACTCTAACCCATCTAAAATCTGCTGGTTCCATATTCCCCCTGAAGATTGCCCTCTCTCAGCTCTCTGTTCTGCTACAAACTAGGCCAGTTATCTTATGGCCTGGAACATGGCTGTACTCCTGGGACTTCTCCTCACCATTCTCTGGAGTTGGATTCTTGCTTTCCTGGATCTTATACTGTGTCTTTCTTTTTCTTGGTTTACTCTCTCATTTTCAGTAGAGTACAACCTCCAATAGCTTGCAGAGAAAGTGTTCATAGGAGAAATTTTTTGAGACTTTGTACATTCTACTCTAATATTTAACATGAGCATGATTGGACTGCTACATAATTTTAAGATGAGAATCATATTCCATTAAAAAATTAGACACTGGGGCGCCTGGGTGGCTCAGCGGGTTAAAGCCTCTGCCTTCGGCTCAGGTCATGATCTCAGGGTTCTGGGATCGAGCCCCTCATCGGGCTCTCTGCTCAGCGGGGAGCCTGCTTCCCCCTCTCTCTCTGCCTGCCTCTCTGCCTACTTGTGATCTCTCTCTGTCAAATAAATAAATAAAATATTAAAAAAAAAAGAAAGAAAAAAAGAGTATCATCTCCTGTTGCCCCATCCAGGCCCTATATTTTTGAAAATTTGATCCAGGGGTGCCTGGGTGGCTCAGTGAGTTAAAGCCTCTGCCTTCAGCTCAGGTCATGATCTCAGGGTCCTGGGATCGAGCCCCGCATCGGGCTCTCTGCTGGGCAGGGAGCCTGCTTCCCCTCCTCTCTCTGCCTGCCTCTCTGCCTACTTGTGATCTCTCTCTGTCAAATAAATAAATAAAATCTCTCTAAAAAAAAAAAAACTGTTCTACTTAAAAAAAAAAAATTAAAAAAAAAATGGGTATATGATTTGAATAGACATTTCTCCAAAGAAGATAAACAAATGGTCAATAAGCAAATGAAGAGAAGCTCAAGATCAGTAGTTGTCAGGGCAATGGAAATTAAAACCACAATGAGATAATTGCTTCACACCCACTAGGATGGTAATAATAATAATAATAATAACAACAACAAGTGCTAACAAAGATGTTAGAAATTAGAGTCCTCATACACTGCTGGTGGGAAGAAAAAGTGGTACAGCAGCAGCTGTGGAAAACAGTTTGGCATTTCTTCAAAAAGTTAAAGATAGAATTACCATGTGACCCAGCATTCCACTTCCAGGTATATACCCAAGAGAATTAAAAATATATGTCAACACAATAACATACACATTACTCTTCATAACATTATTCATAATAGCCCAAAAGTGGAAACAACCCAAATATTCACTAACTGATAAACGGACAGAATAGGGCATATCCATGAAATGGGATATTTTTCAGCCATAAAAAGGAATGAGGTAGTATTACTACATGCTACAATACGGATGAGCCTCAAAAACATTATGCCGAAAGAAAGAAGCCAGACAAAAAAGGTAACATATCATATGATGCGATTTACAGGAAATGTTCAAAGTAGGCAAATTAGTACATACAGAAAGCAGGTTAGTGCTTGCCAGGGGCTGGAGAGAGGGGGGATGGGGTAAATGGGAGTAACTGCTAATGGGTAGAGTTTCTTTTGGGGATGATGAAAATGTTCTGGAATTAGATAGTGGTGGTGGTTGCACAACTCCATGAATGGGCTAAAAATCACTGACCTGTATAATTTTAAGTGGATAAATTTTATGGTATGTGAATTATAGTTCATTAAAAGTGTCTTTAGAAAAGTAACACAATACAATACAATATAGGAACATATGGTTAAATGTGATGATTCAACTGTATTTCTCCTCTCCCCTTCCTCCCCCAAATCCCATAAACATGATACTAAGAAGATTAAAAAGGGCATTAACTATCTGCCCCGAAAAAGAGATTAGAAGATCACTGGGACAGTTTGAGTTTTCACTGAAAGGCAGAGGAAAGATTATCTTTTTTTTTTTTTTCTGGAGAGAGTGAGAGAGGGGTAGGGGCAGAAGGAGAGAGAGAATCTTAAGCAAGCTCCACGCCCAGCATGGAGCCCAACATGGGGCTCAGTCTCACAAGCCTGAGATCATGACCTGAGCTGAAATCAAGAATCAGACGCTTAACAGACCAAGCTACCCAGGGACCCCAGAGGAAAGGCTATCTAACCTGAACAGATTTGAAGGGATGAAATTCAAATTTTTAAAATAAAAAATAGGGCTGTTTTTGTAATTACAAATATACACACATATGCCCATGGATAAATAGAACAGGAGAGGAAACAGCCAAAGGGAAGGTTTAACAAAACTTGTGAAGGCAGACTGTGGCTGGAGGAGAGGTAACTGACTTAGTGGTATGGAGGGCACTACAGCTGGAGCACCTGCAGAGGTGGAGGGACAAAGCAGAAGGTAAACTGCTTACCCTGTAGGATGTGAGGAGGCTTAGAGTGTGGAGGCATGGGATACAGTGGAAAACAATGAAGCCCTGTGCTTCAAACTAATAAAGGACATTTAAATGTCAGAATACAAATAGTGGAAACCTAGGGTCCCTTTCCCCAACTTCAGAGCCTGGCCATTATCCCTAACCAATCTCCACACCCAAGAAACCTTAATTTGATTTTCTGGTGACAAACAAGAAAAGCCACAGACTTGAACAACAGCCCAAGAGAAGGTTGGTGTAAGTCCCAGGCTTCAAAATGGAGGAAGGTGGGTGGGTAGACTAATTAGGACCTTCAGTCTCCTTTTTCCCATCACGCTCCCAGATATTTCTCCCACCCCACCTTCTACCCCTAGGTGAGAGATTAGAAGTCTTCTCTGGAAAAAAAGGAAGAGGTCCAGAGAAAAGATCCCAAGATACTAACATTTGAAGCTTATATATAAGCTCATGGTCATCAGACATTTGAGGAAAATTCCCAATGCTAAAGAGAGAACAACAGAAACAACAGAATCAAAGGTGTTCTGAGGACACAAACAATAAGGTGGCAGAAGAAAATTTTAAAACGTTATAATTGATATCCTCATTAGAGATAACAGAAGGTATTCTACTCATATCAGAAGAACAGAATATATAGAATACTATATAGAAAAGGAATATTCTGGGACAAGAAAATGTCTTAAACATCAAAAATATGATAGGGGCACCTGGGTGGCTCAGTTGGTTAGGCATCTGCCTTTGACTCAGGTCATGGTCCCAGAGTCCTGGGATTGAGCCCCGAATGGGGCTTTCTGCTCAGCGGGGAGTCTCCGTTCCCCCTGCTTGGGCTCTCTCTCTCCCTCTCTCTCTCTCTCTCTCAAATAAATAAATAATTTTTTTATTTTGTTATATTAGTCACCATACAGTACATCATTGGTTTTTGATGTAATGTTCCAAGATTCATTGTTTACATATAACACCCAGTGCTCCATGCAATATAAAATATTTTCTAAAAATTTAAAAATATGATAGCTGATGGTGAGTGCTGTGAAATGTGTAAGCCTGATGATTCACAGACCTGTACCCCTGGGGCAAATAATACATTATATGTTAATAAAAAAATACGATCGCTGAAATAGAAGAGCTGGAAGATAAAGATAGAAAATTCTCCCAGAAGGTAAAAAGAAAAGAAAGGAAGAAAGAAAGAAAGAACATACCAAAGAGATGGAAAATAGGAGGAAAAAATTATAAAAAGTTTAGGGGATCTTTCCAGACTTAACACTGGACTAATAGAATAATAATAGCAAATGCTATGCTGATTACTGCCATAGGTGCTTTATATGGACTCATTTAATCCTCTCAACAACCCTATGGGATAGACACTATTATTATTATCCACATTTTACTGATTTGGGGGAAGGGCACAGAAAGGCTAAGCAAATTGTAAAAGGTGATATAGCCAGTAAGTGGTAAATTCAGGATCTAAAACCTAGGCAGTCTGGCTTCAAAAACAATGCACTTCGGGTGCCTGGGTGGCTCAGTTGGTTAAGTGTCTACCTTCAGCTCAGATCATGATCCCAGTGTCCTGCGATTGAGTCTGGCATTGGGGTTCCTGCTCAACAAGAGTCTGCATCTCCCTCTGCCCTTCACCCCGCTTGTGCTCTCTCTCAAATAAATAAATAAAATCTTAAAAAACAACAACAACGACAAAACCACATTGCACTTAAACATTAATCATACTACCTCTCCTAGAAGTTCCCAAAAGAAAAGGTAGGGAAAATAAAAGGGAGGAAATCATCAAGAGCATTGCCCACAATTGAAAGATATCACTCTCCCTATTAAAAGGACCAACTGACTGCTGCCCATCGCAAAGAATGAATGAAACAATACATGAAGGCACATCACTGTGGAATTTCAGAACCTTGAGGATAAAGAGATGATTCTAAAACCTTTTGAAGAAAAAAAAGGGTCACATTCAAAGAGATGGAAATTAGAATGTATTGAACAGCAACACTGGATTCCAAAAGATAGTAAGCAATGACTAATTTTTATTATAATTTCATTGAACTATAATTCACATACCATAAAACTCACCTATTTAAAGTATACAATTCAATTGTTTCCAGTATATTCAGAGTGTTGTGCAATACTCACAAAAATCCATTTTAGAACACTGTCATAACCCTCAAAATAAATCTTGTACCTTTTAAGCCATTACCTTCCAATCCTCCTATCCCCACCAGCCCATGCCAACCATCAAATGTACTTTCTGTCTTTACTGATTTGGCTACTATGGATATTTCATATAAATGGAGTTATTCAACATGTGGCCTTTTGTGAATGGCTTCTTTCACTTAGCATAATATTTTCAAGGTTCATCCATATCATGCCGTTTTATGACCGAGTAATATTCCATTGTATAGATTTATCACATCAGTTTATCTGTTCTTTAGTTAGTAGACATTTGTGTTGTTTCCACTTTTTGCTTATAACTTTTTTTAAATTTTATTTTATTTTTTCAGTGTTCCAAGATTCATTGTTCATGCACCACACCCAGTGCTCCATGCAATACGTGCCAAACATTTTTGTAACCTATACTACTTTTATGATCTAAAAAAAAGTTTTTTAAAGGAAGAATTGTAGAGGGAAAATTACATTAGAAACATCGCTTCAGGGTTTGGTTTCTGGTTAAGCATCTGCCTTCAGCTCAGGTCATGATCCCGGGGTCCTGGGATCAAGTCCCACATCCGGCTCCTTGCTGAGCAAGGAGCCTGCTTCTCCCTCTGCCTGCTCTGCCTATTGCTCCCCCTGCTCCTGAGCTCTCTCTCTCTCTGAAAAATAAGTAAAATATTTTTAAAAATTAAAAATAAATTTAAAAAAGAAACATTATTTCAGCATCCACTCATGATGAATAATGTGAAACATCACCATGATTCTAAAAACCAGAGCCTTGGGCACCTGGCTGGCTCAGTAGAGCACGCAACTCTTCATCTCAGAGTTGTGAGTCCATGCCCCACATCAGGCATGGAGCCTACCTCAAAAAAAATAAATAAATAAAAACCAGATATATTCTGATCTGTGTCACGCTCTTCCATCCTTGCTACCCCATTTCCATTCCTACATTCTTTCCACTCTGTTCCCACACTCCCCTATAGGTGACCAATCTCCCTAGTTTCTGGTTTATCCTTCCTGTTTTTCTTTTTCATAAATGAGCACAAACATGTATTTTCTTATATTCTCTTCTTTCTTATATAAGGGTAGCATATTACAGATACTCTGTTGAACTTTCTTTTCACTTAATATCTTTCATATAATCCATAGCAGTTCACACAGAACTTCTTCACTGCTTTTACAGCAGCATAGTATTCCATTTCGTGGAGATTACATAGTTTATTCAACCACTCTTTCTTTGCATGAATATCCTTTCATACGTTTACTAGTTATCTGTATCTTTAGTAAAATATCTGTTCACGTCTTTTGTCCATTTTACAACTGGATTTTTTTTTACTGTTGAGTCTTGAAAGTTCTTTGTATATGTTAGTATAGAGACCTTTGTTGAGGGGCACCTGGGTGGCTCAGTCCGTTAAGCATCTGCCTTCAGCTCAGGTTGTGATCCCAGGGCTCTGGGATTGAGCCCCACATCAGGCTTCCTGCTCAGCAGGGAGCCTGCCTCTCCCTCTCCTGCTCCTCCTGCTTGTGCGCGCGCGCTCTCTCTCTCTCTCTCTGTCAAATAAATAAAATATTTTTTTAAAAAAGACCTTTGTTGATATGTGTTTTGCAAATATTTTCTCAGAGTTTGTAACTTTCTCTTTATCCTCATAACAGGGTCTTTTACAGTGCCAAAGTCTTTTAATTTTTTTCAAAAGATTTTATCCAGGGCACCTGCGTGGCTCAGTCAGTTAAGTGTCTCACTTCCACTCAGGTCATGATCTCAGGGTCCTAGGATCAAGACCCAATCAGGCTCTCTGCTCAGCGGGGAGCCTGCTTCTCCCTCTGCCCCTCCTTGCACCCCCTCACTCATGCTCTCTCTCTCTAATAAATAAATAAAATCTTAAAAAAAAAGATTTTATCCATCTATTTCAGAGAGAGAAAGAGAGTGCACATGAGTGGGGGAAGGAGCAGAGGGAGAGAATATCCAAGCAGACTCCTGCTGAGTGTGGAGTCAGAGGCAGGGCTCAGTCCCATGACCCATGAGATCAGGACCTGAGCTGAAACCAAGAGTCAGACATTCAAACAATTGAGCCACCCAGGTACCCCCAAAGTCTTTTAATTTTAATGAAGTCTGACTTATTAATGTTTTCTTTTATAGAATGTTCTTTTGGTCTTATGTCTATGACTCTTCGTGTAGCCCTATTTTCCAAAGATACTCTTCTATGTTTTCTGTAAAAATGTTTATAGTTTTGTGTTTACATTTAAATATATGATCCATTTTGAATTAATTTTTGTATGTGGTGTGAGCTTAACATGGAGGTTCATTTTTTATGCCCTATGGTTGTCCAAATGTGCCAGCACGATTTGTTGAAATGAATATCCTTCCTAGAGCCCAGATGTCCATCGACAGATGAATGGATAAAGAAGATGTGGTATATATATATACAATGAGATATTACTCAGCCAACAAAAAAAATGAAATCTTGCCATTTGAAATGACGTGGATGGAACCAGAGGGTATTAAGCTAAGTGAAATAAGTCAATCAGAGAAAGACAATTATCATATGATCTCACTGATATGTGGAATTTAAGAAAAAAACAGAGGATCATAGTAGAAGAGAGGAAAAAATAAAACAGGATGAAACCAGAGAGGGAGACAAACTATAAGAGACTCTTAATCATAGGAAACAAATTGAGGGTTGCTGGAAGAGAGGGGAGTGGGTGAGGGGATGGGATAACTGGGTGATGGACATTAAGAAGGGCATGTGATATGATGAGCACTTGGTATTATATAAGACTGATGAATCGCAAACCTGTACCTCTGAAACCAATAACACACTATGTTAATAAAAATTTTTCAAAAAAATGAAATGAATATTCTTCCTTCATTGAATTGATTTTGATCCTTTATCAAAACCCAGATTAGGCAATAATTTCTTTGATATGGCACCAGAGTGCAAAAAACAAAGAAAATAGATAAATTGGACTTCATCAAAATTAAAAATTTTGTGCTTCAAAGGATTCCATCAAGAAAGTGAAAAGAGAGTTCACAGAATGGAAGAAAATACTTGAAAATCATACATCTATATGCAGAATACATAAAGAACTCTTGCAACTCAATAATAAAAAGACAAATAAGCCAATTGAAAAATGAGCAAAGCATTTGAATAGATATTTCTCCAAAGAAGATATACAAATGACCAATAAACATATTTTAAAAACTCAATATCGAAAAATAAAAAACAAAAAACAAAACCTCAATATCATTAGTCACTAGGGAAATGGAAATTAAAACCCCAACAACAGTTAATGTCCCCTAGAATCCCCATAACCAAAAAGATGGACAATAACAAGTGTTGGTGAGGATGTGGAGAAACTAAAACACTCATACACTGCTGGTGGGAAGGTGAAATTCTGTGGGTGCTTTGGAAAACAGTTTGACAGTTTGTTAAAAAGTCATAGAGTTCCTATATGACCCAAGAATTCCACTCATATACACACACATACACACATATATATATTATCCCAAGAGAATTCAAAATACATATATATGTATACCCATATATATATAACATATATATATACCCAAGAGAATTAAAAACATATATCCACACAAAAACTTGCATACAAATGTTCATAGCATTATTCATAATAGCCAAAAGTGGAGACAGTGCAAATGTCCATCAACTGATAAATGATAAACAAAATGGAATGCTATGGAATATTATTCAGCCATAAAAAGGAATGAAGTACTAATACGTGCTACAACATGGGTAAACCTTGAAAACATAATAATACTAAGTGAAAGAAGCTAGACACAAAAGACACATAGTTTAGTATTCCATTTATACGAAATGTGCAGAATAAGCAAATCCCTACAGACAGAATGTAAATTAATAATTCCCAAAGTCTTGGGGATTAGGGAAGATGGGTATGAAGAATGACTGCTAATGAGTACCTGATTTCTGTTTTAGGGTGATGAAAATGTTCTGGAAGTAGATAATGGTAATGGTTGCACAACTGTGTGAATATATGAAGAACCACTGAATTTTATACTAAAATTTTTTTTTAAATAAACATAAAATCTATTGAGGGTATGTGTTGCACCATTTCAGGGATTTTGTATTCTATTCCATTGATCTATGTGTCTATTCCTCAGGCAATACCACACTGTCTTAAGTACTGTACTTGTATAGTAAGTCTTAAAAATAGGAATAGTGGGGGCACCTGGGTAGCTCAGTGGGTTAAAGCCTCTGCCTTCGGCTCAGGTCATGATCTCAGGGTCCTGGGATCAAGCCCCGCATCGGGTTCTCTGCTCAGCAGAGAGCCTGCTTCACCCTCTCTCTCTCTCTGCCTGCCTCTCTGCCTACTTGTAATCTCTCTCTCTGTCAAATAAATAAATAAAATCTTAAAAAAAAATACGAATAGTGATTCCTCCCACTTTATTTCTTTTTAGCCATTCTAGTTCTTTTTCCTTTTCTTTTTTAAGATTTTATTTATTCATTTGACAGAGAGAGAGAGAGAGAGCACAAGCAGGGGGAGTGGAAGAGGGAGAAGTAGGCTCCCCACTTAGCAGGGAGCCCAATGTGGGACTCTATCCCAGGACACTGGGATCATGACCTGAGCCAAAGGCAGATGCTCAACCAAACGAGCCATCCAGGTGCCCCCTTTCCCTTTTCATACAGTTTTAAAAATAAGCTTGATTATATCTACAAAATATATTGTTGGGGTTTTGATAGGAACTGCATTATACCTATGGATCAATTTGAGAGGAAATGATATTTCTACTATGTTGAATATTCCAATCCATGCACACATTACATCTCTCCATTTATTTAGTTGATTTCTTTCATTTGTGTTTTAAAATTTTCAGCATATACCATATAGATCCTGTAATTGTTTTATTAGATATATATCTATTCAATTTTTTGGAGTGATTTAAATGACATGTATTTCTAATTTTTGTTTCCATATGTTCTTTGCTAGTATATGGGAATATGATTGACTTGTGTCTATTGATCTTGTACCTGTGACCTCACTGAACTCACTCATTAATCCTACAAACTTCTTTAAAAAATCTTCACTTTTTAAAAACGTTTATTTATTTATTTATTCATTTAAGTAATCTCTGCACCCAATGTGGGGCTCAATCTCACAACCCTGAGATCAAGAGTCTGATGCTCTTCTGACTGAGCCAGCTAGGCGCCCCCAGAAATTTTTTTTATACTCCTTTTCCATACAGATAATCAATCATGTAATCTAAAAACAGAGCAGTTTTATTTCTTCCTTTCCAATATGTATGCATTTTATTTCCTTTTCTTGCCTTATTGAGCTGGCTAGGATTTCTGCTACTATGATGAATAAAGAGTAGAGAAAGCAGACATCCTTCATCTTGTTCCTGATCTTAGGGGGAAAGCACTCCATCTTTTGCTATTAAGTATCATGACAGCTGCAAAATTCTTATAGACTCTTTATCAAGTTGAGAAAATTCTTCTCTTTATCTAATTTTCTAGTTATTATTTTTTACTCATGAATGAGTGTTGAATTTTGTCACATGCATTTTCTGCATCAATTGATATGATCATGCAATTTTTCTCCTTTAGTCTGTTACAGGGAATTACTTTAATTTTCCGGTATTGACTCAGACTTGTATTCCTGGAATAAATCCCACTTAATCATGATGTATAATTCTTTTTTTATAAGAACTGCAAAGAGGGGCGCCTGGGTGGCTCAGTCAGTCAAGGGTCCAGCTCTTGGTTTAGGCTCAGGTCATGATCTCAGGGTCCTGAGATCTAGTCCTGCATCGGGCTACTAGCTCAGCAGGGAGTCTGCTTCCCCTCTCTTTCCTTCTGCCCCTCCTCCTGCTTGTAAACTCTCTCTAAAATAATTAATTAATTAAATCTAAAAAAAGAATTGCAAAGATTTGTTGAGAAAAATTGACATCTAAGATCATGTGACATACTCATCTGTGCTTTTCCCTTTTTTGTACCGCTTTTGTCTGGTTTTGTTATTAGGGTACTATATTGACTTCATATAGTGAGTTGGCAAGTTTACTGTCTTCTGCTATTTCCTGGAAAAGACTGTACAGAATTGATACTAATTTTTCTCAAATGTTTGGTAAAATTGTCCAGTGAAATGATTAGGGTCAGACTTCTTTATGCAAGTATTTTTTTTTATTTATTTTTGAGAGAAAGAGAGAGAAAAATGTGCGAGCAGGAGGAGGGAAGGAGGAAAGGGAGTGAAACGGACTCCCTGTTGAGTGCAGAGCCCCATGCAGGGCTCCATCTCACGAACCTGAAATCATGACCTGAGCTGAAATCAAGAGTCCTGAAGTTTAACTAATTGAGCCATCCAAGTGCCCCTCTTTATGAAAGCTTTTAAATTACAAATCCAATATCTTTAATAGTTATAGGACTATTTATATTATCCATTTTGTATTGTGTGAGTTTGGGTAGTTGTATTTCTCAATGAATTGGTTCGTTTCATCCATGTTTTTTAATTTATGTCAGTAGAGGGCACCTGGGTGGCTCAGTCGGTTAAGCATCTGCCTTTGGCTCAGGTCATCATCTCAGGGTCCTGGGATTGAGCCCCATATGGGGCTCCCTGCTCAGCGGGGAGCCTGCTTCTCCCTCTCCCTCTGCCTTCTGCTCCCCCTGCTTGTATTCTCTCTCTCTGTCAAATAAATAAAATCTTAAAAAAATAATTTATGTCAGTAGAGTTATTCGTAGTATTGCATTCCTATTCTCTAGTGACTGAAGGATCTATAGTAAAATCCCCCATTTAATATCTGATACTGGTAATTTGTATCTTGTCTCTTTTTATCTTTTTCAGTCTTGATAGAGGATTATCAATTTTTCTGATAATTCCAAAAAACTAGCTTTTGTTTCACTGATTTTCCCTATTGTTTTCTTATTTTCAATTTCATTTATTCCTGCTCTTTACTATTTCATTTCTTGTACCTGCCTTGGGTTTGTTTTATTCTTTCTCTAGTTTATTCCAGGTGGTCACTTAGATTATTGATTTGATGTCCTTCCTCTTTTCTATTTTACATATTTAGTGCTATAAATTTCTCTCTCAGCAACAACTCTGTATTGACCTGCTAATCTTTCTCTTGCTGTTCATTTATTATATTGTGGTTTTTTGAGATTCCTACTTTAATGGCGCCCTCTTCTGTCAGCATAACAAAGTCCAGATATTTAATAAATTTGTGTTTCTGTTTCTGTGATAGGGGAGAGTTCATGTGCTCTCTGATTTTGTGGTTCTCTGTTCTTCATGTTAGCTCTAACTTTGCCCTTTTTCTTTTCCCCTCCACCACTCAACTGACAAAGGGTTCTTCTCCATTGCTTTTACCTTTTTTCTTTCCCAGAATCTATGTGTTTCTTTGTGTTTCAAACACTACCCCTTCAAATCATGCATGCTTGTAAGTTTCTTTCCTGTAGTTTCTGCTCTGTTCCACCTAACCAGTTTAAAAAATTCAGGGTGAACTTGGTCTTTCTGGTGGTGGTTTTTATATAACTTTAGGCTTTTTAGCTATTTTCCCTCTTCTGTTTTCCTCTCAGGTTTTCTCTATCAGCCTTGCTCACCACAAAACCTTGTAAGAGGGCAGATGGAAGGTCAAGGAAACATGAGACCTAATACACTATAATTTGGTGTTATCTCTCCTTTAAATTACAATTATTTTGAAGTTTCCATATTCTGTTTCTTCCAGTTAAGGTGAGGGTATGGTTTGGTGTAGTTTTATTTTTCTCTTCTTTTTGTTCTATATTGCTTTTGGAAGAAATGTTGAAATACTGGGCTGTAGGTGGCTGCCATTGTTGTCAGCTACCCAGAAATTCTCCATCATACAGAATTCTAATAATGGATATTATTTATGGTGACTACAAGTATTTCTTAGTATAAAGATATTTATACTAGGGAAGATATGGGAAATAATGTATAATTTTCCCAGGGCTAAGCTAATGTTTCTCTCTTTTATCCTGTTTTCAATCTCAGTGTTTTGTTTGGAATACAAATGCCTCCCTTCTTCTCCCAACTACCAGCACTAAATATGAAACACCAAGAATCTAATGTGTAAGTTATTGCAGTTTCTATCTCCAGTATAATATGAATTTCAGGAGTAAACTGCAGTAGAGCCTGTCATTCTAGTTGAGATTGTTTAGTTAGATTAGAAGAGATAATATATCCAAGAGTTTGTTCAAAGATTCATCTATTTAGATACCAATCTCTCATACGTCATGGTTACCTCTGGGGAGACTTTACTTGCTAAAGCTGTGACAGATAAAAATAGATTTCCTTATGAGACCTATTTTTAAGACATGATTTCAAAATAAATGTTCATGAATAGCATTTCTAATTAAAGTTTAGTGGCCAAGTTCTCTCATGCACCTTTTTCAGAAAGTATGACGTTGGAATCAATATAGCAGAATGGTTGAGGCATGCGATTCTCAGAGCCAGAATGCCTGGATTAATAGCCAAGTTCTGCCATTTTATAGACGTGTGACCAAGTTACTAAACACCTCAGTAACTGTTGTTTTCTCACCTAGAAAATTGAGGTAGTGGATGCCTGGGTGGCTCAGTCAGTTAAGTGTCTGACTCTTGACTTCGATTCAGGTCATGATCTCAAGATCATGAGATTGAGTCCCACATTGGGCTCCACACTGGATGTGGAGCCTGCTTAAGATTCTCTCTCTCCCTCTCCCTCCATCTCTCCTCATCCCTCTCTCCCTCCATCTCTCCCCAACCCCCCCCGTCTCTCTCTTAAAAAAAACAAAGAAAAAGGAAAATGAAGGTAGTAACAGTACCTACATCATGGTGTAGTTGAGAGGATTAAGTGCGTTAATACATGTGAGGCACATAAAACAGTGCATAACATAGTAAGTTTGTATAAGTGCAATATTTATCATATAACTTAGTTTTACCAGTATTTTTTTAAATATTTTATTTATTTATTTGAGAGTGAGAGAGAGAGAGCATGAGCAAGGTGGGAGAGAGGGGCAGAGGGAGAGAGAGAAGCAGACCCGCTACTAAGCAGGAAGCCCACCATGGAGCTAGATCCCAGTACCCTGAGATCATGGCCTGAACCAAAGGCAGATGTTTAACCAACTGAGTCACCCAGGTGCCCCAATTTTACCAGTACTTTTAATGGCCATATTAATTATCTGTTGTTACATAAAAAGTTGTCACAATTTCACAGCTTTAAACAACACCCATTTCTTATCTCACCATTTCTGTAGGTCAGGGATATGGGCACTGTTTAACTGGGTCCTCTGCCTCAGAGTTTCATACAAGGCAGCAATGAAGGTGTTGATCTGGGCCTTGGGTTCCATTCTGAAGGATGACTAGGAAAGGATTTGCTCCAAACTCACGGTTGTTAACAAGTTTCATTTCTTTGTCATTGTCTTTGGGACTGAAGACCCAGTGTCTAGCTAGGCTATTGGCCAGAAGCCATCCTAAGGTCTTTATTACATGGGACTCCTCAACATGACAACTTGCTTCATCAAAGCCAGCAAGGTAGAAAGTTAGAAAGACAGAGGTTACAATCTCTTGTAACCTAATCACAGAAGTAATATCTCATCACCTGTGTCATTTTCTATTGGTTAGAAGTAAGTCACTTAAGCCAGCCCACACACAAGGGGGGTGACTACCTGGACACAGGGATCACTGGAGGCCATCTTGGATTCTGTTGACCACACATCTTAACAAGAAAGTGTAGTATTTTTTTTGAAGATTTGATTTTTAAGTAAACTATACACCCAACATGGGACTTGAACTCACAACCCCAAGATCAAGAGCCACATGCTCCACCAGCCTAGACAGGCAGGCACCCCAAAAGGAAAGTGCAGTACAGTAGAGATATTTCAGAACATTGATTCTGTAATCAGCTTACCCAAATTTAAGTGCTGATTAACTTGGGCAGGTTACTGTGAGTCTGTTTCCTCATCTTCAACATGAAGTAATAACAGTACTTGGAGATACTTTGGAAAGAATGAAATATGAATATCTATATATTTATCTTCCTTTGAACTTATTGAGTGCTTAATAAATATTAGTTAATATTATGCCAAAGCTAACAGAATAGATATTTAGCTTAATCAGCTAGTGTATTCTATACATTACTGCTAAACAGTTGATCAGATAGGGCTTGAGAAAAATGAACAAAAACAAAAGATCATCACAAAATTGTTACTCTTCCCTGTTAATTATGATAACTTTGAAAAGTGTCACTTCCATATAGACCCTCCGCTAGGTTATGGTTTTTTTAAAGGCGCTTCTATGCTCAGAACTAGATTAATAATGACAATTAGAACTCGATGCCACACATCAGCTATATCTCCACTCTAATCCAGCCACAGCATCTGCTACATATATATAGATTAAGACTTCTAATTGATTAGTATATTTTCTTTCTTTAACTAAACACAATTCAATATACCATTACTGAGATCCTTCTATGGTCCAATCCCTTTGCTGGACACCTGAGAATACAGTTCTTAACCTCAAGGAGCTCAGAGTCTCTATGGAAAGAAAGATAAACATGGGATAATAATACAGTGTGAAATGCACTGTGGCAGAAGTCAGCATAGGGTGATATGGGAACACAGAGGAGGAAGATTAACCTAAATTAGGTAAGCCAGCAAATGCTTCCTCAACAAGGTGATACCTGACTGGAGGCTTAAAGTATGGGTAAGGATCTTCTCAGCAGGGGATACAAGAGGTGAAACAGAAATATCCCTGCTTTCAGTTTCATAGTCCAGTGGGGGAGACGAACTCACAAAAAGCTAATAACACTACATGTGATGAAATGCTGCAAGAGCATAGGAAGGCACATTCTGACTGGGGTGAAGGGTGGTCACCAAAGGGTTCATAGAGGAGGAGATAGCTGAGCCAGAATTTAAGGATGGAAAATTGTATTGTCTTTTGTTTGATCTTCTTCAAGTTTTCTCCATTGCTGCTTCCAGCATTAAGTGAAATTTTCCAGGTTGGGGCTATTTTATTTTTTGTTAATCACCCTTCATTATCCACATGTGATTAAAGAAACAGCCAACTGGAAATTAGAACATTAGAACTACTTACCTGCATTTCACCTTGACTGTCTCCTGACTTAAGCATTATCATGTCAAGGCATATCCATATATTGTCTGAATAATGGTAGTATTCACATTAATAACAATAATAGTGTAACATTTATATAATTTGTTCCAGTTTAGAAACATTTTATAGACATTACATTTACAAATTAATTATATTTCAGACATATAGAAAAATACAGAAAATTATAAAGTAGCCACCTATAATCACACCACCTAATTAACTGGATGTTACTGTTTTACCTTTTTTGCTTTGGCTCTCTCTTTCTCTCTCTAAGAAATAATGTAAAACAGACACATAAATCAACAGAATAGAATAGAGAGCCCAGAAAAAACCCAAGTATATATGGTCAATTAATCTATGACAAAGGAGGCAAGAATATACAATGGGGGAAAGGCAGTCTCTTCAATAAATGGTGTTGGGAATATTGGACAGTACACGCAAAAGAACAAAACTGGACCACTATCTTAAACCATGTAAAAAAATAAACTAAAATAGATTAAAGACTTGAATGTAAGACCTGACACCATAAAACTCCTAGAAGAAAACACAGGCAGTGAGCACTTTGACATTAGTCTCAGCAATATTTTTTGGACCAATCTCCTCAGGCAAAGGGTAACAAAAGCTACAATAAATGGGATTACATTAAACTAAAAAGCTTTTGCACAGCAAAAGAAATCATCAGTGAAATAAAAACACAACCTAATGAATGGGAGAAGATATTTGCAAATCATACATCCAATAAGAGGTTAATATCTAAAATATATAAAGAACTTATACAACTTAATATCAAAAGAACAACGTAATTAAAAAATGGGCAGAGGACCTGAATAGACATTTTTCCAAAGAGGACATCCAGATGGCCACCAGGCACATGAAAAGATGCTCAATATCACTAATCATCAGAGAAATGCAAATCAAAACCACAATGAGCTATCACCTCACACCTGTCAGATTGGCTATTATCAAAAATACAAAAAATTACTAGTGTTGGCAAGGATGTGGAGAAAAGGGAACCCTCCCACACTGTTGGTGGGAATGTAAATTGATGCAGCCACTATGAAAAACAGTATGGAGCTTCCTCAAAAAATTAAAAGCAGAACTACCATATGATCCGGCAATTCCACTTCTGTGTATCTTTCCGAAGAAAACAAAAACACCAATATGAAGAGATAAATGTACCTCTATGTTCACTGCAGCATCATTAACAATAGCCAATATATGGAAAAAACCTAAGTGTCTATCAACAGATGAATGGATAAAGAAGATGTGGGACACACAAATACACACACACACACACACACACACACTGGAATATTACACAGCCCATTATAAAGAATGAAATTTTGCCATTTGTGACAACATGGATATGGACCTAGAGAATATTATGCTAAGTAAATAAATCAAAGAAAGAAAAATACTATATAAAAAAATATATAGTAAAAAAAGAAAGAAAATACTATATAATTTCACTTATATATGCACTCTAATAAATAAAACAAACAAGCAAACAAAACAGAAACAGACTCAGAGATAAAGGAAACAAACTGTCAGCTACCAGAGTGGGGAGGGGGTTGGGGGAGGGCAAAAGAAGTCAAGGACATTAAGAGGTACAAACTTCCAGATATAAAATAAATAAATTATGGGAATGTAATGTACAGCACAGAGAATACAGTGGATTCTTGTATAACACGGATTTGAACTGCTTGGGTCCATTTACACATGGATTTTTTTTCAATAAATATACTGAAAAATTTTTTAGAGATTTGTGACAATTTGAAAAACTCAGAGAAAAATTAAGAAAAAGGTACGTCAGATAGGAGGTAGGAGGGGAGAAGAGTGAAAAAGATAAAGGAGATTAAGAGTACAGTTATCATGAAGAGCACTAAGTGATGTACAGAAATGTTGAATCATGGGGCGCCTGGGTGGCTCAGTCAGTTAGGCGTCTGCCTTTGGCTCAGATCATGATCCTAGGGTCCTGGGATCGAGCCCCCCATTGGCTGCTCAGCAGAGAGCCTGCTTCTCCATCTCCCTCTCCCTCTGCCTGCTGCCCCCCACTTGTGCTCTCTAACAAATAAATAAATAAAATCTTTGGAAAAAAAATGTTGAATCATTATATCGTACAGCTGAAACAAATGTAACACTATGTTCATTAAGATGCAGTATTAAATCATAACTGCTAAAACTGACAGTAGTACATACTGTACTCCGGTAATAATTTCACAGCCACCTCCTGTTGCTATTGTAGTGACCTCAAGTGTTGTATCTGCTTAAAATGCCATGTGACACTAATCATCTCTACATGAGCAATCTGTTTTTCCAGGAAATTGCATAGAGCAGTAAAAAGGGATCTCTCGCAGTTCTTGTGTATTTTCTATCACCTTTAGTGCAATACCGTAAACCTCAGTTAACACCAGGGGACCCATACAAAATGCCACTAGTGCTGCTGGAAGTGCTCCCAAGAAGCAGAGAAAAGTCATGATATTACAAGAAAAAGTTGAATTGCTTGATATGTACCATAGATTTAGGTCTGCAGCTGCCGTTGCCCACCATTTCGACATAAATGGATCCAGCATAAGGACCATTGAAAGAAAGAAAGAAAGAAAGAAAGAAAGAAAGAAAGAAAGAAAGAAAGAAAAGAAAAGAAAAGAAAAGAAAGAAAGAAAGAAAGAAAGAAAGAAAGAAAGAAAGAAAGAAAGAA
>CM052901.1:10931756-11209340 GCA_028534135.1 Potos flavus
TCGCTGAGCAAGGAGCCTGATATGGGACTCGATCCCAGGACCCTGGGATCATGACCTGAGCCGAAGGCAGTGGCTTAACCGACTGAGCCACCCAGGCGTCCCCTGAAATAACTTTTTATCTTGTGTTGAAAATGCAGCTTTTGGGGCACCTGGCTGGCTCAGGTTGGTAGAGCATGTGACTCTTGATCTCAGGGTTGGAAGTCTGAGCCCCACACTGAATGTAGAGATTACTCAAAAATAAAATCTTCATTAAAAAAAGAAAATACAGCTATTATGTGGGTGCAGGATTGCTATGAGAAAGGCATACCTATAGACTCTAATATGATTCAAGAAAAAGCAGTCATTGTGATAACTTAAAGCAAAAGAAAGGTGAAGGATCTAAAGGTGGAGAATTGGGGTGCCTGGGTGGCTCAGTTGGGCATCTGCCTTCGGCTCAGGTCAGATCTTAGGTTTCTGGGATCGAGTCCTGCATCAGGGTCCCTGCTCAGTGGGGAGTCTGCTTCTCCCTCTACCCCTCCCCCCTGCTCGTGCTCGCTCGCTCTCTCTCACGCTCTCTCTCAAATAAATACATAAGATATTTAAAAAAATAAAGCTGGAGAATTTAACGCCAGCAAAGGATGGTTTGATTATCTTAGAAAGAGGTTGGGCTTAAAAAATGTGAAGACAACAGGAGAACCAGCTTCTACAAACCAAGAGCATACATGTTCCCAGATGCCTTTAAAAAAATCATCGAAGAGAGAGGATAGCTGCCTGACCTGATTTTAGATGCAGAGTAAAGTGCCCTATTCTGGGGGGAGGGGGGGAAGTGCCACAAAGGACCCTTATTGGTAAGGAAGAGAAGCAAGCAGCAGGATTTAAAGCAAGAAGGGATAGACTAACTCTACTGTTTTGTGTAAATGAAGTCAGGTTTATGATCAGGACTGCCATTATCTATAAAGCTGTTAACCCCAAGTCTTGAAGGGAAAAGATAAACACTAGCTGCCAATCTTTCTGTTGTACAACAAGAAGGCCTGGACATTGAGAACCCCTTTTCTGGATTCGTTCCACTGATTCTTTGTGCCTGAAGTCAGGAAGTACCTTGCCAGTAAGGGACTGCCCTTTTTTTTTTTTTTTTAAGATTTTTTATTTATTTATTTGAAAGAGAGAGCAGAGCTAGCAAGAGAGAACACAAGTCAGGGGGAGGGGCAGGGGGAGAGGGAGAAGCAGACCTCTGATGATCAGGGAGCCTGATGCGGGGCTCAATCCCAGGACTCTGGGATCATGACCTGAGCCAAATGCAGATGCTTAACCAACTGAGCCATATGGACACCCCATCTCCCTAAAGGCTTATGAAAATATCATCACCTGGGGCGCCTGGGTAGCTCAGTGGGTTAAGCCTCTGCCTTCAGCTCAGGTCATGATCTCAGGGTCCTGGGATCGAGCCCCGCATCGGGCTCTCTGCTCAGCGAGGAGCCTGCTTCCCCCCTTCTCTCTGTCTGCCTCTCTGCCTACTTGTGACCTCTCTCTCTGTCAAATAAAGAAAGAAAATCTTAAAAAATATATATTATCACCTTTACTTGGTTCTTTATACTTTTCTGCATTATCTATATATTTGAAAATGGATATAGATTTAGTTTATAACAAGAAAATACAAAACATATTTAAAAATAAACAATAAAATTAGGCTTAACCGACTGAGCCACCCAGGCGCCCCAAGGGACTGCCTTTTACAGTTTTTTTTATATTGGACAATGCCCCTGACCACCCAGAAAACCCCATGAGATCAAAACCAATGGCATCAAAGTCGCCTACCTACCCCCAAACACAACGTCTCTAATTCAGCCTCTAGACCAGGAGTTCACATGGACCTTTAAGGCTCTTTACACATGGTACTCTATGGAAAGGATTTTCAGTGCTATGGAAGAGAACCCCAGTAGAGAGAATATCATGAATGTCTGGAAGGATTACACCACTGAAGATGCCATCATTGTTATAGAAAAAGCTGTGAAAGCCATCAAGCCCCAAACAATAAATTCCTGCTGGAGAAAACTATGGCCAGAGGTTGTGAATGACTTCACAAGATTTACCAATCAAGCCAATCAAAGAAATTATGAAAGAGATTGTGGATATGGAAAAAAAAAATAGTGGTGGGGGCAGGGGAGGGAGTGAAGGATTTCAGGATACGGATCTTGGAGAAATTCAAGCACGAATAGACACCACACCAGAAGAACTAACAAAAGATAACTTGATGGAGGTGAGTGCTTCCCAGTGAGCACCAGACAATGAGAAGCAAGATATAGAAGCAGCACCAGAAAACAATTTGACATTAGATGACCTGGAGGAAGGGGTCCAATTATTCACGACTGCTTTTGACTTCTTTTACAACACAGACCCTTTTCTGACACGGGCACTGAAACTAAAGCAAACAGTGGAAGAAGGATTGGTACCATAGAGAAACATTTTTAGAGAAATGAAAAAGCAAAAAAAGTCAGACAGAAATCACTGTATTTCCATAAAGTTAGACCAAGTGATTGCCTGTCCTGCCACCCCTTCCACCCCCCCTGCCACCCCTGAGACAGCAAGATCAACCCCTCTGCTTCCTACCCTCTCCAGCCTACTTAACATGAAGATGACAGGGATGAAGACCTTTATGATGATTCACTTCCACTTAATGAATAGTAAATAATCATCAGGCTGTAGAGTTAATAAACTTACCTGTTGTATTTGTGTGTCTTTATGGGAAAAATCTAATCACTGCATGGAGAGAATTGTATGAGACGTGTCTATGTCATCATCGCCATCTAAGTTTCTATCACATGGAATATCATGTGCAAGACTTGTATGTATCCTTACATAGGCATAAGGTGAGTGATATTTAATATAAAATTAATAATATGTTAGTTTGCTTACTGTTTTGTAACTTTGCTCTCAAAGAATTACATTACTGTACAGTATGTCTCTCATAATTGAAGAAACTACCATCACAGGTAAGTGGTTTCGTTTTCAAATGTAACAATGTTTCCAATACTGTATTATGAATAGGACTGTAATACTGTATGTCATAAAAATTTTATAATGATTCATTCATAAACGTATAGGCTAGGCTACCGTGAAGCAATCGTATCAATTACATTACGCTATCAGAAAGCAATAATATTGGATGTGTAGTGATAGTAATACAAGTAATATCTATAGCATTTTTGTATCACATAAGACAATATTGGGGCGCCTGGGTGGCCCAGTTGGTTGAAAGTCCGACTCTTGATTTTTGCTCAGGTTGTGTTCTCAGGGTCATGGGATGAAGCCCCACATTTGGCTCCATGCTCAGTGGGGAGTCTGTTTCTCTTCCTCTCTCTCTCTGTTCCTCCCCTCTCTTACACACACATTCTCTCTCTCTCTCTCTCTCTCTCTCTCTCTCACACACACACACACACACACACACACAAATAAATAAATCTTTTTTTTTAAGATTTTATTTATTTGACAGAGAGACAGAGAGAGAGGGAACACAAGCAGGGGAAGCGGGAGAGGGAGAAGCAGGCTTCCCGCTGGGCAGGGAGCCCCATTCGGGGTTTGATCCCAGGACCCTGGGAACATGACCTGAGCTGAAGGCAAACACGACCAACTGAGCCACCCAGGCGCCCCTAAATAAATCTTAAAAAAAAAAAAAAAGACAATATTGAGACACCTGGGTGGCTCAGTTGGTTAAGCCTCCTCTGTTTCGGCTCAGGTCATGATCCCAGGGTCCTGGGATTGGGTCCCGCCATCAGGCTCCTTCCTTGGCAAGAAGCCTGCTTCTCTCTCTGCCTGCTGCTCCTCCCGCTTGTGTGCTCTCTCTCTCTCTCTGACAAATAAATAAGTCTCTAAAAAAAAGAGACAATAGGGGCACCTGGGTGGTTCAGTTGGTTAAGCGTCTGCCTTCGGCTCAGGTCATGATCTCAGGGTCCTGGGATCAAGCCCCGCATGGGGCTCTCTGCTCAGCAGGGAGCCTGCTTCCCCCTCTCTCTCTGCCTGCCTCTCTGCCTACTTGTGATCTCTCTCTGTGTCAAATAAATAAATAAAATCTTTAAAAAAATAAAAAAATAAAATAAAATAAATTTTAAAAAAAGACAATATTGATGTAGGTACTGACAGATGATTCATCTTATAAACAGAAAACATAAATTTACAGTGTCAATAAACACAGTACAGTACTGTAAATGTATTTTCTCTTCCTCCTGGTCGACGACAAGCTATCAGTAGTTAAGTTTTGGGGGAGTCAAAAGTTACATGCTGATTTTTTACCATGTTGGGGGTCAGTGCCCCTAACCCCTGTGTTATTCGAAGGTCAACTCTATGGTCAATAATACTGTAATAACTTTGTATAGTGATAGATGGTAATAAGACATTGTAGAAATAATTTCATAAAGTATAAAAATATCGAATCACTGTACACCTGAAAATAACAGGATGTTGTATATCAATTATACTTCAATTAAAAAAGAAATAATGTATTAGAAATACAGCAAAAACCCCTACACCCATCACTCTCCACTCTTATCTCTCCTGGAGTAACTACTGTCCTGCAGTTGCCATGAATCATCTTTGTGCATATTTTTGTACTTCATACATATGAATACAAGCAATATATTGTTTCATGTAGTTTCAAAAAAAATTTTTTTAAGTAAGCTTCTACACCCAATGTAGAGCCCAATGCAGGGCTTGAACTCACAACCCTGAGCTCAAGAACTGAGCTGAAATCAAGAGTTGGACACTTAACTGACTGACCTACCCAGGCACCCCAGTCTCAAAAAATTTAAATTACGTGATCCATATTTTACCCTTTTGTACCTTCCATGCAACATTATTTCTAAACTTTATTCATATTGATTAATGTTTCCCTGGTAGTTGCCCTAGTTCATTCATTTTTAATAACTATATAGTATTCCATTCTATGACCAAATCACAGGTTACCTACACATTCCTCAACTGAGGGACAAGTAGGGGGGTTTTACTTTTTAATATTTCTTTTGTATTTTACTATTACAAGAAGTACTGAAGAAAATGCTCTCATACATGTTTCTTTGTGCCCATTTCTAAGAGTTTCATTGGAGAGGTACTTAGGAATTGTACCTCTCTAGTACAATTCCAATATCCAAAATTGCTGGGTCATAAGATATAAGCATTTTTTTAAGATTTTATTTATTTATTTGACAGAGAGATCACAAGTAGGCAAAGAGGCAGGCAGAGAGAGAGAGCTGAGCAGAGAGAGCAGAGAGCCTGATGTGGGGCTCGATCCCAGGACCCTGAGATCATGACCTGAGCCGAAGGCAGAGGCTTTAACCCACTGAGTCACCCAGGCGCCCCAGATATAAGCATTTTTAAATTTACTAGATTTTTGCCAAGTTGCTCTGCAAAGCACTCGCTCTGTTCTAAGCACTTTACATGTATTAACTCATTGTGTTCTCATAACAACCATAGGAAGCAAACACTAGTATACTCCTTTCTACAGATGAGGAAACAGAAGCTAAGAGAAGTTAAGTCACTTGCCCAAAGTCACAAGACTAGCAAGATACAGAGCTTGTATTTGGATAGGGGCAGTCTAGTTCCAATAACCATGCTTCTAAAAACTATACTGTTCTGTCTCCTATTCCAACCCACTATGGTTTTAATTTACATTTTTCTCATTACAAATGAGGTTGAACATCTCTTATACCTTTTTTTTCCAGGAACAATGAGTACTATAGAAGCAGGGAGTGGTTAAAAAAAAACAAGCCATGGCCCACCGACAAAGGCAGTGAGCTCTCACAGAAGCCAGGCAAATGATTCATCCAATAATGGATTGATATCCAAAATATATAAAGAACTTATACAACTGAACACCAAAACACAATCTGATTAAAAAATGGGCAGAGGATCTGAATAGACACTTTTCCAAAGAAGACATACAGATGGCCAACAGACACATGAAAATATGCTCAATATCACTCAGCATCAGGGAACTGCAAATCAAAACCACAATGAGATTATTGCCTCACACCTGACAGATTGGCTATTATCAAAAAGACAAGAAACAATAGTGTTGGTGAAGATGTGGAGAAAAAGGAACCTTATCTCATACACTGTTGGTGGGAATGTAAAGTGGTACAGCCTGTGTGGAAAACAGTATAAAGTTTCCTCAAAAAATTAAAAAATAAATACCACATGATCCAATAATCCCACTATTGGGTATTTATGCAGGGAAAACAAAAACATTAACTTGAAAAGATATATGCACACCTGTGTTTAGCACAGCATTACTTACAATAGCCAAGACATGGAAGCGACCTAAGTGTCTTTCAATAGACAAATGGATAAAGAAAATAGGGTATATAAACACAATGAAATATTACACAGCCATATAAAGAATGAGATCATGCCATTTGAGACAACATGGATGGACCTGGAGAGTATTATGCTAAGTGAAATAAGTCAGACCGAGGAAGACAAATACCACATTATTCTACTCATAAATGGAATCTACAAAAAATAAATGAATAAAGAAACAAAAAGCAGAATCAGAACTATTAGAGAACAAACTGATGGTTGCCAGAGGGGAAAGAAGTGGAGGGTTGGGCAAAATGGGTGAAGAGGAGAGGGAGATACAGGCCTCCAGATATGGAATGAGTAAGTCACAGGAATAAAAAGCAAAGCATATGGAATACAGTCAATGACATTGTAATAGCAAGGTTATGGGACAGATGGTAGCTATAGTTGTGGTGAACATACACTAATGTATAAACTTATCAAATCACTAAGTCGTACACCTGAAACTAATGTAACATTGTGTGTCAACTACACTCAGAAAAAACAACAAAAAACAAAGAAAAGCAACAATCCTTTCCCCTTGGATTCTTGTGCTGCCAGAAACTAATGTCAGAGAATGATATAGACGTCTCAAGAGAACACAGAAGCCAGTGGGCTTCCAATGGTGAAATGTGGAATAATTTATTCATCAAAACAAATAATGATAGTAATGGGTTATAATGCATTAAATAAAATAAGAACACATGAGTCCATACTTAAAGTAGTTAACTTAATTGTTAACTATTGGGTGAGAGGGAAAAGCTTTTCCTTAGAGTAAAATGCAAACCTAGGAGGCCTGATGGAGTTAGAAAATCATTAATGGATGGTAGAACTAGTGAGTGAAAGTTTGCTAAAGAAAAGAATATTTATGTAACATCAAAGTAGTTCCCCACAATTACTTATTAATTACAAAGGGGAAATAGTAACTTTCCAGCGGAAAAGCCTGGTGGTTACCACGTGTCTTAGTCCATTTGGGCTGCTATAAGAAAATACCATAAACTAGGTAGCTTACAAACAATAAATATTTATTTCTCACGGTTCTGGAGCCTGAGAAGTCTAAGTTCATGGCTCTGGCAGATCTGGTGTCTGGTGAGGGCCTGCTTCCTCTTAGGTGGTCCGCTCACTGTAACACCCCCCCCCCACCCCGTGGCAGAAAGGGCAAGGGAGCTCTCTAGGGCCGCTTTTACAAGGACACTAATCCCAATCATGATGGCTCCACCCTCATTATCTAATTACATCCCAAAGCCCCACCTCCTAATGCAATTACCTCAGGGAGTAGGATTTCAACATGTGGATTTGAGGGGGACACATTCAGACCATAACACTACCTAAACCAAGAGATCAAGGCTGATAGCAGCAACATTGAGATAAACTAAAATCATGTACCTCTTGATAGGACAAACAGAGAAAGATAAAATCCTACTTTTCCTATTCTTGCTGATATAACTATTTGGAAACAGCAGAAAAATGCAAATTTAGAAACAAAATGACAGGCCTATATTCTTCAAATATTCTAAAGTCTAAAAAAAGCCAGAGAAACCGAGGAATTGTTCCAGATTAAAGGAGATTAAGGAGACATGTTAAATAATTGTAATGTATATCCTAGATTAGATCCAGGACCCAGAAAAAAAGAAGCTCTGAAGAATACTATTGGGACAATTGAATTTGAATGTAAACTATAGTTTACGTAATAATATTATTTCAATGCTACATTTTCTGGTTTTGATCATCTTACTGTAGTTATGTACAGAGCGTCCTTGTTCTTAGGAAATACAGCCTAAAGTATTTAGGAGTAAATTAACATGATGTCTTTGTTATCTTAAAATGGTTCATGGGAGAGAGATAGAATGATAAAGTTAACTGGGCCTCACAGACTGCCTAAAGTAGGGAGCATACCTGACCAGGCAGCATACCTGGCCAACCAATTTGTATAGATGAGGAAGAGGCCTCAGGTGAAAATATATACAGATTACTGGGCAGTGGTCAATGGCTAGCCATGTGTCAAGGACCTGAAAGGAAAAGGACTAGAAGATCAGGGATAAGTAGTTCTATATAGAGGCATGTGGATATATGGGAATGAGTACAAATAAGCACCACAGAGGTGGCACTGAACAACCTAGTAGACAAGATATTAAGTTAACATTAGCTAGCCATTGTCACCACCCACTCCAGAATTTCCAAGATGGATATACGAATGGAATGGCCATAGTGGCAAAGACAGAAGGTACCTATGAGCCCAGCAGTATGAACTCCTAAGAAGTCTAATCTAGTATTGTTACCTTGAAATACCCAACTTATTTGCAATACAGACCAACATTGCATGACACTATTTCTTGAAAAGACCTACTGGCCACTTGGTGGCAAGTTGGACTATATTGGGCTCCCCATGTTAAAAGGGCCAGCAGTTCATCCTCACAGGGATGGGTACTTACCCAGACATGAGTTTGCCTTTCCTACTTGTGAAACTTCAGCTAGCTCCACTATCTGAGGGCTTATGGAATTCCTGAACCATAGGCCTGATATCCACACAGCATAACATCTAACCAGACTACCCCCTTATAGCAAAGGAGGTGACAGAATGGATCAGTGATCATGGGGTCCACTGGTCCCATGAGATACCACACCAGGCAGAGGTAGCTGGTCTCAAACAATGCTGGAACAGTTCTCTAAAGATACAACTGAAGTGTCAGTTTAGAAGAAACACTCTGAAAATAGAGAGCAAACGTTGAAGGTAGAGTGTATTTATGAGATCATAGACCTCTTTATGGTCCTGTACTCCAGTATTAAGGATACATGAATCCAGGAACCTAGAGTTGGTGCCAATCACCTTTACCCCAAATGACTCACTGAGGGACTTAAGCTTTCTGGCCCCTCAACTCTGGGCCCTGTAAGGCTGAAGGTTCTGTTTCCCAAAGTGGGTACACATTTCCAGGGGATACAGCAAAGTTCCCAATGAACTACAAGTCAGAGCTGATCCCAGAGCACTTTGGACTCCTTGTGCCCAGGGACCAGAAGGTGAGAGGAGGAGTCATCGTCCCAGCGAGGGTCATGGATCCTGGTGTTCTGGAGGAGACAAGGCGGTTTTTCCACAATGGCGGCTGGGAAGAATTACGTGTGTATCCCAGGTGACCCACGTGGGTACATCTTATTACTCCCTTGACCCACTGTAACTGTGAATGGAGAAACACAGAACTCCCTGACAGAGAAAGTCTCATACCACTCAAGAATAAAGGTTTGGGTCCCAACCAGGTAAGGACCAAGATCTGCAGTAGAAATGGTTGAGGGCCAGGTAAATTTAGATGGGTAGTGCATGAGAGACAGGATGAGTGCCAGTTGTGTCCCCAGGACCCACTGCAATCACGGGTTGTAGTCTCAGAAAGAAATGTCCATGGGAACTACACAGAAGCAACTCCACAAACGCGCGGAGTTTATCTGTGTGTTGCACCACCGCCACGCCTCCCACTGGCCACTACCCAACACTGACCTAATGGGACTGAGTGAGCAGAACTCCTTTGTCAACTGACTTTGGCTCAAAGACTCCCTGAAGGCAGGGAATTTCTCAGATCAGACAACGATCTATGATAATTTTCACTCAAGTTTTCCTCCTAGTCTCCTTCATCCAGAGTCAGAATTGCATTGCAGTCTTATGACGCTCTCAGACTCTCCAAGATCCTTCCTTATTTCCTTTCATATAGGCATTTTCCTGAGTAAAATTCTTGCACATTTAATCCTTCATTGGCATCCACTTTTCAGAGGATTTGGATTAACCCAGGGGGAAGATGTTTATAACTGGTAAATCTTGGGAAAGGATACAAAGGAGTTCTTTTACTATTATCGCAACCCTTCTTTAAGTTCGAAATTATATCAAAACAGAAAGTTAAAAACAACCGACCCCATGTGTTTAAAGGCAGTTACGATAAAAAAAAAAAGCCAAATATGAACCTTTCTTTTTTCACAGATGAGAAGAGTTCAAACATGACTACAACACTCAGATCACAGAAGCACACTTTGTCATTTTCTCCACCTAAATTTTATTTATTCTTTTAATTTAATTTTTTTTTTTAGAGAGAAAGATAGGGTGCATGCGAGCAGGGGGGAGGGGCAGAGGAAGAGGAAAAGAATCTTAAGCAGGCTCTACGACCAGTGCAGAGCCTGTCATGGGGCTCCACGTCACAACCCTGAGATCATGACCTAAGTCAAAATCAAGAATCAGATGTTTAATTGACTGAGCCACTCAGGTGCCCCTCCACCTGAATTTTAGAATTTGACTTCAGAGTACCAACCTTAATATTATATCCTTAAATGAAAGGTTTCTATCTCCCTGCAGTTAAACCCGGATAAGTTTCTCAATGTCAGCACTGAGGCTGAGAGCCCACACCTTCTTTCACAGCTTTTATGTGGAATTTACCTAGTCACATGCCCAGACCCACATCTCTCTTCTGTCTTCTATGAGCAAATGTTTGCTGATGTTTAGACACTGGTCCGCTTTTCCTCTTTGCTGGTCTGCGTGACCATTTTCAGTGGGTATGTGCAATAAACAGAAGGCCCTATCAGTTGTTTCCTTCCACTACGGTATTTCCCTATTGTCGGACCTGCTCTGGCATGGCTGCTTTAGCTGTAAGAAAGATGGGGTATGTATATGAGGGTAGTATTGAATAGGGAAAAAAGGACTACGTTGAAGCTTATATCTATATCTATATATAGATATGTAAAAGAAAAAGAAAAAAGTATATGTGCAAAAAAGTTCAAGTTAAAAAGTTACTATAGAATATGTTGTATTAAACATCAAGTTGAAATGATCAGTAGGTAAAAAAAAAAGAAAGATGGGGTTACTTTTCCTGCTCCAACTCAAACAAAAATTCTGATAAAATCTTTAAACTTATATTGACTTTTTAAAATCTCAAGTACTTTGAGTGATCATTAAATACACGTACAGAAAAAAAGGACTGAGGGCTAAAAAAGAGACCTTGGAGACCATCTTGCCCACCCTTTTCATTTTACCCATGGAGAAACTGAGGCACAGAATGGGGATATCACTTGACCATGGTGGCAGAGCTGGGATTAAAATCCAGGTCCCCAGATTTCTCAAACCAATCCTCATTCAACTACATCATAATGTCTCCCTGCTGACAACTTTTAAAATTATAATTTGTGGGGCACCTGGGTGGCTCAGTCGGTTAAGCATCCACCTTCAGTTCAGGTCATGATCCCAGGGTCCTGGGATAGGCCATGCATCGGGCTCCCTGATCAACGGGGACTCTGCTTCTCCCTCTCCCCCTTCCCCCTGCTTGTGCTCTCTCTCTCTCTCTCTCTCTCTAATAAATAAAATATTTTTTAAAAATTATAATTTGTGAAAACAGTATCATTGTATTCTTATTAATCAAAGTAGGATATACATACATATAAACATAGTTACTGACAAAAATGTTATAACAGCATTAAAAGAAAACTCAGAAAGCAACAGGGAAACATAAGCCATAATGCCAGGGCGCCTGGATGGCTCAATCAGTTAAGTGTCTGCCTTTGGCTCGGGACATGATCTCAGGATCCCGGGACTGAGCCCCACGTTGGGCTCTCTGCACAGTAGGGAGCCTGCTTCTCTCTCTCCCTCTACCTGCAGTTCTGCCTTCTTGTACTCTCTCTGTCAAATAAATGAATAAAATCTTTCAAAAAATTAAAATTAAAAATTAAAAAATCCCATAATGTCACTGTTCTAACACAGCATCTTGGTTAATAGTCTACAAATAGCATAATTTCAACTATCACACTTTACTGGCACATTCACTATTCTTACATTCTTTTTCTTGTTCTTTTTTTTTAATATTTTATTTATTTATTTGACAGAGAGAGCAGGAGACCACAAGCAGGGGGAATAGCAGGCAGAGGGAGAGGGAGAAGCAGACTTCCCACTGGGCCGAGAGCTCAATGCAGGGCTGGATCCCAGGACCCTGGGATCATGACCTGAGCCGAAGGCAGACACTTAACTTACTGAGCCACCCAGGCGCCCCAATATGCTCTTTTGCTTTTCTTTCTTTCTTTCTTTCTTTTTTAAAGATTTTATTTATTTATTTGACAGAGAGAGAGAGAGATCACAAGTAGGCAGAGAGGCAGGCAGAGAGAGAGAGGGAAGCAGGCTTCCTGCTGAGCAGAGAGCCTGATGCGGGGCTGGATCCCAGGACCCTGAGATCATGACCCGAGCCAAAGGCAGAGGCTTTAACCCACTGAGCCACCCAGGAGCCCGATGCTTTTTCTTAAAGTAGTTCATTCTGCCTGTCTTCATTACTAGTTTAAATCTGCACTATCAGACATTTTGAACATACCTAGATTGTAACTCATTATATTTTTTAATGGATCATTTAAAATCCATGACTTCATATTGTAAGAAAACATCAAATTTGGGTGAAGACATACAGAAGGTTGTACATTATTAAAATGCAGTTATAAAAGACCATAGGTCACATCCTAACCCTTTGGACAGTGATGTTAATGTACTTTCTCACTACTGAAGTTGAGTCTTAGGACACAGCTGTTATTATTGCTGTAAGGATAGATTTTGTTCTTAGGCTTTAAGGATTCGGGAGGTCAATTTAAGACTTCTGAAATATATGTCATTCAGACAGGGATGAAATTATTTTCTCTTACTAAAATGCATTCATTTTTTTTTTAATTTTAAGATTGTTCTCACTTTAAGCAAACTCAAATACAGAATTGAAGTTGCAGAGCAGTACATTTGAACAATCTGAGTTGCAAAGCATAACATTTTTACATAGTACATGAGAACTGTGTGTTAAATAAAGTGAACCTCTACTGGGAAAAAACCTCTACTGGGAAAAAAATGCGACTTGTTTTATAAGTAAACTGTATCTAGAAGGAAAATAAACTTTGGGCAAAAGCCTCTATACCTCTGTCTCCACAAAGCTGGAAAGAACCTGAGGAGACCACCTACTGAAGCCACCTGCCCTTCACAGCATCTGTGCCCCTCTTGGTCTCCTCACCTAGGCTCCCATAACTAATCCCCACTAAGGCAGTTGCGTAGTCGCATGGCTTGAGACGATAATGAAAGAATTTCAGGCACTTGACATGTGATGAGAAAGAGCTTTTGGAACAAGAAAGCCTTCCAGGTGCCCCTTAAACCACACAGTTTTAGTCCTTCCCACTTTCTTTGTTATTACCCACTGATGTATTTCTGAGCTTGATCTTCAACTCTTGCTAAACACGGTCAGAATTCGGAAAGGCACTTCGAGATGTCTGACACAGTTTATAAGCTACCTGAAATCACTTACAGGCCACTCTAAACTATTTCAAAATAGTTATTTCAATAAGACTTGTGTAAAGCTTCAAGGTTATCTCAAATTGCATTAGACCGTGCTTAGGAAACCAGGCTGGCAGCAATCAACTTGCAGTGGTTTTCATTGCCTGACAATCAGCTTTGGTTGTTTATTGATTTGCGTGTAGGGTAACTGGTCTTTGTTGAACATTAAATTAAAAACATGTTATAAAACAATTAGGCCTATTTCACTCACTAGCACTATGTCTGACCTCCCAATACACATTTTTAATAAAAAAAAACAAAGTGAGCCAGAAAAAAAATCTGACTAACCAGGTTCTCAAAAGTTATTTTGAATGAACAGATGATATTAGGGCTTAATTAAAGTGTGTCAACCAAATTCCCTCTCCCCCTAATTTCCAGCCCATTTCTCTTAAGCATACTTGACAGGAAAAGAGAAAGATATTTTAAGGAAAAAGATATTCGATTAAAGCCCAAAGTTAGCAGACTTCCAATGAAGGACAGCACAGTGAAGAGAGAACAAAAAATCTCTCTAGGCTACACCTCAGAAGTCTGTAGTCTCAGCCTTGGCTCTGCCCTGCCTTGAGCAAATCATTTCCAATCCCTGGGTCTCAGTTTTCTCTTCCTAATCCCTCTCATCTTCGAAAGTCTATGTGCTGAATGATGTTAAGGGAAAACTATTCTTTAAATTTCAAACTTCTAGGATATCAGTTGTATTAAAAATATATATAAATGATTTTCCAGAAACCAGGGTGGATATTCAACTTAAATGCTAATTTGACCATCTCTAGGTGGTGTGTTTCTGAGCAATATTTTTTATTTGTGTTTCCAATTTTTAAAATAGTGAACACACACAGCAAAGGAAGCTATCAATGAAATGAAAAGGCAACCTACCCAATGGAAAAAGATACGTGTAAATGAGATACCCAATAAGGGGTTAATATCCAAAATATACAAAGAGGGAGCCTGGGTGGCTCAGTCTATTAAGTGTATGACTCTTGATTTCGGCTCAGGTCATGATCTCAGGGTCGTGAGACAGAGCCCCACGTCTGGCCCTGCACTGAGCACATGGAGCCTGCTTTTAAGATTTTCTCTTTCTCTCCCTCTGCCCCTCCCCCAGCTCGCACTTGCTCGCGCGCTCTCTCTCTCTAAAATAAATGAATAAAATCTTTAAAAAAAAACAAGACACACAAAGAATTCACACAACTCAACACCTAAAAACAATCTGATGAATAAGTCGTGGGAATAAAAGGCACTGATTATAGGGAATATAGTCAGTGATATTGTAATAGTGCTGTATGGTGACAGATGGTAGCTATACTTGGCGGTGAGCATAGCATAACATATAAAGAAGTTGAATCCCTGTGTTGTACACCTGGAACTAATGTAACATTGTGTGTCAATTATACTCAAGTTAAAAAAAAAAATTTTAATGGGCAGAAGACCCAAATACATTTTTCCAAAAAGACGTATAGATGGCCAACAGACACGTGAAAAGATGCTCAACATCACTAATCATGAGGGAAATGTAAATAAAAACCATAACGAGATATCACTGCACATCAGTCAGAATGGTTAGCATCAAAAAGACAGGAAATAACAAGTATTGGCAAAGATGCGGAGAAAAGGGAACCTTCATGCACTGTTGGTGGGAATGCAAATTGGTGCAGCCGCTGTGGAAAACCATATGAAGTTTCCTCCAAAAAGTAAAAATAGAAATAGCATATTATCCAGGAATTCTGCTTCTGAATATTTACCCAAAGAAAATAAAAACACTAATTCAAAAGGATATATGAACCCCTACGTTTATTGCAGTATTATTTACAATAGCCAAGATACGAGAGTAATGGAATATTAAACTAGCCATAAAAGAGAATGAGATCTTACTATTTGCAACAATGTGGGTGGACCTCAACGGTATTATACTAAATGAAATAAGTCAGAGAAAGACAAATATCATGTGATTTCATTTATATGTAGAATCTTACAAACAAAACAAAACAAAACAGAAATAGACTCATAAATAGAAGACAAACATGTTTGCCAGAGGGGAAGGAGGTGAGGGGATGGGCAAAATAGGTAAAGGGGATTAAGAGGTACAAACTTCCAGTTATAAAATAAATAAATCACAGGGATGTAAAATACAGTATAGGGAATAAAGTCAATAACATTGTAATAACTTTGTATGATGACAGATGGTAACTGCACTTATTTATCATTATAAGTATTTCGTATGTATATAAATGTCAAATCACTAAGCTGTACACCTGAAACTGATATAATACCGTATGTCAACTACACTTCAATTAAAATTAAATAAATTATTCCAAAAATAAAACTAAAAATTAAAAAATAAAGACTCAGTGCCATCTCTATCAAGGAGAAAAAGATTTTTTTTTAATTTGAGAGATAAAAACAATGTAGAATCATTAAAACAAATTCTTACAATAAACAAATCATTTAAAAGGTAAATAAAATAAAATCATTAACATAGCTTCTTCATTCAAAAAAATAAACTTTTTTCTTTTTTTGAGAGAGAGAGGGAGAGAGAGAAAGAGAGCATGCACCCATGAACTGGGGAGGGGCAGAGGAAGAGGAAGAGGGAGAAGAAGAATTTCCACCCACTGAGTGTGGAGCCAGATGTGGGGCTCAATCCCACGACCCTGAGATCATGACCTGAGGCTGAAATCAGGAGTCAGATGCTTAACCAACTGAGACACCCAGGTGCTCCCCAAAATAAACATTTTTTAAACTTTCAGTCTAATCATAATGAATCAGAAACATGACATTATCTTAGGGTACAGCATTAAGTTTGCTTCTCATGAGTTTAAGACTTTATCTTGATAATCCCCAGAGCATCCCTGTGAGGTTGGTGTAATGTGTCTCATTTCTGTAAATGAACAGTTTTCAAGTGGAGTTCTGCAAGGAAATTAATCCCTGATCCCTAAGACATCCATCCTATGTAATAAACTAACTTTTCTCCTATGCATCTATAATGGTATTAGTCATTTCTCCTTGGGAGTCATTTCTCCTTCGGAGAAACTAAGGAAACAGTTGCTCAAACATTTCTGTGTTCAATGTTCAGCTGAGGAAGCTCAGCTGAAAAAAGATACACAGCAGTCAAACAAACCCACACCTGATCATTTGGTTAGTAGTGTCTTAAGTTACACTTTGAGTCATAGGTTAGCAAAATGTTTCGAATGAATTTTAATTACCACTCTAGGTTCCAGAAATGTACATAGAATGCTTTAAAAATTATTTTTCCCTGCATATTCTGAATTACTGAAATTTCCAGTTGCTTAGACAACAAAGCTTTTTATCAACACAATTTATTGATGTGATTAGTCAGGTTTTTAATGCACAAAGCACCAGTAAGAACCCTCAAGTGAGCAGGAAAATTTTTTAGGTAGAAAGAGAAGACTGAAAAAAATCAGAGTCCAAAGAGAATGGTTTACCAAATCAAACAGCTCCTAAAGTAGCTGATTGTGGATCACATGGTTTCTTCCCAGTTGCATCCAGATCTTCTTTTGCTGTACAAGTCTGAATTCAAAATGATGATGATGATGATAGCAGCTAAGAACTTCATTTACTGCTCAACTACCCCACCATTTTACAATGAAACCAATGCTTAGCCACTTGAGTAACTTCTTAAAGGCTTCAGTCTAATAATTGGTGGAGCTTTGGTTATTTGCGCCTTTCTAAGCTGTTGAATTTATGCACATACATTTGTTAGTAATATTTCTTTATTATCCTTTTAGTATCTGTGTAATTTGTAGTGATAGAACTTTTCTCATTCCTGTTATTGGTCATTTGTGTCTTCTCTCTTTTTTTTCTGATAAGTCTGGCTAGTGGTTTATCAATTTTAATGATTTTCTCAAAGAATCAACAGCATCTGGTTTCATTGACTTTTCTTCTATTGTTTTGTTATTGTTTCACATTTCATTTACATCTGCTCTGATCTTTATTGTTTCCTTTCCTCTGCTTATGCTGAGTTTAATTTGCTCTCCTTTTTCTAGTTTCTTATGATAGAAGCTGAGGTCATTGACTTGAGACCATTCTCCTTTTCTAACATAGGCATTTAGTGCTATAAATTTCCCCCAAGTACCACTTTTTAGTAGCATCCTACAAATTCTGGTATGCTATATCTTCATTTTCATTCATTTCAAAATACTTTCCCATTTCTCTTCTGATATATCTTTTTGACCCATGGATTATTTAGAAATGTGTTATTTAGTTCCCAAATATATGGAGGATTTTCAAGATACATTTTTGTTATTGATCTCTACTTTAATCCCATTATTGTAAAACAGCATGGTTTAAATCCTTTTAAATTTATTAAGACTTATTTTATGACATGGTGTATGTTCTATGTAGGTAAATGTTTCACAGACACTTGAAAAGAATGTGTATTCTGTTGTGGTTGGGTAGAACCTTCTACAAATGGCAATTAGGACAAGTTGGTTCATAGTGTTGCTTAATTCCTCTACATGCTTCCAGATTCTCCACCTGATTCTTCTATCAATAATTGAAGAAGAACTACAATTTCCCACTATAATTTTATTTCTCTTTGCTGCTCCTCTGGTATTGCCTCATACATTCGGAGCTCTGGTTTTAGGCACATAAATGTTTGGATTATTTTTTCCTCTTGATGAATTGACCCTTTCATGATTACAAAGCAACTCCATTCACCTTTACTAATATTCTTTGGTCCTAAATCTACTTTGATATTAATATAATCATTCCAGCTTTCATTTGTCTAGTGTTATCATGGTATATCTTATTCCCTCCTTTTGCTTTTAACCTATTTGTGTCTTTATATTTAAAGTAGGTTTCCTGGGGCACAAGAGTGCTTAGTCAGTTAAGCATCTGACTCTTGATTTTGGCTCAGGTCATGATCTCAGGGTCATGGGATCCAGCCCCACGTCAGGCTCCACACTCAGCACGGAGTCTGCTTGTCCCTCTCCCTCCTCCTCTGGCCCTCCCCTCACTCTCTCAAGAGTGCAATTGGGGAGTTCCTTGAAGATAGACAAATATCAAAAAAATTGTCTTAGCTAGTGACAGATGAGTGACCAGGTGTATGAAATACCTGAGGGTGATGGCTTGGAGCTGAATGGGAAACACGTCCCCAAATGACAGGCAGTGTCTGAGGCAAGGACAAAAGCCAAAGACTGTAGGAGATAGGTCAATAACAGTAACACAAGTGAATGGTGACTCTTCAGATCATAACCTGCTTGTTTTGGGTAGACAATGGATAACCAGCATTCTTGAAAATTGTATGTAAACTGGGATTCAAAGAGAGGGTAGGTTGAGTAATTTTCAGCTTTCACAAGAGGCTAGTTTGGCTAATTGCTGATTATCTAATAAAAATAAATTCCTATATGTAAAATGGTATAGCCACTGTGGAAAACAGTATGGCGGTTCCTCGAAAAGTTAAAAATAGAACTACCCTATGACTCAGCAATTGCACTACTAGGTATTTATCCAAAGGATACAAAAATACTAATTCAAAGGGGCACATGCACCCCAATGTTTATAGCAGCACTATCAACAATAGTCAAATTATGGAAAGAGCCCAATGTCAATCAACTGATGAATCTTTAAAGAAGATGTGGTATATATCTAGAATGGAATATTATTCAGCCATCAAAAAGAATGAAATTGTGCTATTTGCAACAATGTAGATGGAACTAGAGGGTTTTATGCTAAGCGAAATAAGTCAGTCAAAGAAAGACGAATACCATATGATTTCATTCATATGTGGAATTTAAGAAAAAGACAGATGAACATAGGGAAAGAAAAGGAAAAATAAAATCAGATAAAAACAGAGAGAGAGAGAGACAAACCAAAAGAGACTCTTAACTATAGAGAACAAACTAATGGTTGCTGGAGGGGAGGTTCGTGGGGGATGGGCTAGTTGGGTGTCGGGCATTAAAGAGGTCACATGCTGTGATGAGCACTGGGTGTTATATGCAAGTGATGAATCACTAAATTCTACTCCTGAAACCAAAACATAAATTAATTAATTATAGCTTTTTAAAATGACATGTATCCCAATGGCTTTATTTATTTATTATTTTTTTAGAGAGAAAGAGAGCACATACGCAAGTGGGGAGGGGCAGAGGGAAAGGGAGAGAGAGAATCCCAAGCAGGCTCCACACCCAGCATGGAGCCTGATATGGGACTCAATCTCATGACCCTGAGCTCATGACCTGAGCTGCAATGAAGAGCTGGACGCTTAACCAACTGAACCACCCAGGTGCTCCTATTTCTATAGCTTTAAAGTAATCAGGATGTTTATTGTTATTTTATCTGCATAACAAACCTGGGAAGAGATAGGTACCATTTTGTCCTAATAAAGGAAATGCGTATATCAGGACCCATGAAATGGATGCTGCCCAGTGGCCTAGCCCACATCATAAATCTGAACCTAAGTCAGCCCACATGTATGGGGAATGCCTCACTGTCCAGGAAACCTAACATACACCAAGCACAATCTTCCAACTCAGCTTTAGCTAGTTCACCTTACCCTATAAAACAGGACCTGCTAGGCTTACCAGGAAATCCCAAAGTAATCATGCTCTCTCCACATTGCCTCTTCTAACGTTCTATAAAACTCACTCTTGCCCAAAATCCCTGGGGAAGAGTGCTCCATTGCTTGTGAGGCACTGTACTCCCCTAACCCATGAATTGTTTGCCCTTAAATAAAGAACATCAAGGGGCAACTGTACCCCATTGTTTATAGCAGCAATGTCCACAATAGCCAAGCTATGGAAAGAGCCCAGATGTCCATCAACAGATGAATGGATAAAGAAGATGTGGTATATCTATCTATCTATCTATCTATATACCATGGAGTATTACTCAGCCATCAAAAAATGAAATCTTGCCATTTGCAACGATGTGGATGGAACTAGAGGGTATTATGCTAAGTGAAATAAGTCAATCACAGAAAAGCACTTATATGATTTCACTCACATGTGAAATTTAAGAAACAAAACAGAGAAGCATAGGGGAAGGGAGGGAAAAATAAAATAAGACAAAATCAGAGAGGGATATAAACCATAAGAGACTATTAACCATAGGAAACAAACTGAGGGTTGCTCGGAGGGAGGAGAGTGGGGGGTGGGGTAACTGGGTGATGGGTATTAAGGAGGGCATGGGATGCAATGAGCACTGGGTATTATATGCAACTGATGAATTACCGAACACTACATCTAAAACTAATAATATACTATGTGTTAATCAACTGCATTTAAATTTTTAAAAATAATTTAAAAATTTAAAAAATAAACAAGGAAAAAAATAAAGAAGATCAAACTCATTACTAAATGGTATTATTTTTGTCATTTGACACCTCATTTGACAGATGAACAAATTAAAGTCACAAAATGCTTAAATGACGTACCAAAGTTCTTTTTTAAGATTTTATTATTTATTTGAGAGAGAATGAAAGTGAGAGAGATCACAGAGGGAGAGGGAGAAGCAGGCTCCCCATGGAGCAGGGAGCCCGATGTGGAGCTCGATCCCAGGACCCTGGGATCATGACCTGAGTCAAAAGCAGGCACTTAACTGACTGAGCCACCCAGGTGTCCCAATGACCTACCAAAGTTTTAAGCAGGAATTTGATGTGAGGGCCATCTGATTCCACAACCTAGACTTTAATGATTATCTGCAGCACTGCCAAAGCCTTTATTTAATTTATTTTTTAATATTTTGAATTACTAATTTTTTTATTTTCTTATTTTTCATTTATTTTATTTTTTACTTTGATTTATTTGCTTTTACATTTAATTTTTATTTTATATAGAGGTACTTCATGGCTATGGGTCCTGAAAATATATATGGCAGCATGAGGTCATCTTGTTTAGAGGAGTAGATGAACAATGAAAGCCAGAAGCCAGAAGAGGAGTTTCAGCTACCTACTTTGCATAACAAACAACCCTAAAATTTAATGACTTAAAACAGTCACTATTTTATTATCATCTCACATGTTCTGTGAGTGAACTTGGCTCAGCTGAGCATTTCTTTTGCTGATCTCACTTGAGGTTTCTGACTTGACTGTAGTTATATAGCAAGATAACTGGGCTGCAGTCATTTTGAAGGCCCACCGGGAAAGGTTGGGCCTTTTTCCTTCTCCTTGTATCTCGAGGCCTCTCCACTCCAGGTGGCCTTCCCAGCAGGATAGACTTCTTACATCTTGGCTAAGAAATCTCAAAACTAAATGTTTCCTTCAGCCTTCACTAACAGTTTCTACAAGGCCATTTCAACTTTTGCTTGCTGCCACGTTTCCAATTTTTGTTATGTCAGCACTCCACTTTCACATACTGTAATATTGTGGTTTATAAGAAATATATATTTGGTCATTCAGATGGCCAAAATATATTTCTCATGTAAATTTGGTCTTCATCCATAGTTCCTGACTCACAGCTCCCCAAACACTTGGAATTTCCTAAACAATAAGAGCAACGGAACCATCTTTTGTTGTAACATTTGGTCTCTTGTCCTCAGTTCCTGAACTAGTTTCAGAGCATAAAGGTGAAATGAGTGTCTTATTATTCATAACTCCCCTTTCTACTACAACTGTATTTATGCCAATGAGTTGACTTTTGGAAAGCACTGAAGGATGAGGATTGGTTGTCCAGGGGAACTAACCAAGTGATTAGAGCGTCAGAACTTCAGTCCTATTTCCCCAACCTTCTGGGAGAGGAGAGGGGCTTGAGATTGAATTCAATCGACAATGGCCAATGATTTAATCAATTGCGCCTACACACTGGAGCCTCCATAAAAGTCCAAAAGGACAGGGTTCAGAGAGTTTCTGAGTTGATGGATATGTGGAGATTTGGGAAAAGTGGCATGCCTGTAAGCTCTGTACCTTTCCCCATACCTTGTCCTATGCATCTCCTCCATCTGGCTGTATCGGTATCCTTTTAAAACAAACTGGTGATCTTGGGGTGTCTGTTTGGCTCAGTCAGGAGAGCCTGCAACTCTCAATCTCAAAGTTGTGAGTTCAAGCCCCACATTGGGCATGGAGCCTACTGAAAAAACTAAAATAAACTAGTGATCTAGTAAGTAAAATGTTTGTCTGAGTTCTGGGAGCCACTCTAGCAAATTAATCAAACCCAAGGAAGCAGTTGTGGGAACCTCTGATTTATAGCCAGTCAGTCAGAAGTACAGGTAATAATCTATACTTGTGATTGTGTCACTGGGTAAACCCCAGGACCTGACCTTTACTGCTCACCTATTTGTAACTACTGACCTTTGTCCCACATTTTTCCTTCAGCTCTTCTTTCCAGCTTATCTCTTAACTCAGATGAAAGACCCAGTGGGCATAGCACCCTGTGATGGAAACTGAAATTACCCCTCAAGCAATAATAATGCCCTGATGAAGAATTCCAGTCAGCCCAGAACACCCAGTTCAGTATGAACCTAACCCCAACTCGCGCCTGCACAGATGGACATGAAGTGACTGACAGTTACCTTTACCTCATTATAATACTAAGATCTCAGCCCAGGGAGGAGCACAGCTTCATTTATATAACATACAATGTAGGTATAGGCATGTTTCCTTAAAGCCCATGTGCCATCTTATGCCCACCTCTACATATGGTGACGAGGCTTCCCTATCTCAATATTCATCCTAAGCCTAAATAAAAGGAACCTATTTACCCTTGCTTGGGGAGTCACAGCTTTGGAAGTTATCCCCCATGATCTCCTTATTAAGTGCTGCAAATCAAGTTTCTCTTGTGTGACCATTCCACAACTATACCATTCCACCTGGTATAGTTTCTATGTTTCTAACCAAGGAGCAAACTCACATTGGCGCAGTTACAACTGGTGGTGGGGGGCAGTCTTGCAGAACTGAACTCTTAACCTGGGGAGTCTGACACTCTCTCTGAGTGGATAGGCTCAGAATTGTGTTGAACTGTAAGACACCCAGCTGGTACCCAAGAATTGGTTGGTGGTATGGGAACCCTCCTTGTCCCCCAACCAAAACACAAATATGCTGGAATTGGGTCCAGACTTTTACATATTGATTGCTGTTTTGGTTGACATAACAAACCACCCAGAAACTTAGTGGCTCTAAATAATCACCATTCTATTATTTATCATGGTTCCATGTGAAGTTCTGCTGGTTTCACTTTGGAGTTCTCATGCAGCTGCAGTCACGTGATGATGGGGGTTGGAGTCATCTGGGACCCTGATAAAACTGGACTGCTCTGTCTTTCCATTTGATCTCAGGGTCTCTCCCCTCCCCATGACTTCACCACATGGTCTCTAGAGAAGGGTAGCTAGATATTTTACACGTTGGCTTAGAGTTCCCCAAACTGAGAATTATAAGAGACAGGAAGCAGAAACAGCCAGTCCTCTTAAAAGCTGTGTCTGGTGGCTAATTTGATTAAGAGTCTGCCTTCGGCTCAGTTCATGATCCCAGGGTCATGGGATTATGCTCTGCATCAGGCTCCCTGCTCAGCGGGGATTCTGCTTCTCCCTCTGCCCCTCCCCCTGCTCATGTGCTCACACTCTCTCTCTGTCTCTGTCTCTCTCTCTCAAATAAATAAAATCTTTTAAAAAAAAAAAAAAGCAGCTGGATCTGTCCCCTTACAGCACTCACAAAAATTAACTAGAAATGGGTTAAAGGTTTAAATGTAAGACCTGAAACAAAACCCCTAGAAGAAAATATAGGGACAAAACTCTTTGACATTAGTCTTGGTAATGATTTTCTGGATATGCCACCAAAATCACAAGCAACAAAAGCAAAAATCACCAAGTGAGACATCAAACTAAAAACTTCTGTACTACAAAAGAAACAATCAATGAAATGAAAAGACAACCTAAGGCATGGGAGAAAATATTTGCAAACTATCTATCTGATAAGGGTTAATATCCAAAATACATAAGGAACTCATACAACTAAGTAGCAAAAAATAATCACATTTAACAATGGGCAAAGAAACTGAACAGACATTTTCCCAAAGAAGATATACAAATGGCCAACAAGTACATGAAAATGTGATCAATATCACGAAACGTCAGGGAAATGCAAATTAGAACCACAATGAGATATCATATCACACCTGTCAAAATGGCTAGTATCAAAAAGACCAGAGATAATGAGTCAATGAGTCCTGGAGAGGCTGTGGAGAAAAGTGAGCCTTCGTGCACTATTGGTGGGAATGTACATTGATACAGCCACCATGGTAAACAATATGGAGTTCTTCAAAAAAATTAAAAATAGAGCTACCATATGATCCAGTAATCCCACTTCTGGGAATATATCCAAAGAAAATGAAATTACCATCTCAAAGAAATATCTATACCCACATATTCGTTGCAGTGTTATTTACAATAGTTAAGACATGGAAACAATCTAAGTGTCTGTTGACAGATGAATGGATGAAGAGAGTGGAGAGAGAGAGAGAGAAAGAAAGTAAGAGAGAGAGAAAGGGGATGGAACATTACTCAGCCATAAAAAAAGGAAATCCTGCCCTTTGTGACATTATGGATGGACCTTGAGGGGATTATGAGAAATGAAATAAGCCAGACAGAAAAAGGAAAATACTATATGTTCTCACTTACGTGAGGAATTAAAAAAAAAAAACCTCATAGAGTAGATTGGTGGTTTCCAGGGGCAGGAGTGGGGGTGGGGGAAATGGGTGAAAGTGGTCAAAGAGCACAAACTTCCAGTTATACTATGAATAAATTCTGGAGATCTAAGGTACAAAAACTGGTGACTATAGTTAATAATATTGTACTGTATACTAGAAAGTTGCTAAGAGAGTAAATCTTAAAGGTTCTCATCACAAACACACATAAGGTAACTATGTGGGGTGATGGTTGTGTTAAATAATCTTATTTTGCAGTAATCATTTCACGATATATGCATATATCAAATTCATCACATTGTACACCTTAAAATTACACAGCGTTATATGTCAAGTATATCTCAATAAAGCTAAAAAAATATTAAATGAAAAAAAAAAGACTGGGTCTAGAACCAACACAGTATCCTTTCCACAGCATTTTACTGGTTAGCGCCAGTCACAGGTCAATGTGGCCGGGATTGCACAAGGACATGAATGTCAGATAGTGTGGTTCACTGAGGGCCATCATCAGAATCTAGCTACCATAGAGAGCCAAAGGCAAACATCACTTAGTTCATGATCATTAAAATCCTTATCTTGGGTTCTGTTTTTTATGTCTATATGTTGCAATCCAAAGGGAAAACCTGAGCTAGACCATCAGACTCACTCGACCAGCATCTCAATCTCCCAAAGAACAAAGATAACCAAAATTCACAACTGCTGAGTTTACAGGAACTCTCCCTGTTCTAGGCCAAAGAAATGAAAGATAATTTTTAGTTCTAAAATAAAGCCCCAAAAATTCATTCTCACACATCCTTCAGAACTCCATGTGAGAGTCCACATGCATTTCAAAAATCAATTTTAAACTTGCTTGATAATCAGGGGTGCTCGGCTGGCTCATTCGGTAGAGCTTGCAAGTCTTGATCTCTAGGTCGAGAGTTTGAGCCCCACAGTGGGTGTAGAGATTACTTAGAAATAAAAACAAAAAACAAACAAATAAATAAAAAGTTGCTTGATGATCAAAGAAGAATTGGCAATGAACTAATGATGGGATGATAAGAAAGGTATTTTGAAATAAACTTCTGAAAGTTCATCCAAATGTTAAAGCTATCTGATAAAAGATAAAAAGCACAAGACCCAGTTTGAATCAGCTTGGTTAAAGTTAAAACACAATTTCACCATATTATATGATGCAATAATTGAGAGCTGGTCAGAAAAGATCAGGACTGGTAGGTGGGTTCTGGTAGATTCCACAGGTCAAGCCAGGCAAGATGTGAGGTACCGAGAGGTTAGCCAATAGGGCAGGGTCAAACTCATTATTCTCCATCTTAGTGACTTTTTTTCTGTTCTGTAAATGCACCAACCTCTTCCCTGACCGAGAATCCTTTCTGATATTTTCTAAATGTTTATGTTTCCTCAAAATTCATATGCTGAAATCCTAATGCCCAATATGATGGTGTTGGGAGGTGGAACTTTGGGAGCTTATTAGGTCATGAGGGTGGATCCCTCATAAATGGGATTAGTGACCTTCCAGAAGAGGCTCCAGAGAGTCCCTTCTACCATGTGAGGACACAATGAGAAGTCTGTGACCAGGAGAGGGCCCTCACCCAACCATGGTGGCACTCTGATCTTGGACTTCCAGACCACATAATTGTGATAAATAAATTTTTTTTAAAGCCACCCACTCTGTGGTATTTTGTTACAGCAACTCAAATAGACAAAGATATTTTCCTAAGTAGTTCCCTCTGTCTAGAATGCTGTCTCTTTGCCTCATCCAGTGATCCAGCTTCACGCCACTAAACTTGAAAACATACAAATTTTACAAACTCCTAGAAATCACACTGGCACACCATTTTGCACCCACTAATTTGGCCAACATTTAAAGTTCTGGCAACTTCAAGTGATAGCAAAGATTTGCACCAATGGGAACTTTCACACGCTCTGGTGGGACTGTAAATTAATACAACCACTCTAGAAAAGAATTTTAGATTATCATGTAAAAATTGAATATTTACATTCCCTATCATGCAGCCATTCTCTTCCAGGTATATTCCCTAGAGGACTTCTTATACACATGCACCAAGAGTCAGGTACATGGACATTTTTAGCAACATTGGATATAACAGTGGAAAGCTGGAAAACAAGCTAAGTGTCCACTAACAAGAGAATGGATGAGTACATTCTGGTACACTCATTTAATAGAGGCCTAAACATCAGTGAAATAAAGAACTACAAATACATACGGCAACAAAGATGGAAGTCAAAGCAATTGTGAATGAATAAAGGAAGTCGCAGAGGAAATGTAAAATATCTTTCCATTTTTATGTATTTCAGAATTAAGCAAAACTAGGGACACATACTTCCGGAAATAAAATGTTAACGAAATTCAAGGAAATGAAAACAAGTCAGGATCTAAGGGCAGGGAGGCAGGAGCATAAGGACATCTAAGGAACCTTGATGGCATTAATGATATTCTTTTCTGAAGTTAGTGGATTCATGGACATTCATTTTATTATTTAACTTCATAGTTGATATATACATCACCTACATTCCTTTGTATTAAGGTCCTAATAAAATGTTTTATTTTATATTTCCCTCCCCTTTATTTTCAAAACATCCTGGCTCTGCTACTTACTAGCTTCGGGAACCGAGGCATACTACTCAGCCATTCCGAGCCTCACTAGGCTCATCTGAAAATGAAAATAATGCAATGATAAAGCCTACCCAGCTGGCCACTGGGAAGACTACCATAGGAATTCTTTGCCTAGCACCAGGTAGCACTAAGTGCGAGCTCCTCAGAGAGATGCTGCATTCAGACGAGCCAACACTCCAGCCTGAACTGGTTGTAAAGAATCCGCGAAAGCAGGCAATCTTCCTTGATTTGGGACTCATATTTTCTCCCAGTGTCCTTCCCCCCTTCTCCTCCACCCCTGAAGGGAAAAATATCTCTAATCATGAGAACTCTTTTCAAATGAAAGTTGGATCATTAACTCCATAGCATTTGTGTTCCTTGTCCACACGATGGCAGAATAGGCAAAGAACAGTTAAAAGGATCCTGGACTGTCAAGATCTCCTTTTGAGGATGTTTAAGACCTTCTAGAAAACAACCTATTGCAAATTTCATTAATGTCTGTGACGGAATAAATTGCAATTGGACAGGCAGTTGAGATCAAAATTGCTTTCCACCCTTTATGTGGTAATAACTAGAGCACATTAACAGGCATAGGAGATAAAAAAAAAAATAAACAAACATGATTTCTAGTCCTACAGATGCTTCCTACAAATTCTCACCTGAGGTATCGTATATTTATGTATGTGCTTGTGAAGGTGCTTTAGGGTACACATTTGGACACATGTTGTGAGTGTGTGTAGGAGAGAACACACATGCATTTGCACTGGCAAGAAAGTCTTATTGGTAAGCACACGGGCATAAGGAGGGAAAGCTGATAACAGCCTTCTTTTCTGAAAAGCTCAAGTCTGCAAAGAGGAAGTGTGCTGGTAACTGCTAGTAGGAGGAATTTGAAATTCCAGTGAACACTGGCCTCAGTCTCATTCTAACTCGTAGCTTGTCCTGTGCTGCAGAGGGGTAGTCGGGGGCTAGTGTTCCTGAGACCAAGCATATGGGACCCACCTTGGCCTATTGATCTGAATTTATAGTTCGGGGACCCCTGTGGTACCATCCTATTGTTTACACACACACCACACCACTTTATATTAGTTCAAAATCTTGTGGTTGCAAATGACATAAGCCCAATTTCAATCGGTAAAATAAAAGAGGGAATATATGGATACATATAATCAAACCACCAAAAAGGCAGGGATGCAGTGGCCTCAGGAACAACTGGAATTGTGACTCTCCTTAGAAAACTCCATCATTCATTTTGATGCTTCTCTTTATGACAGTTTCATTCTTTCAAATTAGCTAACTCCGACCAACAGGGGCCATGGCACAGGCAACCTTGAATTCACATCCTAGGTGTTTGAAAAAACTGGGTGAAGACCTCTGATTGGCCTCTTCTGGGTCATATGGACAACCACAAACCAATCACTGTGGCCAGAAATAGGAAACTATTACTGGTCTAGCCTGAGCCATATGTCCACCATTATGGCTTGGAGGGAGGAATTTTACGATTGCTGTACCTTATTAGGACTAGGTTGAGGGGTGGAAAAGTACTTTTCCAAAATAATGGATTCCCTGTTCAAAGCAAATTTTAAAAAGTCATCATGCTGCGAGAAAAAAGAGGGTGTGCAAAGTTCCATATCTATAAGATCAACTCTGTTATGTTGTTTGTGGCTTCTACCTCCTTAATAATTTTGTGTCTATTTGATTTGTCTTATAATGAGAGTAGTGTATTAAATTCTTCTTATAATGAGAGTAGTGTATTAAATTCTCCTTTATTACTATGCTTCGATCTGTTTCCTTGTATCTCTTCTTTTTTTTTTTTCCTTAAAGATGAATGCCAAATTTGATTGGCGGCCACTTACTTTCCTTTCTTGGGCTCCTCTCCTGTCCTTTCTGGCCCCCATCCTCAAATTCCCTCCAGTCCCTGCTTTCTGCTTTTAATGTCACAGGTATTACCTGTTATACATGTATTATTTAACTTCATACTCAGTGCAGCCCCCATTCAGAAGCCCCTATTAACCCAGGCTGGCTCCAGACCTATGCTCTGTAATGTATGTAAATGCATGAGAAAGGAACTGAAAGGACACACCCCAGACTGTTTGGGGTTTTTTTGCCTTTTTTTTTTTTAATGGATCTCTGCCCCAGTGAGGGGTCCATTTTCTTTGCCTTTTTTTTTTTAATGGATCTCTGCCCCAGTGAGGGATCCATTTTCTTTTCTTTTCTTAATATTTTATTTATTTATTTGACACCGAGAGAGATAGCAAAAGAGGGAACACAAGCAGGGGGAATGGGAGAGGGAGAAGTAGGTTTCCCGCCGAGCAGGAAGCCCAATGAGAGGCTCCATCCCAGGACCCTGGAATCATGGCCGGAGCCGAAGGCAGACAGCTGACACTCAAGTACTGAGCCACCCAGGTGCCCCACACCAGACCGTTTGAAAGCCATTACCTTGGGAGAGCAGAATAGGATGGAGGAGGGAAAGCAGTCAATGGGGTGACTAATATCCGACTGTATGCATATGCCCATTTTGTTTATCTATTCATCTGTTGATGAACATTTGGGTTGTTTCCACCTTTTGGTTATTGTGAATAACGCTGCTGTGAACACGAGGGTACAAACAGTTGTGCAAATTTTAAAACCCTAAAAAACAATACTTACAGAAAGATCCCATTTATGTTTAGTATGTGTGTGTGCATTATGTATATGATATGTATGTAAATGTGTAGAAAAAGATCTGAGCAACACACCTGAAACTTTGAGTCATTATCTCCAGAATGGCAAGAGTGGGATAGTAAAAGAAAAGACTCTATAATTTTTCATTTCTGCATACTTCTGTATTTTTTATTTTTCATAATGAAAATAGACTAATATATTCTTCATGCAATTTTAAAATGCAATTAAAGATGAAGATTTCAGGCATCTTGGCAGACCATGAGTAAGGAATATTTAGAACAATTTTCAAGGGGTCAGAAGAACCAACGGGATAAGGGAATGCTGAAATACCTCTTTGTGGCTTGAGATTTTTATAAGGTGCATATATTATTTTTTTAATTAAAAAAATCTAATGGGGAGAAAAATTGAAAGCCCCAGGTGAGATTGCACTGGCAATTAAGGCCCAGAGGAGGGCAGTAGAAAGCCATGAAGTGGAAACCACAGAAAGGTTCTGTCTCAGCAGGAAAAGGGCAGAGGATCCAAACTTGCTTTGTGGAAGCTAGGAAAGGCTTGGGTACTACAGAAAATGATACTGGTCAGACTTTGGGAGCAAGACCATCAGATAAAAGGGGGAAAATCAGGAAAGTGGCAAGGGTTTGGCTATAGACAGCCAAGGAGAAAGAAAGTAGGAAGAGGCATTCTTTTTTTTTTTTTTTTTTTTTTTTGACAGAGAGAGAGAGAGAGATCACAAGTAGGCAGAGAGGCAGAGAGAGAGGGGGGGAAGCAGGCTCCCTGCTGAGCAGAGAGCCCGATGCGGGGCTCGATGCGGGGCTCGATGCGGGGCTGGATCCCAGCACCCTGAGATCATGACCCGAGCCGAAGGCAGAAGCTTTAACCCACTGAGCCACCCAGGCGCCCCAGAAGAGGCATTCTTTACAGAGAATCAGCAAACAGGAGCCCAGGAGCACAGCCCTGGGGCAGATGACCTAGAGAGATTTCTAGGGGTCTTGAGGACAAAGCCCTGTTTGGAAGCACTGGCTGAGTCTTTGACCCTGCCCCTCTGCTTTTTAAAGTGGACACGGATATTTAAAACAAACAAACAAAAAATGTTGGGGCGCCTGGGTGGCTCAGTGGGTTAACTGTCTCAATCTTGATTTCTGCTCAGGTCACGATCTCAGGGTCATAAGAATAAGCCCCAAGTCCTGCTCTATGCTCAGCGGGGAGTCTGCCTGAGATTCTCTCCCTCTGCCCCTGCCCCCCACACACAGCACACACTCTCTCTCTCAAATAAATAAATAAATAAATCTTTCACAAAAGTGTTCTAAAGTGGACAAGGCTAAGGATAGCCCTGCAGGATGAAGATACAGAGACAGGATTAGGGAGCAAGCACAGGGTCAGATCTTACCTTTACTTAAAATGTTTGATATTTTGTATATCATGGATTTTTTGCATTAATTTTTATTTTAAAATATTGCATTAAAATATTATTTATCTGTATTATTGAGTGTTTGAGCACCCCTTAAATTCTGTGCCAGAGGCAAGTGCTTCACTGGGCATCAGCCTAGTTCTGGCAACAATAATAATAACAAATCTGAGGCAACAAATGGGATTTTAAAGTACATCTATTATGCACAATTTTAATCAAAATTCTACCCCAGAATTATTTTTTAAGATTTTATTTATTCATTTGAGACAGAGATACAGAGAGAGAGCATGAGTAGGGGGAGAAGCAGAGGGAGAGGGAGAAGCAGACTCCCTGCTGAGCAGGGGGCCTTATCCCAGGACTTAGAGATCATGACCTGAGCAGAAGGCAGATGCTTAACCATCTAAGCCACCCAGGCACCCCCAAAATTCTACCCCAGAATTTCTAGTGAAATGAATTTCCCTAAAATGCCAGTCATGTAAACCTACAAATAAAATCATATGTATCTGTGTTAAAGCAAAATAAAAAAAAATAAAAAGACAAGTGTTTCTGTAGCCATTGTGAATATGATGTTAATATTCAAATTAATTTGGAAGCTATTTCTGAAATATTGGCCTTAAGATATTGCCTACTGAAGACTGAAATAATATCAAGCATCTTCTCTGACCACAATGGCATAAAACTAGGAATCAATTACAAGAAAAAAAAACTAGAAAGAACACAAACACATGGAAGCTAAACAACACGTTATTAAACAACCAATGTGTCAATGAACGAATCAAAAAGGAAATCAAAAAATTCATGGAGACAGGGACACCTGGGTGGCCCAGTCAGTAAAGCATCCAACTCTTGCTCTCAGCTCAGGTCTTGATCTCAGAGTTGTGAGTTCAAGCCCCATGTTGGGCTCCATGCTGGGTGTGGGGCCTACTTATGAATGAATGAATGAATATAAAAAATACGTGGAGACAAGTGAAAATAAAAACATAATGGTCCAAAATCTTTGGGAAATAACAAAAGCAGTTCTAAGAGAGAAGTTTATAGCAATACAGGCCTATCCCAAAAAACAAGAAAAACCTCAAATAAATAATCTAACCTTATGTTAAATGTACTAGAAAAAGAAGAACAAAGCTCAAAGTTAGTAGAAAAAGGGAAATCAAGATTAAAGTGAAATAAATTAAATAGAAACTGAAAACACAATAGAAAAGATCAATGAAACCAAGAGCTGGTTCCTTGAAAAGATTAAAAAAGTTAACAAATCTTCAGCCAGACTCATCAAGAAAAAAAGAGAGAGGACTCAAATAAATAAAATCAGAAATAAAAAAGGAAAAATAATAACCAACACCCTAGAAATACAAATAATTATAAGAAAATGCTATGAAAAATTATATGTCAACAAATTGGACAACCTAGAAGAAATGGATAAACTTCTAGAAACAATCTTCCAGAACTGAAACAGAAGGAAACAGAAAATTTGAACAGACTGCATATAAATAATGAAACTGAATGGGTCAGCAAAAACCTCCCAGCAAATAGAAGTCCAGGACCAGATGGCTTCACAGGTGAATTCTATGGAACATCTAATAAAAGTTAATATCTATTATTCTCAAACTATTTCAAAAAAATAGAAGACTAAGGAAAACTTCCAAATTCTTTCTACGAAGCCAGTATTACCCTGATACCAAAACCAGACAAAGACACTACAAAAAAAAAAAAAAAAAGAAAGAAAAAGAAAACTATAGGCTGACATCCCTGATGAACATAGATGCAAAAATCCCCAAAAAAGTATTAGCAAACCAAATTCAGCAATACATTAAAAGGATAATTGAGGGGCACCTGGGTGGCTCAGTGGGTTAAGCCTCTGCCTTCTGCTCAGGTCATGATCCCAGGGTCCTGGGATTGAGCCCCCATCGGGCTCCCTTCTCAGCGGGAAGCCTGCTTCTCCCTCTCCCACCCCCTGCTTGTGTTCCTGCTCTCACTATCTCTCTCTCTCTGTCAAATAAATAAATAAAATCTTGAAAAAAATTAAAAATAGAAATACCACATGATCCAGTAATTCCACTTCTGGGTATTTACCCAAAGAAAATGAAACCTTAATTTGAAAAAAACACATGCACCCCTAGGTTTACTGCAGCATTATTGCAGCCAAGACATGGAAGCCACCTAAGTGCCCATCAATAGATGAATGGATAGAAAAAATATGGTATGTGCACATATATATAATGAAATATTACCCAGTCACAAAAAAGAATGAAATCTTTCCATTTGTGACAATATGGACAGATGTGGGGGGTATTATGCTAAATGAAGGGGTTAGGGGGATAGGCAAAATAGGTGAAGGGGATTAAGAAGTACAAACTTCCAGCTGTCAAATACATAAGTCATGGAGATGAAAAGTACACCATAGACAATAAAGTCAATAATATTGTTTAAAAAAAGATATTGTATACCAACTACCCATCACTAGAAAAAGAACTGATCTTAAAAAGTTGACAAATATGTGCTTTCACTTTATAAGCACTAAATTAAGATCATCTTATTTAAAAAGCAATAAAATAAAATTTTCATTTTTTAGTTTTCTTTCTATCTTTATGGAGATATAATTGGTATGTAACATTGTATAAAAATAACATTGTCTAATCTTTATACTGTTTTTTTTTTAAAGACTTTATTTATTTATTTGACAGAGAGAGAGATCACAAGTAGGCAGAGAGGCAGGCAGAGAGAGAGGGGGAAGCAGGCTCCCTGCCGAGCAGAGAGCCCGATGTGGGGCTCGATCCCAGGACCCTGAGATCATGACCTGAGCTGAAGGCAGAGGCTTTAACCCACTGAGCCACCCAGGCGCCCCTAATCTTTATACTGTTAAAAGGTATTTGAGCAGAATTATTTAGAGCTTCAGGGTAAAAGTGAGTTGTATTTTCCAAAGAATATTTAATTTTTTTCTGTTCCAGTGATCCCAAAAGTATGATTTCAAAGACTGCTACCCTTATAAGGCATGTCCTTTCATCGCTTTTCTATTCATTTTAGAGATGAAGAAAAAGACTTAAAGAAAAGCCTTTTGTAAGGGTTACACTGCTCACCCACTCCAGCTTCATTTCCTGCTATCTATCCCCACATTCTTCATTTTGGCCACATGGAAAAGAAAATCCCTCAACCATGCTTTGCACATGTTGATTTATCTGTCTGCAATGCAATGTTCTTTTCCTCCTTTCTGGGTTCAAATAATTCCTACTCATATTAAAAAACAAATGAATTAAAAACCACATCTCATGGGGCTCCTGGGTGGCTCAGTTGGTTAAGTGTCTGCCTTTGGCTCAGGTCATGATCTCAGGATTCTGGGATCCAGCCCTGGGTGGCACAGGGCTCCCTGCTCAGCGAGGAGCCTTCTTCTCCCACTCCCTCCTGCTCTGCCCGGCCCCTGCCCCTGCTTGTGTGTGCTCTCACATGCTGTCTCTCTTTCTCCCTCTCAAATAAATAAAATCTTAAAACACACACACACACACACACACACACACACACATCTCAGCTGAAGGGTCATCTCCTCCAGGGGTCCCCACTCTGAATAGATACTCTTTTTGTTTGTTCCTGTGACATCACACCTGCATGACATTACATACCTGTGCTGCCTAGTGATTGGTTATTTACCCATCTCTCCCATTAGATTTCAAACTTCTTGAAGGTAGGGACTATGTCTTCTTGAATGCTGCGTGCGTAACCAAAGCTTCCTGTCACATAATAGACAAGTTTTTTGTTGAATGAATAATCAACCTTGATACCTCTCTCTACCTCATGCCCCATAGCAAACCCAACAAGTCCTACCCACCATCAAAATATTTCTCAAATTCATCAATTTTTCTCCATCTTCACCACCACTACTATGCTTCAAGCCACCATCTTCTATCACCACTGTAACAGCCTCCTAATTATCTTCCTACTTTGTCCTACTTGTGCCCCTCCAATCTATTCCCCATACAACAGCCATTGTGATTTTTCCTAAAACGCAGATCTTATTATGTCAGTCTCTAAGCCAGAAACTCTTCAATGCAATCTCACTGTTCTTAGAATAAAGTCCAATGCACTTAAGTTGACCTACAAGGCCCAAACTTCTCTAGTCTCCACTCTCTTACCTTCTTTTGGGTTCTCCAACTTGCTGCTCTCCCTCCCACCACAGGGCCTTTGCCGAGGTGTCTCCTCCACTTAGAATATTCTTCTCTCTCTTCTCTTAATTCTCTCCCACTCATATTTCAGAACTTTGCCCCAGTGTTGCTTCCTTAGGAAAGCTTCCCCTGACCTTGATGAAATCAAACTTGCTATTGACTTTCTCAGAACCTTTACAGTGTCTGTCATTTCTTGTTTTTGTTTAATGTCCATTTCCCACTCCCCTCAATTGTCTCTACCACTGAAACTCCAAAGCACATAAGAACCCCTCAATAAATGTTTGAGAATGACATATTGTCACGTAACACAAAATTGAAGAGCCAGTCCATTTGGGAAAATGCACAGTGTATTCCCCATTGCCACAGAATCCTCCAACCACACACACCTCTCAGGGAAAATTTCCTACAAATAGACTGTCCTTGTTCATATGTGAAGCTGAAATTAGGGCAGGCAGAGGACAGGCTGAACAAAGGAAGACTGGAGCATCTACCAAGCAAAGGTACTGTGGTTACCCTGCTTTAAGGGCCTAGACTTCAGAGTTCCAGGATGAGTCAGCTCCTTGAACAGTATGTACTGGTCCATTCGTTATATATGCACAGAATATAGTTGTCAGGGAAAACTTTTCAGAAAGTTGAATGCTACATTATGTAGCAGCCTTTAGTTACTTCCCAAGCAGTATTCATTATGCTGATTAATTTTTTAGCTTAATAAACACATCAACTACCATAGAAATAACTTTATCATTAAAGGGAAACATTTTTCTCACTAAGCCAGAGAAAGGGCAAAAGTCCCAACCATATCTCATCAGATAGTTTCTTTAGTCTTTCTGTTCTCCACAGCATCTATCCAAAACTCTCCCCAGTCCTCAAACCTCTGCCCCTTCTTGCAAAGGATGAGTTCCCTTGTCATTCACTAGGAAAACAGAAGCCATCAGATAGAAATTCCTCAAATTCCTCTCTCAGCCCCCTTATTCCCATCCCTGCTCCCATCTTCAGTGGCTCCGTATCAGATTACAGCTTTTCGATCCGCAATTCTGTCCATTGGGACCAGTGAAGTTCTGACTATCACATTCTATACTGCCCCCCCAAAGGAGCCTGCCTCTATCTCCTCTCTGTTTGGTGGCGGCACCACCTTCCCCCATACTAGCTCTTTCTCATCAGCTTTATTTGAGCTTCTCCATTTTACAAAATGTCCTCCCTAGGGCTACCATACTCCTCTAGTAACCGCCCTATCTTCCCCCTTTGCAGTCAAACTTGAAAGAATTGTCTACGCCAATGGACTTCACTTAGCTCTCAATTTACTCTTCAACCCATCGAAATCTGGCCTCTGGCTCTATCTTTCCACTCAAAGAGTACTCTTGGCTAGATCACTAGTGACCTTTTCGTTATTCAATCCGTTTTAACTTCTTTTCAGACATTTAGTAGTAGTTTTCATTGTTGACTACTCCTTATACCTTAAACAACTCTTTTCATGATTTCTAGGACCTTATACTTTCTTGGTTTTCCTCCCTACCTCTCTGCCCCTTCTTTTATTTTTTAAGTGTTTATTTAAATTCCAGTTAGTGAACATACAGTGTAATATTAGTTTAAGGTGTACAATATAGTGATTTGAAACTTCCATACATCACCCGGTGCTCATCACAGGCGCACTCCTTAATCCCCATCACCTATTTCACTCATGCCTCCACCCCTCACCCTCTGGTAACCAGCAATTTGTTCTCTATCCTTAAGAGTCTGTTTCTTGGTTTGCCTCTCTCCTTTTTTGCCCCCTTTGCTCCTTTGTTTTGTTTCTTAAATTTCACATATGAGTGAAATCATATGGAATTTCTTGATTTTCTTTGCTAGATCAGCCTCCTTTATTCAATTTCTAAATGTGGAGGTTCCTCGGGGTTTGGTCCTAGGCACTTTTCCCTCTCTACCTTCTCTCCTTGGGTTGATCATCTCCATTCCAATGGGCTTCAGTTAGCTTCTATACTGGGTTTCTGACTTGGTTACATGAATCAAATTCAGACAATTTGTAAACTTGAACAGGTAAAAACAGATTTTTTATTTTCACCAATCTCTAATGAAAATTTAGTATTTCTCCCAATTATGAATGTAGGCAACAAACCATAGTAGTATAACCAAAGTCTGTGACTTTGCCATTATTAGAAAACATATATAGTTTAATATATTTGCTACAAATATCTCAAAATATTTTTTATGTTTATCATTATTTAAGTTCATAGTAGTTATTAGATCCACTGGTAAATCTTTTTATTTAATGAGTCAATAATTACATGTATTATTACATCACAATTTTTGTACTTGATAACTATTTCAGTATAATTCACTTCATTTATAATCCTATGCATTTCATTTTGTACACTTAAAAATATTATTCTGAGATGCGGTTCACAGGCTTCCCCAGACTGCCAAGGGCACAAAAACTGTTAAGAAGCCTGTTCTAGATGCTGATGACTCCTACCCTGAATCCATCTTCTGAACTTCAGGTCCATATATTTAACTGGCTTCTGGACATGTATACTTGGATATCTCATAAAAACCTTAAGCTCAACATAACCCAAACTGAACTCATCAACCTCTACTACCCCCACTCTCCTCAAAGCTCCAACTTTGCCCGTGTGCTCTATCTCAGTGAATAGGACCAATAGTCACTCAGTTATTTGAGCCAGAATTCTGAGCTATCTTCGGCTCTTCCCTTTCCTTCCCTCGAACAATCAGAAACCAAATCATGTCAATTCAATCTCTTTAATATTTCTAAAAATTCACCCATTTATCTTTATCCTCAGTACCTCAATTATGGTAACCATCTTCTCTCTTCTTCCTAGTGGTCTCTTCAACAGACTGAGTTCCCTTCTAATCCATACTTTCCCATTATTGTTAGAATGATCTTTCTCTCCCCAAGGACTGTCTTAATATAGCCCACTTCACACTATCTTGTAATTACTTGTATTCTCTACTTGAATATAAGTTCCACAGGTACAGGAATTTTTATCTTGCCTATTTGGGATCTGCAACATTAAGCATGGTATCTGGCATTATAGGAACACTTCATAAATGTTTGCTGAATAAATGAATGATTGGACTGAGCTTCAGCCTGATGGTTAGCAGCAGCTCAATAAAAAGGTTAAGGGACTATTCAAAACTTAATATTTTTTTTTCTGACAGATAAATAAGGTTACTGAAGTATAAGAGGTGGGAAAAGTTAATTTTAATTATTTTATTTGAAAACTTAAATTTGCGGGCACCTGGTTAAGCATCTGCCTTTGGCTCAGCTCATGATCTCGGGGTCCTGGGATTGAGCCCTGCATCAGGCTCCCTGCTCAGTAGGGAGTCTGCTTCTCCCTCATCCTCTACCCCTTCCCCCTCCTTATGCTCTCTCTCACTCTCTCACACTCGCATTCTCTCTCTTTCTCTCTCGAATAAATAAATAAAATCTTAAAAAAAAAGAAAGAAAACTTAAATTTTGTGAGTGGGTACTGTGGCTTAGGAAAATTGACAAGACCCATTCCCCCTCAGTAATAATCATTTTTTTGCCAAAACATTAAATTGCCTTTTAAATAGTGTATTTGGGGACTTGTACATTGGCAAATATAGATAGCCACCCTGGGTAGGGTTATGCTTGCCCCTGGAGTTTTATACTTGCACAGAGTCGAGCTTTGTTCTGGAGACTTGCGGCAGCAGTTTTAGTTGCTTTGCACAATAATCACACAGAACAAAGGCACCTCTTTGATTTACCTGGAGTTTATTCTGTCAGTTGGTAGATTTAATAAACAGAAAAAAGAACCAAGGTAAGGTGCACCATAACAATGTGTAAATAACACTTCAGAATTAACAATAGAGGAGTGGGACACAGCTTCTAATCAGCATCCAAAAATTGAACATTTTAAGGGAGCAATAAACAGATATGCTCAGTGTGGCAGTCAAGTTAATCAAAAGAATGAATTTCAGCTTTTCAACATTAATTTCAAAGCATTAAGGTCTAGGGGCACCTGGCTGGCTTAGTCAGTAGAGCGTGCAACTCTTGATCTCAGGGTTGTGAATTTGAGCCCCATGCTGGGTGTAGAGATTACTCAAAAATAAAATCTTTTTTTAAAAAAAGAACACTGATTTCTAATCTTTACTGCCTTATATTAACTACAGACATCATTATTTTCACTGGCATTCACTAATCATTACAAGTCGGGGGGTCAGAGGGAGAGGGAGAAAGAGAATCTTAAGTAGACTCCACACCCTGCACAGAGCCCATGTGGGGCTGGACCCCAAGATCATGACCTGAGCCAAAATGAAGAGTCAGACGCTTAACTGACTGAGCCACGCAGATGCCCCCATTACAATTTATTATTAAGTAAAAAAACAGCTACTGCAGGGTGCCTGGGTGGCTCAGTGGGTTAAAGCCTCTGCCTTCGGCTCAGGTCATGATCTCAGGGTCCTGGGATCGAGCCCCACATCGGGCTCTCTGCTCAGCAGGGAGCCTGCTTCCCCCTCTCTCTCTGCCTGCCTCTGCCTACTTATGATCTCTCTCTGTCAAATAAATAAATAAAATCTTTAAAAAAAAAAAACAGTTGGGGCGCCTGGGTGGCTCAATGGGTTAAAGCCTCTGCCTACAGCTCAAGTCATGATCTCGGGGTCCTGGGATCGAGCCCCACGTCGGGCTCTCTGCTCAGCAGGGAGCCTGCTTCCCCCTCTCTCTCTGCCTGCCTCTCTGCCTACTTGTGATCTCCTTCTCTCTGTCAAATAAATAAATAAAATCTTTAAAAAAAAAAGTTGCTATATTATAAAAGAATAGTTTTGGGCACTCTGAAACTTAATAGTTCACAGGAAAAAGATAAGATCTTGAGGAAAAGATGAGATTCTCTGTATCATACCAAACCTTGATATGAATTGTAACTTTTAATTTCCTTTCACTCTTTTTTTATCATTTTATTATTTTTTTTCCATCATGATAAGTGTACTGTTTAATCCCCATCCCCTATTTCACCCATCCCGCCACTTACCTCCCCTCTGGTAACCATCAGTTTGTTCTCTATAGTTAAGAGTCTGTTTCTTGGTTTGCCTTATTTTTCTTTGTTCATTTGTTTTGTTTCTTAAATTCCACATATGAGTGAAATCATATGGTATTTGTCTTTCTCTGATTGACTTATTTCACTTAGCGTTATACGCTCTAGCTCCATCCATATCATTGCAAATGGCAAGATTTCATTTTTTTATGGTTGAATTATATATATATATATATATATATATATATATATATATATATACACACCCCACCTCTTCTTTATCCATTCATCTATCAATGGACATTTGGACTGCTTCCATAGTCTGGCTATTGTAAATAATGCAGCAACAAACATAGGCGTGCTTGTATCCCTTTGATTTAGTGTATTTGTATTTTGGGGGGAAATACCCAGTAGTGCAATGAATGGATCATAGGGTAGCTCTATTTCTAACTAACTTTTGAGGCACCTCCATACTGTTTTCCATAGTGGCTGTAGCAGTTTGCGTTTCCACAAACAATGCAAGAGGATTCCTTTTTCTCTACAACCTTGCCAATACTTGTTGTTTCTTGTGTTTTTCATTTTAGCCATTCTGACAGCTGTGAGGTAATATCTCGTTGTAGTTTTAATTTGCATTTCCCTATGATGAGTGATGTTGAGCATTTTTTCATGTGTCTGTTGGCCATTTGTATGTCTTCTTTGGAGAAATGTCTGTTCATGTCTCCTGCCCATACTTTAATTGGGTTATTTGTTTTTTGGGTATTGAGCTGCCTAAGTTCTTTATATATTTTGGATACTAACCCTTTACTGGATAAATCATTTGCAAATATCTTCTCCCATTCAGTAGGTTGACTTTTCAGGTTTGTTTTTTTTTTTATTGTTCCCTTCACTGTGGAGAAGTTTTTATTTTGATGTAGTCCCAATAGTTTATTTTTGCTTATATTTCCTTTGCCTCAGGAGACATATCTAGAAAAGTGTGCTATAGCCAATGTCAGAGAGATTATGGCCTATGCTCTCCTCAAAGATTTTTATGGTTTCAGGTCTCACATTTAGGTTTTTAATCCATTTTGAGTTTATTTTTGTGTGTGGTGAAAGAAAGTGGTCCAGTTTCATTCTTTTCCATGTGGCTGTCCACCTATTCCATTGTATATTCATTCCTCTTTTATCAAAGACTAATTGACCATATAATTGTGGGTTTATTTCTGGGTTTCCTGTCCTATTTCATTGAATCTATGTGTCAATTTTTATGCCAGTACCATACTGTTTTAATTACTACTGCTTTGTAATACCTTAATTTTGTTAAGAAAAAAAATCCTATAGACTTATACCCCAGGATGATTTAAACCCTATAATGCTTAAGAATTACTACAAGGCTGCAAAGTGCCTCCTTACCATTTAATAAAGAGAAATAGTTCTTCATTATCTAAAGCAATCCCATTTTCCCTATCTTCTCTAAATATCTCCCTCTGTGCTTTTAATAATGCTCCAACCTACTTGATTTGAATTTGGTAGAATGTTTGATGTAGAAAAATAAATTGTTAAAAATCATTTGACAGTATTTATACACAGAAGCTCAGGCTTCTCCATGGTGAGATTATGCTGTCAGAATATGACACAAAATGATAATGATGTCATAAACTCCTAGAACAGGCTGAACCATATCAAATACAGTAGTTTCCTTGGTAGAAGAAACATTTGAACAAATCCCTGGACATGAATCTTTTTATTTATGTCCTACTTTTGTCCATTTGGATAAACAGTTGTTTAAATACAAACCAAAGTGATGGATCTTCTACTACAGGTATGTGTCTAACCTTAAAACTTAGAAATTGGGATCTATTATATTATGCACTCGAGCCTTAATTAGACAAGCTAGCTGTGTTTAAGAAATCTGCTGTTTCGGGGCGCCTGGGTGGCTCAGTGGGTTAAAGCCTCTGCCTTCGGCTCAGGTCATGATCTCAGGGTCCTGGAATCGAGCCCCACATCGGGCTCTCTGCTCAGCGGGGAGCCTGCTTCCCCCCTCTCCCTCTGCCTGCCTGTGATCTCTCTCTCTGTCAAATAAATGACTAAAATCCTTAAAAAAAAAAAAAAGAAATCTGCTATCTCTTGGATGTTCCCATTAGTAGGTCTTTAAGAATTTCCAGGAAAATATCTGAGAGTTTTCTATGTGAAAAATCCAAGCAACATAGAAGCACAGGGTATAGACATATTGTCCCCCTTCACTCCCCTTCCCCACCCAAATCCACTAACCCCTGCCCTCAACTAATCTGGCATAGTACCTAACATATAGTAGGCTTCAACAAGAGTTTTTTCTTGTCCTACCCCCTTTTCCACCATACACATTCACACACAAACATTAACACTCAAGTTCATTCACATGCGCAAGACATACATACACTCAAAAACCTAGGTAATGGGGTGAGCAAGCCATGATGCAGGGGTAACCAAGGTAATTGTGCTGATTAGCCAGCGATGCTTCCCAGATTTGGCATCTAGACTGTGGCTGGGGATGTGAAAGAGGGAGGAAAATGACAGTGGAACACTTATCATGCTTTAAAAAAATCACTGATGAAAAGATTTGATTTTGACCTTTAGTGGCAAACCACTATCAAATGGAAGAAAACTGGGTTTCCTAACACATTTTCTGGTGAAACAATCTCTTTGACAGGAGCTAAGCACGTTGAATCAACGGAGACCAAAATGGACAATTTTAGGAGACGTCTACTCGTTATCATAATTGGTATTATGATCATAGCTTTTGTCTTTACCTGTTTTTGTTTTCTCCATTACAACTGTATGAGCGACGATGCACCCAAAGCAGGAACGTAAGTTTTACACCCTTAAGAATGCAAGTTGTATGTATACATGTAGTGGAGATTTCATTGTTGTTGTGGTTACTTAATGTCAACCCTAGACTTCTAAAGAGCTCATCTTGTGGGTGGATACCTTCACTTCAATAATATTAGCTCTTAAATATTCTCAAGTACATTATCAATTTTAGTGTATTCTAAAGCTATCTCCTACTGAGGGTTCAGCTGAGCCCCAGGCTATAAATTTCATTATAAATTGAGTCTAGGAAAAGAGGGCTTGACTATCCAAATAAGACAGGGAGAATAAAGAAGGGGAGAGACTGAAACCAATATTGCACTGTATGCTACCTAACTAGAATTTAAATAATTTGAAAAGAAAAAAAAAAGAGGGGGAAAGGGAGTCAGGTCTCTGCATTCCAAAAACAATAAAACATTTTGGATAATCTACCATTTTAAGACATAACAGCAAAAATTATTCACTGTTGTTCTCATTCTCTCACTCCGTCTTTCAGGTAGGAGGATCAGGTTGGCCCTGATATAGTGGTTCCCTAAAAATTTCCCAATATAAGGACCGATGACTAAAATACACCAGTGCTCTATTCCTTTAGTTTTAGAGGAATATTGTGAATATGAATATGCATGGATAGATAACTTGATGGTGTAAATATGATAGGAAACAGTGAATCTGGTCTAGAGTTTGTTTCCCTATGACAAGTTGTGACAATGGTGTATGAGTTGCATATTAACCTGTGACTCTTTTATTTTATTTTATTTTTTTAAAGATTTTATTTATTTGACAGAGAGAGACACAGCGAGAGAGGGAACACAAGCAGGGGGAGTGGCAGAGGGAGAAAGCAGGCTTCCTGCCGAGCAGGGAGCCCAATGCGGGGCTTGATGCGGGGCTTGATCCCAGGACACTGGGATCATGACCTGAGCCGAAGGCAGACGCCTAACGACTGAGCCACCCAGGCGCCCCTAACCTGTGACTCTTTTAAAAAAGATTTTATTTGTTTGAGAGAAAGAGCACGAGGGGGTGGGGCAGGAAAGGGAGAAGTAGACTCCCCGCTGAGCAAGAAGCCTGCCCAAGGGCTCCATCCCAGGACCCTGGGATCATGACCTGAGCCAAAGTCAGATGCTTAACTGACTGAGCCACCCAGGCACCCCCAACCTGTGACTTTTTTAAAAGTTTAATTTCTAGAATAAGTGAAGCTCTCTCTCTCCTTCTCAATAGTAGACTTGAAACAACTTTGTGTCATCCATAACTAGGCTATATGGTTATCTAATGCATCTGAAATAGTATAAATTTTCTCAAGAAAAATAAAAAGTATTCAGCATGAGTTCATATCTATAACCCAAGTCATGGCTTTTATCACACTCCAATTCTTACTGTGTTCAGTTTTTCTACTAGAGCCAAAAAAGACCAAAAAGTCTAAACTGACATAGTAGTCTGTGTTTTCTGGTGATAGCAATAGTACTCTTTTGTTTAAGATATCATACTCCAAATTTTCTATATTTTCAGGCTCAAGAAAGAAGATATGACAGTCAAGTCATCCAGATCATCCAAAATATCACTCAGTGAATCCAAGATAGCCAGTCCATGCAGTCTAGAAAAACAGTCCATGCTATCTAGTTTAGATAAGTTTTCTGGGCCCTCAGGTCCAGAAAAGTCATCCGTACCATCCAGTGCAGAAAAGTTAATCAGGCCCTTGAGTCCAGGAAAGCAATGTATATCATCTAGCACAGAAAAGTTAAAAAGGTCATCAAGCCTACAAAAAATATCCAGGTCATCCCACCTAGGAAATTCATATAGAACACACAATCTAGAAAAGCCCCATAAGCGAGCTCATGCCCGTAACCTAGGTGGTCAGCCCTGTTCATCCTATCCAAATAAGGCAGTGAGGCCACCTTGGCCATCCAGTCTACAATATCCAGTAAGGCCAACCAAGCCACCCCATCCACAAAAGCAAATCTTGCCACGCAGGCGATCCAGTTTACAGAAACTAACCAAATCCTCTAGACATCGTAATCTAAAAAGGTCACTTAGTACAGCTAGGGCAAGCATGTTATCTAGGCCTCGGTTAATCAGGTCTTGTCGATGCTATAAGGAAAAATGCCTTGTTTGCAGAAATTCTTCTGAGCCTTTGGTCAATAATATTTCTGAGGCAAAGGACAGAAATGCTCAAAACTCACCTTTTTCAAGTGAAGTGAAGTGTTTTTCCAAGTCCTTTCGTAAGGGCGATTACAGAGACAATGTATTCTGTGGCAATGTGAGTAGCAGTGATCTCATGACATACGACAGTGATGACAGTGATAGGGAGATAACCATTATTTGCAACATAAAATGCAGCGAAGTCATCCTTAAAGGCAGCCAAGATAATTAAGGACTCAAAAAAAATAAAAACCACATGTGAAAAAGCAAACTTATACCAACTATTTTATGCTCACCATCCTTTAAAACACTGATAGCAGGAAATCTATTTGCAATCATTATTGAGATTAGTCCTATCCATCTTGGAGGCAATTTATTTAAAAAATAGTAATTAAATGCATGACATAACAAATGATTTTACTGTAATTATTATTGCATTTTAGAGGCAAAAGGCTCTTTTCATGTATCTTCCTTAGATCTGGTCACTTGGATGGGAAGCATGAGCATACACGCACATGCAAATCTAAAAAGGAACTGCAAAATGGGTACCCTGGACTCCTATTTCCCTTGGATTAGCCCTCACATGACGTTTCAACCCAATTAAGTTTCTTTTCAAGTTGATTTTTTAATGTTTATACAGTCCTCACAGTTTAAGACTGTCTTCCTATAGTGCCCAGTGCTTGGCAGAAATGGCTCTTATGTGCTTAGTTCCGGTGGAGTTAGGGAAACTCTTGATAGCCATTTCTAACATCACTGTCTTCTTGACTGCTACTTATCGCGGTGACCATTTTATAAGGTATGCAAATATGGAATCACTATGCTGTACGCCTAAAACTAATACAATATCGTATGTCAATTATTCTTCAATTAAAAAAAGAAATATTGAATTCAATAAAATTAATCAGATCACGTTAACAAAAATATATATATAAATAAATAAAAAGTATTGTGGGCGCTATGAACTTGATTTCCTACTGATATTGCCATTTTTTAAAAGACAAACTATGGAGTGCCTGGGTGGCTCAGTGGGTTAAAGCCTCTGCCTTCGGCTCAGGTCATGATCTCAGGGTCCTAGGATCGAGCCCCGCATCAGGCTCTCTGCTCAGCAGGGAGCCTGCTTCCCCCTCTCTCTCTGCCTGCCTCTCTGCCTACTTGTGATCTCTCTTCGTCAAATAAATAAGTGAAATCTCTAAAAATAAATAAATACAAATAAAAGACAAACTATAAAGGGTTACAATATTTCTGAGTTAGAAAAGCCTGGTCTCTTTAAAATTCACAAATATCAGTGAAAGTTCTGATTAAAATTTTAAACTGTTTATTATTTTAAAAAGTTCAAACACATATAAGAGTAGATAGAGCAAGTAGTATAATGAATGCCCATATAAGCATCGCTCAGATTCAATAGTTATCATTAGGTGGCCAATCTTATTTCATTTATACTCTTATCCATTCCCTTTCTCATTTATATCTCTAACAATGATGACTTTTCTAAAAATACATACACACAGGGGTGCCTGGCTGGCTCTGTTCGTGGAGCATGCGACTCTTGATCTTGGGGTTGTGAGTCTGAGCTCCAGGTTGGGTGTAGAGATGACTTTAAAAACAAGTACATGCACACACTACCATTATCTCACCTAAAAATTAACAATAATTCCTTAATAACAATTACCAGTCGGTATTCAAATTTCCTCAGCCATCTTCTAATTTTTTTTTAATGGCTGCTCTGTTCAGATGATCTGATCAGCATTTGACAGCATCTGAGGCTAAGTTTCAAAATTACGATTTCACTGGCTAATCTGGCTTCGTATTGTGCAAAGATTTTGGAGTTAATCTGAGTTGTTAGTAGCCTGGAAAATAGTAAAAGTTGAAATTGTATGGTTTTCAGTTTAAATTTACCCAGCGTCTTAGGAGGCAAAACCAAATAATCTAAGCTCTATTCCCTTTCCCATTTTGAAGCCTAGAGATTTATAATACTTTAAAATCTGTGAATATTAATATCTAATTAAAATGACTAACTGCCAGGGACAACCAATGATAATGACATCTTAAGAACAAGTTATCTGCATGAGTATCTATGTTCCCTTCTAAACCACATTTAACTATAGAGTAGGAGTCTACAGAATATTTGAAGCTTATTCAATGTACAAAATTCTAATGCATTAATAGGGGCTGTATACATAAAGCCAGTATAGAATAAGTAATAAAAATATGTACCATGAGTCAGAGAAGAACTTTAGCAAAAAAAAAAAAAGTTTACCTGTAGAAACTTGCCCGAGCTAATAATTAAAATAACTAAGTCCTATCACTTTAACAGATAGTCTTTACTACTACTTGGAAATGTCCTGATTTAAGTAAGAGAGTCCCAAACTTCTATTTCCTGGCTTTCTTGCAGCATTATCTCATCTCTCCTGGTAACTTACTCCTTCCTTCTCTCTTGCTCTTTTTTCTTTTCCGCTGTTCAGCAAGTCAGGATCATATGCTCAGTGGGCCCATGGCTTCCTTACATTTCCATTCTCCCTCCAGAAGGCACAGTGAAGCCAGTTTCAAACATGGCACTTCCCTCTCACACCATCCCCACTCTCTTCCTGTTGAATCCACTTTCCTTAACACTCATCTCCACAACTCATACCTTGCTCCTGGCTATGGTACTGAAACGAATTATATTTTGCTCCTTTTATTTACTACAGCTCTTTCTAAAAACCCATCACTTAAAAAAAAAAAAGGTGCTAAAAGGTTAGATTTCAAACATTTCTCACATATATTTTCTACATGAAACTATATGATCATGGAGCTGAAATGATGCTTTGAGGCCCTCTCTTCTATCCTCCTGTGGGAAGGGGGAGCTTGAAGAGCTGAAGGAACATTCATTCAGCAAGAAGACCACCTTTTACCAGGGGTGAGGAGGCCAGGCGAGCATGGCATGGTGCCAGGGATCACAGATTTGTAAGTGGCCAGAAAGGAGTAATACACCACAGGTGGGATGTTTATGGTAGGATCAAGCAGGAACTTAAAGTCTTCAGCTTTATCAATTCCACAAATCCTACAGTCCCTATCATACTGCATGCAATCCCTAAAAATTAAAAGCAGCAAAGGAAGGAAAAGAGAAGTCAGAAAAAACTCTGTTGGAGCTTCAGCCAAGTATCTCCTTAATTGTAACTCAATATACAACCCTCAATTATTCCTGTGCTGCTGTGACCTCAGAAAACAAGGGTTAAGCATGATTAATTAGTTTTGCAATTATTTATATAACGCATGGAAAGGGCCATTTTTGAAATAAGCAAGGGCTAATTATAGCTTACATCTAAGAACTTTCAGATAGTTCTCCTTGCTTAGAATTATCCCTTTATGTGCCTGAATCAAAATAATACATTGAAAAGACTGTGGGGGGGGGCGCCTGGGTGGCTCAGTGGGTTGGCCCTCTGCCTTCGGCTCAGGTCATGATCTCAGGGTCCTGGGATGGAGCCCCACATCGGGCTCTCTGCTCAGCGGGGAGCCTGCTTCCCCCTCTCTCTGCCTGCCTCTCTGCCTACTTGTGATCTCTTTCTCTGTCCAAAAAAAAAAAAAAAAACAACACTAAAGGACTGTGGAAGGAGAAAAAATAAATTGTGATAAATGTCATATATAAGTATTTTACTTTAAAAAATAAAATATAGAAATATAGCCATTTTTCTCTGAATAGTAGAAATTTACTGATAATAAAAAAATTCATATATTTCCTCTATCATCAATCTCTTCCCTTAGTCATCTATTTTCCTAGCAAAATGGACTATTTTTAAATAACTTATTGAAATAACCAAAGGCAGGTAACTGCAAAGAGTAAAAGAAGAAACAAAGGCCTATGATGGTGAATAGCTGGAATAATTAGTCCTGGAAATATTAAGAGTGGACTGTATCTCTCTGTTGTTTTGCAAAATAAGAAAATCAAGGGGGGCCTGGCTGGCTCAGTCAGTAGAGTATGTGACTCTTTTTTTTTTTTTTTTTTTTTTTAAGATTTTATTTATTTATTTGACAGAGACACAGCGAGAGAGGGAACCCTGAAGAACCGAAAGTAGACAACTGGCTACTTCCTAGAAACCCGTAACTTAGTTGGTCATCAGATATGGTTTCTTGAGGATTTTCAGTAAGAGACATAGAGACTCTAGAGAGAGAACTATGTGGATGCTTGAATTAAATAACATGGAGAGTAGGGCTAGGAAGGCATGTTAGGTAGAAATGATAGTCAAAAGAAAGAGGAGACAGAGAAGCATAGAAGAGAGATACTATGTGGTCACTAACAGAAAGAGCAAGCAAGCTGTTTCTGCTTGCCAGTTTTAGTTTCGATCATTCTATGGCCTGGCTATTCTTCATAGTTTAGACATTTGTAATATTGTCTGTTGTATTCTTACAATAAACGTCCCTTTCTTAAACTGGTTTGAATGAGTTTGTACTCCTTGTCACCAAGGATCCTCAACTAAGACACGGTGTGAACTCTTAAGGTTAGAACAAGAATGACAAAAGGCTTTCATCTCAGGTGATCACTCTGATCTATTCACATAGCGGTGTAGAGGGCTGGATTGCAAAAAATCATGGGATTACTTCCAAATTCAGTGACAAAGAGTACCAAGATTGACTAGCATTGTCTGCTATGAACTTGGGAGTGGGGAGTGACAACATATGGGCCATATATTTGCCATCCCTGCAATTGAGGAAGAAATTGAAATAAGCATACATCTTCCTCTAAAATATGCCAAAGGTCATTGTGTAACTACATGAGAGAAATATAAAGTACACAGGAAAACCCCAAATATATGCAATTTCATCACCTATAATCACAGCAGTTTGTTGAACTTTTGTCTGTTTCTATCTACTCTTTATAGTTATGCAATCCTTAATTTCTTTCTATGGAAGGTCACCCACAGAAATTAATATAAATCATTTATTTTCCTGGCAGGTTTCGTTTGGACTATGTTGATATTTAAACAGTTCATGGAAAAGTATGTCAAGACTATAAATAAATTCTCTGTACATTCGAGATCATGAATATTGTTTATGATCTGGGCCAAGAACAAACGCTGATTAGGGAAATTACCATATATTCCTAAGACAACTTCGGTTTAAACCAAATAAGATATTGACTTTTCCCACTAAATAATAATTAATAACAACAACTAATATTAATATGATAGAGTGGGCAGTTAGATATGAGTAGGGAACAAATACTTTCCAACTGATTAAAAGAGAAGAAACCAAGTTCCAAACCACAAGGAAAGGGGGGGGAATATGCATGCATTGTTCTCTATAACCACTGCCCTACAGCAACCTATAGCTTTATTAAAGTACATTTACATTGCAGTTTTGACCTTCCCACCCCCCACCCTCAAGGGGGATGCCTGCCATGACGTCCCCATAAGGACCTTATAGGGCCAAAAAACTCCCCCTCCAGAACAGCAGGAGGCGTCCCTTAGATGATTGGAAGCAACCTCAGTCAGAGACCACCCTACTTATGACCCATAGACTATGCAAATATAAAAAAAAATAAAAGACAACCCTGACCGCTGTCAACACCCCCCCCAATGCCATCTCTATGCTTGCCCACTCTCCCATCTTGAGAGTGTACTCTCTTGTTAACTGCTATTAAACTCTTGTTTACTTGAGAGTTTGGCTCTGAATTCTTTCTTGGCCAGACTCAAGAACCAAGGTCGGCGTGGAGGCAGAAAAGGGACTCACTGCTGACAAATATGGCACTTCGCAGACTGCCAAAAAGTGAAATAGTCTCACATCTCTCTATTAAATACAAAATTGCTGATGTCAGGGACTGTGTACATATTACAAATACACCATCCAGGAAGCACTATCTCTAAATTGGAGTGAATCAGGGCAATTATCAAGAGTCCTGAACTTTAGGCAACACCAAACTTGTGGTAGACTGAGAAATCCTTAAATGGAACCAGGCCAAAGGAGATAATTATCTAGTGAACTCTTAAAAAGAAAAAGAAAACTATTGCCTGACAAATATACACGTATTTGGTTCACTGGTCTGTCAACCCTTTTGCAATTTTTCTATTCCTTTCACTGAATTTCATTTGGATAATTGTGTTGGGTTGGGGAGGAGAGTGTGTGTGATGGCACCTCACAGTGATTAGACCTGGCTAAAACGTCCTACGGAAGCCTGAGGGTCAGTGAAAGTATGCCTGCCCCATGGTAATGTAAAATAGTCATTAATGATAGGAGATTGCCCAGTAGTCACGAAATGACAGTTACCAGAGAAATAGGCTAATTATTAATTATGACTTTAAAGCTGAGCAGGAGTTGAGACATTACCAATCACAGTCTTAGAAGTGATCTGTAGGAGAGGAGCTAATTAACTTCTCGTGAAGAATGACAAGACCATTGTTCCTTTGAAGTCCATATTCTATCTGGTTGCCTGGGTGATTTTTTTCTGTCCAATCTATATGTACGTACACACATAGAAAAAGAAGCAGTTTTACTTTGAATATTAATGAAATGTACAATGTAAGTACTTAATTTATTTGGTGGATTTAGTCTTTTTTTTTTAACTGGTGGGTGTTCTCTCTTCTACTCAGAATTGGCTAGGAAGATTCTCATAAACCACAGACATGGTAGTGTGGCATAAGGAGGGTAGTGTAAGAAGGAGGTACTGAATATCAAAAAGTAGGCTGAGTGGGGCAGAGAGGACACTTGGCTCTCCCCACAGCTGTAAAGAAGGTATTGGGCAGAGTAGCTGGCAGTCACAAGGTGTCATCTGAAAAGCAGGGAGTGAGTGAAACCTCACTACACACCCAAATAGTTTACCTATTGATACTTAAATCCCAATCACATAGACTCATTACTTTGGTTCAGCATTGCTCATTCCCTGTGGTTCTTTATAAACATCTAAACACATCTCAAAGTCTCCAAATTCTTAGATTGAAGAGGTTTATCAGATCTCATTCCTCTATTCATAAGGGAGGATTGCAGAAGAGCCCTGGGCTCTTTACGTAGGGGCTAGGAAAAGGCAGTTTGAAAACGAAGGGCATGGGAGTTTGAGAAAGTCTAGTAGACACCTGTCGGAATGTCTGTCTTGCTCACGTCAACTGATTTCCTATTTTGCTGGGAGCTCTCCTTTTGAGAAGAATCTCCTGGTTTGCTGATGGTTTTCTGGGGGAGACTGAATGCCTGGCTAGGTGACGATAAAGACGCAGGCTGCCCATCATAAACAGTGTCATCTAATCTGCCTGCCCATAAAGTCTGGTGTGCTGAGAACTATTCCGTCATCCTGTGGGCGGTGTATATGTGGGATAGAGCTGTAATGAACTAATAGGAGTTTGCTCCTTGGTGAGTCAGAAACTACACGAGGTAGAGTGGTCGCACAAGGGAAACTTGATTTGCAGCAAATAAGGAGATCACAGGGGAATAACTTCCAAAGCTGTGACTCCCTGAGCAAGGGTGAATGGGTTCCTTTAGGGTTAGGATGAATATTGAGATAGGGGAGCCTTGCCACCATATGCAGAGATGGGCATAAGGTGGCGCATGAGCCTAAAGGAAACATGTCTAGACCTACATTGTATGTTATGTAAATGAGGCCGTGCTCCTCCCTGGGCTGAGATTTTTAGTATTATAATGAGCTAAAGGTAACTGTCGGTCACTCCATGGTCCATCTGTGCAGGTGTGAGTTGGGAGTTAAGTTCAAGCTGGTCTGGGTATTCTGGGCTGTCTGCTAACTTTCTGTCCGGGCAGTTGCTTTTGCTTGAGGGGTATTTTTGGTTTCCACCACAGGATGCTATGCCCTTTGGGTCTCTTGTTAAAAGATAAGCTGGAAAGAAGAGCTTAAGGAAAAATATGGGATAAAGTTCGGTGGGTCCAAGCAGGTGAGCAGTAGAGATCAGGTCTTGGGGTCTAGCTGGTGACAGAGCCTGAGCAGCCCTGAAGGTATATGTTAGTTTCATGCACAGGTGGCCCAGACTCCCGTGGAACCTCCTCCTGCCACACAGCTGCCCCTTCCTCAATCCATACCTGTGGCTTCCTGGTAAGTTTCCTATGACCAAATGACTTAAGATAAAAAAGAAATACATCAGCCTGATTTACACATAACTTTGCATAGTTAGCCTAGTTAGCCTGGGACCATCTGAAAGTAAAAGTAGATGACTGCAGCACTACAACCCCACCTTGGGGTACCCCAAAAAGATACCAGGGAAGGGAAATCTTCCCAGTGGACAGAGCTTTGAGTAGCACATCTGGTTGTCCATTATGTCTGGAAGAGATGACCTGAGGTGCCGATCTACTCTGACTCACAGGCAGTGACCAATGGGTTAGCCATGGTTTCAAACAGCAATCCAAACAGTGCCGCCTGGAAACCTGAAATTTTATCAGCTTGAAAATGGTATGTAAAATTCGTAAGTCAGAAGTAATTTAATAAATCATCCAATCCCCTCATCTTCCCATGGAGAAAGTAAGGTCCAGAGAACGTATGTGATTGGTCCAAGGGAAGCTCTAGATAACAACCAGAATTTACATCTCCTGGATCTCAATTTAGGGCTCTCCCCAGAACAGCACACGGATTATCATTTATTCCTTTGTCAGCATTTCTTGAGCTTCAACAACATGTCATGCTCTTCCCTGGAAATAGGGATACAGATAAATAAGGCATGGCCCTGCCCTCAAGAAGCTCTTGTATTTGTTATGTGTTTTGTGCATGTTGGTGTATTATAATCATATCCTGTGACAAGAAATAAGTGAAACCAAAATGGCAAATACTTTTTCAAGTAGGACAGACTAAATACTTGCTGAAGAGTGCCAAATGAAATTTAAAATGCTAGAAAGTGAGCCAGTAAGAACTATATGACTTAAAACAGACACCAACAGAGATATTAATTAATCCAAGGTTGGATTTGATTGTTAAGGGGAGTTTGCATCACTATCACTGCTGGGAAGAGAGCCATTTTTAATGGATTTTGATGGCATCCTGTCTGAGTCTTAGTACCTAAATGTTAGCCTGGGTGAGATAAAATTTGAATTAAGTGATGAGGAAGACTGACGGATGGTGCAATCTACAATTATTTTAAACAGTAGAAAGTGGTGAAATAGAACTGTTGAGTACCCAAAAGACTTGTTAATTTTCAGATATGAACTTCAGATTTTATCCTTTGACTCCTTATGAGGTTCTACCTCCTTCCCCAATTGACCTTTCTCACAAAAACTAAGCTCTACTTAAAAATAGATGCTCACTCCCGTGCATCCTCTTCATCTAAGACCATTTTATTTGCTCTCTCCCCTCTCAGGCTTCTTTACTGTTTTAGAGGAAAAAGGGTCCTTCCTCACCCCTCAGACCTGAGCCTCATGCTCTTACCTCATTTCCTACCCTGCTCCCTCAATTATCTTCTCTTTCTGAAATCTTCAGCTTCTTTCTACAGAATCCTTTCCTCTCTGCTTTTACACATATATAGGTCTTTCATCTGGAAAAAAAAAAGTTGCTTATCCTTATAGCCCTCCTACTTATTGTACAATCTTTTTTCCTTCTTAAACCATCATGCTTTGAGAATGAATGGTTTACACCTATAAGCTACAATCTGGCTTCTGGCCCAACTACCATAGAAAGTGCGCTCCTAAAGCTCATGCATGGTTTCTGAAGCATTAAATGAAATAGCTTTTCTTAGTCCTGATTTCCCTTGACCAGGGATAGATTTCTGAGGTTTAGAGCATCTTATACCAAGCTCTAATACCACCTTTTCCATGCATACTGGACATTTTCGAGCATTCTGTTGCTACTTCAATGTAGTTAAAACTGAACTCACAATTTTCTCCACTGATGTTCTCACAAATTATTCTCCTATGTATGGCTGATGGCAAGCTCTATGAGACAGGGATCACAACGCTCACACTCATTGCTATAGTTTCGTCATGCTGCTTGGATGTAGTCAATTGTTAAAATGAATAAACATCATTCTCCCACTGACAGAGCCTTAATTCCTTAGAGTCATTTTGAATTCACCTCTTTCCTTTGTCCCATAAATTAAATCAGTGATCAAATGTTGTCAATTATGCCTTCAAAACATGGTGGTTAAGAGTATGGATTTACAGTCTAGTAGATCTTTTTTACTCTTTGCTCTGCTATTTTCCAGCTGTGACTTTGGTTAAGTTCCCTAACTTCTCCATTTCTTCATCTATAAAATAAGGGTAATAGTGGTACCATATGGGTTAGTGAGAATAAATGAGATAATGTATATAAAACGCTTAGCACAGTACCTGACACATAGCAAGTACTCAATGATAGCTATTAAAATTACCTTTACTACTCCCTATTATGAACCCACACTCTGCTAGGGATGTCTACATACTATTTCAGATCTTTGCTGTTTCTCTTGGCTAGAATGCTCTCTTTTATTTCTACCCATTCAAAATGATATTTACTCTTTTTATTAATTCTTATTTTTTGAAAGTGATGCATATTCATAAAGTTAAATAGATCAATAAGACTTATAGAGAAAAAAAGCAAACCCCTATTCCATCTCCCCCAACTTCTGATCTATACTACTAAAGCAAATACTTTGAATAATTTTAGCTATTTCTTCTAGTATTTACTTCTGTATTTCTATATAATGTACTTATACTGATGTTTCTTGATCTTTCAATTTTTAGATAGTACTAATTGTCTTCTTATTATGGAAGATACAGATTTAGACCTCTTACAACATCACCTTTTCCAACTCATGTTCCCTTCAAAAAGAGTTGCAATTTGGTAAATCAGTAAGACAGTGTTTTCATTGTTATGGCTATGTAAATGTCTTTCGCTTTGGGGCCAAGTATCATTTTATCATGACTCATTTACTTTTTTGTGCAACTTTCAGTTTTTCCTGGAGTTACAAACTGCCTTGGTTTTTCCTAGTTGGCTTTATTTTCTATGTATCAATTACTAATTCTTCACTAATTTCCTGTACAACTGTAAAACCTCTCTGAATACTGTTCTCCACATGGTCAAACACATCAAGTAATCTATCAGTTAATTTTCAAAAATTTTTTCTCTAGAGACATCCCTCCTGCATCCCTCCATCTTCGCACTCTCCACTAGCCTCGTTGCTCCCTAGGTGTACCACAGAGCTATCTACCTCAAATTTTCTTTCACTATCATATCAGGAATTCCCTTCACCTCTCTTTTATGTTTATTCCATTTTCTGGATCTCATGAATTCCTCTTTCTTGGTTTACTCTCTCATATGATGGAATGTACATTCTAGTTGCTTCCTGAGAAGGGAGGTTTAAATTTTATATCATTTACTACTCTTCAACATGGACCCATTGCTCCTGTAGGCAGGTCTACTTACCATTTACTGGAATATTTTCACCTCCATATCTTTGCCATTTATTTTAGTTAGAATGTTCTCCTATTTCCTGTCTGCATGTCCAAATGCTATTTGTATTTTCAAACTTTTTATTTTTATGAAAATAATGTATGTATGTAAAATAATGTATGTAAAAGTTAGGTATAAGACTTATAAAGAGAAAACAGAGAAGTCCCTTATCCCATTCTTTTTCATTCTCAATCTATGTATCTAGAGGCAAGTAGTTTTCATTATTTTAGCTGTTTCTTCTGGTGTTTACCTCCTTATTTCTAAATAATTTAACTATACTGATATATTTTGACTTAATGAATAAATATGGAAGATAAAGATTTACTCTTCTTATGCCATATCATCTTCTCTGTCTCTAGTTTCTATCTTCCCAATATAGTTTGGGAGGATGTAGAATTCTGAATTAGAAATCATTTTCTCAGAATCTTAAAGGCCAAACTGTATCTCCATGAATTCATTGTGGTTCCTAGAGATTGCCTCTTCTCTTCTACTGTACTAAAATTCCCCATCCTTTTAATAGTCAGAGTTCTAACTTGCATGCTTTTGGTATCATGATTATTAGAATACACCTACTTCCTCATTTTGAAAAGCAAAACAACATTAGATCATCTACAATCCCTTTGGACTTCTGCTGTTCTCCATGATTACTAACCCCATTTGTCAGTGCCCTTGATGTAATTAATATGGGCTATTTGGAGCACTACAACAGGGAGCCCTGATCTTATCTGACAAAGTGACATTTAAGCTGAGATCGGAAGGATGAATAGCAAAGTCCATGAAAGCATTCCAGGGGAGATGGTTGCATGTGCAAAAGCCTTCAAGGAAAAGAAGCTTTGGGAACTCAAGGGATGAAAGGTAGCCAGTGGGGTGGAGCTCGGTGACTGAGAGGGAGAGCAGGCCCACCTTTATGCTAGAGAGGAAGGCAGGGGTCAGAGAATTCAGGGCCTTGTAGGTAATGCTAAGACAAGATTTGGGACTTATCCTAAGAGCGATGAGAAGCTACTGAAAAGTCATTAAGTGGGAGAGTGATTTGATCTGTCTTTCAAAGATTTCTGGGGTTGCAGTGTGCAGAATGGATTGGAGAGAGCCAATAATTAGGAAGATATGGATAAAATCAGTTTTAAGTAAGTGTTAGGGCCAGAGTTGGAAGGGAGAAAGAAATTTCAAACGGGCAAAAGGTAGTCTTATGAAGTATGTTTGAAAGCTCAGCAGACTATTAATTTCTTCAACTTGCTGATGGCAGTGATTTAGATGCTGATATATATAACAGCTTCAATTTTTTTCATTTTTTTCATTTTTTAGTATTAGATGGAAAAAGTGTCTCCTTCTCGCCATTCCCCTTCCTGATGCATCCATGAATTGCCGATCAACTGACTGATCCCAGAAGCAGTTTGCTCCCCTCCTTCCCAAGTGTGGACAGCATCCTGTGCCCTAGTGGTTGTTCTGCCCATTTGCCATGGTGAGATTTCTGAGGGGTTGAGGTAGAAAGTGGGAAAGAGTAAGGGAAGCAATAGAGAAGGGCTTCTGCGGGGCTTGCATAGAAATGGGGCAGCAGAATTGAAATGGTGGAGGAAGAACACTTTCCCTTTTTCTGAGAGTAAGCATTATATGTAATCAAGATAGTAATAAGGACAGAAGACTGCTTCCTCAGAATTCCTGCCTGCAGGAGACTGGGGCTTCTGCAGCAGTCAGCTGATACACCACAAGAGTTGGTGTTATATACCACGGGTTCTGACAGTTTAGGCAAGAGGAAGTTAGTTTTTGCAGTTCTGTTTATGCAGTTGGCCAAATGAAAAATGCTGGCTGATGGGTTTGCTTTTCATAGTCCTTGACAACAGCTTTCTACAACACCTAGATTTTCTTTGGAAACTGTGAAGAGGTACTGAAAAGAAGAAAAATAATTTCTTCTTGTCTTAAAGAAGCCCTCAAAGAAAAGTAATTCTAAAGGGTGCTTATGAGAGTAGTAACTCTCATTTCAAGTTGGGTTTGGATATGGGAAAAAATTACCTTGCATAAATTTCATGTTTTGCTGAGCATTTTTGATTTGTGTATTGCATTTTTATAGTCAAGCAAATTAGCCTGGACCCATGAGTATAGGTGTTGTGATGAAATAATTAGGACATAGAGATAGCAGAATTACAATAACAAATGAAAATCTGACCAACAATATTGCTATATCTTGGGGGATCCAAGTGCCTTGCTTTTAAGCTGGACAACATAGCGATGGGATATGACATAATACACAATGGAGTCTGAGAAAATACTGCAAAATAATTTCTAGTTCTTTAATTTTTTTAAATTTATTTTTAATTTTTTTTTTTTTTTTTTTAAGTAATCTCTACACCCAATGTTGGGCGGTGGTTCATACTCATGCCCTGGAGATCAAGAGTCATTTGCTCTATGGGCTAAGCCAGCCAAGCGCCCCTACTTCTCTAGTTTTTTAAAAGGTTGACCTATTTGAGAGACACCTGGCTGGCTCAGCCAGTAGAGCATGTGACTCTTGATCTTCCGGGCATGAATCAGAACCCTCCCCTGCCCCCCAATACTGGGTGTAGAGATTTCTTAAAAAAAGAGAAAAAAAAGTTTTTTTAAGTTGATCTGTTTGAATCTGTAAGTACATTTTTTCCTTTTTCAAAAACAAAATTGTATATGGAAAGATATTACTTATTATTTCCTAGTAAGTACTTGCATCTCCAACATCTAAATTCATTTTCTATTACCTATTTTATTGATACGTATGTATTTTATTGATACGTATGTATTTTATTGATAAGAATTCTAGACTTATTCCTGGAACAAATGATAATCACTGCTTCCACCTCCAAATTCCAGTATGTAGAATAGTACCTGCCACATAGTAGGTGTTCAACAAATAATTAGTGAATTAAATTATATTAGTTGCTGTGTTCAATAAAGCCAGAAAATAAACTCTATTCGAAAATAAATCTTTGAAATAGTAGAGAACAAAACCTTAGATCCATTTGCCAATAAAATGAAATATCCCAATATCTGATTAGTATATATCTAACATAAATCTTAAAAATCATTAGATATAGCCTCAAGTGTGAACAAACAGAAGGAACCATAATAGGGAAAGAATTGGAAATGTTTCCAATCATATTGCTTCTTGGCAATTAAGACAATTTGGGAACATACCTTAAGACTCCTGCCTTGGCACTTCATTGGGGATGGGCTACTCATTGCTCACAGAATCAAGTTCAAACTTCATAGGGTGTTTCTGAAGATCCTTTTGGGTTTTAATGTTCTTTTGGGCCGCCCCACCCACACATCCCGGGCATCCGCCAAGACGGTGTGTTCTTTTTCTTAACTTGCGCCTTCTCATCGACCGCGCCATCGGCCTGGACTTTGCCCACTGGGCTCCTTCGGTCACGCCCTCTACAACCTTCCCACGTTGCAAGGTCCAGTTCGATCTCCAGAGCTTTCAGGGATGCTTCCCCAGCCCCTTTTCAAATGCAGTATGGCTCTGCTGAATTTCCCCCAACACTTGGGACTCTCTACTCCCAGCCATTACTTTCAAAATGTGGGTTTTTGCCTGTCGCTACCCTCCGCCCCCCGTTAGACTGCAACCACCTTGTCGGGGAGGTCTTTTAAGAAGTCGCCGTGTCCAGCCCCTCGCACGGTGCCTGGTAAGGAAATGCCCAGTAAGGTTTTGTTGAAATGAATCTAAACTCCAGAGAGGAAAAGAAGCGCCTGTGCCCAGCAGCAAAGGCCCTTCACGACCTGAGGGGAGGCCTGTGGTGTAGCTGGACCCTGTCCCCAGCTCCAAACTGGCAAGAGAATGTGGCGCGGCAGGAGGCTCCTGTGAATGTTCCTCCACTCTCTACTTATTTCATCTTTACTTTCATAGAGGAATCTGAAAGTTCTTCTCCAGCAGCCTCGGCGCAAGCCAACGGGGCGGTGCAAACCGGCTGAGGTGGGGGTTGGGACGCCCGGTCTCCTGGCAAATTCTAGATTCAGGTTTTATATTTAATTTTTGAAGTTTCACAAATTCCAGTTCTAAACTAGGAGCCGAGAGTGTAGAGGGTTTCCTGGAGCATACATTTTGAGTCCTAGGGAAGGCTCCCGGCATTCAGGGCTTTGCCTCATTTATCCTCCTCACATTTCTCACCGCGGGACTCTACCGAGCACTCCTGGCCACCACATCCAGCCGGTGCAGAGAACCGCCGTTCGGCTCAGGGGTCTCAGCCGCTTCCTCCTTCAACCCTCCGGGCAAACCCTGTCCGGGCGTGTGGGGGAGCTCCCAGCCCGCAGTACGAGGCGGAACGGGGGCACGGTTGGACTACCACTCCCAGGATGCTCTGGGAGGTGCGCGGAGGAGGAGGCCAGGGGGAGGGGCTTGGGGTGGGGGGGCAGCAGGGAAATCCCGCCCCGCTGCGCAGCAGCAGCGACACAAAGCCTGACTGACTTTACAACCTCATAGAGAAAGTGGAAGTAAGACGGCTTAGGTGGGGAGGCAGGACGGGAGAAAGAACTGGAGGAGGGAAAGCCGCGTAGGTGGGAGCGGAGCGAAGCGAGGGTAGTGGGGAGACCCGCGCCTTTGCAGATGAGGAGAGGGCGGCTTTCATAACTAATCCCCCCGCCCCGCCCGCGCTGGGGTCTCCACAGTGCCCTGCCTGGCCGCACTCCTCCCCGCCGCGGAGCGGGGAGCCGGGCTGCCTCGCGTGCTCGGGGCGGGCCAGCGGACTGCACCGTGGTTCCCCAGCCCGAGTGCGGGACGAAAGCGCGGGGCGGAGCGGCCGCGGCGGACCGAGAAAGGGCTGCGAGCGAAGCGGTGGCGCGGGCGAGTTAGGGCCGGGGCAGGGGAGTAGTGTGGGGCTGAGGCGAGGTGAGGCGCGGGGTGCCCCGAGAGGGTCCCCCGTGCCCCAAGTGGCGCGGAAGCACGCGGGCTAGCTGCCCAAGCCGGCGGGGAGGGAGGGCGGGCGGTGGCGCTGCGCCGGGGAAGAGTGCAGACAGCGGGGTGCCGAGCCCTGCGCAGGCGGAGAGATTGGGGCGCCCCCCTCCCCGCGGGTGGAGCCTAGTGCTCCTCCGCCTTCCCTCCTCCGCGCGCCAGGCTCGCCTTCTCGGCGGGCTGCTGCGGGAGCGGCGGGGCGGCGGTGCTGGGGCCAGACCAGGGGGAGCGGCGGGGCCGCCGCCCCCGGGACGGGCGGGCCGGGGGCGGGCTGTGAGTGAGGCGGGGCGGGAGCGGGGCGGGGGGGGGGGACGCGAGGGCGCGGGCGGCTGGGGGGCGGGGGAAGCGCGGAGAGCCTAGGAGGGCAGGCGGTGGCGGGGCCGCCCGCCTCGCCGACCGCTTCACGCCGCTGGGCCACGCCGCAGTGTGTTTTGTGGACGGCACCTTCCCAGACCGCTCAGTAGAACCCAGCTCCGCGCCCGGCAGCCTTCGTCGCGATGTTCCGCCGGAGCTTTAATCGTTTTGTAAGTATTCTCGCTGCGGCTCCACGCGTGCGGTTTGCTTGCTCGCCAGCCCTTCGCTGGGTCCCTCAGAGCAATTTTCTAAAGGGATCATTGCATCCCTGGAGCCACCACCACCACCACCCTCTTTTAGGTTTTTAACTGAACCACGTTGCCGGGGCGGCCGGAGTGGGGAGGCAGGTAGGGCTCCCAGAGTCCCCCCTCCCCCCGGACAATTTAACCAGAGCTTCCTGGGGTGTTGCAAACTCTGTCTCCGACGGGGGGCCGCCCTCCGGCCGGGTGGTGGTGGGATTCGTGGGAGGACCAGTCCAGGGACCCCTCGGTTTGCCAATTAGTCGAAGATGGCGTTTTATTACCAGGGAGGTTGCTTTCTTTTGTTTCCTCTGCCACGAGCACATGGAGGTAAACCTAGACCTGTCACTGTGTCCCAAAAAAAGACCCGGGGAGTGAGGGAGCTGGAGGCGATGGCCAGACTCAGCGTTGCCCGGGGATCAGCCGGCCGGGGGTCTGCTGACCAGAGGCGGAACAAACTTTGGAGACCCAGCCCAAGAAGCTCACCTTTAGGGTATAATAAAAGCGAAGGCAATTGTCAGGGTGGGCTGGGTGGATGTGGAGACCGGGAGGAGGCTGCACCGCGGCGTTTGAAACCTCACCGAGCACCGAACGCCCCGTACACCGAGCCCGTGAGAAAAGGCAGGCTCCGGCTGGATTTCTCGGTCCACGTTTACCGGCTTGCAAATCCCTAGAAAAGGGGAACTGCATTTCCGTGGGAGTTTGGCATTAGGGAAAAGCGATTTCTGGCTACTGACTTTTTTGAGTAACCTGTTTACTCCTAGAGAGTACATTAAGAATGGAGCAAAGCCGGGACCATTTACTTCTATGCTGCTATTTGTAGCAACTTCCTTAATTGCAAGATGAGGTGGCGGGAATAGGATTTTATTTCTGCCAGTGATGTGAAGGAAAGGGCTCATCTGTAAATTTTGATTTTTCAGTCGTTCAGAAAAATGGTTCAGTGCTGTGCGCTCCCACCCATCCCCATTAAAATATATGTTTGAGAACTAGTCGATTTGGCCCTTTTCATGTAATTATTCCTTATCAAAGCATTGCTGACAGTTTTCAGGCGTCGGATGAATTTGCTCTCATTTTTTTCTGCATTTGAAACTTTCACAAATGAACCCTGGCTAAAAAATCGTTGTACATCCCTTTTGAGGGTATTATCACAGTAGTGCTATGTTAATGTTTTTCTAAATGTTTACCTCACCCAGAAACCTGTCTTATGAAATTGGAGATTACATGTGGCACAGAGCAAATGAGGTTGTGCATATCAAGAATCTTGAAATCTGTAAGAATTGACTTGTACTGGATGCTTTGCCAAAGCAAGTGACTAAAATTGGTTTCTCACATTTAGCCTGAGAAGGTACAAAAGCATTGTACTTCATAGTTCTATTTCACAAAGATTCTTGTGATCTCAGAGTGTTGTTTGGGGCAGACAAAAAGGGAAAGGTGACAAAGAGAGCTAATTGTAATAATTGGAGAAGGATAATCTTTTCCCAGGGCACTCGAATAGTCGAAAACAACCAGACTCTGGTTCATAATGAATTCATCATCTTAAAATTGAGATGCTGACATCCCCAGTTCTTTTTTTAAGGATTTGAACATTTGAGAGCATACTACCCCAGTATTGGTCTCAAAGCCCCCTTGGCTTTTCTTTTGCTGAGAGTGATCTGCATCATATTGAAGTCTGGTCATTAAGCAGGGCTGGCCCAGGAGGCGAGGGCATGCAGTAGAATTTGTAGCAGTTGCTGAGGAGCCAGCCTGCAGGTTTGAGGCTAGTACTTTGTATCCCCGACCAAGATCTCTGCAGAGAATCACTTAACGCTCACACTGAAATGAGCTTTGACCTCATTGTTCGCCTGAAATAGCCGACTGCTCACATTTTCCTGCACAACCATGACTATGGTAAGTCTTGGGAATTTGTACCAGTGCAATAAGCTGGAAGGTTCTCAGGAATTGTATCTGAGCCGTAGGCCTAGGGCAAGGAATTAATCTGCAAACCATTGGACTGAATGTGAAATATGCTATTGAATACTCCTTGCTAAAGAATGACTTCGAAATTGGGGAGGGGGGCAAATTTTATCTCCCCTAGGTCAGTAAGTATGTGCTGGCCTCAGCTTTTGCCTGGTAGAGATTATTTGAAGAGCACTCCCATTTAGATCACTAGAAGGCTACAATTCAAGATTCAGGTTGGACTTTGAGACTTGCACAGCAATGTAGATATGGTCCAAGTTGTGTGCTGCCTTATGGCTTTCATATTTCAGAGGTGGGGCTGTGAATTCGTTTCAAAATTAAGTGGTTTTCTGTGTGTACCTGTATGTATCTAAAATGGACTTTGAACATGACAAATTACAGTTGTGTTGATTGTAGTTGTTGGTCACTGAAAGCTAGATACATGTTGCCATAGGGCTTTACGTTTTAAACCTGAGGTGGGAAGTAAATACCTCTTGGGAGTAGCATCATCTTCTATGGCTCAGTAGTGTTTGCTGAATCGTCTTAAAAATACCATTTCCTCAGGTTCTTCAATTTCAAGCTAAAAGAAATAGTACTGCATTGTATTTCTTAAAGACATGGCCTTGACTTCTTTGCCATTAATAATTGACTTTTTTTTCCTGATGAATTATGACTTTCCTTTTGACAGTTTTGAGGTAGAAATTTGGTGAATTTGGTGTAGGATCTTAGGGTTTAGGCATGGAGGGGGTGTCTTAAAAGATTTAAGAGTTGAGTATCTGAGTATAATAAAAGCACCATCTGTTCCCAGTATCTCCCATTTTCCATAAATATAATAAAAATAGTAGCTTTGTCTATACAATTTATTTCCTTTAAAGGCATGTCTAATTGGAAGTCTGGACTAGTTGAGACTTAGGGGTCGGGGACTTTTATGTTATTCTTTACTCTTCATAAAATTCCTAGTGAGTACAGTAGCATTTTCACATGGGTTTAAAGGCTTAATGAGAGTCCAAACAATGAGAGTTAACCCCCCCATTTTTAAAAGATGTTATTTTTACATAATCTTCACACCCAGCATGGGGCTCGAACTCATAACTCCCAACATCAAGTGTGGCATGCTCCACCGACTGAGCCAGCCAGGTGCCCCACCCCAAGGCCTTTTTGACATTATTTCATGCTAAAGATTCAAAAATAAGACATTCCTTGATAAAGTAGATTCAGGGGAGTTGGCCAAATAGATACTGTCAATTTAGCTTGTCAGAGTGATATTAAACAGGCATGAATTTCTAGGTCATTGATAAATGAAAGCTTAAATTGTGAGTGTGAAATACTGGAAAAAATTTGTCTCTGATTCTAGAAGCTCTCAAACTGCTTTGGTTCCATGAAGCATACAGCATATAGTAATATCACACAGAAAATGTCGTTGAATCAAAGAAGCCCAGGACTGGAAAGCAATTAGACTGCATAAGGTGGAATGAAAATTCAAAATAAGACCAAAAATACTAAAAATAATTAATGAAATCGGTAGCTAATTTATTAGTGAGTCCAAGGCAAGGCCAGTCCAGTGAAGCAATATCGGAGGCAATAAATAATTCCAGTAATTGCTGTTTTCTTTCTCTTTCTTTCTTTCTTTCTTTTTTTTTCTGGAGCTAGAAGGTTCTCGGTTTCCTCCTTCAGTTATCAGGGTAATTAAGCTTTTGTTCCCCCCTGCTTCACTTTACTAAAATCCTTGGCCTGACATTGCTGAGCCTGGAAAATATATTTTTTTTTTTTTGAGCCTGGAAAATATTGATGAGTTCATTTTATTATGTTTAGAAATTTATTCAGATGTGTGTATTGCAGTATTTTTGCATGCACACAACCCTTACAAATATACACACATAAAAACAAAACAAAACAAAACAAATATACACACATTTGATCTCTGTCCCTGTTCCTGGCAGAGCTCCTAAAATCCTTGGAATTTCCTGTGATAAAAGCAATAAAAGTGTCTTTTGTTATGTTAACGAGGTGACTTTTGGAAAGCACCTCTGGTTGGGGGGACTGGTTGCTTGGGGATCTAACCTTGTGATCCGAGGGTTGGAACTTTCAGGCCCACCCTCTGACCTCTGGGGAGGGTAAAGGGCCTGAAGATTGAGTTCTATCACCATTGGCCAATGAGTTAATCAGTCGTGCCTCTGTAACGAATCCTTCATAAAAACCCAAAAGGACAGGGTTTGGTAGACCTTCCAGGTTGGTGAACATGTGGAAATTTGGGGAGAGTGGTGCACTTGGAGAAGACGTGGAAGTTCTGCGCCCTTACCCAGACCTTCCCCTGTGCCGCTCTTCCATCTAGCTGTTTCTGTGTTACATCCTTTTATAGTACACCAGTAATCTAGTAAATTGTTTCTCTGAGTCCTGTGAGTGGCTCTAGCAAATTAATAGAACTTGAGGAGGAAGCTGTGAATTTGTGTTTGGTGGCTGAAACCCAAGGTGGGGGTCTTTGGAACCTCCAGTTGCAGTCGGGTGTTCAGAAGCACAGATGATAATGTGGACTTGGGACTGGCGTCTGAAGTACAGGGAAGTGTGGGCAGTCTTGTAGGACTGAGCCCTTAACTGGAACGATCTGATGCTGTCTATGGGTACTTTTCAGAATTGAGTTGAATTGTAAGACACCTTACATAGTAGGTGTCTGGTCTGAGAATTGCTTGTTGGAGTGGAGGGACCCCCCCCACACATACACATTGGAATTGAGTGATCAGACCTAAACATTGGGGTATACCATATACTGATTACCAATTTTCTAAATGCTAGAATAAATACATCTAATGCTTAAACTATACTGACCATAGTATAATTTTATTAGATGATTATGTTATTTAATGATCTTGCAGAGCATTATTTCATTTAACAAATATTCACTGAATACCTACTATGTGTAGGGCACTATGATAGGCCCTGTGGACACATGGGTGAGCAAGTCAAGGTCCCTGTCTTCAGAAGCTTTAATTATCATTACGCGTATGGCTGTAGATACAGAGGACATGGTGACTACACTGTCTTCTAACACATTTATAATGTACCATGAAGCTTGATTTTCATGAAGAAGTTACTGTTGTATGCTTACTTATCTTTGTTTTTCTACCAAAAATAGTGTACAATTTCAGTTATATCCTGGTTGTTTGGATTTCAGATAAAAAGGAATTTGTTGCGTTTGACCCTTCAATATGACCGATACATGGCAGACTGCTCTTTTGCAAATAGATGCCAGTCTGATTCTGTGTAAGGTGGGAAACCTATTTAGGGATGAGTCACTATGACTTGAAATAAATACTATTTATTTACTTACTATTAAATTATATATTAAAGAGCCTGAAAACAAATTCCGTTCTTTTTTCCTGATTTTTTTTTGATTAAGCAACATAAAATTCTGAAAGTCTTCTAAATACCTTTTTTTTTTAAGATTTTATTTATTTATTTGACAGAAAGATAGATCACAAGTAGGCAGAGAGAGGGGGGGAAGCAGGCTCCCCACTGAGTGGAGAGCCCCATGCGGGGCTTGATCCCAGTACCCTGAGATCATGACCCAAGCCGAAGGCAGCAGCTTAACCCACTGAGCCACCCAGGTGCTTCTCTAAATACCTTCTATAAAGGTTTACTGTTTGCTCCTGTTTATGGCTACGGCTCATAATTCAGCCCTTTATTAGTGAGCAGTATTGAGTGTCTACAAATCAGGTAGTTTCCAGTGCTCTTAATGAACTCTTAGCAGAGGTGAGATTTGGGCAGGTGAAGCTGGCCATTTTCATACTGATGCAGCTCTCGGAATGAGCTTGTTTTCCTCACCTCCTCTACCAGTTAACCACCAGCTGGGCAATGGGTTCTAGGAGGTAAAGGATGGCCAGTGGCCCTTGGGAGAGCCACAACTAACTTCCCTGTGTCTGGATGATATGCAAAGAACTAGACCATGAGTGAATTCATATACTGGTTTATGGGAAAAATCATCAAGGCCAATTGCTTGTCTAGCATGGTTGATCAGTTCCCCTCAAAGAGGGTGAAAGCATGGAACACAAAATAAAAATACTGGTTTGTTTTTTTTTCCCCATCAAGGAGGTGGAGTTTCTTGTACATCTGTAGTGCTTTATAGGGATTAATCTTTTGCATCTGGATTCTGAGATTGAGAGGAATTTTCTGATTGGGTGGAGGGAGTTTCTGGGCTTCCATAAGTGAGTTAGGTGCTGTTTTCAAGTTTATTTCTGTTCACTTCACACTTAACCTTGGCTTGGTTCAAGGGTGGATCAGTGGTGATTGTAAAACAAACATTAGCATGACTGCAGTGTATGTTAACACTACTGCAGTTTAATGATGAATGAGCACTCGGCACTGCAGATATGGGTGTGGGTTGCCCTATTCCAGCACATTGGCAGACAGCCCCTCAGTTGCGCAGTGTATGGATGGATTGCTGGTTTGGCTGACTTCTTGATTATCTGGCTTATAGATAATGTTGGACCGTGGATATCCAGATTTGAGAGGTTAATCTGTATTCGTGAAGCACAGATTGCCATCGGTTTGGTTTTTTTTGCCCCATATATATTTAATAGAATATCGGAGGATTAGTGAGGCCTATCCTGTTCAAGCAGATATTTGTTTTTTTAGCCTCCCTCGTTATGTGTTAAAGTATTATGGTGGCTGTATTTTTCTAGTATCTTCTTTGCCTAAGTATTCCTGGAAAAATCAGTCTTCTCGATAATGATCTTGCAGCTAGTATACCTTCAAGTAAACAGTAGATGCTCAATAAATACTTCTGGTATTGTTTTGAACTGAATTGTTAACACAGTCTGACTCTGTTGTCTCAGGTGAAAATGATCAGAAAAAATTAATACTTTCATGCCTGTTTAAAAAGTTATCAGAAAAACTTTAGCATTTCCATGAGGCTGTTTTCTTAATTCAAAAGATTATCTTTAGCACCTCCCCCCTTCCTTGGCCATACATAAAAAGCTATAATTAATGTACTGTCCTCAACTTCTAAGATTATAAGCAAATTTATATTCTTTTTGTTAAATGCCATTCATAAGCTTATATTTTCTGTTGCCACCAGCACATCAAGTCTTTTCTGAAAAACAAAGCTGCAGTGTTAACTCTTTAAGAGCTGTATATCTTTTGACTTTCCCTGGTAAGTGTGCATTATTTTAATTCAGGATATCACTTAATATTTCGTGCTGGGAATGTAAAATACTTTTCCTGTTTGCACCTTATTGCCATTAGTTGGGTGGATACCTGTAGTGAGAAGACAGCAGACCAAAGGAACTGTAGAGTTTAAGGGATTTGGAAGCAGTTTTGTTGAGAAAAGAGACTCCGCCTTGTTAAAAAGGGTTGGTGCAAGTTCTAGTTCTGCCATTTACTGCCCAGCTTGGGAATTGGGCACTGTGGTTCGTAGACATTAGTGCGTTGATCAAAATGTCGTCTTTGGACTCCTTGCATAAGAATCATCTGGGCTGCTTTTGTAAACAGATTCCTAGGACTCAAGCCTCCTGAATCTGAGTCTCAGGTAATAGGTTCCTGAAAACTGCATTTTTAGCAAGCACTCCAGATAGTTCTGAAATTCACTAAAATTTAAGAACACCCATGACATAAACATTGAAATATTTATTTTCTGTGTACATTCTCTGTTCACCTGTCTGAACTTTACTTTTCCTCATCTACAGAATGAATGTAATAATACTTCACGAGGTTGTTGGGGAAATGTTTGGTAGGGTATTCCACACTATTCTAGTTGTATCAGGTCCCCAAAACCACTCTCAGGTTTCATGGTTTACTGGCAGAACTCATAGGACTTAGCATATAGTTGTGCTCCCAGCTATGATTTATTGAGCAAAAGGATATGAAGCAAAGTCAGCAGAGGGAAAGGGCGCGTGGGGCCAAGTCTGGAAGAAACCAGGTGCAGCTTCCAGTGGTCCTCTCCCACTGGAGTCACACAGGTTGTGCTTAATTCCTCCAGCAGTGAGTTGTGATAACTTGTATAAAGTGTTGTCTACCAAGGAAGCTCATTAGAGACTCTGTGCCCAGGGTTTTTACTGGGACCTGGTCATGTACACCCCCTCTGCCAGGTATGTGCCAAAATACCAGACTCCCCAAAGGAAAACAGAATTTAGCATAAACCATATTGTTTGTCACAAGAATTTAGGCACAGCTGGCTACTCTTAACCATTGAGGGTGGTGGGAACCTTCCCAAAATCCAAATCCCCAGCTGGATACCAGCTCTGTAAGCAGGACTTTTTTAAGAATAGCAGTCTCAGGCCTGTTATGTTAACTCTTTCCTACACAGTAATGTTACGAAATACTGGTATTTTTCTATGAAGAGAAATGACTTGCCCATGGTCGTTAAGCTCATCAGCAGTGGAGTTGAGACTGAGACTCCCAGCAATCACCATCACCTTTTCTTTGCTGCATGCAGCCATGTTTCTGGATTATGGGTCATCCTGTTTCATATTGTTGAATATATTCATTTTTTGTCACTTGCAGCAGAAGAGCAGCCTGCCGCTGGGAACTTGATGCCCCCAGTGGGGGAGCCAGGAAGTATTGATGTTTCTGCCAGTTTAGCGTCAACACTTGCTGGTTTCCTCTCTGGAGCATCACCAAGTTCGTGGATTTTCATTTTTTCCTGACTTTTGGATTTTTGTTACGACCCCCCCTCCTTGTTCCATTCATTTACCCATAGTCCCAACACTCGTTTGCATCATTACCTCATTGCATTCTATACATGGCTAGCTGTTAGCTCATAGGCAGCTCATTTAAAAATTTGGGGGTGGGAGGTCACACAATTCCAAAGTGCAGGCATACTGAAGAGTATTTAGTGAAGGATGACTATATAGGGAAAACCCTCTAAAAGGAAAAAAAGAATAAAATTCTTGGGTTAATAAATGAATTTTATGGCAATATTTATAAATATTGTTTGCATCCAGGAGAGTTTTACAGTCATGAGAACCCCCAGGGATATCTCTGCTTATTCTTAAGTTTCAGCCTTTTTTTTTTTGCTGTCATCAAAAAGGAAAATTAATAATTGTTCTATGATTTGGGCAAGGAATGAATCGGGAACTCATTCTGAAGGATGTAGTAATCCTCCATATCAACAGGGAGCAGGAGCCAGGAGCGAACTGTCACAAATAAGTAACAGCTGGGTAGAGCAGATTATGTAAGCTACACCTGTTGTATAAGCAGTGGGAATGTTCTTTAAGCTTCACAATTAATGTAGTTTGCAATACTATGGATTAAGGGATCTATAGTATAGTGCACAATTAACTTTGGCTTCTTTTCTGAAGACATTCGTGTGAATCACAGGCTTCCTTTGAACACTCTTGCCCTACTTGTGCTCTAGAAGTATGTGAGGCACAGCCCTGCTCTCCAGTAGCTTGCAGTCTGTTAGAGACAGAAGATCACATACAAGACCAGCCTCCTTACAAGGCATTTGGTCATCAATCAGCGCTGCTGCTATCTTTTTATAGAGGCACACACAATAAGTGCGGCCGACTTTCAGAAGAGGGCGCTGAATCTCACTCTGCTGTGGCGGGGGGAGGAATTGATAAAGGAGGTAGCCTATGAACTGGGTGGTAAGGGACCCAAAGTATTGAAGTTCATGGAATTTTAGGGCCAGGCAACCTCATTACAAGGAGAAGCAATTACTGGAGCAATTGAACCAAGTTATTGCTTACGGTACTTAGAGCAGCAGAACCAGTCAACGTAGAGGGCACGGGTTCCACCTCCAGATGCTGGAGAAAGACCAAAACCTTGGTCTTCAATGCCTTATGTTTGCTGTGGTGAAATTTTAAAAAAGAGGCGAAACTAAAAATGGATTTCAGGGGCAGCGTTCAGTCTTCAAAACAGTAGCTACAGGAATCTCCCTGTAGACTCCTTTCGGAAATCCATGACTCCAGTGATGGTGGTTATCAGTCTTCTGATTTGGTGCAGGAGCAGTAAGGTAGGAACCAGGATGGAAGCATCGGGGCTAATATTTCAAGACACTGCTTCATGTAATACATGGTTATTTGTCCTGCTTACATAATGAGTGCGTACTTCTAGAAACTTTTACTACGTGGGGACATTGTGGTAGAGAGGTTATTATCTCAAGTACTGATGGTTATTTATAGGCATACCTCGTTTTACTGTGCTTTTTTTTTTTTAAGATTTTATTTATTTATTTGACAGAGAGGGAGAGAGATCACAAGTAGGCAGAGAGGCAGGCGGGGGGGGGGGGGGGAAGCAGGCTCCTTGCTGAGCAGAGAGCCCGATGCGGGGCTCGATTCCAGGACCCTGAGATCATGACCTGAGCTGAAGGCAGAGGCTTTAACCCACTGAGCCACCCAGGCACCCCTACTGTGCTATGTTTTACTGTGCTTTGCAGATACTGTGTGTTTTTACAAATCAAAGGTTTATGGAAACCCTTGTTGCGCATGCCTGTTAGCACCATTTTTCTAACAGCATTTGCTCACTTTGTGTCTCTGTCACATTTTGGTAATTCTCACAGTATTTCAGACATTTTCATTATTATTATTTGTTGTGGTAGTCTGTGAAGTGATTATGACTGGCTGAAAGCTCAGATGATGGTTAGCATTTTTATTTAGCAATGAAGTTTTTAGCAATAAAATTTTAAAATCAAGGTATGTACATTGTTAATGCTATTGTACACTTAATAGACCCAGCATATTGTAAACATAATTTTTTTAAAAGATTTTATTTTTAAGTCCTCTCTACACCTGAAGTGGGCACGCTCAAACTCATAACCCCAAGATCAAGAGTCACATGCTCTACTCACTGAGCCTGCCCGGCGTCCCAGTAAACATAACTTTTACATGCACTGGGAAACCAGAAAATTAACGTGACTCACTTTATTGTGGTATTTGCTTTATTGTTGTGGTCTGGAACTGACCCTGCAATATCTCCGAAGTATGACTGGATTTAAAAAAACTAGGGATTAGGCCTTGGTCCTTACAGTAACCTATTTCCCTACCACTAGACAACATGGCTCTTTAGTAGACATTCACACTTGACCATATCATTGTGTGTTACCCAAACACGAATGACATCGTATTCCCTCAACCAGCATATCTTCACACGATGTTGATGCACTTTTCTTTTTCTCATCACGACTGCTACTCTATTCCAAATGATCAGCATCTCTCCTCTTTCATATTTGTTCCTCCTTCAGTCTTCTTCTTTCAATAAATGACACCATCCCTGACCCACTTGTTCGAGCTAGAAACCTAGCAGTCATCCTTAATACCACCTTTCCCTTCATCTCCCACATCTAACCTCACAGCAAATCTAGTAGGTTCGGTGTCTGAAAGAGCTCTCAAAGCCGTCCACTTCTCTGCATGTCCACCTCGACTGCCATCCAAGTTCAAGCTGCCTCTGTCACTTACCCAGGCCATTGCAATAGATGATCTCATCCACTCTTGCCCTCTCCAATGTATCCTCCACACAGCACCAGAAGGATCTTTTACAAATGTGTATCTGAAAGCCCTCAGTGACTTTCCTCTGCTTCCTGGATGAAAACCTGACCAGTATAAGCTTGTACTCTTCACTGTTTTGTTGTTGTTGTTCACTTTTAAAAATGGAGATATGATTCACATAGCAAACAATTCACCATTTTGTCTTCCTTTTTTTAAGATTTTATTTGAGAGAGAGAGCACAAGCTGCGGGTAGGGGCAGGGGGAGAGGAGAAGCAAACTCCCCACTGAGCAGGGAGCCTGACACGGGGCTTCATCCCAGGACCCTGAGATCATGACCTGAGCTGAAGGCAGACGCTTAACCTACTGAGCCACCCAGGCGCCCCAACAATTCACCCTTTTAATGTATACACTTAAGTGGGATTTTTTTGTGTTTTTTTTCTTCAAGTTTTTATTTAAATTCCAGTTAGTTAACATACAGTATAATGTTAGTTTCAGGTGTAGAATTTAGTAATTCAATATTAAGTGGGTTTTAGCATATTAACCATTTTGTGTAACCATTATTACAGTCTAATTTTGGAACATTTTCATCACCCCAAAAAGAAACCATGTACCTATTAGCCGTTAGTCCCAATCCCTCCCTCCAGGCCCTGGCATCCACCCATTTACTTTATCATCACTGTGGATTTGGCTGTTCTGAACATTTCGTGTAAGTGGACTCCTACAATATTTGTTCTTTTGTGATTGACTTCTTTCATTTACTAGGATGTTCTCAAGGTTTTTTAATCCATGTCGTAGCATATATCAGTACTTCATCCCTTTCTATGGCTCAGTAATCCACCAAATGGATATAACACATTTTGTTTATCCATTGATCAGGTGATGGGCATTTGGATTATTTACACATTATGGTCATGAATAATGCTGCTGCTTTGAACATTTTTGTACATGTTTTTGTGTGGGCGTATGTTTTCAGTTCTCTTGGGTATATACCTAGGAATGGAATTGCTAGATTATATGGTAATTCTTTGTTTACCTTTTTGAGGAACTGCCGAACTTTCCCACAGGTCTTCCTCACTTCTTTCTTTTTTTAAGAGAAAAAGCCTTAGGGGGCGGTGCCTGGGTGGTACAGTCAGTTAAGCATCCGACTCTTGGTGTCCACTTAGGTCATGATCTCAGAGTCATGAGATCGAGCCTTGCATGGGGCTCTGTACTGAGCTTGGAGTCTGCTTAAGACTCTCTCTGTCTCTCTCTGCCCCTCGCCCTCTCTAAAATAGATAAATAAATCTTTTAAAAAGTTTAAAAAAATTTTTTAATTGTGGTAAAAAGCACGTAATATAAAATTTACCATCCTAAACTTTAAGTGTATAATTCAGTAGTGTTAAGTGTAATCACATTCTTGTGCAACAGATATACAGAACTTTTTCATCTTGCATAACTGAAACTTTATACCCATTAAACAAAAACTCCTCATTTCCCTCATTTGCCCCACTCCTCCTCCCCCCAAGCCGCTGGTGACTAGCATTCTAATTTCTATTTTATGAATTTAACTACTTTAGATACCTTGTATGAATGGAGTCATACTGTATTTTTCTTTTTGTGACTGGCTTGTTTCACTGAGCATAATGTCCTCAAGGTTCATCCATGCGGTAGCATGTGACAGGACTTTCTTCTTTTTTAAGGCTTTATATATATATATATATATCACATTTGTTTATCCATCCATTCATTGATGGATATTTGGGTTGTTTCCAACTCTTGACTATTGTGAATAATGTTGCTGTTAACAGAGGTGTGCAAATATCTATCTCTTCAGGATAATGATTTTAATTCTTTGGGCTATATACCCAGAAGTAGAATTGCTAGATCGTATGGTAGTTTTATATTTAATTTTTTGAGGCACCTCTGAAGTTTTCCACAGTAGCTGAACCATTTTACATTCCCATCACCATTGCAGAAGGATTCCAACTTCTCCATCCTAGCCAACGCTTTTTTTGATAGGAGCCATTTTAATTGGTGTGTGGTAATATTTCATTGTGGTTTAGATTTGCATTTCTCAGATGATTAGTGATGTTAACCATCTTTTCACATGCTTTTGGCCATTTGTATATCATTGGAGAAATGTATATTCAAAGTGGTTTCCCGATTTTTTTACCAAGGTATTTGGGTTTTTGTTGTTCAGCTTTGGCAGTTCTTTATATATTCTAGATAATAACCCTTATATACTCTAGATATTAATCCTTTATCAGGTATGTGATTTCCAAATATGTTTTTATTCCATAGGTTGCCTTTTCACTTTGTTGACTGTTTCCTTTGATGCATAGAAGTTTCTTAGTTTGATGTCCCATTTGTCTTTTTGCTTTTGTTTCTTAGGTTTTTTAGTGATATATCCAAGAAATAATTACCAAATCCAGTGTGTCATGAAGCTTTTCCCCTATGTTTTCTTCTATGATTTTTATCCTTTTAGGTCTTACATTCAGGTTTTTAATCCATTTTGAATGACTTTTGTATGAGGTGTGAGGTAAGGACCCAGCTTCATTCTTTCGCATGTGGATATCCAGTTTTCCCAGTGCCATTTATTGAAAAGATTCTTTTTTACTCGTTGAGAGGCCTCGGCATCCTTCTTGAAGATCTTTTGGCCATATACATGAAGGTTTATTTCTGGGTTCTATTTCATTCCATTGGTCTGTGTGCCTGTCTTTATGCCTACACTACATAGTTTTCATTACTGTAATTTTGTTATATCTTTTGAAATCACGAAGTATGAGGCCTCCAACTTTGTTCTTATTCTTTTTTTTAATATTTATTTGAGAGAGAGAACAGGGGGAGGAGCAGAGGCAGAAGGACAAGCAGACTCCATGCTGAGTGTGGAGCTCAACATGGGGCTCAATCCCACGACTGAGATCATGGCCTGAGCCAAAATCAAGAGTGAGAATCATAACTGAGTGACCCATCCAGGTATCCCTGTTCTTTTTCAAGATTGTTTTGGCTGTCCAGGGTCCCTGGAGATTCTATATGGATTTTAGGGTGGATTTTTCTATTGCTGCAAAAAATATTCCTCATTTTTTGTGTTCTGTCTGCCACAGGACCTTTGTATATATCATTTCTCTTGTCTGGTAAACTTCTCTATGGCAATCAGTTGCTTCAATTCTTACTCACTTCTCAGAGCTCAGCTTAATCATTTCCCCAAAGAAGCTGTCCTTGTCCTTCCCTCAGACATTGCCAGCTTTGCAGGTTCTCATAGCATTATGAACCTTTCCTTTATGCTCTTATCACAACTGGCTTTACGTTTGTATATTAATTTCCTTCGCTAACATATTTAGTATCAGCCTTCCCTCTCCATAGTGTTTCATGAAGGTAAGAACTGTGACCGTTTTTGCTTATTGCTGTGTCACTAATGCCTTAGTGCCTGATTTAAGCCCTTAATACACGAGGATGGAAATAATCTTATTATATGGATCAAAATTTGAAATGAGTTTTCTTTATTATTTTTTGATTTTTCATTTTACCTTCAGTATAGGCATTTGTGTTCTGTTATGCTGTCTGCGTGCAGAAATAATCATTCCAGTCAGTGCCTTGAATTACTGATCCTTGGCTTCAGTGATATGTTGCAGGTTTGTTGAAATTAGTTGTAAGTTGTCTTTGTCTTCTTATTGTTATAATAACAGTTAAAACCAGAGTGGTAAGTTCCTGGCGTTGTTTTAAGTGCATAATAAGCATTCATTGATTATATCCATTTGATTATTATAGATAGGGTTTTCCAGAGAAAAGAGTCAACAGACTGTGTGTGTATGTGTGCGTGTGTGTGTGTTTACAGATATGTAAATACCTATGGACTTAATGTTTAGTGTTATTTATATGTATATATGTAAATAAACTTCTCCATATATATATTAAAACTTCATATGTATGTGTAGACATACGAACTTATTTTAAGGAAATGACTCATGATTATGGAAGTTGACAAGTCCTAAGTCCTGCAGTCAGCATCCTAGAGACCCAAGAGAGCCAATGGTGTAAAGTCTAAGTAGGAGGACTGGACAACCAGGAGAGCTGACGTGGAAGTTCAAATTCGAGAGCCAGTGTTTCGGTTTGAGTCCAAAGGCAGGTTAAACCAATGTCCCAGCTCAAAAAGGCTATTAGGCAGGAGGAGTTACCCCTTGGGAGGGGGTAGGCAGAGGAGGGGAGTCAGTCGTTCTGTTCTCTTCAGGCTTTCAGTTGATTGGATGAGGTCCACTAGCATTATGGAGGACAATTTGCTTTAGTCTCTCTGCCAGTTCAGATATTAATCTCATCCAGAAATACCCTCACAGACAGACCCAGAGTGTTTGACCAAGTATCTGGGCACTACATGGCCCAGTCAGGATAATGCATAAAATTAACCATCACACTTATGTGATCATGTGAAGATGATTGAACAGTCTAAAGTGTATATAGATCAGGAATGAAAGACCTTACTATAAATAACTAATTTGCTACCCTTTCTATCTATCAGATGAGGGGCTCAGACTGCTACATGGTCTGTAAAGGCTCAGCGAGTCCTAGAACTGGTAAAGAGTCTTAGAGACCATCCAGTTGTCCAGCCTCTTCATTTTACAGCAAAGGAAATGGATAGAGAGAGGACAAGTGGCTTGTCCGAGATTATTCAGTGATGGGAGTTCAGAAATATGGAATTCCAGGGGGCTCCTGGGTGGCTCAGTGGGTTAAAGCCTCTGCCTTTGGCTCAGGTCATGATCTCAGGATCCTGGGATTGAGCCCCAGCATCGGGCTCTCTGCTCAGCGGGGAGCCTGCTTCCCCCTCTCTCTCTGCCTGCCTCTCTGCCTACTTGTGATCTCTCTCTCTGTCAAATAAGTGAAACCTTAAAAAAAAAAAAAAAAAGAAAAAAAAGAAAAATACGGAATTCCAGGCCCAGCTCTGTCATCTATCTATGTCTTCCAGTTTCCTCTTCTGTGAACTGTGAGGGCTTTTGGGTCATCTATATTTAAGTTCTCTCCTAGCTTTATAATTTTGTAATATATGTTTTAAGCTTCACAGTCAAGCAGTGGAACCTTTTTAATGTTTTCTATTGGGTTGTTTGTCAGTGTTATTCCTCGGGCCTCCATCTCTTGATTGCTCATTTGACTGTACTCTACCCCAAACTTCAGTTTCTTTAATGAGTGTAGACTAAATTGTCTATACTTTGAATGTGAACAGTGACAAATTTTAGGGTGTTCATTGGCTTTTTTTTTTTTTTGTTGTTCATTGGCTTTTAATAGTGGTTATACTTTTTGGTTTTACACTGCCCTGAATGGGGATCAAATGTAGACCTGTGCTTTTGTTACTACTATGTTCTAGAATTAAACTCGACTCTGATTACATTGACCTTTAGCTAACAGCTCTAGTGGAGGAGAGCATTTTGGTGATGCTAAAATATGATGGGCAGGCTTCCTGGGGAGCACCACCCCTGCCTTTTTTGCTAGTGGCCGCCTGACATTTCCCAAAGACACTCTTACTCGTGTGTACTCATGAACACAATTAGCTGCACAGTAGTAGATAGGGAGGCAGCCCTTGGATTGGCTGAGTAGCAGCTGCTTGGAGACAGTAGGGTGCAGTAAGTAGACAATTCATATGTATAAATTTTAGAACCAATAGTACAGTGGAGTAGAATTTGGTGCTTGCTGTGTTTATTATACCAATGATTGAACCAGAGGATAATAGCCATGGCAGGGGAGCAGTTTCATGAAATGGAGTTCTATAAATCTATTTTAAAAGTCATAGTCATTTGTTTATTTAGGTTAGACCCTAGACCTTAATGGAAAATATCAGTAGAATATATATCCCTGTTTTGAAATATAAGGCAGTACAATTAAAATACTCTTGTGCAAATTCAGACATATTACATATGACATATTAAAGATACTAATGAAAGCAATGTAATCAAAATAAAATCAAATGAAATCAGTCAAAAGACATTAATGGATTTATAGAATACATGTTTGGAATTAACAATTTCAGTAGTCATGAAATTCGTGTTGCATCAACAGTTGTTTCTCTAGTTCCCAATATACACCTAGCATTGTGGAAGTTTTCTTAGGTATGGGGCTAGAAACTTTTCTGTCCTGGTGCCTCCATTCACCAGCAGTATAGCCTTAGGGAAATACTTCCATATTAAAGAAATTATCTTTGTAAAATATAATAGTTGGTGCATACAGAATATATGTGAAATACATGCATAATAATAAAATGAATACCTACCACCTAACTTGAGAATGAGACCCTTACCGATATAATTCTATCTACCTATGTGTTACCTTCCTTGTCTCACCCCCCTCTCTCCCCTCCATATCCTCCTGCCTCCCCTGTACTTTGTAACAATTAACTATTTCTAGGAGTCTTTCCAGTGCTTTAAAAAATAATTTTAACACATGTGTGCAAACCTAGATAATACATTGTTTTGTTTTCTTAATTTGAGCCTTATAGAGATGGTATAGTGTTTTTCTCTTACTCAATATTGTATTTCTATGATTCCTTGTAAGGTTTGATGTAGCTATATTTCATTCATTGTCACTCCAGAATAATATTCATTTGGAAATATGCCAGAATTTATTCATTCTTCTGTCAGTGGACCTTTAGGTGCTTTGCAGGTGTTTTGTTTTTTTTTTTTCCTCTTATGATCAGAAAATATGTGTCTTTTGGTGTATATTTATAATGGGTTTTACCCCTGTGAGTCTGTGTATGTGTATGTATAGGCTACAGATATACACATGTAAACACACAGACTTGGGCGTAAATATAAGAAGACATGCACATTTAATGACAGGTCTTGAAATGTGCAGCTGTACAAGAAGAGATCAAATTGTTCTCCAAAGTGGTTTTACCAATATGCACTCCCATTAGCAATGGATGAATTCCTATTGCTTTCGTATTTTTGCCAATTCTCTGATTACTAATGAGGTTAAGAATCTTTGCATATGTTTATGGATCATTTATGTTTCCCTTCTGAAATATTTATGTCTTTTGACTATTTTTTATGGAGTTTTCTTTTTCGGACTGATTTATAATTATGAATCCTCTATTTTAAAGATTTTATTCATTTGAGAGCAAGAGAGACAGAGCACAAGCAGAGGGAGAGGGAGAAGCAGACTCCTGCTGAGCTGGGAGCCTGACGTGGGGCTCCATCCCAGGACCTGGAGCTGAAGGCTCTGAGCCGCCCAGGCGCCCCTATGAATCCTTTTTATATTCAAGATATTAATCCTTTGTTGGTTATATTTGTTGCAGATATTGTCTCAGTTGGTGACTTGTCCTTTTACTGTTTTGTTTGCTGTCTTTTAATAAACAGGTTCTTAATTTTAATGTAGTTAAAATTTCAATCTCTACAGTTAGTGCTTTATTTATCTTGTTTAAGCAATCCTTGGCTATGCCAAAACTGGAAAGCTAGTCTTCTTTTTTTTCTCAAAGTTTTCAAGTTTGGCAAATTATTTTTTGAGCCTCATGTTTCAGATCTTTAAAATCCAGGGACTTGAACTAGGTTTTCTGTAACAACCTTTTACTCTTTGACATTGTGACCTGAAGTAGACTGAGGAAATGTGCTTATATATTCAGAGAGTGCAGTGTAATATAGTAATCTTTCCCACTGTGAAGTTTCATGTTCACTCCTACTTTACTTCTCTTTCACTCACTTCCTCACCCTCTTCCTTCCTGTTTTCTTTGGAAATGTCACCAATTGAATTCTGCAGCATCCTAGAGTTTCTGTGTTGAAGCAGCATTTTGAAACCAAATTTGTATTGAGATAATTGTAGCTATGCGTGCAGTTTTAAGAAATAATAGAGAGCCCTTGCCTGCCCTTTACCCAGTTTCTCCCAAAGGTAACATCTTTCAAAACCAGTATAATGTCAAAACCAGAGTGTTGACTTTGATAATAGCCACCAATCTTACTCAGATTTTTCCAGTTATACTTATATTCGTGTGTGTGTGTGTGTCTTTGATATCCTGGTAAAAGCTGCTCTTGGTCTGTCATATCAATAGGAGTTGTTTCAAGTTCCAAGGTTGTTAGCAGCTAAAAATTCATAGTGGAAAGGAGGAATGATATTCCTTCTAACACTTAAAAGTGTACCAGAATGTGCATTAGTTTATATCCCCATAAATAGAAACTTATATTGTTGTGAGGCTGGTAGTCAAGGACATTTGAAGACTGTGTTTATGGAGAGCTACATATGCTTTAACTCATGTCTACCTCAAAATATTTAAAAACAACCACTCAGTCATCTTTACTGCATTCATTCATTCACCCCTTTATTGACTTCTGACCAGCCCAGCACTATGCTAAGCGCCAGGAACCAAGTGGTGAGTAAAAACGGAAGCGGTCCGTGTCTTTATGGAGCTTATAATCTAATTTACAATTTAGAAATAAGCCAACAACTCTTATACTTACTCATTCTCATAAATTGTGAGTAAAATGAATAAAAACGGAAATAGGGTCTGTTTTTGATAAGAGTAACCAACAAGTTCCGCCTGTGGAGATAACATTTAAACAGATAACTGGAGGAATGAGGGACTAGTTGCAAACGGGCCTGGGAGTAGATATTGGAACCAGCTTGTTCAGAGGCCCTGAGTTGGGCAAGAGCCTGGCACATTGGGAAACTGAAAGAAGGCTCATGGGGCTAAAGGGCACGCTCAGTGGCGGAGTGGGGACATGGAAGCGAATGAGGTATAGGAACTTCTGGGTCACTGTCTTGGGAGCAATTTGAATCTTGTAATCTGGATTTCTTGAAGCCCATGAAGGTGATTGGGAGATGTGGAGGAGTAATGACAGTAAAGTCTATTTAATAATTAATTCATAAATATGTATTGAGTACTCTTAAGTGTCAGGCACTATTGTACTAGCTCGTGATGAACTGGTGAGCAAGACAGACAAAAACGTCTGTCCCCATGGACCTAACATTTTATTTTTTTGAAAAAGATTTTATTTTTTTATGTAATCTCTACCCCCAATGTGGGGCTGAAACTCATGACCCCAAGATCAAGAGTCGCATGCTCTACCGACTGAGCCAGCCATGTGCCCCGACCTTACATTTTAATGTAGGAGGGTGTTGTTAGGGCAAAGGGTAAACTGATGTAATAGCTCCAAAATGCAATGGCCAGAAAAGGTAAGCATTTGTTTCTTTGACATAAGAACCCAGAGCAAAGAGACAGCCTCTGTTCTGTGTGGTCACTCAGGGTCCCAGGCTAATGGGGCAGTTTTACCTTCCTCAGCAGTTGAAGGAAAGAGGGGGTTCGGTGCAGACTTCTTTATGAAAATAATCAGTGAAGTTTCTCACATCACTATTATACACATACCTTTGGAGAAATCTATTTCGTACAGTCCACCCTAGCTGCAAGGGAGACACGAAATGTAGTTTCTAGCTGAACACCCAGGTGCTCAGGAAGAAGGGAAGAACAGATTTGCGAGGAGAGGACAATCAGTAGACAGAGAAACAGACAATAAACAAGATAAATGATGGAATATCTTCTATGTGGGGGACGAGTGATGAAGGAAAAATGAAGCAGGGAAGGGAAGATAGGAAGGATCAGGTGGCAGAGGTCGCAGTTTGTCACAGGGTGACAAAGGAAAGCCTCACCGAGAAGGTGCCATTCGAATAAAGCCCTGAATGAAGTCTGTGAGCAAAAAATAACCATTCTGAGTTGTTACAAGGCCTGCTACCATAATGCGGGACTGGTTTTAATATGCTTGAATCTTAGACCTTATCTGAAAGTATTTAGTGGAAAGGCACTATTATGCCAGTTTCACTTAGAGCAAGTGATACAAGAAGGTCTTAACCAGTGAATGCTGGATTGATGGATTATAATGCTAGGACCCGGACCGAGGCATTTGTCACCAATTTTGGATTACAGGATTTTGTCTTAACTCTTCAAAAGATGCTAAGCTTAGCTCCCTGAGAAAGAAGGAACTAAGATCCCTTTGCAGCACTGACAGTTCAGAGTTTCACACATACTTGTTTTAGGGAGGCTTTTTGGGGGGGGAGTGTGATTTTTTTTTTTCCTAAGAGTAAGAATTGTTTATGATCTGAGCCTCCTGTAGAACTCTCATTAATTTTAGTCAGTTGTTGTCAGTGCAGTTTTAAGGATGTGGTCACGTTAAAAAGAATGGAAGTATTTTCCATATTCCCCCCTTGGTCATCCAAATGTTGTTTAGTTGTTCTTCCAGAAAGCAATGCTTTACAACCCTTTACTAGGTTCTTTCATTATATTCCAGTGCTGATGTAAGCATATTTCAGTGTAAAATACATTATGAGCATCCTTTTCTATTCCTGTGCACCATTTTTAAAGGACAACCCATTTGGTTAACAGGACAAAAGAAAGGGATTTTCTGCCTATTTTTTCTCTAATCCCCTTTCCACCTCCAGCATCCCTAGATTTCAGTACATAGATTGTCTCTGGAATTTCTTATCATAGTAATTATTATCTTTCATTAGAGAACTTACAGTTTAGAAAAAGGATGAGATACATAGAATATGTAACAAAAATACAAGGCAGAAAGTGATAAATGCCATGCAAAAAGGTAAAAATTCAATGCTCTTCTACATGTGAGGGGGTAACCCTGTTGGTCTTTGCTTCCACAATAGTGAAAGGAGACAATAAGGTTCACTTTGAGCTTAATATAGAACACTGTCCAAAGGAATTTTCCCTTCTTGAAAAAGTGAAGCATATGATCTATCATCCTACTGTTTATTTTTGTGAGTTGTCTCTTCCTAGGCACAGAAAAATGCAAGTCAGTTTGGAAAAGCACTAATCACTTCACAGCATAATATACAGTCGTAGAAGTTATTCTTGATTCTTTCCTTCTCTCCCTCATTCCATCTTATGCAGTCCATCACCAAAGTCCAACATTTTGCCAACTGAATATTTTTTGGATCCACTCTTGCCACTCTTAACCCATCTCTGCAAAGCAGCTAGACTGATTTTTTAAAAGTTAAAGTCCTTTTCATGCTAACACTCCCTTGCGGCTCCCCTCTCACTTAGGGTTAGATTTAAACTTATCAGGCCTGCCAGGCTCTGCCTGCCTCTGCAGCATCTCTGACCTCTGACCCTTCCCTTGTGCATTGCAGTCACGCTGGCCTTCCCTTGGGGATCTGCCCCCTATTACTGCACACTGCCTGCACTGTGTAGGACCCTCTCCCCAAAGACCCCATTTGTATTCCCTCCAGAACTAAGCTCAAGCATCACTTCCTAAAGGAAGCCTTCCCTTACTTACCTCTTCCGAGGTCACGCCACCCAGTCTCACAGGGCCACATAGCCCCTTGTACTTCTCTGAAGTAGGTCTTTCTGCAGTTGTGATTAATAATGAGTCTCGAAACTGGTTATTAGCTGCCTCCCGCTGTAGAACCAGATCTCAGGGCATGTGTGCTTTTCCTTATTCGCTGCTCCATGTCTCAAGTCAGTGTCTAGCGTAATTCTGGGCACCGGAGTAAACGCTCAAAAAATACTTTTTGCTAAAGAAAAAGAGCAGAAAATTCCCAAATCATTTAAATTTGGTTTTGGATTTGATTTAGCACCATAGGTTTTCTAATGTTGGACTGTTGACAAAAGACCGGCATCAGCTCACATTGGGAGCTGTCAGATGCAATTGTGAGGTGTCTGATTCAGACCTACCGCTTCACAGCCTCTGCGGTGGGGGCCTGGCGGCCTGGGGGCTCAGCAAACCCTCCAGGTGGTGCTGATGCATAATCATGTTTGAGAACCAGTGTTCTAGAAATACATTAACTGAAGATTGACTCCGGCTAAATAAAATAGGAAGTGCTGTTTTAAACCAATTTTGAAATTAAGTTACATTGTTTCTGACCAACAATAGGCCATAAACTACTTTTCAGCCGCCACCCCCTTCAATCCCCCACCATGTTATCAGTTGATGTCTTCAGAGGTCCACTGAAATGTAAACAAGGCCGACTTGATCAGGCAACCCAAACCTGGACTTTAAAAATTACATAGTATTTTCCAGCCTTCACCTCTCTCTTTTATTTAGTGCCATCCAAATCCAGGAAATGATCGTAAAATTGATAATGCCCAGGATTCCCCTGTTGGAGCTCTGTTTTTGAAATTGTTTTAGGGGCGCCTGGGTGGCTCAGTTGTTAAGAGTCTGCCTTTGGCTCAGGTCATGATCCCAGGGTGTTGGGATCGAGCCCCATATAGGGCTCCCTGCTCAGCAGGAAACCTGCTTCTCCCTCTCTCATTTCCCCCTGCTTGTGTCCCCTCTCTCACTGTCTCTCTCTCTGTTAAATAAATAAATAAAATCTTTAAAAAATTTTTGAAATTGTTTAAATGTTTATTATACAGGGTCAAAGTATTTTTTGCTAAAGCATAGGATGTCGTAGTTTCTAGACTTGTATCTAAAGCATTTTGAAGTATTAGCAAGGTATGGATGTGCATATTCTTGGCTGTGTTTAGATTCTTGGGCTGTGCTACACCATCAAACTGCTGATAGATTGACTGCCATTGTTAAAGGTCACTCATCTTCGATTTTGCTTTTGACTTTATTTTTTTAAAGATTTTATTTATTAGAGAGAGAGAGAGTGAGAGAGAGCACGAGCAGGGGAAGGGCGGAAGGACAGAGGGGGAAGCAGGCTCCCTTCTGAGCAGGGAGCCCACCATGGGGCTCTATCCTGTGACCCTGAGATCACGTCCTAAACCAAAGGCAGATGCTTAACCAACTGAGCCACCCAGGTGCCCCTTGCGTTTGACTTTAAATTTGCTCCTTGTTTGACTCCAGGCCACTATTTTGACAAAACCCTTCCCACCTGGTGACTCTTAGGTGACCCACAAGAAGTTAATTGCAGGGTTTTTTCCCTCACAGGGCAGGTGCCCAAGGATCTTTGGTTCACTTTCTCATAATTGGTTAGAAGCACAAGATTTGAATGGGGATGGGCGATAACCAAGAAAAGATTTTTAAATATTTTTTAAAAGTTTTAATTTTAGAATAGTTGTAGATTTATAGAATTTGCTTAGATAGTAGAGTTTTCATATATCCCACATGCAGTTTCCCATATTAATAACTTACACAAGTAAAGTACAATTTGTCACAATTGATGAAGCAGTATGGATAAATTATTAACTAAAGTCCATACTTTATATTTCCTCAGTTTTCCATTAATGTCGTCTTTCTGTTCTAGGATCCTCTCCAGGGTACCGCATCACGTTTAGTTACCATATCTCCTTAGATTCCTCGTGGCTGTGACACTTTCTTAGATTTCCCTTGGTTTAGATGATGTTGACAGTTTTGAGCAGTACTGGCCAAGTGTTTTATACTATGTTCGTCAACTAGGATTTGACTGTTTTCCTTATAATTAGACTGGGGCTACTGAGTTTTAGGGGAAGATTGGAGAGGTGCAGTGCCATTTTCATCACACCATATCAAGAGCACATATTCTAAACATAATCACTGTTGGCGTTGACCTTAATCATTTTTCTAGAGCAGTGTTTACCAGGTTCCACCACTGTAAAGCTACTATTTTTTCTCCTTTCCATACTAAACTCTTTGGAGAGAAGATACTAAGTATATTCTGAGAGATTTTTTTTTGGATAAAGATTATTTATTTGAGAGAGCATGATCCATAGGGGCAGAGAATCTCAAACAGACTCCCTGCTGAGCACAGAGCCCGATGGAGGACGCAGAGCATGTGGGGCTCCATCTCACAACACTGAGATCATGACCTGCGCTGAAACCAAGAGTCCAACACTTAACCAACTGTGTCACCTGGGTGCTCCCTAACAGATTTCTTTTTAAAGTAAACTCTACCCCCAACGTGGGGCTCCAACTCATTACCTTGAGATCATCCGTCACATGCTCTACTGGCTGAGCCAGTCAGGCGCCCCCAAGAGATTGTTTTTTAAATGTGAGATTCCAGTTTTTGGCTTTCGGCTAGAAGGCAAAGGTACAACTGTCTTTGGTCATCCCGAATCCGGGTTCATCTAACACCAGCCACCTCCACCATGCCGCCTAAGTTCGACCCCGACGAGATCAAAGTCATGTACCTGAGGTGCACCAGTGGCGAAGTCGGTGCCACGTCTGCCCTGACCCCAAAGATCGGCCCGCTGGGTCCGTCTCCAAAAAAGGCTGGTGATGACATCGTCAAGGTGACTAGTGATTGGAAGGGTCTAAGGATTACCGTGAAACTGACCATTCAGAACAGACAGGCCCAGATTGAAGCGGTACCTTCTGCCTCTGCCCTGATTATCAAAGCCCTCAAGGAACCACCAAGAGACAGAAAGAAGCAGAAAAACATTAAGCACAGTGGAAATATCACTTTTGATGAGATTGTCAATATTGCCCGACAGATGCGACATCAGTCTTTAGCCAGAGAACTCTCTGGAACCATTAAAGAGATCCTGGGGACTGCCCAGTCTGTGGGCTGTAATGTTGATGGCCATCACCCTCATGACATCATAGATGACATCAACAGTGGTGCAGTGGAATGCCCAGCTAGTTAACTACAAAAGCAAATATTTCAATAAAGGATCATTCGATGACCAGTGGGGGGGAAAAATGTGAGATTCTAGATAACATTTTTCTTACTGAGTGGAATCTCCTCTATTATTTTGTGGTATCTGGTATCTTTCTTTAAGTTTTACTTCAGTCAGAGACAGGTATATGCAACTGACAAATTTCAAATGACAAATTTGAATCCACTTCAAATTGTGAAGTGTATTCAGTTGGTGAAGGGATGTGAAATTAATGACTGCTTTTGTGAATATTTGTACTGGGGGCAGTTAATGTGTTTTGCAAATGTTCCCGTGTCCAGCTGTTGCCCACATCCACTCTCATTCCTCAACCTCCAAGCCTCTTGTTTGCCTGTAGCTGTGCCTAGAATTCAATTGCCGGCTAGCTAAAACCACTGTGAAAACACTTAGGTAGATAGAGTGGCCCAGGATTTGTTTGCTTGGCAGGAGCTCACTTGCTAAAATGGTCTTTAATATGTTTGTGCCTTTCTACTATGCTTCTTTTGCCAGAATAGATGCAACTGTAAAGATTTGCTTGTCTTCCTAACTCCTTGTTTAATATCTCATAGCAGTGACGGAGCTATTGATCTCAAGGGCTAATAACAACCCTGCGTGTGCTTTTTGCAAGTTTCGATATTTTAAGAACTAACTGAGAGCTTTGAAAAAGAACATTGCTTTACTTCACATAAATACAAAGCTTCTTCAAACCAAATAATATACAGCATGTGTCATAAACAGAGTTCATTCCTAGAAATCACCAGATTCAGCGGGAGCAAAGGATGACAGAGAAGGAGTTCAAGCAAGTGATAATACTTGCTCAAAGACAGATGACCAGGGTCAGCTACGTGGGAACATGGCCTGCAGCAGCCCCACTCCCTCGTTCCCCACGCAGCCCTAAATTCATGTTCTTGGCTTCTGACAGACACTTAAAGCACTTCTCAGGAAGATGGTTCCAGAAGGAAAGGCACACAGAAAGTAAACAATTAGCTTTTTGCTGAAGTGAACCTTTAGTACATATAGTTTTGGGGTTCTAGTTTGGCTCCTCAGTAGAGGAAATAACGAGTAGCATGCCTCATTATGATTAGATACATTTCATATAACCGAAAACAACACATCTGTCATAAGGCAAATAGAAAAAATTGGGGATTTCTTTTTTTTTTTCCTGCATGTATTTATTAATGTAAGTTCTGGCTAATAGGGTCTAAGGACTCCCTGAATTTGAGAGAGAACCAAAAAGGGAGAGCTACAGAGTATTTAGGTTTACACTCTTAGTTGCTCAATATTGCTGTCTAATATCTTTTATATATCATAGCTATTCACTATATATAAGAATCCAGTACTCATTTTTTTAAAGATTTTATTTATTTGACAGCACAAGCAGGAGGAGCGGCAGGCAGAGGCAGAGGGAGAAGCAGGCTCCCTGCTGAGCAGAGAGCCCTGAGGGGTGGGGCTCCATCCCAGGACCCTGGGATCATGACCTGAGCCTAAGACAGACGCTTAACCCACTGAACCACCCAGGCACCCCTCCAGTACTCATTTTCAAAATTTGTTTTTAACTTCTGTTAGTGAACTTTTTATTTTAGAGTAGTTTTAGATTTACAGGAAATTTGCAAAGATGGTACAGGGAGTTTGCATATATGCCCCACACCCAGTTTCCCTATATCTTAGATCAGTTAGTACAGTATGTTTGTCACAATTAATGAACCAATATTGATATTATCTCAGGTCCATACTTTGTTCTCATCTCTTTAGCTTGTGCCTGATATCCTTTCTCTGTTCCAAGATTGCATCTACGATATCATATCTCTGTATACTATATTATACTATATTATATCTCCTTAGGCTCCTCTTGGCTGTGACAGTTCCTCAAGGCTTTCCTTGGTTTTGATGATGTTGACAGTTTAAAGAGTACTGTTTAGGGATTTTGTAGAATATCCCTCAGTTAAGATTTGTCTGATGTTTTTCTCAAGGTAAGACGTAGGTTATGGCTTTTTAGGAAGAAGATTAGAGAAGTAAAGGGCTGGTCTCATCACATCGTATCCACCATGTATAGTATCAGCATGACTTAACACTGACGGTATGAACTTGATCACCTGGCTGGGATAGTATTTGTCAAGTTTCTTCACTGTCAAGTTACTCTTTTTTAAAATAGAGATTTTTATTGATTTTCTTACCTCTGTGATTCTGGAGATGAATGTAGTTCATTTTACTTATGTATTCAACAGAACTTATTGTGAGTTAAAGAAAGTGTAGTTTTAGGCGAATTTTAGGGTTTTTTTATTCAAGGCCCACTCATTGGAGGAATAAACCATACTTAAGGAACCAGCCTATACTTTGTAGGTAACGAAAGTTGGTCAAGGTTAAGTTTTTGGTGTGCCGTGTATATTTGTTTAGCTTTTCTAAGTATACCAACTTTTTCAACAAAATTCTATTTGATTACAGATGAATATTAAATAATTTAGGTCACATTCTTCAAATGTTATAGCAACTCAATTATTCATGATTTACCAGTTATTAGACTTTCTCACCTTCTCTTTTCATTTGTTTTATATTCAGAAGCAACAGTGAAAAGTATTCCTGTTAATGAGACCCTTTCTATCTCCCTAGCTTTTCATATGTAAGTATAAAGGATTAAATAGATATTAGGGATCAAGCATCCTCCTGCTTATTTATGTTTCTTCAAATGCTAGTCATAGTAACAGATGAAGATCAGAAAGTACCAGGAAAAGAAGTCACCAGCACATCTTGTGTTGAAATTTGTTAGGGAGTGTCGATATCAAGGAATGAGTGTGTCACGCAGCAGATGAGCCTCTAGGATGAATTTGATTAATTCTCCAAAGCAGCAAAATCTCATAATCAGATGGTGTTGCTTGAGGCTTTCTCTTGCTTTTGAGTTGGATAATCTAAATTGTGTAACCTCTAGTCGATTTCCATTCTGTCAATGTATCAAAGAATGTCCGTGCAGATGGAAAGAGATTTTCTGTTGAGCTATGTGTGAGCTCAGTGGGAAGGGTTAAAAATTGGAAGTGAATGCATTTAACTCAATTCTGCTTCCTAATGACTGGCATCTCTACCAGTTTTGTTGACATGGCAAACATGGAAGGAGCAAGGGCATCTGGGTTGTATCGTGGGCTTTGCCACTAGTTTGTTGTATAATTTTGTGTAAGTCTGTGCTTTGGAATGGGAAATAAGAGTAGCAATATGGGATGCCCCCTTAATTATACGTTCATGATCATCTATGAATGTTTATACGATTATAAACGATTATAAACGATTATACCATATCATGATATGGTACATTAGGAAAAAATGTAGTGGGAATCTGATCTTCCCAGAAAACATTGTATATGCAGTTGGGGGCATGGGTCTTGACCAAGGAACTGATGGCTAATAGTTATTTTTTTCTAGGTATGACCACAAATACAAAAATGAATAGATTAACGAGTAAGAGCTTTGGGTCATAGAGCTTTTTAAGAAATGTATTCTGGATTAGGGAAGTATGGTGGTGGGTGGAGAAAGTGGACAGAGAAGAGATATCTGTAAGAGAAATTCTGTATTACTCTTCCATGCTCTTTACCATGTGACACACTGTCTCTTTCATTGGTATTCTTTTCTGCCCATGGCCTCGCCTCATGCTGTATGATGTTGGGAGGGCTCTGAGCCCTGCTGACTTCCATGTCTTCACAGCTCTCCAGTGGTCAGAGTTGGGACAGCTCAGCCCTGAACCAGGCTTTAGGCCCCAGCCTGTCCTGAGCTGGGGAGAATTTCAGGAACCTTAAGCTGCTTACCTCAGCAAGTCAGCATGTCTGCCAGTCTCATTCTGACTTCGTGTGCTTAGGTTTTTGTAAGGCTTCTCTTGCTTAGTTCCTTGTGATTAAGACTGGATTTGTATTTCTGTGCCAGAAACTGGGTCCTGTTCTGTTTGACCCCTGTGAAGTCCTTATCTGGGTACAGTGCTTGGTACCACAGAGTAGGAATATGCTTTCTTTTAGCCAGGCCTTGTGGGAACGTGAGCTTTGCCTAGACCCATACCTGTCATTGGGACTTTGCTGACCATTGATAGTAATGTTGATGCTTATTGACTAATTGTTTTTTACCAGATTTTCCCTGTTGTCATCTGTCTGCTTTCTCCCTTGCTCAGTATCCTGGCGCTCACTGCTAACCTCTGTGGACCTCTGCCTATTGCTGCCTACTCTCCTTTTCTAATTATGCAGTCTTGCCTACTTCGATTTCCTTCTAGATCTTACTTTTGGGGTTTACACTCTGAGCACCTGATAGTCCCTCCCTCTAATATGAAGGGGCCTGATGTATACCACACTGCCTGCCTTCAGAAGCTTAATTATGACAATCAGTTGTTTTCTTTCTCTAGGGCCTTTATAAAAAAAATTGTCAGCTTTTATTTCATTTTACTTTAGTTTAAGATTTTTATTTATTTGAGAGAGAGAGACGAGCGGGGGGGAGGTGCAGGACAGAGGGAGAAGCAGACTCCCTGCTGAGCCAGGAGCCCGAGATCATAACCCTGAGCCAAAGGCAGACACTTAACTGACTGAGTCACTCAGGCACCCCCCAAAAATCTGTCAGCTTTTAGCTGTTTTAGTTATTTCCTGATATTACAAACTCACCCCTTGACATTTTTCATTGCACCAATTTTTTAGCTTTCTTTAGAACATCTCACATAGCCCCTTTTCAGCCATTTGTTACTTTCATAGGGGAGTGGCCTTGAGTCCTAAAATCTTCACATTGGAAGAGACTTCCAAAGATACCCAGTTCAACTTTCCATGTAAAGAGTAGCTTATCAACTTCCAAAATAACCCGTCAGCAGCATTTTACAACAGCTCACTCATGGTTTCTTGGGGCCAGACTATCAATTCATTCATTTATTTACTCATTCATTCAGTCAGCGAACGCCGTTACTAAACATCTCTTGTTAGCCGAGCTCTGGAAGTTTGTGTGTGTTTGTGTGTGTATATCACCATTCCTGTCCTTAGGGAAATGCTACTCTATTGGGGATAGAGAAATAAGCAATCAACGATCACTAGCTAGAGATGTATCACGGGTAGGAGAATGGGTCATTTCTTCTGCATGACTGAAGGTTTGGTTTGTGAAGGGCCTCTTTCTGCTTCCTCAATTAACACCATCTTTCTGGCCCACCACCAGTTTTTCAACTACCTAAAAAAGAAAGAGGGGAACTCCTTGCTTCTGCCTTCTGCCTCTGTCTATCCTTGACTTGCCCTTGGAATCATCTTTCTAAATGCAAATCTTGGTTTGTTACTCCTCTGTTAATGGGCTTCACACTGTCTCCCCTTCAAACTGACCTCTAACTCTTTGGCACAGCTTACAAAACCTCAGCCTTTCTGCTTCATGCTTACCCCTCTCGTCTCATCATACACCATTTTCACCAGACCCTCAGTGCCCCAGAACTTCGCGCAGTTTCCTGGCTATATCGTGCTTACTTACCTTACTGCCGTAAATGCTGTTCCTGCTACCTGGAACAACTGCCAGTCTTATCTTCTTGGTAAACTCTGGGGCACTGAGAGCTCATAGAAAATGGTATACAAGGAGGAATAAATCAAAACTGTAGATCTCCTCTTCAGTGAAGGTGCCCTCTGGCCTGGCGAGTGCTGTTGCACCTGATACCACTGGTTCATGGCCACCAGCAGATTGCAAGCTACTCTAGACCAGGAATTGATCTCTGTCTTCAGCCTTCCCAGAGCCTGTGCCAGAATGGGCAGCCAAGAAATAGTTGTTGGATGAACAAATGAGTGAAGAAATGAAGGCAAGTCTCCTGTAGTTTATTTTTCAGTTTACGTCTGTCTTGGGGTCTGAGAATGCTACTCATGAGACTCCTACCACTGTTTTGACGAGATCTCCCTGCAATCCCAGGACTTTACATGCTAGTTTATCCACTATTAGACACCTGCCTGCAACTATCACTGAATAGCCTGCCAAATAGGGAGAAAGGCCCTTTCGGAGGTTTGGGGCAACTCTTCACCTTCTTGCATCCTGCAGCCTTTGCTGCCAAGATAAGCTTCTACTATGAATCTAAAAAATTCTAATCAAGATGAAGAAACTGCATGGAATGAAAATGCTTCTTCCCTGCTCTTGTGAATCAGAACAGTTGTAAAATGAAGAAAATTAGTACTTCAACATTTCTGTCTCCTCAAACAGTTGTTTTAAGTGAGTCATCAACAAACTCAAGCAATTGGTAAGGACAGTTAGTGGCCATTTATCATTTTAAGTTGATTTGTTTCAAATAAATAGCAAATGGGGTATCTTGGTCCTAAATGATGCATTTATCACCTTCCTACCCGAGCCCTTTTTTACACAACTCTATGAATGAGCAACGAAAGAGACACAGACAAAACCGTCATGATCCTTGTCAGTCTTCCCTGTCTTTCTGTCCTTTAATCATGATTCTTAAACTTATGATCAAAACTCAACACTTTTTATTCTGATTAGTTGTAGATCTCTGCCTAAAAGAGATGGCCATTTCTGAGGTAGTATGCATTTTTGTTTTGTTTTTCTGGTTTATCGAGGCATTATTTACATACAGTAAAATTCACCCTTTATAAGTATTTACAAACCTATGAATTTTGACAAAATTCTATAGGTGGTGCCACCACTGGAATAAATAGAATTTTCTGTCACCCAAAATATTCCCTCATGCTCCTTTATAGTTGACCCCCTCCGTATATGGCAAACTACTGCTCTTATTTCTGTCTCTATAATAGTTGTGTCATTTCTAGAATTTCATATAAATGGGATCAAAATGTGTAGTCTTGGGGCGCCTGGGTGGCTCAGTCGTTAAGCGTCTGCCTTGGGCTCATGTTGTGATCCCGGGGTCCTGGGATCGAGCCCCGCATTGGGCTCCCTGCTTGGCGCGAAGCCTGCTTCTCCTTCTCCCATTCCCCCTGCTTGTGTTCTCTCTCTCTTGCTGTCTCTGTAAAATAAATAAATGAAATCTTTAAAAAAAAATGTTTAGTCTTTGAGTTTGCTTATTTCACATAACATAATGCTTTTTTTAAAAAAAAAGATTTTATTTATTTATTTTAGAGAGAGAGTGAGTGAGCCTGAGCGAGGGGAGGGGCGGAGGGAGAGGGAAAGAGAAGATCCCAAGCAGACTCCCCTCTGAGCATGGAGCCCGACACGGGGCTCGATCCCATGACTCCGAGATCATGACCTGAGCTGAAATCAAGAGTTGGACCCTTAACCAACTGAGCCACCCAGGTGCGCCTAACATAATGCCTTGGAGTCATCCATGTTATTGCATTTATCCATAGTTAGCTGCCTTTTGTTGCTGAGTAGAATTCCATTATATGAATGTATCAAAATTTGTTTATCCATTCACCATGATGGACGTTTGGATAATTTGAATTTTTTCATTATGAATAAAGTTGCTATAAACATTTATATTCAGGTTTTTGTGTGGATATGTCTTTATTTCTCTTAGGTAAATACCAAGGAAGTGAGATGCCTGGGCTTTAGAATAAGTGTGTTTTTAACTTTATAAGGAATTGTTAAACTGTACTGTTGCTGATTCCTACCAGCAATATAAGGTTCCAGTTGCTCCATATCCTTGACAGTGTTGTGATTGTATTGTCTTTTTCAATTTTAGACATTCTAGTAGATAGCTAGTGATATCTTTTTGTAATTTTAGTCCACATTTTTCCTAATGACTAATGATTTTAAGCAAGTGTCTATTAACTTTTTTTAATTGGGTGAGTTTTTTAAAATACAGTTTTAAGGATTCCTTCTATATTCTGGTTATCAGCCCTTTGTCACATTTGTTTTCCAAATATTTTTCCCAGTCTGTAGCTTGTCTGTTTTCTTTTTTCATTTTCTTACTGTCTTTCAAAGAGCAGAAGTTTTAAATTTTGATGAAATTCAAATGATCAATTTTTTTCATTTATGGTTCATGTTTCTTCTGTCCTATACATAATTACCAGATGTAAGATCATGAAAATTTGCTTCTTTTTTTTCTAGAAGTTTTTTAGCTTTAAGGTTTACATTTCAGTCTATGATCAATTTCAAGTTGTATGTATAGAGGAGGTTTGGGTTGAGGTTCACTGAAATATACATATACCCCATTGTTCCATCATTATTTATTGAGAGAGTAACAGACTGTTCTTTGTCTATTGAATTAAGTTGGCATTTTTGTCAAAAATCAATTGACTATATATGGGTGGATCAATTTCTGGACTATCTGCTCTGCTTCATTGATCTATGTGTTTATTCTTTTGCCAATATCACACTGTTTTGAATAGTTGTAGCTTAATAGTAAGTCTTAAAATCAGTGGGTTTGAGTTCTCCAACTTTTTCTTTTTCAAAATTGCTTTGGGTGTTTCCTAGATTATTTGTTTTTCCATATAACTTTTAGAATCATCTTGTACATTTCTTAATAAAGAAGGTTGCTTGGATTTTATTGAGTGTTGAATTGAATATTGAGTTGGAGTTGATTTGCATCTATAGATGAATTTGGGAGAGAATTGCAATATTGATAATATTGAGTCCTCTGACCCATGAACATGTAACTCTAACTGCTTGTATCTTGATTTCTCTCATCAATGTTTTTCTTAGTTTTCAACATATAAATCTTAAAGTACTTTGTTGTAGTGATCCCGGAGTATTGGACCTTTTATTGGTGCTATATAGCAAATGGTGCTTTTAAAAATTTCAGTCCCCATTTATTCACTGCTATGTATAAAAACAAAATTCTGTTTCCTATCGTGATCTTGTATCTTCCAACCTTGGTAATGTCACTTACTAGATTTAGTAGTTTTTTGTAGGTTCTTTTGGATTTTCTACTTAGATTGTTGAGTTTCTGTGAGTAAAGACGATTTTATTTCTCCTCTCCAATTTTATCTATATTTTTTTCTGTGCTTACTGCATTAGCTAGGACTTCTATCCAGTGTGATGTTGAATACAAGTAGTAAGTATGGTTGCCTAACATTGTTCCTGATCTTAGAAGGAAAGCATTCAATCTTAACACCATTAAGTATGAGATAGCTATAGGTTTTTCTTTTCTTTCCTTTTCTTTTTTTTAAAGATTTTATTTATTTGTCAGAGACAGAGAGAGTGCACGCACCAGCAGAGGAAGCATCAGGCAGAGGGAGAAGCAGGTTCCCCACTGCATTGGCAAGGAGCCCAATGTGGGACTCAATCCCAGGACCCTGGGATCAAAACCCAAGCCAAAGGCAGATGCTTAACGGACTGAGCTACCCAGGTGTCTTTATAGGTTTTTTCATAGATTTTTTTTTTTTTTATCAGGCTGAGGAAGTTACTTTTCATTTCTAGTTACCTGAGTATTTTTAAAAATTATGAATGGCTATTGAACAAATGTCATACTTTTTCTGCATCTATATAAATAATGTAGGGATTTTCTTCCTTTGTTGATATTGTCAGTGGCATTGCTTGAGTTATGAATGTTGAACCAACCTTGCATTTCTAGACTAAATTCCATGTGACCATTATATTATTATTCTTTTATATTTTATAGATAAAAGTCATAGTTAGATGCCACAAAGTTGTTGGCAATTCCTTAATCATATGTGTGTTTTATAGGTTGCTAGAACCACCTCCATCTTTATTAAGGGAAGTTCTAACCTTAACCTATAATGTAATATAGGTAGAGTGCTTTTCTTCATCTTCCTGAGTCTTTAAGCTACCGAAAGAGCAAGGGGACAGGCAACAAATACAGCAAGTGTCTTTATACTAGGCAGTGAGTACATTTATATAATTTAACCTTATTTAATGGGAAATTGAGGTCCACCAAATAATTTGTACCATCAAAGTCTTGCAGTAAATGGTTATGGTCAGAACTTAAATGTGGGTTTGTTTGGTAAAACCCCTATCAGCCTACTAGATTACATTGCCTCTCTCTGGTAATAAATGTATGTGTGGTAGCTGTTGGAGAGGGACAGAGACAAGGGAGGGTAGGAAAGAGCGTGAGATTAGGAAAGGGAAATTTTTCTACCACCTTTTATTGCCATTTGAAAATCTGGGCTTTTAGATATCTTGGTTTTATATCTCAGCTCTGTTATTTGCTTGATTTGTGGCGCATTTTCTCCCTGAGATTTTTTTTTTTTTTTTTTTTTTTTTAAATCTGAAACGTAGAGGCACCTGAGTGGCTCAGTCGGTTAAGCATCCAACTCTTGATTTCAGCTCAGGTCATGATCTTGGGGTCCTGGGATCAAGCCCTGCATTGGGCTCTGTGATCAGCAGGGGAGTCTGCTGGAGATTCTCTCCCTCTGTTCCTCCCTCCCACTCACACACGTGCTTGCTCTCTCTCACTCTCTCAAATAAATAAATATTTTTAAAAAACCTGAAATGTGTTAGCACAGGTTATTATGAAGAATACAGATGATATTCGTAAAGTGCCTTGCACATAGAATGTGCTCAATATAGTGGTGTCCATTATTATCATTAATTTCTTCCCATGAAATGCATTTTATAACTGGAAATAATTAATTTGGGTTTGGAAAATGCCAAATGGTACTTAGGATGATTTCTGTAGTTTATTTAGTTCTTTTACCAAAATAGCCTAGAGCAAGTTCCTTTTTATAAAAATGGACTTGGTTTCTTGTACTTTTTACCTACCTCTTCCCTAAATCAAAACAATACCAATTTACTAAATCATTTTTGCAAATTTGGAAGGCTGAAAAGGTACAGCTGGATGCTTTAGGTTCTGGAAATGAGCATGTGGACACTTCTGTGCTTGTGTAGGTCTTTGTGTAGTCTAGAAGTGATCGTCTCAGCCAGGAGGACTAGAGATGCCATTTTCATTTTACATGGGCAACCAACCGTGGAGAGCCAGCTCTAGTCCCTTGGCTCATGCAGATCTGACCATTTCTTTTTTCTATTTTTTTTAAAGATTTTTATTTATTTATTTGAGAGAGAGAGATCACAAGTAGGCAGAGAGGCAGGCAGAGAGAGAGGAGGAAGCAGGCTCCCCGCCAAGCAGAGAGCCCCATGCGGGGCTCAATCGCAGGACCCTGAGATCATGACCTGAGCCGAAGGCAGACGCTTTAACCCACGGAGCCACCCAGGCACCCCGATCTGACCATTTCTAAATCATTGAAACTCACTTCTCTAACTTACAAAAGGCACTTTAGACTGTTTGAAGGTAATGATTCCTTTTTTCAGTAAGGTTGTTTTGGTTATCACAAGTAGGGCCCAAGAGCTGTTTTCGTCAGTCAAGTCAGGGAGATAACAACGAGAAAAATGGCTGAGTCTAAGAAAGGGCATCAGGCCATCATCAAATGACCTTTCAGTGTCCAGGACCTCAGGAGAGCTGTTGGCTCCGACTCCGGCTCCAGCTCCAGCAATCCATAGCTTCTGGGAACTTATTCTCATTGTTATTTGATTTCCTAGCAGTACCCTTCCAACTAAAAGTGCTGTTTAACAGATGAAAGTAAAGGAAAACCTATTGTATTTTGGGAATTTTTGTATGCTATCACACCATTGCTTGGTGCTGTTGTAAATCAGAATTGGTAATCGTTGGTCTTTTTAAAACAGATTTGTTGAACTGTGATCATTATATAAAATACCGTATTAAAAAAAATACCGTATTAATGTACACAATTTGATGGATTCTGAACACGTGCATACACCATTGAAATCATCACCACAATCAGGGTAATATACATGTTCATCATCTCTAAAAGCCTCCTCCTGCTGCCCTTATGTTTGTTTGGTTGGGGGGTGGGGGGTGAGAACTCCTAACTTGAGATCTACCATGCTAACAAATTAGTGACAATACAATTTATTTTACATACACTGTTTTCAGAGCACATTGACCACACCTTCTAATTTAATTTTCACCTTATAAATTAAGGTAGGTCTTATTTCTCCTTTATGATGAAAAAAAAAATAGACCTTAGCAATAGGTTTTCTCAAAGATCACCATTAAATATTGCACCAGTATCCAGGATCCAGTTCTGATTTTTGTTCAGTGTTCTTTGCATAAGACCTCTAGGCCTTGATCCTGATGTGACTCTAAACTTCATTGACCTGGTAAACATTCAGAAACTAAATATCTAATGACCTTTGTCCTTACAATTAAGATCAACAAATGTGATTAGATGCCGGGCTTCAGAGAGAGTTCTTGAAATAACTAATTAGTGGAGGATAAAGTTTGGGGAGTAACTTCTACCCTTCTTACATGTAACTTTCTTTTTCCTAGATTGGCTAGACAGAGTTCCAGTGTCCAAGCAGGAATGTTCAAAGGCTGGTCATTAAACTTTTGAAAGGTGGTTTAATTTAAAATGTTGGGCAGTAAGGTGGGGCCCAGCCTGTTAGATTTGCTGGGGCCTCTTGAGTAGCTGCTTTGTGTTAAACACTAGTCTAATCATTACGGGGGCATAGAGATTAAAACAAAATAAAATAAAAATAGGATTCCACTCATTAGGCCTTCACAAGCTAGCAGACAAGATGGAAGTGTACACGAAGATGCTTCCATATTATGCTGCCTCTAGTCCATCCTCCATTCTGCCAGTAGAACAATCTTTTGAAAACACATATCCTTTCCCTGCTTAAAACTTTCTGGTGGTTTCCGGTCTCTCAGAGGACCATGTCCAAGTTTCTTACCACACATAACAAGGCCTTCTCGGATTTGGCCCCGATTATTCTCCCTCTGTACCCGCACCTCCACAGCAAGCTCCGGGCACATACCACTCCTTGGGTTACTCAGAGCAGCTCATGATTTTTCACGCCTCTGAGGGTTTACTCATGCTGGGCGCTCTGGAGAATGCTGTTTTAGCCTGGGTCCTCTGAGAAGCAGACCTTTAGGATTAAACTGGCAAGGATTTTATTAAGGGAAACCACCACCTGTGTGAGAGACCACGAGGAGGGAGATGGGAAGGATGGGTGTGCCATTAGTCCACGACGCAAGTCTGACCCCTAGTGAAGAGAACAGAGAGTAACTTACGCGGAAGCTTTCTAGGCTGCTGCGTGGTTGAAGGGAAGGTTCAGGAAAGCCTTTGGGTAATCCAGGTCAGTGGAGTCCTACCCCTGCTGCATTCACTCAAGTGCAGCCCATTGGAAGTATGGCTTCAGCACAGACATTTGGATAAATTTCTGAGGCAGCAGCTCAGTTGTGTTCCCTGTAATTAGAGGCCTTCCTCTTCCATAATGCCTTTCTTCTTCCATCTTATTCCTCTCACTTGTCCTTAAAAGGCCAGCTTTAAATGTTTCCTCTTCTGGGGAACTTCTTGAAGGAAAGTCTCAGCAGGTCACATGATGGTCCCACTGCCTACAATGACCGTCCCCTAATTTCTGCCCGGTTAATTCCTAATACACTTATTTGAACCCCTACCACCTATTACGGGACCAAAAAAACTAGTAGGTGCTTAGGAGATATTTGTCGAATGAATGAATGAATGAATTGGTAGGACTTGGATGAGCAGCTCTAAAGGAGATGATAAGTGGAGGCAAAGTAAACTGCTTGAGCAAAGCCATATCGGGAGAAGAATGAATTTATTCTGCCTTTTTCTTCTTTGCAAATGTGTCCAAAAACGTCATTTTAGGGAAAGTATATTATGATGCAAACCAGTGGGGGGAAGGAGTATCTTCCTGGCACTTGAAAATGATTCATATTTGAGAACTTTGTTGAGAACAATGTTTTGAATATTTCCTGAGAGACTTCTTTCCTGAGAGGAAACAGTTGATGGAAATGGAATTTTACTGCTGCCAGGAAAAGTGCGATAAAGATCAAATCTCATACAACTACTACCAGAATAGAAATTTCCATAGAGCAAAGAGATTTCAAAGTCCCACCTAATGGCTCATGTGTATTTAGTATTCACTATAGCTGAACTGTAATTCTGTAATGGAATTTGACCAATTTTAACCCTCAGGTTTGTAATGTATGAATTAGTGGAGACTCATTCATCTTGACATTTGCTGACTGCCAGATGTTGGTCATATTTCTGATGGAAAGAAACAGAGAGCTGGCCAGGATCCCAATCTCAGTACCACTAACAGCCTGCCACCAGCACATTCTGCCAGAGGGAAGAGACATGCTGAAGATAAGGTCCTACAAAATCACTGTCAGCAGCTAGACATTTAGCCCCTGATCCCTATGTAATGGCCTACCCTGGTGACCTGCGTTGGACCGTGTATGAAGCAGGTGCTCCTTTTTGCCCAGGTCCATGTCTGTCCTATGCAGTCTCCCTCACATCTTATTTCTCCAGAGTTTCCACTGAAGGGATGGAAGTTTCTTACCTGCACTCGGGGGGTGAATAATGGCACCTCCATTATGGGCTTGCTGTTAGGATTCAACCAGGCAATTCATGCTAAGGGCTTACATTGTGCTTGACATAGAGTATTTATCCATAAATGGTAGCTAGGTTTTATTATGATTATGCAGTAGAAGCAGGGGTCTGAGGGTAAAATCCTAATATTTCTCTATGAGTATTATCAAAGTTGGTTCTTCATGCATTTTGTGAGTGCCTGTTCTGTGATAAAGCAGCAAGGGACTCTAGGGACGTGGCTGTTATGCCCACCCTGTAATTAGTCGATACCCATCTCTTCTCTCAAGTGAGGACAGTTCATTTTGGCTTATACATAAGCAAAACCACTTGCTTCTCCCCTGTACTCTGACCTGCTGTGGAATACCTCTTCTTTTTCTCATTGACCTGTCTCTCTCACCTTCAAATTTCTATTATAATTCTTCTTGAGGTACGTATAACTACTGTGTCTCAGACATGTGACCAAAAAAAGATGTTTGCATGATGCAGTCCCTTCCCTGATGTTTGTTGATCAGGTTGGGAAGCTTTGACCTACTAGCCTTTGCCTTACATATCTTTTCCATTTTAGTAGAATAGTTCACTTGGGATGTTACTCATTTACTCTGTCTTTCACTACTACTGGTTGTTAATTTCACCAAAGAGCTACCCGTTTGTGTGTGTTCATACACATCTCTCTCTCTTTCTCTCTCTCTTTTTTCCCCCAGAAAACAGATTTTTTTGGGGGGATAATATATTTGTTTCAGGGGTGCAGGTCTGTGAATCATCTGTCTTACACAATTCACAGCGCTCACCATAGCACATACCCTCCCCAATGTCCATCACCCAGCCACCTCATCCCCCCACCCCTCCAGCAGCCCTCCAGCAGCCCTCAGTTTGTTTCCTGAGATTGAGTCTCTTATGGCTTGTCTCTCTCTCTGGTTTCGTCTTGTTTCATTTTTTCCTCTCTTAACCATCATCCTCCTTTCTTCCAAGTCTTGCCATTACATCAGAAGCTACTCCTGTCTTTTCTACTTGAAAGCCAAAAATATGAATCGAAATGAATTGTGAGTGATAGGGAATAGAATATTACTATCAATAGATGTGTGCCAGGGCAAAGGAAAGCCGTAAATTTAAAAGGGGGGAAAGTAGTATTCGAAGTCCCAAAGGTATCAATATGTTCAAATCTGAACTCAACTTATCTCTTCTCTAAGCCTCTGGCAGTCAGCTCTTAAGATGTATCTCAAATGGGTTTATGTCCTCCTCACTCTCACTGTCCTTCCCCTGACCCTCATCATCTTTTTATCTAGAGGCAATACCTTCTTTCTTTCTCCTCCTTCTAGTTCCCTCTTTTCCGTAGTCTGACTGTAGTGTCACAAGGGGGTGTTTGCTTTTTCAGCTTTTTTTATTATAAAATTATGCAGGGATTCAACAAACCGAAAAACCAAGTATGTAGCTTAATACAATATTACAAGGCAAGCACACTTAAAATCTCCATCCAGATAAAAAATAGAACCTTGAAGCCAGCCCAGAAGTCCCTCCAAGTGCCCCATCCCAGTCATAAACCCACTCTCCATCCAAAATAACTATTATCCTGACTTTTTTTTAAGATTTTATTTACTTATTCTGAGAGAGAGCTCGCCGCACAAGTGGGGGGAAGGGCAGAAGGAGAAATCTCAAGCAGACTCCACGCCCAGTGCGGAGCCCGAGGGAGGGCTCCATCTCATGACCCTGAGATCACGACCTGAGCCGAAACCCAGAGGCAGATACTTAACCAATGGAGCCACCCAAGCACCCTTACAGTGACTTTTAAAGTAGTTATTTTCTTGCATTTCTTTATCAGGAGGGTGCTTTTTAAAAACGTCGGTCTTGCCCTATTTGATTACTTCTATGCTAAAACCCAAGGGTGAGGAAATTCCTCTCAGGTTTTCTCGGGCCTTCCATGGAGCCTCCATTCCATGACTCCTTCTTTCCCTAGTACCCTAGTCTCTGGCCATACTGGATTCTTCTCAGGCTCCCAGGTAACTCAGATGCCTCTAGGGGTTTGCCAGATAGCTCTAGGTATTTGCTCCTGCTGTTCCCTCTTTCTGAAGTTGTCTTTCTCCCCGTTCCTTGATGAAGTCCTGGAGCAGACTCAAATGTCGTTTCTTCTGTGAAGCTGCCCTGAATCTCCCCTCTGGGACATACCTGGGCCACAACGAATCTCTTCCACCTCTGTGCCCATTGTAGCATTTTACACATACATCTGTTTTTTCCATTTATCATTGTCTCTGGTACCTGACATTGCTTAGTGTATAGTAAATGCTCAATAAATGTTTGTTGAATGAATGAATCTATGCAGCTGATCTTTAAAGGTCTTTCAGGGTGTCCTATTCAGAAGTGATGCAGAAATCATACTTTATCATATGATCAAGCTTGCTTTTCCTTAAGTATTCCTGTTAACACATTTAAGAAAAGTTGATTTTATTTTATTAATAACTAATATTTCCAGGATTTGGTTTTACTGTTTTCTTAATGTTTGCTCTTTTGACCACATTGTTGGTAAAATAGGCCTTTTTGGTTTTTTCTGGCTACCTACACACCATTTTTATTGTTTTCATGGGAACAACTGGTAATTATCGAGTGCCAGGCACTGTGCCAAGACCTGTCTGTGCATTATATACTAACTCCTCTCCATATTTTCGGTGGAAACAGAAGCCTAGAGAAGTTAAACAAGGTAAAGTCATAAAGCTTTCAAGGGGTAGAGCTAGTGTTCAGACCCCCGGCACACTGACTATAAATGTGTAACTCTTGTTCTTTATACTGCTCTGTGTTAACCTCTTGGTAAGAAAGATAATATGTTCCCAGTTGCAACACAGTGGGTTTTTGCAAGGCATCTGTGGCACATGGCTTATTTGTGGAGGTATGTTACATATTATCTTCCTGGATTTTAGTCAGTTCTTTAACTTCTTTATTGCTTTTGTTTGGGACCCTGTCAGCCATACTGTCATTAGGTGTGTTTAGCTTGTGGTTAATGGGCTGCAGCCTTGTCAGTGGTTCTTATTGAGCCACAAATAAGGAGATTGCTCTGGTATTGACCTGTGGATCTTCTCAGGCACATGCATTATTTAGCCTATGGCTGCCGCTTTAAAGGTTGTTATCACGGCAAATGATACCACCTGTACTTGGCAGGGTGCTAAATTGTGTCTTTTAAAATGATACCAGTCCTTAATTTTTTCTCTTTTTTAAAATTTTTTTATTTGACAGAGAGAGAGAGCACAAGCAGAGGGAGAAGCAGGCTCCCCACTGAGTAGGGAGCCCGATGCAGGGCTCAATCCAAGCACCTTTGGGATCATGAACTGAGCCAAAGGCAGATATTCAACCAACTGAGCCACCCAGGCACCCCCCAGTCATTAATGTTAATTGCTATTTCTTAACTTCCCTTTGAGGTGCTAAAAGGAAATCCAAGTATAAACAATTAAACAAGGACATGGAAGAATGCCAGTAGAGGAATGGGTTTTTGGTTTTGTTTTTTTTTTAATTTTTAAAAGATTTTATTTCTTTGAGAGAGAACACGAGTGGAGCGGGGGCGGGGGTGTCAGAGGGAGAGGGAGAAGCAGACTCACTGCTGAGCAGGGAGCCCAACACAGGTCTTGATCCCAGGACCCTGAGATCATGACCTCAGCTGAAGTGAGACACAGTGTAACCCACTGAGACACCCAGGTGCCCCAAGAATGGTTTAATAGTTGATACCACACATGGGCCATGGGCTTACAGAAAGCCAGACCAGGGACCCTGGAGGACTTGGGTCTGGGACAGCAGCAGCAGAGCCTCAGCCCTTGCTGGTCACTGGCACATGGGCAGAGAGGAACACAGATGCCTGATGTCTGCTCTGGGGGGGGGGGAGCGGGGAGGGGGGTAGTGTCAGTATCTGTCTTTTTTCTCTTGTTAGTATGTCCATAGATAGGTCAGTGCTCACCTGCTAGCATTTCTTGTCTATTTTATAAAAGAGCTATCTTATTGTATTTTGGTTTTTAAAGTCAACTTTCCATTTCAGTAAATTACCAGGATTAATCTAGAATGTTTGGTTGTGTTAAACTTTATTTCAGGTAACTTTTTCTTAAAACTAACAGCAATAACAGCAGCTAACATTTCTAGTGCTGGCAAATGGTAGGTGCTGTTTAAAGTGCTTCATACACAGTTATCTCCTGGAATCCTCTCACAGAACCTTTGAGGTACGTGATACTGTTATTCCTGCTGTAAAGCTCTGGATGCAAATGTATCCCTTGCAGCTTAGGTTTCGTTTTATGAAGAAATTCACTGTATTAGGAATTTGAACTGCACTTTTCCTGCCTCAGGTTCTACTTTGTTTGAAAAGAGAACTTGAAAAACTTGGTGTGGCTAGTAGGGTGCTTCTGGAGATAATGGTTTTCTCTAGGATCACTTACATGTGACCATTTCAGGAAAAAAACCCACCATTTTTGTTGACATTCCTCTTGTTAGAAAAGTGGCTGTGGTGTTTTCTTCCAGTTGATACTTTGTCAATAACTTTGCTAGTAAGTTGGGGGTGGGGGTTCAAGGTTATGTGTTGTTGCTCTTGTTTTTTTGTTTTTTTTCCCCAAACTACCCTACTTCTGTTACAGTCTAAGTAAACACCAGGAAAGGTTTTAGTGGCTAATGGCAGACCATTTGGCTCTTTTGTCAGTTCCTGATAACTGCAGATGAAATACTGTGTTTTCTTGTCAGGTAAAATGTATAAGGCTGCTGTTCACTTGACAGGAAGAATGAGCTAGAAATACTTCTCAGAGAAAAGCATTTCAGAGACAACTTGTGACTTTTCCTTTTTCATTTTCCAACCTTGTCCTCCTGTATCCTAAAGAAAATTCCACACTTCCCCAAAGGCCATGATTCTCTTCAGGTTAATAATGCTCCAGGATTATTGTCATTGTTCTCAAAAGAATCCCCAGGTTGGTATCTTGTTTTCTCTGAGGAAGGTTCTTCAAAGGTGCTTTTCTTTCCTTGGTTAAAGAGCATGAGAAGACCAATACCAAGATTTTAGTGGCCAGCTGAGAAGCCAGGTAAATCCTAGAAATGGATATTATCATACCTAAGTTTGTGCAGTTTTATTCTGAGTACATGACATTTGGTTTCATCTTCTTTTCCCACAATGGAAGTAAATAAACTGGTAATGAAAGTGGTATGATGGCAAGAGGATTGAGTCCTAAATTTGGCTGGTATGCTTTTTCATCAAAGAATGAGATTAGGAGGAGGAGGAGGTGGTAAGAGAGGGAAGAAAAATTAAATTAGACAAGACATTTGGCTGGTCATGGAAATAGATGTCAAGATCCATGTACCATCTGCTAGTAAAGTTAATCAAAGCAAGAGAAATTAGGAAGCCTTACTGCAGATCCAGATCCCCTTTGGTTTCCCTTGCCCCTCATTTTATCTGATTAGAGCCAGATATGGGTGTGATTCCCAGGTCTTACCCCCAGAGATTAGGATTCACTAGGTTTGGCTTGGGACAGAGAGCTCTGCATGTTGATCAAGTTCTCTGGGGATGCTTTTGCTGACCTTCTCAGAAGCATCCTTTGAGAAAACCTGGATTCAGCCTAGAGTCCCCAGACTCCATCATTGGTCAGCCGTTGGGGAGAACATGTGGAATGAGCGCTGAGTGTTGGTACACAGCTGCACACATCCGCTTGTCCGTTTAACACCTTTTCCAAAATGGGCACCAGTCTCTTCAGTTCGGGAAAATCAACTTGGCATATTCATGTGTTTGCTAATAATAGCTCAGGTTTACTGAGTGTCATGTGTACTCGACAAGTATTCTTTCAGTAAATCTGCAGAAAAACCTCGTGAGGGGGAGCGCCTGGGGGGCTCAGTTAGTTAAGCGGCTGACTTTTTTTTAAGATCTTATTTATTTGACAGAGAGAGAGAACACAAGCAGGGGGTGTGGGAGAGGGAGAAGCAGGCTTCCCGCTGAGCAGGGAGCCCAACGACGCGGGCCTCGGGGCTCGATCCCAGGACCTGGGATCATGACCCAAGCCAAAGGCAGATGCCCAACGACTGAGCCACCCAGGCACCCCGAAGCGTCTGACTCTTGGTTTCAGCCCAGGTTGTGAGATAGAGCGCCCCCCCAATCACCCCACATCAGGCTCTGTGCTCAGCAGGGAGTCTGCGTGAGATTCTTTCCCTCTTCTTCCTCTCACCCCCCCTCCTCCCCGCCCACGCGTATGCACGTGCTCTCTCTCAGATAATTTCTTTAAAAAAGAAAAACATGGTGAGATTTAAGTACGATTATTTTCCATGTTTTACAGAGAAAGAAACAAGCTCAAAGTTTAAATGACTTGTCCAAGTCACATAGGAGCAGAGCAGGATAAGCAGAGCAGCTTATCCAGATAAGCTATGCCCATCAGCACTCTATTTCTGTTCTTAATGGTCTTCAGGCTCAAGGAATTGGAATCATAGCAATCCTTGGTTCAGGACTCCTTGGAGGCACTCTAACCCCCATGTCCTTGGAGCCAATCAACTTTTCTTTTTGGTAATGCTTCAGAAAAAAGCCAATTCAGTTTTGCAAAACTATTTTAATTGTAGTAAAATACACATAACAAAAATTACCATCTTAACTACTTCTAAGTGTATGATTCTGGGGCATTAAGTGCATTCACACTGTTTTGCAATGATCGCCACCGTCCATTTTCAGAATTCTTTCTATCTTGTAAAACTGTACTATTAAATAATTCCCCATTCTCCCCTCCCTCTAACTCCTATCAACGACCACTCTACTTTCTGTCCTTATGGTGGAGCCAGCCAGCTTTTATAAGAGTGGTATACCATTAATCTCCATTGTCATGCTATTGATTTTTTTTCTTAGATCAAAATATTACAAATCAAGGGGCGCCTGGGTGGCTCTGTCAGTTGGGCATCTGTCTTTGGCTTGGGTCATGATCTCGGGGTTCTGGGATAGAGCCTGCCTTCGGGCTCCCCACTCAGCCAGGAGTGTGCTTCTCCCTCTCCCTCGGCCCCTCCCCTCCTGCTCATGCTCTTTCTCTCTTTCTCTCCCTCAAGTAAATAAATAAAATCTTAAAGAAAATTACAAATCAAACGCAGATTTACAAACATGTACTCAGTGTTGAAACAAAAGCCATAGACATTTTAAATAGAATTTAGCATGCCTTAAGCAACCTGCAATGGTATCTCTTAACGCACTTGAGGTCCACCCTGCTATATAAAACAACTACAGAGATTCGGATTTGGCAATTTGAAGATAAGAAAGCTGTTCCTTTACTCTTGGGACGACATTTTCTTTGGAAAATAAACACATTCCTGGTCACATGAATTCATGCAAATTGCTGCATCAGACTAAAAATCCATTATGCTCAGTAACTTTGAATAATTAGATTGTATATTTGGGGATGCTTTGGACAAGGCAAAGAAAGCATTATATGCTGAAAGTGCTGATTATGAAAGTTGAAGCCCCACTTTTTCACTGAAGCCCCCCTTCACTCTTTCCTACCATCAAATTTTTAATTGTCCAGAAGTAACCAAGATTGTATTGTGTAGATATAGGGGTATAATACTTTCTTTTCAAGAATTTGAAGATAAAGTTCCCCCACCCCACTCCGTTTTTCTTGTCTTTCTCAGAAAATCCTGAAAGTAGAAATTTCCTTTAAAATTGTTGTAGAAAAAAAAATTGTTGTAGAACATATTAGATGATAGTACAGTAGAACCACGGGAAACCCACAGGGGGAAAAAGGAGGATTTGGTTATAAAGTTGGATTTTTACCTGGTATCTTGCTGAGTCTTAGTCTACGTCAAGCTTAATGTCGATCATTTCAGATACTGCTGCTGCTGTTTTGAAAGGTATTGTGGTCGAAATCCATTTTTAGTTGTTTAAAGATATCACTCCTGTACTTTAATTCCTTGGGTTGTCTTACAGTACTCAAGTTGTGTCAGCCAAGCACAGACTAAAGTGTATGTTATTAATAACTTAAAATTTTAGATCAATTTTTATCTAATCCTAAAATCAATTAACAGTGATTTCTTTTAATCCAGGGTCTGTCTCTTTAATTTGCATTTTCCGTAACTGGGATAGATATGTTTGAGAAAATTTTCTTTGGCAATCAATATTCAGGATGTTTTAAAATTGAAAAGTATTATATGTGGTTAAACTTTTTTTTTAAACTGGAAGGTGTAGGCACGCCTGGGTGGCTCAGTCGGTTAAGCCTCTGACTCTTGATTTCGGCTCAGGTTGTGAGATCAGCCCACCTCAGGCTCTGCACTCAGTGGGGAGTCTGCTGGAGATTGTCTCCCTCTACCCCCCCACAGGACGCGAGCTCTGTTTCTCTCTTTCTCTCTCTCTCAAGTAATAGATAAATAAATCTTAAAAAAAAAAAAACAACTAGAAGGTATAAAAAAGTTGACATCACTGCTTCATTTGCAACCCTATTCCCCAGAGGTAACTTACCACTGTTAAATTTCTTGCCTAGGTGTTCAGATTGTATCTATGTTTGTGTGTGTATAAACACACACATGCGCACGCATATATTTTTTCTATACAGTTGGTACCATACAATATATCATATTTTTCAGTTTGCTTTTTCACCTATTATATGTTAGAGATGATTTCATATTGGCACATATTAAGCTACTCATACATTTTAACAGTTGCACAGTAGTCCATTATTTGGATATTCCATAGTTAATTTAAATAGTACTTTCCTGATGGACATTTGGATTTATTTAGTTCATTATTTTACTATTATAAACAATGCTGTTAAACATTCTTCTGCATTTTTATTTACTCTGATTTGTGAATCACACAAGCTATTTTTGTTTTTGAAGATTTTATTTATTTGAGAGAGAGAGAAAGCACGAGCATGAGTGGGGAGCAGGGGCAGAGGGAGAAGCAGACCCCTCACTGAGCAGGGAGCCTGACTTCGGGCTCAATCCCAGGACCCTGGGATCATGACCTGAGCTGAAGGCAGACGCTTAATCAACTGAGCCACCCAGGTGCCCCCACACAAGCTATTTTTAAAAATTGGACTAATGATATTATTATTAAAAGTTTCTATTTTGATAGTTCTATTTGATAGTTCATGGAACTAGTGGAAATAAAGCCAGTGTAAAAAGAACTTTTGAAACAATAAGAATGAAAACCGTTATCACATACTTGAACATATATATCTGAAAATGTGTTTAAATATTATTTTGAGGGGCTCCTGGGTATTATACACTTGAAGTATCAGATAATTCTTTGTGAAATAAATGTTTGAATGGAATTTAAACGGATTTATCAAAACTATTTTCTCGTGTTAGTATTTGGAATTTTTAATAATTACTATTGCAGTCTGTGTCTAAATTAGATATGTGAATACCTCAAGGAAAACCATAACTCTTTTAGGCAAAAATGGAATGTTTCAACTTTGGCTTTTATTAGAGTAGTAAGGCCACTCGGAGTTTGACCTTAGAACCCCCTTCAGTTTTTGAGGACTGTTGATGCTATTGTAGAATTCCAGACTGGTCTTGGATCCTTTTTAACTCATTGTTTCATTTTCTTTCCTTCTTTCTTTCTTCCTTTTTTTTAATTTTTATTTTTTAATTAACACATAATGTATTATTTGCCCCAGGGTGCATGTCCGTGGATCCTCAGGCTTACACATTTCACAGCACTTACCATAGCACATACCCTCCTCAATGTCCATAACCCAGTCACCCTATCCCTAATTCTTTCTTCCTTTTTTTTATTTCTTTTTTTTTAAGATTTTATTTACTTGAGAGAGAGAAAGCGAGAGACAGAGCACATGAGTGGAGGGGGAGAGGGAGAGGGAGAAGCAGACACCCCCCCCCCACACACACACCCACCCCATCTGCACTGAGCAGGGAGCTCAAGGGGGGGCCTCGCCTGGGATCGAGCCCTGAGCAGAGGCTTAACTGACTGAGCCACCCAGGCACCCCATATTGCTTCATTTTCACCGGCTTCAAAGCCCTCTATCTCTTGCAGGTAGGAAAGAAATTGTTCCAGTTTGTAAAGACTGATGTCTAGTCAGAATAGGCAAATACTCTTTTTCCTGAAACCTGATGCTGAAAAGGCAGAAAACTATTCATCTTGGTATTTTGGAAAGTGGAACTGTGTGTGTACAAAGCTCCATCTGGCAAAGTAGTATTTAATTTTTTCTCCCCAGAAACTGGAGACGTGGGCGGTGGGTGACAGAAATTAACACTTACTGAGTGCCAACTGTGTATGGGTCAGGCACTATACGTGTGTTACTTTGTTGAATCCTTCTAGGAATATAATATGGCTCTAATTTACGTATAGGAAAAGTGAGGTACAGAATGGTTAAGTAACTTGCCAAATACGACATGCCTTGCTAATAAGCAGGGCCAGGGTTTTGACCCAAGGTGTTTTTGACCCCCCAGTGTCTTGTACCTGTGTACACTTGGGTAAGAAATCATAGACCATTGTCATTCATCTCCACATGTTGTTAATTTGTCCTGATTGGCAAGTTTTTGCTACTTTTCAAAACTTGGCACAAAGTAAAAACAACCTTGCATTTCTTAAAGTTGAGAAACTTGCAGCACTATTCGTAAGCAGTTAAATCTTAAAAATATACTGGAAAGGATAATCAGTGCATAAATTAAAAATTAATAGCTCTAAAACTATAATGTTTATATTACACATACACTGTGATTCATTTTATGTAATATAAACTACATAATGATTTCAGATATGTAAAGAATCCTCAACATGGTTACATATGTTTTAGTTATTCTAAAATACTTTTTTTTTTGCTGATACTTTTCCTTTCAAAATATTTTGAGGAGTTTCTTTTTTCTTGCGGCTTCACCAATTTTTGGAAAGGTTGCATTTTCCATTAGTACAGTCTTCTTAGTTTCCCTTCCCATTCTGAAGCAGGGTTTTGATGTATCATCGGTTGTTTACATTTGAATAAAGCATCTTTGTAATTGCCTGCCCCTCAGGCTGCTGTGTTGCCCTGATGAATGCTATTTTAATATGCTTCCCAGGAGCGATGAAAACAAATCTGTTTTCCTAAGTGGTAGAATTCGTAGGTAAAATCACTTTGAAGTTAAAGTCCACCAATAACTTAGCATTCTCATCCCCGAATGAGGGGCCGTGTGGCACACAGTGTAATTACAGGCGATGCCACTTTACTGCCGACAGTACCGTGATGTCAGTCCTTTGTCCCGTTTGTCTTCTCCTCCGGGGCTGTCTGTTCTTATCAAAACAAATCAAAGTGCCATGTGTATTGCTGGTCCTGAAGAATTACTAGTTTCTGTGGTAACTATTTAATGCGGACACAGATGCTGCCACCGGGACACCCCCCCCCCCCCCTGCCGTGTGCCTAAGTCATTTTTAGAACTCTAATATGTTTTCGGTGTGATGCTGCTGCTCTGGAAGAACTCTGTGCCTAGTGGCTTACTTTTCCAGTGCGGTTGGAGCTGCCGTTTCTAATACAGAAAGAGATTTACGGCCGATTCCAATTTGTATTCTGGCTACTCAGCTGGAAGACTGAGTGATTCAGTTATCCTCTCTGCCCCTCAATTTCCGCCTTCCTAAATTGGGGCTGAGAAAACCTGCTTCATAGCTTTGCTGGGATGATTAGTATCCAGGATGATGTGATCTTGATTTATGCATTTGTTGAAGACAGTGTAGTATTGGGGTGAAGGAGGTAGGCTTGAGTCAGTTTATCAACATGCAAATCTTGGCTCTGTTCCTTTCTGGCCACTTGACGTAAGAGAAGTCGCACAATCTCTTGGTGCTTCCGCTTGCCTCATGTATAAAATGGGGAGACTAAGAGCCACCTACTTCATAGGTTTATGCTAAGGAGTAAAGGAGTTAATATGTATGAAATGCACGGACGATGCTTGGCACGCACTAAATCTTTAATAGATGTTAACCATTATTATCATTATTATTCTCTCCACTTGTCAGCATGCAGTATCAGTGTTTGTTTGCTGTGCTTGCTAAATTGAGACTTTGGAATATTAGACAGAATCTTACTCTTCCTTATATCCTCTGGACCTGGCAGATAGTAGGTACTTAATTTTAAGATGTTTGGAATGGCTGAATTAGTGAGTGAAGGAATACCGTCATGCTTTCTCAGACTCACCCTTCCTCCCTCGCCACTTCCTTCAGACCTAATCTCTTTCTACCATGACTCACATGGTTTTTGCAGCTGGGCTCACCATGTTTTCTAGAACAAAAATTGGAGTCTGAACTTTGTCCAGAAACAAGACAGTCTTGTTAAATCCAAACTGTGCTATTTATAGCCTGATATTCTGCCTTATTAGATATGTGTCTCCTCCCCTACTTAACTGTCAGGTAAGGGGTAGCGTCTCCCTCCTCTCTAGTCTCCATCACTCAATGCAGAATCTAGGACATAGTAGGTGCTCAATTAATGATTGTCGAATTGAACCAAGTGTCTTCAGGTCTCCAGTAGATGAGTTCATCCTCATCATGCTTCATCCCGGATGGGAATAAAGAGCTGCCTTTTCACACCAATGGTGGTTTCAAGGTTATTAGGAGCTGTGGGATCTGAATCTGACTTACCTTGAAGTAACACATTTCGAACCTCAAACGAGGCATGGTATATGTGAAAGGGAAGAGCCAGAAATAAGACGTGTGAAAGAATTGTTTCATAAAATTAGATACTGATGCTTTTCTTTTGTGGTGGTTCTTTTCTCCTATCACTTATAAACTGTATATCTATTTTAGTGCTTTTTCTCTCTTGGTCTTTCCCAAGTCTTGAAACGGTAAATTGGATTGGAAATCACTCATTAGTGCTTTGCAGTCCCTGGGCCAGGGAAGCTGCGGTCAGCAATGCGGTTTTATTCTTGCTGCATCCCTCCACCTGGAACAGCATGAAAATACCTTCTCTAATTACAGTCATTAAAAGGCTAGTGAACTCTTCTGTTTTAAAAGAGCCTTTTTCATCTTATTCTCTTAAGCAGTTTTTTTTTCCTTTGTGTCATATATGCAATTGATAATTGCCATTTACACACTCTTCTGCCTTTAAGCAATTGGTTTCATTTTTCATGTAACTAGACACATGTATCATGTAAAATTGTGCCTGTAAGGAGAGGTCATTTTTCAGTCTCCCAAAGATATTCTCCTTTTCACTGTTATTCATGTGAGGGTTGAGTGTGTCTGCCTTCTGGTAACACATTAAGGCTGCAATATTTGTCTAGTTATAGGAATATTTAGCTCTCTCTTGTTTGAATTTGTTGTAGCACATGCATAAATCTAGTCCTGGTAGAAAACTCCCTTTTTTTTTTTTTTTTTTTTTGAAAGATTTTTTTTTTTTTTTTATTTACCTGACAGAGAGAGCTTGAGAGAAGGGAACACAAGCAGGGGAAGCAGGAGAGGGAGAAGCAGGCTTCCCACTGGAGCAGGGAGCCTGATGCAGGGCTCGATCCCAGGACCCTGGGATCGTGACCTGAGCCGCAGACGTTTAGTAACTGAGCCACCCAGGCGCCCCGAAAACTCCCTTTTTAAACATGTAAAAAATAATCTTTTGTATGGTAAAAGCTAATATAGGTACTTTTTTTTTTAAAGAAACCATTTTTGTCTTAGCTGGCTTAACTGATTGTATTTATTTGTTTTTTGAATAATTATCTTGAATGTAATTATCTTTAAAAGTCTCAGGTTCTAAAGTAAAAGCTTCAAAGTGCTCATCAGGGGTGCCTGGCTGGCTCGGTCAGAAGAGCGTGCGACTCTTGATTTCATAGTCGTGAGTTCAAGCCCCACGTTGGGAGTAGAGATTACTGAAAATGGGGCGCCTGGGTGGCTCAGTCGGTTGAACATCCGACTCTTGTTTTCAGCTCAGGTTGTGATCTCATGGGTCGTGAGACTGGGACCCTCGTTGGACTCTGCACTCAGTGGGGAGTGTGCTTGAAGATTCTGTCCCCCTACCCCTTCCCTCATTCACTCTCTTTCCCTCAAATAAATAAATCTTTTTTTTTTTTTTTTTTTTTTTTAAGTACTCCTATCAGTGACAGCTAATGAATGGGTACCAGGTTCTCGGGTCATGATCTCATGGGTTCTGGGATCAGTCAAACCCCGAGTCAGGCTCATGCTCAGCATGGAGTCTGTTTGGGATTCCCTCTCCCCTCTGTTCCTCCCGCTCGTGCTGTCTCTCTCTTTCTCTCTCTCAAATAAATAAATAAATAAAATCTTAAAAAAAAAGAAAGTGTTCTAAAATTAGATTGTGGGGATGGTTGTACAACACTCTGCACATACTGAAAACTATTGCATCATTAAACAAATGAATTCTATGATATGTGAATTATATAAATATAATTACATATGTGTATTTTATATATATATGTGTATATATATGTGTATATATATAATATATATATATAATATTATATATATGTGTATATATATATATATAAATCAGCAGTAAAGCTATTATTTTAAAAAGTACTCATAGCACTATTTTACCAGCTCTACTACTTACTAGCTCGCTGTGTGGCCTTGAGCAAGTTGCTTTCCTTTCCATGCCTTAACTTCCTTACCTTTACATGATGAGAATAATAGTACCTTCCTAATAGCTTGGTTGTGAGTACTAAATGAGTAAATATATGTAAAGAGCTTAGAATTATACTTTGGAATGTAAGCCCTCAAAATTGTCATTGGTTGTCATTGTTTTCCAATGTATGTAGAGCTCAGAAGAGAAGTCTGGGCTGAAGATAGATACCTTTTTTGGTGTCATCAGCATGTAGATGATAATTAAAGCCATGCACGCAGATTAGGTTACCTAGGGAGAGCGCACAGAATGGTGGAGGACAGAGAGCTGAGGGCTGAATCTAGGGAAATACCAGCATTTAGTAATTGAATATGGGGGGCTGGACAAGCAGATTTGGCAAAGGAGACCTAACAGGAATGTCCAGAGAGGTAAGAGGAGGTGTGATGTCATGGAAGCAAAGGAGAAAACAGTCTTCCAAGAAGGAGGTAGTAGTTTAATGGTGTCAGTATTAGAGAGGTTAAATAAGGAACTGTCCATTCAATTTGGTGAGGTAGAGCTGTGGGAGTGTGGGGGCAGGAACCAGCTTACAGACAGGGGGCTGAAAGAACGAAGAGAAAGTGAGAAAGTAGACACAGTGCATGTATTCTTTTGAGGTCGCTCCTCATTCATTCAGCAATTATTTATTGAACTATTGTGTGCCTAACCCTGCTCTACGTTTGTGGTATGCCAGTGAACAACACAAAACAAAAAATTCCTACCCTAAAGGAGCTTGACTTTTAGTACTGGGGCTATGTAGGGAAAGAGGGAGATAAGGCTGGAAGAGGGTTTTCTGTCAAGGAAAGTGTGTGCAGTGTGTGTTTTTAAAAAAAAGAGAGACCCTAACATACTTAAGCTAAGGAGCCATGGGGTAGAGAGTAGATGTGAAGTGATTGACAGTATAGGGGAGATGGGATAATTATTGGTGCAAAAAGATGGGAACATGGTAAGCAAGAACATAGGGGGAAGTTCTTTAGCAGTCTTGAACAGAAGACATTTCCTCTATCTGAAATGAGGGAGGAAACCTGATATGTACATACAAGGAAATGTGAAGAAAGGCCCAGCAGATGACCCTGATTTTTTTTGACCCTGATTTTTTAAAGGGGTGTAGGAGCAAGGTCTCCCATAAAGAGAGGAGTGTGGTAGAGTACTTGAGAGTCATGAAGCTTTGGGCATTTTGTGTAAGTGGAGAGTGAGATGAGCAAGGCCAAGTAGGTTTGTGGGGTGACACTGAGGAATTTGTAATGGCATCATTCTTATTAGTGTGGTTTTATCAAAATGGTTCTCGCTCCTTCATGCAGGAATAAAGAAAGCAGTTTCTGAGATTGGTTCTGGATTTAGGGCTTTGTAGGTCAATTGTGGCAGAAAACCAGTTTGGGAAGGAATTGAGGAGGCTAGTGAGAGAATAACTTCCATGAGTGAGCATGGTGTTCAGACTTCATGGGGGAAGTGAAGGTAAAGAGTTTGACAAATAGGGTGGGATCAAGAGAATAGAGGTTTTGTTATTTATTTTTTATGTATGTATGTATGTATTTATTTATTTATTTATTTGACAGATCGAGAGAGAGAGAGAGAGAGAGAGAGAGAGAGATACACAGTGAGAGAGGGAACACAAGCAGGGGGAGTGGGAGAGGGAGAAGCAGGCTACCTGCCGAGCAGGGAGCCCGATGTGGGGCTCCATCCCAGGACCCTGGGATCATGACCCGAGCCGAAGGCAGATGCCTAAGGACTGAGCCACCCAGGCGCCCCAGAGACTAAAGGTTTTAAAGAGCTTTTGTAGTGGGAGTGAAAGAGCTGAAAAGCTGAGAGAGCGCGCTATTGTTTTTTGAGGTATCACAGGTGAAATAGTAGATGATAACAAATCCTAGTCTGTCCGAAGAGTAGTTGGCTAAAGTAGACCAAAGGTGAAGATCCTTAGAGCAAAAGAAGGCTGGGACTTGAAAATCTAGCTTTCTGGTAGAGTTGACCATGTGAATGATGGAATTTCCAACAGTGTGGCAAGAATTGGCATAGAGAATAAGACTAAAAGCCACATTTCAAAGTCTCCAGTCATTGTCCCTATGTGATCAGATTGCTGATTGATAGAGATAATGAAGGATAGTAAAGGTCGCTAGAGATAGAGAAGTCTAAGAATTATGAAAGGAGTATGGAGAGGGCCATTCACATGAACATTAAGATTTCATAGGATAATGGCAGGAGATGGGATGGAAAGGCTGCCAGTGACCCAAATGAATGAAGGGAAATGTCCAGGAGACATGATATCCTTGACGAAGTAGGATTAAAAGCTTGTATCTCCAGATAGCATGAGCCCCAAGGGAGGAGAGACTTTTCTTGAGGTTGGATTAATGGACTGTATAAGCAGTGGTGAGGCAATATGAGGTTGATTCCTACCCCTCTGAGAAAGAGTCTTCAGAAGAGAGCCAAGTCTCCCAAAATACCGTGAGCTGTGTGCGTGCTGAGCAACACCACAGCCATTGCTGAGGCCTGGGTTCGCCTGGACTCCAAGTTTGACCTGATGTATGCCACGTGTGCCTTTGTTCACTGTATGTGAGTGGGGCATGGAGGAAGGAGGGTTTTCTGAGCCCCCCAGGAGGACATGGCTGCCCTTGAGAAGGATTATGAGGAGATTGGGGCGGATAGTGGTGAGGGAGAGGATGAAAATGAAGAGTATTAACCTGTCTGCTGCAATTTTACACTCCCATTATCTTGGGACTGTCTTGTTTCTGTTCTGGAAGCTATCCATTGCGGCCCTAACTTGTCAGTACAAGTGATGTCTCTATTAAAAAAGAAAAGAAAAGAAAGCCAGTCTTAGGGAAGCCAAGTATTTGTAGGGAAGGTTTTCTGATGTTAAGGATGTAGAGGGTTTGATTAACAAGGATGACAGAGTCTCTAGCCCACAGTTTAATCAGTGGTTTAGGAGAGAGGGAGGGAAGGGGAACAGTGGAGTTAGAAATAGGAGGTGGAGAAAAGGAGGACAGTAGGAGGATGAGGATGGGCAGTTGGATGAGAGTCCTGGGTTGAAGTAATTGGTTTGGGGGTTCCCCAAGTGTTTTGGTAGACATCTGCAGTAAATGCCGCGTGAATAGTCCAGACTCCCACAGGAGTACCTGGCAATTGCTGCCATCAGTCTTTTCCCCCCGCAGATGCTGTCTGGGTCTTAGCCTGACTAGAGTTCTAGTTTATGTGTTTCTTTTCTCTTCTTTCTTTTGTTTAAGATTTTATTTATTTGACAGAGAGACAGCGAGAGAGGGAACACAAGTAGGGGGAGTGGGAGAGGAAGAAGCAGACTTCCCGCTGAGCAGAGAGCCTGATGCAGGGCTCAATCCCAGGACCCTGGGATTATGACCTGAGCCAAAGGCAGACACTTAACGACTGAGCCACCCAGGCGCCCCTAGTTCATGTGTTTCTTGCCCCAAACCCTGATGTTTATTTTAATTAATGTGAGTCTGCTTTGTTCACATTATAAATTGTAACAGTAAGCATGCTGTTTTAGAAGTGCAGCCAAAATCCTTAGTTACAGTATACTTTGTGTTACTTTCAGATTTTATTTTTTTTTTCCCCAACTATATTGAAATTCAACTGACATACAACATTGGGTCACCTGGGTGACTCAGTCACTTAAGTGTCTCATTCCTGATTTCGGCTCAGGTCATGATCTCAGGGTCATGAGGTCAAGCCCCGCTTCGGGCTCCATGCTCAGCAAAAAGTCTGCTGAAGATTCTTTCTCTCCCTCTCCCCCTGCTAGTGCTCTCTTCCATCTCTCTAAATAAATAAAACTAAAATCTTAAAAAAAAATTTTTTTAACATTGTGTAAATTTAAGGCATACAACATAATGACTTGAAATATGTATATATTGAGAAATGATTACTACAGTAAGATTAGCTAACCCATCCATCACCTCACATAGTTATAATTTTTTTTATTTTTTTATTATTTTTTACAAATTTTAAATGTTTATTCTGGGAGTAAATGAGGGAATTTCTTCATAGTATTTTATGGTCACCATCAGAGCCCAAATCCTGTTTTCACTATAGCAACTGGGTGGTTGGGTGTTTATTCATTTAAATAAATGTATCTATTTATTTATTTATAAAGAAAAAAGAAAGAACGATTGCAAAAGTAAACCTTAGGAGTTACTTGGTGGATCATATTATGCCACCGACAATTGCTGAACCCAGCCTTACTTAAACATTCACAAAGCCAATTATTTTACTTTATTAACATATAATGTATTATTTGCCCTAGGGATACAGGTCTGTGAATCATCAGGCTTACACATTTCACAACACTCACCATAGCACATACCCTAATCAATGTCCATAACCCAGCCACCCTATCCCTACCCCCCCACCCCCCAGCAGCCCTCAGTTTGCACAAAGCCAGTTTTGATTAGCTCTTTAATCCTGATTATCAGATAGACTTCAGTCTACTAAACCAAGTCCAGTGGTGATTATTACTGAGATTTATAGCCACTGATACCACAAAATCTGACAGTTTAGCTGTTGAGGAATTCTGGGGGTGGGGGGTATTGCTTAAGAAGGCAAATCTTTGTCCAATTTGTTATATACCAGGTAACAGCTAGAGGCTGAGGTCATGCGATGTGTTCTATTTTACTATAAACCCTTAAATAGAAATGTATAAGGCAAACTTACTTTTGGAAGATCACATTAAAATTAGAAGATTCATAATGAAATTTGTAAGATCGAGATTATCACACAACAGACTGAGCAGTCCGTGGTGGCCTACAACTTTCCTCTTGCTGTGGGAGTTTCTTTCTTAAACTTAATTATTCCCAAAGCAAATCCATTCAAACATCAAAAATCAATGGGACAGCCTATTTGGCAAGCATAGCATGTTTTAAAAATGATTTCAAAGATTTGTAAAGATTAACTGTTAAACACATTAATGAAAAAGCAGAAATATTTATGGCGATTTATCTAAATCTCTTTTTTTTTAAGAGAAGGAGAGAGGTGGGGGAGGAGCAGAAGGAGAGAGGATTTTAAGCAGGCTCCATGCCCAGCACAGAGCCTGACGTGGGGCTACATCCCACAACCCTGAAATCATGACCTGAGCTGAAACCAAGAGTCCGACGCATAACCAATTGGGCCACCCAGGTGCCCCGGATTCTCAAAATCTCTTAAAAGCAGAAGTTTAGCATAGGAATGATGGTTATCACTGTGCCTAGCTCTTTTGATGCTCTTTAAATATTTGTTTCAATTTTAGAAAAGAATAGGCCTTTGGTTTAGGGAATCTCCCCCTCTGCACATATTATTTGATTTATTGTGAAGGAACAGTGGGAGAAGGTGAATGTCTGAGGACAGCTGTTTCCAGGTCTAAACCTGTGGCCCTCTCTTTGTCCACAGCAGCTTGCTGCTCTGGCCACCTCCTCCTGCCCTTTAGTTAGGAGCATCAGGGCAGGATGGGAGGTTTTCTGTGTCTGTGCCTTCCTCTCACTCTCAGCACCCAGCCTTCTCCTCATTGCAGGTGTTGCAGAGCTGTGTGGCATTTCATAGCTGTGTACATTTAATCACACTTGCTGTTTATTTCTGCTTTTAACCTAGTGCTTAAGCCAGAGCCCTCCACTTTTTGATACTCCCTGAATTCCAACCCGAAGCTGAGTCATTTACCATAACCTTTGAGGAGCCTTTTGCAGTTGGCTTTAGTTCTTTTTGCAAGCATTGTGAATGACCTATAGGTCTTCTAGTTCCATTGAAATCCTCATTAAAGTCAAAATGTACTATTCCGTCTTATGCTCATATGCTAATTAGGTGTTATCTGGTCAGTGTGGCATAGGTCACTTGAGTATCTATGATCACTTTGATTTTATAAGCATGCTTTCTCTCTCTCTGCTGGCATTTTACAAAGATTGTATCTCTCTTTTTATTCTGGTTATAAAGATGTTCCCGTTGATTTCATTTGTGCCACTGCATTGCAAGTATAATAACCCTGCAGATACATTTCAGGTATTTGTATTAGGATTACATCTTTGTTATATAGACATGTTTTATCTGTGTTGGAAGCAACTGGTTCATGGCAGCAAAGGAATTTGCTATTTCTCTCTGCTATAATAACAGCAACTAGGGGTGCCTGGGTGGCTCAGTCATTAAGCGTCTGCCTTCAGCTCAGGTCACAATCCCAGGGTCCTGGGATCGAGCTCCGCATCGGGCTCCCTGCTCAGCGGGAAGCCTGCTTCTCCCTCTCCCACTCCCCCTGCTTGTGTTCCCTCTCTCACTGTGTCCTTCTTTGTCAAGTAGTTAAATAAAATCTTTAAAAACAAAATAAAAAAAAAAAATAACAGCAACTAACATTTGAGTATTTAGTGTTTGAAGGCACTGTCTCTTAATTGTCTCATAAATTAACAACATCCTCCCCTTTTATACAGATAGGGAAACTGAGGCATGATGTGGTTAAGGAATTTGTCCAAGGTCACTTAACTAGTAAGAGGCAGAACTAGGACTTAAACCCAGATATCTGGCTCCAGAACACACACACCCAGCCAGTATGTTCATCTTCTTTCCTCATCTCAAAGTAATACCACTTTGAAACCACTTGGTAATTGCCAGGCTCTCTGAAAGAAGGTCATTAGAATGGAGAGTGTCAGAGTGCCTCCAATTTTTAAACATCAAAAGTAGACCCATTAGAAGATATTTAAGAGGGACGCTTGGGTGGCTCAGTGGGTTAAAGCCTCTGCCTTCGGCTCAGGTCGTGATCTCAGGGTCCTGGGATCGAGCCCCGCATCGGGCTCTCTGCTCAGCAGGTAGCCTGCTTCCCCCTCTCTGCCTACTTGTGATCTCTCTCCTCTCTGTCAAATAAATAAATAAAATCTTTTAAAAAAAGAAGATATTTAAGAGATAGTTAAACTTTGAGACTCTAGCCTTGACCAGATTATATTCTTGTCTCAGTTCATAGCTTGATGATCCTTGGTGATCTCAAATGGCTCTAAATGATACACTGATTTTGGGGCCAGGCTGTTTAGTTAAATGATGAGCCATATCTGTTTGTAATCCTCCTGTTACTCTGTCCATCTATTTTTCTATCCATGTACAGAATTCTTCATCTCTATAACACACTTAGGGGTTGCTTATCCTTACTGAGGAAGCAAATCACAAATGTGTACTGGGAGAATAAGACAAAGAGCTCCAAGAACGAGTGGGTAATCACCTTCAGGGGAAAGCCAATATGTAAAGGTTTGCCAATTTTATGTACCTACAGCTCTCCATATGTCACAGGGTCTCTTGATTAGACCGCTGAATTTGGCTTAGTGGAACCTTCAGTTGACTTTCAGGGAGACTCATGAGGGTGATTTCAGTCCAGGGGAATAGCAGTTGGGAATAAACTGAGATAATAAGAGAGAAAATGAGGAGGAAGACCAGTCTGGTAGGAACAGAGCCTTCTTCCCCCGGATTACCAGTAGAAAATGTAGTTGGAATGGATGGGAAAGTCAGGCTTGTGTTAGAGAAGCCCTGAAACCAAGCACAGTATGCGAGTAAAAGGAAAATCCTCTTGTCATTGTATCCAGATTCTAGGTTTGGAACGTGGCACATGTGAAATATATAATAGATTTGAAAATGAATCTAATCATAGTCTGGATTAAAAGAGGCCAAAGTTCCCCAAGGCTCTGACTTGCATTAATCTGGAAATCTTCCTAGACTAACTCTGGCCCTAGTTGGCCTCTGCATTTCAGCCAACCTTATTCTTCCTTCCTACTTCCTTCCTACTTCCTTCCTACTTTCTTCCTACTTCCTACTTCTGTGTTTACTTAGCAGTGTGCCACATGTGGGTTTATATGCTTCCTTCTCTTACGTCCTACTTCTGTTCTCTGGTCAACCCCATGAGATTATTTGTCAGGAATTTGGGTGCAACCCCAGCTAAGAGGTCAATGAGAGGTAACATACAGGGGACAAAGGACCTATATGATTGGGGTGAACTCCACTCTGCCCTTGCTTGCTGACTAATGATCTCCCATGGTGGCAAATGGTGAAAGAGTAAAAGAAGGGGGAATGTTGTTGACTGGCAGGGTGGCAGGGGGAAGATTGGTAACCTTGGAGGGGTCAGGTAGAGGGTATGGGATTTCAAATGTGCTCATGTATTTTGGGCAAGGCAAGCTATGTGCGGGCCTAGGGAGCCATGGGCTCATCTTCTTTGAGTTATAACCTGAGATTTCCCAGTCTCAGAAATAGAGTTAGCTAGGGGAAATAGGAAGAGAGAAGGATTTTCCTTAGGGAAATTACCATTTACTTACTTTGAGCATAATTGGCAAGGGGCAAGGGGAGAGAGAAGCAGATTCCCTGCTGAGTGCAAAGCCTAATGCAGGGCTGATTCCAGGATACTGAGATCATGATCTGAGTCCAAGGCAGATGCTGAATCAACTGAACTATCCAGGCACCCCTGGGGAAATTGCCACTTAACCAAAAAACAAAACAAAACAAAACAAAAAAAATCTTACTAGGTTCCACTATTTGTCAGCTCCAGAGCATTTAACCTTTTTTTTTTTTTTTTTTTTGGCTTTTTGCTCTTTGCCTTTTCTGCTATCAGGATGGCTAAAAATTTTGAAATACACCACTTGTGTGTTTGATCTGTTTTTCTACAAAAGATCCACTGTAGTCTCAGCATAGGAATAGCAAAAACTAAAGGGAGAAAATTCACTAGGTTGTTTTTTGAATATTGATGAAAGGAGAGATTTTCCTTTGGCTGTGCTGCTCTTGAATGTTGGGCTTTCATCTTTTTATTTGAAGTTTTGTTGGAACAAATAGATTTCTTTCCTAGCCCATTGTACCAATAGCCATATCAACCTGAAAACTACTGAAAAAAGAAAAGAACTAGTGCTGGTTTTCACTTGGAGTAGGGTATGTGGATTTTGTGTTGATTTCTCAGTAGTGTTCTTTAAGACTGGAAGCTATGATCCAAGAAATAGTGGTGCTGGTTACATGCCGTTGTTTACTTATTTATTAGTAAACCCTTTATGCAAGCTTCATTGCAAATTGTTATATCAAGTACTATATAAATAATATGTTAATCGTTGAGATGTTATTTTTCAAACGCAGTTTATTTTCACTTCCCAGAAGCACGGGGATAATCTTAATATTGTATAAATGTACTTTGACAGCTTTAGCAGAGTCTTTTTTGTGTAGGACTTTCTGTATGTTAGTGATACTTCTCTGTGCTCTTCCTGCAGAGAAATCAATGCTGCACAAAATACCCTGCCCCAGTTTAGGATTATTAAATGAGGTAGATTTGAAAAGAGAACAGTGTATGGCAGGCTGATTTGAATTGTGTTTGCCTTGGACCTAGCCTCTGTTCCACAGCGCATACTAGCTAGATGATGGGCCCTTCTGAAAACCTTTTACAACTTGTCCTTGTACATTATGGCAGGTTGTATTCATGGAAGTCAAAGTAATATAAGTCTAATCTGATTTTCTTCACAGAAACAGTATTACATTGAGGATTATATTCCTGGCCTGATGCCTGACTTTTTTTTTTTTTAAACAGAAATGACCATAACTACCATTTTTAATCAACTGTTTAATCAACTGGAATTGATGAATCTGAATACTGCGCTGCATAAAATTGTCTGAAGCGTATATAAATCAGTTAACAAAGCATCACAATAACCAGTCACATTAAATTATGTTTAATGAGCTTGTGTCAGTAGACTGTACAAAGTTCTTATTGTCACAATCACTGCTTGTTTGTATTGAAACTAATCAGAAGATTTAAGAAAACACACTTTCTGCAAAGTCAAGGAATTCACAAAGGATTTCTTTGGCAGAATGTCGGAAGAGAATTTGGGGGAGACTTGGGAGTTAGGGCTTTTTGAAAAGCTGAATTGAGATTTTCTTTTTGCTTTGTTCATTGTAAATTCTCTGTAACAGACACAGATTTTGGAGAAAAGATCTCTCTTCATTCGAGTTGCCGTCAGGGAAGACTTTTGGGAGAGAGTGACAGTCGAGAGATCTGAAGGGTGACTACAGGTTAAGAAGGTACAGGGGCAAGGGAAGAGTATTCGATGTAGAGTAGGAGCCCTGGAGCAGGAAGGATGGAAGTGGGATGGAAGGAAGGCCAGTGGGCTGTAACGAGAAAACAAGGCAGAGAGGCTTGGGGCTCGACAAGGTTGGAGAAGCAGGAGTAAGAGACCTGGCTCTGCAAGACCTTGCAGGTCAGAGTAAGGATTTTCATTTTCAGTTTTAAGATCAGTGGGAAACTATTAAAGCAGGGACTGGAGGAGCGGTCTATCTGATCAGGCTTGTAGTGTGTGTGGTGGTCACGTGGTCCTGGCTGGGTCAGCTCTCCCAGTGTGGCGCCGCCATCATTCCTGCTACTTGGCTGATTTATCTAAGTATTTGGTTAATATCTGGTTTCCCCCACTACACTCCAAGCTCCTTGAGGGCAGAAACGGTGTCAGTTTTTTTTATTCGTCACTTTATCTACAGTATCTCAGTAAATACTGGTTGAATAGAGACATCAACCATATTAACAATTTTGCCTCGTGACCTGCTATAAGGCACAGGTGTTACTTTTTTTGTTGTGGTGCAATTCACATTAACATAAAATTAATAATTTTAAAAATGATTCAGTGGCATTTAGTACAGTCACATGTGAAACCACCAAATCCATCCTGTTTGGTAGCATTTTCATCATCTCGAAAGGAAACTTCATAACCATTAAGCAGTCACTCCCCAGTCTGTCTTCCTTCCAGCTCCTGACAAGCACCAACTTGCTTTCTGTTTTTATGGATTTACCTATTCTGAATATTTTATATAAATGGAATCCTACAATATGTGACCTCTTGTGTCTGGCTTCTCTCACTTAGCGTGGTGTTTATAAGGTTCATTCCTGTTGTGTAGCATATATCAGTAGTTCATTCCTTTTTACGCCTGAACAGTACTCCATTGGATGGATAGACCGCACTTTCTTTATCCATGCATCTGTTGATAGGTATTTGAGTGGCTTCCACTTTTTGATTCTGTTGTAGATAGTGCTGCTCTGATCATCAATGCAGAAATTTTCGTTTGGAGGAACACCTGTTTTCAGTTCTTTTGGGGTATACACATAAGAGTAAACTGGCTGGCTCATGATAATTCCTTGTTTAGCTTTTTGATGAACCACCAAACTGTTTTCCACAGAGGCTGAACGATTTTATATTTCTACCAGCAATGTATGGGAGTTCCAATATCTTCACATCCTCACCAACACTTTTTATTTTCCGTGTCTTTTTAAAATTCTACCCATCCTAGAAGAATGTTACCTTTAAAATACATGAATGAGGGGCGCCTGGGTGGTTAAACGTCTGCCTTCAGCTCGGGTTTTAATCTCTGGGTCCTGGGATCAAGCCCCACGTCTCTGACTCCCTGCTCACTGGTGAGATTGCTTCTTCCTTTCCCTCTGCCCCTCCTCCCACCCAACCCCCACACTGCTTGTGCCCTCTCTCTCTCTCTCTCTCTCAGATAAATAAAATCTAATTTAATTAAATGCATGAATGAACTTCCCCTTATTCACAGTGAGTATTTCATTTTTTTAAATACCCTATCACATTGTTGCTCAATGTTATGAAAAGTTACAGTAAAGCTCAAAGGTGCACACTGGACTGAACTGGATTCTAAATCCATAAAATAAGTGTCCCAACATCATTCTGGTACATTGCCTTCTCAGAAAAGCTTGCAGCTGGGGCACCTGGGCGACTCCGTCATTAAGCATCTGCCTTCGGCTTGGGTCACGATCCCAGGGTCCTGGGATCAAGTCCTGCATCGGGCTCCTTGCTCAGCGGGGAGCCTGCTTCTTCCTCTCCCACTCCCCCAGCTTGTGTTCCTTCTTTTGCTGTGTCTCTGTCAAATAAATAAAATCTTAAAAAAAAAAAAAAGCTTGCAACTATTAGGAGAACTCCACCTTTTCCTCTTACCCACCATTTTTAGGATCAAAGATGAGGTCTAAAAGACCGATCTTGACATCTAAAGCAATTTCTTCCTTATGAACATATGTGTTGCTTAAAAACTCTTCAATTGGAGGTGTCTTTTGAGAGTTGCATTGAGAATGATGAGGAAGCCCATGCAATCTTACTGAAGAATGTTCTCGTCACAGGGAATTTCTTTTGGTTTGACACATTTATATTTCTATCCATTTCCTTGCTATTTCCCTTTATTCCTCTTTTTTTTTTTTTAAAGCTAACTATACCCAGCACCCAACAAAGAAATGTACCTGCTTGCTTTCGTCTAAGGCAGAGACTATAGCAAATGGCTGGAAACCAAATAGGAATAGAAGCAGGCCATCTTAGAATACTCACACTATAAGATTATTCCTGCCCATCCATAGTCATCAGTCCACCATAATTGGCTCTCAATAATAATGCTGACATGTGCAGATGCACTTTAACTGATAACCTTCAGGAGTCATCTATGTTCTGTTGGGTTCTGCCATTTTTCTACCCTTATCTAATGCTGTAATTGTTTTCTCTTTGTTGGTGTTTAGAAGGTTTTACATCATGTCTGAGTTTACAAGGTAGAGTAAGAAGAGACTTAGAAATGTATTAACACATTTGCATACACATATGCCTTTTATAATGCGAAGTAGAGTGAAATGCATTGCAATCAGGAGAATTGAGTCTTTGTGCACATTTAATTATCGAGGCCTCGTCAGGACTAACCTCTGCTGTGTTCCACTGAGCAACAGGCACTTAATGCTACAACCACTGTGCCGTTTCATGATTTAACTGAGAGCATTTTTCTTGTTCAAAGCTTGCCAGGTATTTTTAATGTTGGCTGTAAAATTCTTATAATTGTTCTCAATACCCCCTATGTGTGCTTTGGAAATAGCTCACTGTTATTTTCAATCATGTACTTGAACAGAACCTCAAATTACTGTTTGTCCTATGTGGTAAAAAACAAAACCAAAAAATGTTTGGTCTGGGGGTGGCATGACCTTTAGTGTGACTAGTGCTTGTTTTTGAGAAGTCATGCATTTTGACTGCTCTAATAAGAATTCTTTCAAGTGGTTTTCTATCTCTGCGTGTGTTTCATTTTATAGTAAAAGAAAAAAACCTTTGTACAAGTAAAATTTGTAATTCTAAGTGGTTCATTAATTTTTTAAATTGTTCTTAATGGTGGTTAATCCTAACCTGTTTTAACTTGAGGTCATTTGTACCCTGACTGCCAGGACATAGAGTTCATTCTGTTTTATCAGAAGAATAAACTGCCTCCCTTGGGTCACAGGCACATTTGAGAAGGCATTCATTTTTTTCATATGTAAAGGTTACCATTAAATAAATTGACACTGTGGTGGTTTAAATGGGCATCCTTAAAGCCCCAAAAAGCTAATGTACCTTTTAGTGTACCAAAATTAGCACTCTTAAGGCACATGAGCCTTTCTTTGGTCTTGGTGACTTCTGTTTCCTTTATTTTTCCCTCCTTTTCTACTTTGAAGCCTATGAATAAATGTCATCCTGAATACATTATCTTCTCATGTGTATTGGCTTGTAAATTACTCTTTATCCTCACACAAGTAATCTCTTTCCCACCCTTAAACAGTTTTTTTGTTTGTTTTGGTCCAGGCTGAAACAGGCGGCAAATGATACAACATCCAAAACCACATTTCATGTTTTATTGCTAGAAATCTGGCCCTAATTCCCCTGTATCTTTTTAGATTACTTAGTCAAGCTGTCCTTGAGTTACCTAGGAAGACATCAGTTCTCAGACTTCCCCAAGACACAGACAGACTAATCAGTAGAAGGCAATTAGAACCAAGATCTCCTGGTTTCTTGCCCCTCAAAATTAAGCCTTAGAAGCAGAAGCACCCGCTTGGGATCATGGCCAAACACTTAATTTTCCTTATCCATTTTTGGCATACATGGAGAGAAGTTGTCACGGATTTAACAATTATCTCACCTCATACTCTTGAATGCCTTGCCGATATTACTGATTGTGAAGAGGTAAGAAATATATTAGAATAGCATTGCCCAGGGGCGCCTGGGTAGTGCAGTGGGTTAAGCATCCGACTCTTAGTTTCAGCTCAGTTCATGATCCCAGGGTTGTGAGATCAAGCCCCACGTCGGGCTCCATCTCAGCTTGGGATCTGTTTGAGATTCTCTCTCCCTCTGCCCCTCCCACTCATGTGTGCTCACTCTTGCTCTAAAGTAAATAAATCTTTAAAAAAGGAAAAGAAAAAGGAATACCATTGCCCAGGAGGGAGGATTACAGGAGCAGCCTTTCCCCTTCTCTGAGGAACCTCATTATTGTCCCGTGCAATGCACTTCGGGAAACATTGTGTGATATATTCTGGTATTCTTCCCAGTCCATCTTATGGTGGCACTCCTAGTTGGCACTACCCAAAGGCATATTAGAATTTCACAAATCAGGGAGCCTGGGTTGCTCAGTCAGTTATGTATCCGTCTGACTCGTGATTTTGGCTCAAGTCATGATCTCAGGGTTGTGAGATGGAGCCCCGAGTCAGGTTCCACACCTGGCTTAAGATTCATTCTCTCGCTCTGTCTACCTCTCTCCCCCTTGGCCCCTCCCTTCCCCTAAAATTTTTTTTCACAAATCAGTTTTTATTATACACAAATAATACACATGAATAATACAGTGAAGCCATTAATAAATCAAGTATTTGATGTGGTCTTTCTTAAGTATACTGAAAGTTAGACATTATGCTTTAAACATATTGCTAATTTCTGATAAGTCTTTTAAGCATGTTTTAGGAAGAATTACAGATCACCTGTTAAATTTATAGCAGCACCCAATCTTTATAATGCACAGCAGCTTCCGAATCCAAAGCTTTTGGGAGGAGAGAAGGGAGATTTAGAGACAAGCATCAGAAGTTCCAGGGAAGTTACCAAGTGACTGTGTGCTCTGCCACGAAGGGAAAAATGGTTTGCTAATTTTACATCCATGATGGCAGATCAACAGTTCCAAAGGACTAATGGCTTATCTTACAGACAACAGTCTCCGGGGGACTCCTTGAGTGGCCCTCATTTGTGGGCAGATGTACCACCTGACAACCTCCCTGGCCACCTGTAGTTCTCTCCATGCACACACACTAAGGAAGAGTGTTTTCCGCGCCAAGCACTCTCTGCCAATGGGCCATAATTCACCCTGTCCCTTTGTATAGGGGTGACCTCAGAATTACCTCCGTGTCTTCTGTAGAGCCAGAAACTTCCTTGCTGGAACACAATGTGTAAATAACACATTTACACCTGAATTATGTTGAGGCCATTGCCTAGTTCTATGCTGCTGACCCGGTTCCTGGAATTTTAATATTCACATAGTTGGTTAGTACCTGCGAGCTTCATCCTCAAGTAAATAGCCTGGGTGTTTTGTTAATCCTACAATAAGCAGTCTTTTAAGTTCTTTGACCTTCATTTACTGTTAAGAAAGTGGAGGCTCACCTATAAGCCATAGGTATATAATAAGGTGCATAATGTAAGCATAGTTATTAACAATACTTCCCAGGGTCGTGTCTTTATTGCTTCTCCTGTTCCCTCCAAACCTTGCCCTAAAAGCTTTCACCTATAGGGAAGGTGCTGTTTTCAAGAACAGACTTCTTTAAAGACATTGTTATTTGAGCCAATAAGTTGCCACAAGAACATGGTTCTATGGAAGGCTAGAGATACTTCACTGTGGAAGGGGCTACCTTTTGTGAGGCTTGAGTCACAACTCAGCCCCTTCCCCATACTTTCTTGGTTATTCAACTCAGCCTTCCTCCACAATGGAAGCTTGTTTTTTACCTACCTCTTTTGTTGGGGATGTCAAAATAACAGGTATAGCCTGGGTGTGATATTTAAACCAAATTACATTTACATCCTGGACATTTATTTTCTAGCTAGTTTGCTTTCTGTATAATATTTAACAATACCAGGGAGGGAAATGCATTCATTGGTTCCACTGGACATACTCCAGCATACATTTGAACTGTTAGACCTTTCTAGAAACTTACTATCGCCTTTATAATAATGATACTATCATTGAAATAGGAGATAAAACCCCGTTCAGGACGTCAGGCACCTCTTCTACAATTTTTTTTTTTTTTCTCTGCCAAGGTTTCTCTCTTCCTAACACTGTAATGAAAATTCTTCTCTGGTGACCTAGAAAGTGATATTTATTTATTTATTTATTTATTTATTTATTTAATTTATTTATTTGTCAGAGAGAGAGTGAGAGAGAGATCACAAGTAGGCAGAGAGGCAGGCAGAGGCAGAGGGAGAAGCAGGCTCCCCGCCGAGCAAGGAGCCCGATGTGGGACTCGATCCCAGGACCCCGGGATCATGACCTGAGCCGAAGGCAGCCGCTTACCAACTGAGCCACCTAGGCGTCCCTAGAAAGTGATATTTAGTTGAGAGTTTATCTCTTCTAGGTAGATATTGGTAAAGGCATTTTTCACCCTAATAGCCAGTGGTTCCTTTCCTTGCCATTGTTGGGCTTTGCTGTTTGCTGCTGAGATAAAACTGCCTTACCTGTGAGATCTCTAAAAAGTGATTCAAAAAAAGATCCTTCAGCCCTAAGGGACTTCTCCACAAAACCATCTGCTTAGGCCATATATATATTTTGCTACATATTTTTGAAGCTTCAGGATACAGTAATAGTCGCTTTCTGGTGGGGGGGGGGGTGACTCGGTGTATCATAGCGAATGCCTAGATTGTATCTCTTCCTCTTAAACTATTTACCTGACCAGAACCCAAAGTTCAATTGAACTTCTGTGCAAAAGTTTGATTTTTTTTTTTTTTTTTTAGTTCCACTTCTTGTCATGATCCATTTATTGTATCCATGGGTTAGAAGAGAACTTTAAGGAATGAGAAAAATGCTATGTGGTGCAAGATACTAGTCTTTTTAAATGATACTTTAAAATCCAAAGTTACAAAGGCAAATCACATGTTTGGAGAAGAGTAACAAAAAAGATGTCAAATGGTGTGATAACAGAGGCCAGGACACCAGTGTGTTGCTTCCAAGTCTTAAGGAACAAACCAGCTTTCTAGTGCTTCCTTTGCCGCCTCCCTTGGAGGTACAGAAACTTGCAAGCCACAGTTGGCTGTCTTCCCGAATTCTGAGAAACTTTACAAGGATCACAGGGGTTGGTACAAGTTGCTTGATACTCTGCAGCGTTTTCTCTGCAATTTAGCTGCCTTTCTGTTAGCAAATTTTCACATGTCGGTATGCAGATGGTCCCATCCTTCCCTCCTGCCTCTGAGGTTTGTGATCTATATTTTATTCTGATCTCTTTTCAGCCAGGTTGGGCTTTGAGTCTTGGGGCCTTGCTGCTTTCTATTTGCATATACATTTTTATCCATTTCCCGAGGGCTACAGTAAATGCACCACAGGGTTATCAGTCAGTCATTCCTATCCTTAGAAGTTGCGTACCTCTCTGCTTAGATTTTTTAAGTTTGTTAAGTGTTTGGAATGCAAGGTGGTATGTAGCTATGGATACTGAAAGTGAAAAATAACTTCTCTAGCTTTATAGACCTGTATGCTGAGTTTATCACAAGTTTGTGTGCATATTGTCAGGCTCTAGGGTAAGAGAAATACTGTCAGCAAGGAAAGCGGAGTTGCTGAGCCCCAGTCAGAACTTTAAGAATCTCAGGTTACTTTCGGTAAATGGAAGAATCTTTGAATCATTAAGAAAATTCCTGTTAGAGTCTTGAATTACTAAATGCTTACAGCAATTTTGATCTATCGATTATTAGCCATCCTAAAGACAGCTATATTTCATCTTTAGAGCCACATTTTTGTAGCCCTGAGGTTCTTGGAGTAAAGGCGTGGTGGGGGAGGGGTATCAGATGGAGAACATGTAGAATCGATTGTCCCCAGTGAAATTAAACTGCTCAGTGGGTCCCATTTAGATAATCAAAGTCTGACTCTTGAGTTTCCAGACAAGGCATTGTTCTTACCTAAGTCCTAAGCATTGTGCTTGCTGATTTAGGTTTTTGGTTTTGTGGGGTTTAGTATCCTTTTCCTATAGCAGATTCTATTCAATTAAATGCGCTGCCATCAGGAATGCCTAATTAGAGACAATCTTTGTGTCTAGGGATGTACTTTGAGTATTCAGTTGTCTTTTGATCAGGTGGTTGAGATTTTCGGTTAGTATGACCATAATTAAGCTTTAAAGGCAAGACAACACAAAATGTCTTGTCCTGGTCTTGCTTCACTACCCCTGGCAAAGGAGAGAGACAGCTTAATCACATAAGAAGATGCCATAAAAGCAAAATCTGAAAAGTGCGATTTTAAGGCTCCTTTTAGAGTTATGACTATCAATTACATATCAAGATTATTCTTGGCTTGTTGTAATAGAGTGGGCTTAGAAACCTCAGCAATGTGACCACTGAATACATTGTAGCAATTTTAACCAGGAGGCTTTAATACACTGGAAATGTTCCCTGGCACTGTGGTGCTCTGCTCCCTGCACCTCGCCCCTCCCAACTCTAGGACAGAAATCCTGACTTTTAGGAGCATTTTAACAGACGCCTGAAATTTTGATGAAACGCTAGTTCTTTCTTTCAATTTTGAGTTCATTTGACCTTTTTAAGACTGATTATGCTGTTCAAAAATACTAGTGCTTCAGCAAAGAAAATAGCTTTAGGGCTGGGGTTCAAAGAACAGTTTTAAATCATTGCCAGGTTTTCAGAATTTTAAATAATCACTTTCTGTTCATTTCTGAGCAAATACTTAACATTTGCTTTAATAACTCACAAAGAGCAGTCTGATGACCAATAAAAATAATACTTTGGGGCTCCCGGGTGGCTTAGTGGGTCGAGCCATCTCTTGATCTCGGCTCAGGTCTCCATCTCAGGGTTGTGAGTTCAGGCCCCATGTGAGACTCCACGCTGGTCATGGAGCCTACTTTAAAAATTTTTTAAATATAAAAATAAACAAGTAAAAGCAATGCTGTAAGTGCCAGGGATGACATCAGTGATGATTTGCTGATAACCTGAGTAGCTTTGCATCATTTCAGGGCCTGTAATTTTCATTATCTGTGATCTAAATAATTGATAATAGATTAACCACATGCAAAGTAAGTACTGAAGGGGAATCTCATTTTGTGAGCAGCTTAAAGTGATTGGAGGGGGCACTATTTGAGGGTTATTTGTATTTTTATGCTTTGAAAAGAAAATTGTTTAAATTATTTTAATTACTTCAGAAATATGGGATTACAGCTGGTATACTAAAAACTTGTAGGATCTTAGTTAAGAGCAGTCACTAATTCAAAGTGAAAGATTGTATAGCAGTTTTCACAGGCATGGGCTGCAAATTAGTGTTATCAACTGAGGAGCTTCCAGAAAAATTAAATATTAAATAAAAGACCGAGGCATTGGTGTTGTGTTTAAAGCCAATGTGTGGCCAGAATTAAGAATCACTGATCTATAACTAAGTGATAAATTTTAAGCCTGCAAGTGCCCTGAAAGGATGGGGACATGAGCCCTGTTTTAGATTCTGTGCCAGCTTTTATAGTGACAGTCTTATATTGAGGTCTCTATTTTCTCTCCGTTCTTACTGAGTAACTAGTCTAAAGGCAATCAAGAAACAAATTATACTTTCAAAAGCTTTTTATGTGTTATGACAAGCGAAGGCATGGGATTTTAAGATGGTACTGAATAACAGCGCCATTTCACTGATTTTTATTGAGACACTATGTTTTAGTATAAATTACTTACCTTTTTTCCCCCCTACAATGTTCAGTTTATACTGTGGAAGTATAAATCAAGGGCACAAAAGGGTGGTTTTATCTTGAGGGAAAAAATGGAATTGGTTTCTCTGTTAACGTGTGTATTATGCTTTTTAATATTTTTCCATACTTTTTATTGTAGTGTATGATGAGTCATTAAAACAGAATCCGTGCCAGCATATTTCAGTTTTTTAAAATGCCATTTCTAAGGACATTTGGATTGGAAGCAGTTCAACGCAGAATCGACTCTTAATGAATTAAAATTCATTATGAGGTGGCAGGAATCATATACTCCCACTCCAGACTACATAGTGTGCCATCCAAAAGGGAAATTTTTTTATGATTCCTGCTTGGAGTTTCTCTGCCCTGGCTAAGGCACCTGCCTACATTATTCACAATCACAGGAACCTGTTTTAACACTCAACATTGGCAGCAAGTGGAAAATTACAGTGAAATTTACACATGAGTTCCGCACTGCCATTTTTATGCAAACTAAACAATGTTTTAAGTTAAAGCAAATTCCACCAGAAATTGCGGGTTCTTCAGATTTTAGGGTGAAGCAGGCATGGAAAAGTCCTGTTTCACCCCACTCCAGCCTCAGTCCCAGGCAGCTGCAAACCCAAATCTGCCTGGGCTGAAGAGACTTTGCCCCTTTTTAAAAAATGCTCAGGAGTGGACATGATACAGCTCCTCTTAGGCCCCTTTTTCATCATCTAACAATGATCACTGCTGGAAGATTCCTCCCCCACCCTCCCAAACCTGCACAGCAATTTCAATCCATTTTCTCCAACTTAATAGAGATAGAGGTCACGTAGACCTTATTTGAAGGTGATCGGAGAGATAATGTATGCGGAAAGCTCTTAGTAAAACTGTAAATGCCATTCAAATGTAGGGAATTCATAAAAATATTATGTGCCTGAAAAATTGTGTTAAGTTTGTTCCTTTTGTTCTCTGGAATGTCATTACCTGCCAGAGAAGAAAGTTGAAGACAATTCAGAATTGCGGAACTAACAGTTTATTTTTGTTTCAAGCTAAGCAGTGGCCACTGTTAACCGAGGGGAACCATCTGTATTAGCAGTGCAGGAAACATCCCGCTTCACTGACCTCTACCTGTTTTCCTTTTCTTCTTCCTTTCCATTTGTAGAATGATCTGAGAACTGACGTAAAAGGTAACTCTTCCTTATTTACTCAATAGCCACTTCTTGGTTGTGAAAAACTAAACAAATACTAAAGGTTGTAAATACATATGAATATGTATATGCAGAATTATCAAGTAATTTAACAATTTCTGTAATTCAAATCTGTACATTATAAGGTTCAGGTCTGTTGTGGGGACTACAGCGAAGATCGTAACTTGCAACAGAAGGTGAGGGTAAGGGTGAGGCAAAATGAGCTATACTTCAGCAAGGTGTATTCACTTTCTGTTTATATTTTGTAAAATGGAGATTATGGAAAATTTAGTGCTCTTATCAGTAAGCCATGTCAGACCTTGTTTATTACAGTTATAAACAAAGAAGTCAGTCCCTGAATCAAAATATATATAGCTGCCGTTCTTTCATTCTTTTTTTTTTAAGACTATATTTATTGGAGGGAGAAAGAGACTGCACGCAGGAGCAGGCGGGAGGGGCAAACGGAGAGGAAGAAGCAGACTCCCCGCTGAGCAGGGAGCCCAATGCAGGGCTCCATCTTACAACCCATGAGATCATGACCTGATCTGAAGGCATACGTTTAACCGACTAAGCCACCCAGGTGCCCCCTATAGCTGCCATTCTGGTAAAGGTATTGTTTATTAGAATGATAACCAGGAGCTGTTTGGAAATTTACCAAGCACAGATACTTACTTTTTCCACATTGCCGTGGATAGAGACTCTATAACCCATACCAGGATAGAATTCTAGAAGTTACTCTCTCTCTCTCTCTCTCTATATATATATATAGCCTAAATCTCTCCTACTTGAATTTATCCCAATTACTTTTTGACTGATTCCCTACAGAGTTTGAAAGCAGTACCCACTAAATAATTATTTAATAAGCTTTAATGAAAATAATGGGCCAAGAGGTCTTATCTGTACTTTTGGTTGGTTTTTACCTTTTTAAACTAAGAAATCATTTTCCCTAAAATATTGATATAAGGTACAAAAATTCAGATTGAAATACATCCAGACATACATTTGGGGAGAATTTTGCAATCTCTGAGTAGTCTTGCTAAGAATGATTACTTTGGGATCAGGATTATTACATCTTTAGCTTTTATATAGATCATCGAAAGGAAGGAAAATCCTTGAGCCTACATACTTTAAAACTTTCTGGGCTAGGGAATTCTCTTTTTAAAAAATAATGGAAATATGTATGTGGATATTGGTTCCTATCTTTTTTTGACTTTAATGTATGGTTGTCCCAAACATGATAATATAGTAACATCAAAGGAGACCATTCCAGGGGCGCCTGGGTGGCTCAGTTGGTTAAGTGTCTGCCTTCGGTTCAGGTCACGATCTCTGGGTCCTGGGATCAAGCCCCACCTCAGGCTCCCTGCTCAGTGGGGAGTCTGCTTCTCCCTCTCCCTCTGTTCCCCCCCCACCCCCCGCGCTCATGCTCTCTCTCAATCTCTCAAATGAAATCTTTTTTAAAAAGTGTATTATCCTGATTTAAGGTAAGAAAACAGAGTAGAGGCATGGCAGCTTGGCTGGAGACCAGTGGGTCTCAGAGAGGAGTGGTCACTCTTGGGGAGGATGGAGCGTGAGAGCTGGCCCACATCCTGATCGCGCGATTCCCATAGCTAAAGCAGCTCCCTGTCCCGCAGAGCATTGCTGGTTCACTCAGCTCACGGTTTCAGAATGGCTCCGGTTATTGCCTTTCTTTAGTGTACTTGCACTACCTAGCTCCCTTGCAATTCATCCATTCCTCTCAAAGAAAAAAACAACAGAATGATAGCTTGATTAATCTTTTTTTTTTAAGATTTATTCACTTATTTGAGAGAGAGAGGGAAAGCGTGGGGTGGGTGGGGCAGAGGGAGAAGGAGAGGGAAACATTAGCAGACTTGGGGCTGGGGCTGAGTGGGAGCCTATGGCAGGGCTCTATCTCATGACCCTGAGTTCATGACCTGAGACGAAACCAAGAGTCTGACACCACCCAGGCGCGCCAAGCTTGATGAATCTTAAAATACAGAAGGAAAATCCCAAAGTGGCAAATGAAGTAAACATTGAAGATCTGTGTCTTACTAAAGCAGCTTATTGTTGGTGTTGGTGTTCTAGGACTTTCTGGCATGTGATGGTTCACATAATAAACACAGTGAATTGATAGATGATGTGGGTCCACTGATACTGAAGAAAGAAGTATAATAGTGAATTAGAACTGAATTCAGTTGTATGCTGTAAATTCTTGCAACAACATTTGTTTTTGTTCTTGGTGTATAGAAGATCTTTCAAATGGTGGTCTTAATTATTGCTACTGGTTGAGTAATTATTTCTGCCAATTTATTTTCTTGCTACACTACTGTTTATATTTGATACTTTGTATATTCAGTCATTTATATAGAAATTAAATTGTATGACCCTTTCATTCTTACTTCAAAGACTTAAAGTATCTTCTGAAATAAACACTCTTCATTGTAATTACTGAGAAAAACATCTGAGTTTTTGGCAATGGGTCCAAAGCTATTCCTTTGAATATCAATATTTTCAATAGAATCTAGACTTAAAATATTCCTCCCTACACTATTAAATATGTTATTTTTCAGACCTCTTCTGTTTTGATCATTTGAGGTGATTTTCCTCTTTGACCTTCCACACTCCATTCTTTTCAGATCAGTAAGAAAGATGTTGCTCTCAAGAATTACCTGAGTTTGCAAAGAGATAAACACTTTGCTTTATAAAGATTGTGTCTTTATAAGTGTGAATATCCCAATTTCAGAAAAGGCATGAACTGGATATAGAAAGTTCCAAAAGGGAACCATTATTTACATTCTAAAAGACTTGTTTACTTCATAAAAGGCTTGTTTGTGTCTGCTTATATGTGTGATTTGTATATGTATCTGTATCTTGAATTCTGACTCAGTGACGGGGCAGGATGGAATAGCAAGAATACTTAACACTAAACTCATGAGCTGCTGCATTTGAAGTTCAATTAGAAATAAACTAAAGAATATTTGAATTCATGTTAAAATGATAGATAGCTCAGTGTTCAAAATTGTATACATTTTTCTCTTTATAACACTAAGCCAATAAAACATAAAATGCAAAAAATTTGCAAAATAAACTTATTGGAGAATCTTTAAAAACAAAAAACAAAGTAAAGCCTCAGTGAAATAAAAAAATAAGGTAAAATGGAGCTCAACCTTGGAACTTCTAGATTCTAGAACTTCTAGAACCTACTTTTGGAAAAATGTAAAAGTGGGGGGCACCTGGGTGGCTCAGTTGGTTAAGCAACTGACTCTTGATTTTGGCTGTGGTCGTTATCTCAGGGTTGTAAGATCAAGCCCCGCTTCGGGCTTTGCACCAGCCGTGGAACCTGCTCGGGAATTCTTTCTTCCTCTGCCCCTACCCACGTCTCCCTCTCTTAAAAAAAAAAAATTAAAGTTAAAAATGTAAAGGGGCATTAGAGATATATTGTGTGAAATGGGATTTTTTGACAGTAGGCTCTTAGAAATCACAAATGATGTCTTTCCTGTAAAACCAAAGAATTACAACTTTTCCTTGTAGAAATAGTTGATCATTGTTAGAGACAGCCATTCTATTTTTTTTAAAGATTTTATTTATTTATTTGACAGAGAGAGAGATCACAAGTAGGCAGAGAGGAAGGCAGAGAGAGAGGGGGAAGTAGGCTCCCCACCAAGCAGAGAGCCCGATGCGGGGAGGCTCGATCCCAGGATCCTGAGATCATGACCTGAGCCAAAGGCAGCTGCTTAACCAACTGAGCCACCCAGGCGCCCCAAGACAGCCATTCTGTATCTCTGTACTTACAAGTAATTATTTTCTGTTTAGAAGTAATTTGCATTTTGCTTTGTGTTCCCTGGTAAGGAATTGACAAGATGGTCTTCAGTAGTTGTATGATAAATTAAACATTCCCAATCTGACCTTTTGAGTGTTGCTGTGATGGTGACGGTTGAGATTTTGTGGATGAAAGAAAAATGGCAGTAAAAATACTGTTTTTCTAGGATTTCTTTAATTTACACATTTTAAAATAGCAGGGTTGGCCTCAGAACAGTTGTCTCAAGCAACCTTCTCACTAATCTTTACTAAGTCAGCAGCTAAGAGCCTAGTGGAGTTTGAATAGCCCAACAGGGTTTTCTCTCCTCCCTGGTACTCTGTCTCTAGGGGATTGTCAGATGTGTTTAGGCAAGGACTCTGAGCTCAGTAGAAGCATGGACAAATGTGATAAGAAACTGACTTTTCCCCCCTTTCTCTTGGTCAGTGTGCTGGAGAAGAGAAAAGAGTTGGTACACGCACAGTGTTTGTTGGCAATCATCCAGTTTCAGAAACAGAAGCTTACATTGCACAAAGATTTTGTGATAATAGAATAGTCTCCTCTAAGGTAAGTTGTTTTTTTTAATTCACTAGATACATGTGGTGATTCATATAGTGAACCAGATAACGCACTTATCTATGCTTCCAAGGAAGCTGGTGTATTTGTATATGCATGTACATGGATATGCACTGATGCCGTATACCAGCTGTGGTCATCATTCCGCCAAAAGGCTATTTTTCTTAAAAAGTATCACTCTGTCTTGTTACAGCTGAAATATTACTGACTTGCTTTCCCTTATTATTCATAGTGCCTGTTGATGATACATATTACATTAAGCCTTAAAGCATGCTAAAACTAGGAATTATCTACTTGCCCAAAGCTTCCTGAATTTCTCTTAAGTGGATGGACTAGGTTCTAAATAATTTACATTCTTTTGAAGGGTGCTATCCTAGAATGACATTTATATCTCTTTCTGTTCCACTGGGGAGCTCCTCAAGTACACTCCTGCCTGACCATTTACTAGCCGTGTGACCAGGGCCAAATTAATCTCCGAGTCTGAATGTCCTCATCAGTGAAATGGAGCTGATGTTCTATACGTAAAAGCACTCTCTTTCGTTCCTAGTACCCAGCCTCCCTCATCCTACTAATATTAGCTTGCTCATCTTTACCTTTGGCTGACCAGGTTAGGTACTAGGTGCTAGGTGGCAGATAACTGATAGACTGACAGATCTTGATAGATTGTCCTTACTTCTTCAGGTAGCCAGGCAAGGCAAGGCAGATGTTAGTGACAGTTGGATCACTGCAAGTTTGCGAACACCTAGGACCTGAAACAAAATTATGCCCTTCCTTTAAAAATTTAACATTTGGTTTTCAAACACACATGCAATTTCTCTCGAGGTAGTGATGTAGTACAGATTATACTTAAGTAGGAGATTAACATGTAAAATATGGACAGAATGAGTGAAAACTGTTGCCTAATGAGCATGTATCTGTTGGCCTATAGAACACTCTGAGTGTCTTTGGATAAAATGTCTATTTCCTGTTCATCTTGAACCTTATGGCAGAAAATGTGTCCTCAGCCAGGAGTTTTCATACCTGTGCCCAGGATAGTGACTAGTCCTTTGATTGAAAATTGTTAACTCCCCCTGTGGGATCCAAGACAAGAGTAGTAGTCCTTTGACTCAGAATCATAGACTCAGAGAACTGAAAGATCCTGCGAGGTTATCTGTTCAACTTGTTGACTCTAAAGATGGAGGAAGCAAACCCAGAGAAACTAAGTTAGTGCCATGGTCACCAAACAGAGTAAGCGATAAAGTCAGGATCAGAATTGCTTTATGAGGTCTGGTGGCTCTGAATAAAAAGCCCCTTTCACATCATTGTGCTATTGGGGCTCCTTTCTCTGTTTTCTCTCAAGTTTTGCGTCAAAGAAAATCAAATATTTTCCAGGGAATTACTGTTTTCCGTAGTGTCTTATGTGGAAGATGGTAATGTGACTGTCGTTGAACTAATGATAACCATTTTGTTGTAATATACATCACGATCTCACATTGTAAAAGAACTAAAAGACTCTATTTAATCGTCAAATCTTTTCATATTTAATATAGTATTTCTCATATTTTATCTAGCTTCAGTTTTGCCAGTTGGCAAAACAGTACATTAGGATTTTTTTTAAAATAGTCAAGAGCTCATAAAGGCAAATAAAGATGGCTTCTGAACAGATTTGCACATCTACCTCTATATCTGTATATATCTTTTAAAAATCAGAGTAAAGAAGTGAACATTTCTACACTGATAGACTAACATCTCTCTTTTCTCTGTAAATATTACATGTTGACAGTTTTTCTAGTTTACCGGTCATGTAGTTTACCAGTGATCTGCTTTCTCCTAAAAGCTCTAGAGCAGAAAAAGAGGAATTGACAGTACACTAACTTCAGAAAAAGAACGAAATCTTAATACAGTGAATAATTAGAAGAGGGTAGTGTACGTACGGTGTAGTGGTAAAGAGCTTCATCCTTGTAGACAGAAGACCTGGGTCTGAATTTAAAGTAAGGCATCAAACCCTTCTGTGTCTCAATTTTCTTATCTGTAAAATGGAGATATTAACAGTACTTACCTCAGAGGATTGTGGTGAGGATAAAAGAAAGTAATCCACAGTTTAAGCACTGTGCTTGGCCTATAGCAATGACTCAGTAAATGGTAGGTGGCCTTGTTAAATTATATTTCTGTGATTGGTATTACTACAGTCCTGAGCAGTACTAGTGATTCCCTCAGTCTCACGTGCTTTGATTGTGTGGCGTGATCTCTCTTTACAAGAGGCCTTTGGGTCCATTCTGCAGAGAACAGTATTTTCATAATTTGAACTTTTCCTTCCTCATATTGTCTTTTGGCTGTTTGTATTTTCACCAGAATCTTTTATTGAAGAAATGTACAATTTATAGCATATGTTAGCTGCCTTCCAGCTTTGTAGCAAGTGTTGACTTCCTTTTTTAACTCTTTGATGATAAAAATACCTTTCTGTTAATGGGTGCTTTTTTTTTTTTTTTACCAATGCCACCAATAATGCCCAGTAAAGACTGGGAATAAGTCTTATTAATGCAGGGAACACTGAAGATAAACACTTTGATCTAAATTTTACTTACTGATAAAATTAGCCTTCTTTTCTTCTAGTGGAACACAATACTTTCCATAGAAAAACTTGTTCTCTGCAACCTTACTATTTTAATACAATCAGCAGGAACCTTTGGGAATCACCAGAATTTTGTAGCCGGTACAAAATTTGGAAATCCCCTTCGGGACCAAAAGGAGCACTGATTGCTTGCTGCTGGGATCTTTGGTTTCCATCATATTTCCCCGTTACACATTTTTTTTCTTTAAAAATTCTGAGCCTCAATCTTGAAGGCACTTCAGTGGGTTAAGAATCTATGAGCTCCACCTAACTCTTTGAAGGTATGCCCAAGGTTAAATTTAGAACTCCTATGTGAAAGACTGTCTTGAATTAAAGCTTCAAACCTAAAATTACACTAGCATTCTCCCTCATTTTTAAAACTCAGATTTTCAGTAGAATTTATTGGACATTCTTTGAATCTTTTCAAACTCCCTGGACGGTGCCTTTTTAGCTAAAGTTACTAAATCCTAGTGTCCTGGTAACTCCCTTTACTCTTGAATTTATGGGAGAAAGAGTTGTACTTTAAAAAAGAGAAAGTTCTGCTTCACGTTGGTAACAAGCAGTGGAGTAAATAGCCAACACTTAAGATCAAGATTTCTTGTGCCTTCTTTGTACCAAACATTGTTCTATGCAGCTGTGGTAAGGGGGCTTATGATATGTTCCCTGACCTCGTAATAGCTCATGACCTGATACAGGAAAGAAGAGGGCATATAGCAGTAGTTTCCTGTAATGGTAATAATCAGAGTTCCCCAAGGAAGCAGTTCATCTAATAAGTTAAAACAGTGGTAAACAAACAGTGGGGGCCTAGAAACAACAACAAAAATGTTCCCTTTTGATGTGTTAACACCCCACAGAGGACTCGAACAGTCCCTGATGTTTGTTTGTTTAATTAAAAATCCCTTAGTTAGGGAACAGAAGGTCAACAAGCCAGAAGCTCAGCTGTTAGCCTGTTGTGGGAGTTTTGCTTATTGTTTTAGAAAATTGATCTTAAGTAATTGGGGACAGTTAAGTGCTGATCCTGGACTATATCAGCTTCAAAGTGACTGGAGCAGTGGTTTTGACCCCTTTTGGTTTTGGTTACAAGCTGCCTTGGGAACCTGATAAAAAAGTGTGGATTCTCTTCCCCCAAATGATGCATATCGACACAATTCTGTACTTCCTTTTTCATTGTTGTTTATTAAGTTTTTAAATTCCAGTATAGTTAGCGTACAGTGTTATATTAGTTCCAGGTGTAGTGATTGAGCACTTCCAGACATCACCTGGTGCTCATCACAAGTGCCCTCCTTAATCCCCATCACCTGTTTCTCCCAGCACCGCCCCCCCCCCGCCCCCCAATAACCATCAGTTTGTTCTCTAGAGTTAACAGTCTGTTTCTTGGTTTGTTTTTCTCTCTCTTTTTTTTTTTAACCTTTGTTTTGTTTCTTAAATTCCACATATGTTTGAAATCATGGTATTTGTCTTTCTCTGACTTATTTCGCTTAGCATTATACTCTCTAGCTCCATCCGTGTTGTTGTAATTGGCAAGATTTCATCCTTTTTATGGCTGAGTAGTTTTCCATCGTGTATATACACGACCTCTTATCTATTCATCTGTCGATGGACACAGTTGGGCTGCTTCCATAGTTTGACTATTGTAAACAATGCTGCTACAAACATAGGGGTGCACGTATCCCTTTGTATTAGTGTTTTGTATTTTGGAGGTAAATACCCAGTAGTTCAAGGACTGGATCGTAGAGTAGTTCTACTTTTAACTTTTTGAGGACCCTCCATACTGTTTTCCACAGTGGCCGCACCAGTTTGCATTCCCACCAATATTGCAAGAGAAACGGTTCCTTTTTTTCCATATCCTCACCAATACCCATTGTTTCTTATGTTTTCTGTTTTAACCATCGTGACAGGTGTGAGGTGATATCTCATTGTAATTCTGTAGTTCATTTTGAATGACCTTCCTTGAGGCGCTTCCATGAATCCTGGGGGAAGAACCTTCTAGGTTGGCTTATTAGGTTGTAATGCAGCTCCTTTACTGAATATGTTTGCCTTCATTTATCTTCATTTTCTTGGGATTCCCTGAGTCTTGAGCCCAAAGGGGAGATTAGTAGTAAATTCACATATATTGTGTTATGCTCTGCAACTCTGGCATTTCAGTCACCTCACCTAATTTAATGGATATTTTCTCACCATATTTGTGATGGAGATCATTTAAGTGTAAATTTAGATCTTTTAGGTTAAGAAACCTTTCTTTCTGATTTCTGGTCTTTATTAAGATATCTAGAAAATGCACCTTCTCAGGGATTTTTAAATGATCTTGTCCTTGAGCTTAAGACATTAGTGAGAAAGTCTGTATGATTCGACAGTTGGCCCAAGAGTTTTCTTCTCCTGCCCATGTACTACTTAGCATTGAACCTTTAACCTATTACCAGTTACCAAAGCCCAGTGTGGTATGTTGTAGATGAAAGTGAAAGCCCTCCATGACCCAGGGTTATGACTACACCTCAGCTGTCACGGAGGTGGGGGGTGGGGAATGATAGGGACAGAGTTATATCGGTGATGATGATCCAGACTTCAGTGGTTAGCTGAGTCAGAGGGATTAATTTGTTCATCCATTCATCCAACTAATTTATTGAGTGTCTACTTTGTGTCTGCTAGGTGTTAGGGGAAAAGTAATAAAAAGACAAATGAACAGCCTGTCCTTATGAAACTTATTGCCTATTGAGGGAGCAACTCTAATAAAAAATGCACACATCTATAGTTATTCACTGTAACGGGTATTATCAAGGAAGTATAGGATGACCCAAGAACACCTAACAAGGAACCTAATTTATATCAGGTCAGTGAAAGCAAAGGTTGGGGACTAGATGGCCCAACTGTGATGCTCCAAATGAAAACTTCATTTCTTATATCGTATACGTCTAAGTGTATGCTTTATTTGTATGTGTGAAGTCTGGGTTTTAACATGTTTGCAAAGTATTGTGATAATCTGGCCTGTATAAGTTGTTATTAGGATTTTTCAAGTTTTCTTTCTAATAATATTCTTTTTTTTCTTCCTCCCATACAGTATACACTTTGGAATTTCCTCCCAAAGAATCTATTTGAACAGTTTAGAAGAATTGCAAATTTTTATTTTCTCATCATTTTCCTTGTGCAGGTAAGAATTCCATAAACAACCACTCCCCTTTTAGAAACTTAATTACTCCAAACAAACTTTCAATCCATTTCTAACTTTAAAATGCCCTGTGTCTAAAAAGGTGTTTCAAGGCTTGTTTTAATAAAACTTTGTAAAATACTAATATTACAGTTTAAGATTTATATGATTTTATATATTTCCAAAGTAGCATTTTTACTAGAAAACCTGTTGAGAATTTGTTACTTTCTTTAAAAACTTTCATAGACTTCATATCTTTGTTCATCCTAGAAGGACATATATTGTGTACCATTAAATACAATGACATATATTAAAATTGAAAATAGTTCAAATTAAAAGTTTTACTTCATTAAAGACCAGATTCAGCTTAATTGAAAATTTATCACTTTTCTTCCTGATACCAATTTTGCTCTTCCTCATTCATTTACTTTTTTTTTTTAAGATTTTATTTATTTATTTGACAGAGAGAGAGATCACAAGTAGGCAGAGAGACAGGCAGAGAGAGAGGGAGAAGCAAGCTCCCTGCTGAGCAGAGAGCCCGATGCGGGGCTCGATCCTAGGACCCTGAGATCATGACCTGAGCTGAAGGCAGAGGCTTTAACCCACTGAGCCACCCAGGCGCCCCTCTCATTCATTTACTTTTAAGTGTGAAAGCCTGGTAGACTTGATCTTCTCTATGTTCCTGCTAATGTTTTGTGTTTTAAATTTTAGACATCTTAATTGCCTCTTCCATCTTTAAGACTATGAGCTATTACAAGTTTTCCCTCACCAAAATTACCCCCAGAAAATTTTATTACAGTAAGGGTATTTTTTTCCCCGTTTCATTTTTTAAACAAAGCAGAAACATCTCAATGAAATTGCTCAAATGCCTTGTTAATGTTAAGTGCTTCTGTTTATCCACTTTGAGGTTTTGAGTAAATGGTACTGTAATTTAATTTAGCCCTGCTACTTAAAACCAATCTGGGTTGCGATAGGGGAAAGAGCTAATTTCAGTCTTAAAGGATGGGGCATTTGAAAAGGAGGTACTCTAGATCCATGGTAAGATCCCTTACAAAACGGCATAAAATAAACTGCATACAAAATTATGCCCAGGAGAGTCATTCTTTGTCGTGTGCAGCACAGTTCAGTTCGGTTCAGTGAATGTATACCAAGCACCTACTGTGTGCCTTGCAGTTTTCCAGATAACAAAGATTCTAGCAGATACAATGAAGATCAAGACATGGCTTTTCTGTTCTTAGGGAATGTATGTTACAGTCATATATCCATTTAATTTCATGCCGTACAAGTCATAAAAGTAGCATGAGCAACATGCTGTGGGGATACAGTGGAAGTTAATAGGTAATTCTAACCAAGAGGAGCTTTAGAAGACTTCAAAGAGTAGATGATATCTAAACTAAGCCTTGAAAGATTAGAGCAAGTTAACCTGGTGAAGAATGCCAGATGGGTATCTCAGGATGTGCATGAAGGCCCACAGCCACATAGAGGCGTGTGTCTCTAACTCGGGGCATGTGGCAGAGCCCGGCCTGGGTGGGGATAGAGACGGGAGTGAGTTGTGGGGGCAGAGTGAACTCATGGTCCTCTGTCCCTCAGATCTAGTCCTCTCTCAGTATTTGTTGTTCACTGAGTGACAACAAAATCTACCCAGCCGCGTTCACCAGACACTTAGAAGTCATCTCTCATCACCCCTGACAACAAACTCCTTGCCATTCCTACTGTTTTAACCCCTGTTTCTGAAAGTTCTTTCCATGTCTGCTGCTGCCCCCCTTGTCCAAGCCATCATCTTGTTTGTGCCCTATGGCAGTAGCCTCCTACATGGACTCCCGCCTTCACATTACATTCTAGTTTCCACAAATCCGGGAGGATGATCTTCTCAAAATGTAGTTCTATTCATGGGACCGCTCCTTGCCTGAAAGCTTCCGCTATTTCCCACTGTGGGATAAACCATGAACTCTAGCCTAGAGGCCCTGCTTGGGCTTGCCTCTGTCCCCTCTCCAGCCCCATCTTACACCACACTCTCTCCTGCCTCTGGCTTCCTTTATTTCTTTAGACATGCCCCCCACCCTCCTACCATAGAGACGTTGTATATGCTGTCCTCTGTGCCGGCCTAGAAGCCTGGGCTTCATGTAGTTAGCTCTGCTTTACTCTTTAGATTTCAGTGTTCCACTTGGTTGACTGTTTTCCTGTTTTCCTGTAAGCTCCTAGCTTACAAGGGCAGGGACTATACTCTCTCTCTTACTCAAAGCAACATCTCTAGAGCCTGGCCGAAGATAGCACAGGGACTGAAAGAATGGTACTCAACAAAGAGATGGTAAATAATTGGTTCTATTTCGTTGAAGGCGTTAATCCAAACTGGAATGAAAACTAAGCCTGAATTAGAACTGTTTCTTTATACTAATTGCTTTGTGGATCGCTTTTGTTTTAATGAAAGTTAACATTGACCCTGCTACCAGGATATGTCTTGTCTGTATTTCTGCCCGAAATGGTTGCAGCATGAGTCCTGCATATAAGTGAATGGCTTATTTTCTTTTTATGTTCAATTTAATTTCTTTACCTAGGTCACAGTAGACACACCGACTAGCCCGGTTACCAGTGGACTTCCACTTTTCTTTGTTATAACTGTTACAGCCATCAAGCAGGTAAATTTCTTTTTTACAATTATGCCTGCATTTCAGTCCCATCTGGTTTGAATTTCATTGCCAAAGGTCCTTTTTCATATTTATATAGACTGGGCAACATCCTTGATGGACTTAGTTTATATTTGATTCCTATGGAAAACATACTAAAATGACCATAAGGTACTTCTTTAGTTTCTTCTGCCCCTTTTTTCCTCAGTATTTGTGTTGTGGGGTTGTAACCCTAAAAGAAAGAAGGTAGAAGGTACACCTCAGTCAGAAAATGAGAGGCAAATTTTTAATGTGTATAAATTTTTTTCAGTGTGGTATATCTTTCTGAAAAATTCCCAGTGTAGTGGTTTTTTGTTTTTGTTGCCTAAAGCAGAGAACTCAAGAGCACAAGTACTTGGTGTTTGTTGTCTTCCCTGATGCTGTCGAAGTAGGTGGTGGGCAGAGGAGACTTTTATTCTTGTTTTTCGTCAATGCTAGCAATTGCCATGGTTTCTGATGCTGATGACTTGGAAGTAATTTGACCCTTTCATATGATAGTACCTATGAAAAATTGCACATGAAATTGAAAGTGGAAAAGGGAAACTGGAGGTAAAGGGTGGACTAGCAATGTTTATCATGTGCTGGTACAGTCTATAGGACCTGACTGATGGCAAACATACTTTTAGACAGTACTTACCAAAGAGCTTTAAAAACTATCCTCAAGAAGTTCGAAAATGAAGGTCTGTTTAATGGTATTTTGAACAAGGTTACCTTTCCTCTTGGGGTTATCTGGTCTTCTATCTTGCCTACCAGAAACTGCAAGAATATTTTATCAAGTGTTCAGTTGCTAAATAAAGACTTTTGGAATGTTCTTTCCCTTAGGCTGTTAGGATTATTTTCTTTAACATCATAGAATTGCTGGTTCCAAGAATAGCCTGTATGGTTTACAAAAGCTCTTACTGATTCATTTTACTCCCTATACTAGTTCATGTTAGGGCCTCTCTTTCCTCACTGACATCACAGAAAGTGCCATAGGAAGTGATAGCCTAGCATTGTCATAAAGAGGGACAGAACAGGAATGAATATAGCACTGGAGAAAAAAGCAGAAGGCGATCAAGAGATTTTTTTCAAACAGTTACATTTGAAAAGGTACAGACATTATTCTAAAGAAAAAAAGCAGTGTGATGTAAAAAGGAGAAGAGGTCATGCTCAAACAATTTAACATCCTCCTTCCTTAGTTCTTTTGGCTTAAATTTACTTCATACAAAAAACCCAAACTAAAATGAACCATTAGACCTTTCCCTGATTACTTTTAACTCTAAAAAATGGACACCAATTTATGGTTTCCTTTACCAGCAAGTCAATGGAGAAGTTTAACTGTTGACTTCCAAAACTTATCATGGATTCTGTGCCAAAAATAATCCTAACTTGCCTTTTCGATTCTCTATCCCTGGGGAGGAATTAGATTTCCTCAGTGATGATCAGTCCCAACAGTTTATTACAGAAGAATATATTTAAGTGATTAGAGCTGTAAGAAAATACAACCCAGGAAAAAAAATGGTCACATTAAAAAGTAGATAAATTAACATTAACATGAATAAGAGTAGAATTAGAAGAATAAATCATAGCCTTTCACATTTGAAGAATATTAAGGTTCTGATGCCTATGTTTTCATTGATACTTATCTGTAGAATGGAGAAACCTTTCAACGGTAAAGCTATTTGCCTAAGGGGTATTTTGAAAGCATATCTTCGTTTTTGCTGTAAAAATAAACAATGTTGTCTCTTTAGCACCGTGAGTGGAGATTAATACTATAAGTATAAATATCTGCTGGTGACTCATAGAGGGGGCTATAGAAATTTATTAACAACTCTACTGCATTATGTGAGCTTGACTGTAGTTATTTTTATTCTAGGGATATGAGGATTGGCTAAGACACAGAGCTGACAATGAAGTCAACAAGAGCACTGTTTACATTATTGAAAATGCAAAGCGAGTGAGAAAAGAGAGTGAAAAAATCAAGGTATTTTTGTAGTTCATTTTTTTATTGTGGTAAAAACACAGCATTTTAAAATATACAATTTAATACATTCATGTTGTTATGCAACTGTCAACACTGTCGAGTTCCGGAACATTTTCATCACCCCAAAAGGTAACCCCCATAGGCATTAAGTAGTCATGCCACATTCCTCCCTCTCCCAGGCCCTGGCAACCACTAATCCTCTTTCTGTCTCTATGGATTTACCTATTCTAGATTATTTCATATAAATGGAATCAGACACTATATGGCCTTTTGTGTCTGCCTTCTCTCACTTAATGCAAGGTTCTCAAGGTCTCTTCTTATCGTAGCATATATTAGTAATTACTGCTTTTTATGGCTAAATATTGCATCATATGGTTATACCATCTTTTCTTTATCTATTCATCAGTTGATGGACATTTGGGAGTTTTTCCACCTGTTAGCTATTATGAATATTGCTGGTATGAACATTCATGGTCAAGTTTTTGTTTGAACACTTGTTTTTGAATCTTTGGGGTATATACTTAGGAGTAGAATCGCTACATGATATGGTAGGTCTATGTTCAACTTTTTCATGAACCACCAAGTTGTAAAATGGCAACTGTGCCATTTTACATTCCACCAGCAATGTATGAGAATTCCAAGATAGTATTATTTTTTACTATCAGCCAAGTTATTTTTTAATCCAAATTAATCATTGTCAATTATTACCTAATAAGATCCCCGTCAATAACTTCTTAGACCTATGCACATCAAATAATCTTTTTTGTTCCCAACAGATTGTATTTTAATTAATAATAAACTTTACTTCTTCAGAGCAGTTTTGGGTTCACAGCAAAATTGAGGAAAGTACAGATTTCACATATACCCCCTTTTCCCACATGTGTACAGCTTCCCTCACTATCAGCAAATAGTGGTATTTTTGTTGCAATCCATGAACCTACACTGGCACATCATTATTACCCAAAGTCCATAGTTTTCATTATAGTTCACTCTTGTTCCAAATTCAGTGGCGTTGGACAAATGTCTAATGACAAGTATTCACCATTATTAGTATATAGAATCATTTCGTTACCCTAAACATCCTTTACGTGTGCTTTGCCTTGTCATCCCTTCATCCTGTCAACCCCAGGTCACCACTAATCTTTTTGCTCTCTCCATAGTTTTGCTTTTTCATAATATTATACTGTTAGAATCATGTACAGTATATAGCCTTTTCAGATTGGCTTCTTTTTTTTTAAAGATTTTGTTATTTTTTTATTTGAGAGAGAGAGAGAGAGCATGAGAGGGGAGAGGGTCAGAGGGAGAAGCAGACTCCCCACTGAGCAGGGAGCCTGATGTGGGGCTTGATCCCGGAACTCCGGGATCATGACCTGAGCCAAAGGCAGTGGCCCAACCAACTGAGCCACCGAGGCACCCCAGATTGGCTTCTTTAACTTAACAATATGCGTTTAAGTTTGTTATGTCATGTCTTTTCATGTCTCAATGGCTCATTTCTTATTAGCACTGAATAACATTCCATTGTCTAGATGGACCAGTTTCTGTATCCGTTCACTTTCTGAGGGACATCTTGGTTGCTTCCAAGTTGTGGCAATTATGAACAAGGCTGCTATAAACATTTATATGCAAGTTTTTGCATGGATATAACATTTTAATTTATTTGGGTAAATATCAAGGAGTGTGCTTATTGGATTGTTTGGTAAAAGCATGTTTAATTTTGTAAGAAGCTGCCAAGCTATCTCCAGAGAGGCTGTTCACTTTGCATTCCCATCGGCGCCAAATGAGAGTTCCTGTTTCTCCACATCTTGGCCAGCATTTGTTGTCAGTGTTTTGGGTTTTGGTAGTTCTAATAGGTGTGTAGTGGTATCTCATTTTTGTTTTAATTTGCATTTCCCTAACGACATACGGTGTTTAACATCTCTTCATATGCATCCTTGACATCTGAATATCTTCTTTCATGAGGTTGTCTGTTCAAGTCTGTACCCATTGTTTAATCAGAGTGCTCGTTTTCTAATTGTTGAGTTTTAAAAGTTTTTTTTTTAATATTTTAGGTAACAGTCTTTTATCAGATATCTTTTATAAATATCCCAGTCTCAAAGTATTATTTTTTTAATTTCATTTTGTTATTGTGATCAAAAAGCATATAACATAAAACTGACCATCTTAACCATTTTTTAAAGTATGATCTCCATTTTATTTTATTCCTGAGAACCATTTCTCTTCGTTGCTTAAGGGCTTAGCTTCTTACATGAGCTTCGGTGGAGGTGGTGGGGTAGCACCTGCGGATCTAAATCGGGGTGGGGGTGGGGGTGTTGGGTCCTCCCGTGTTTCAGGAGCCATTCTGGACTACCTTGCTGGGAATGGTGCAGCTCCCGCAGTAACGTAGTCTCACAGACAGCGTGGGACGCACAGAGGCCTGGAAGACATTGGCTTTGGAAATGCCCATGATGGAGGCAGTCTTTACTGTGGTCCAAATAACAAACTTCTCAATGGCCTTGACTTCGGCAGGCAACTACACAGTTGGTACCTGAATAGGCTGCACATGGCTGCGGCCCTTTGTGGCACAACCATTATTCCTTCTTTTCTTGGTCATCTTGAAAGTAAGCCCCCGAGAGAGCCCATCTTAACCTTTTTATTTATTTATTTTTTTTTTAGTTTTTATTTATTTTTTGTAAGGATTTATTTGTTTGTTTGTTTGTTTGTTTGTTTGGGTTAGGGAGGAGCAGAGGGGGAGAATCTTAAAGGAGACTCCCTGCTGAGCACGGAGCGGGACAACGCCAGGGCTCCATCCCAGCTGGCATGAGATCATGACCTGAGCTAAAACCAGGAGTAAGAGGCTTAACCGACTGAGCCCCCCAGGCGCCCCTAAGATTTTACTGTTTTAAAAAATCTCTACACCAGGGACACCTGGGTGGCTCAGTTGGTTAAGCGGCTGCCTTCGGCTCAGGTCATGATTCCAGGGTCCTGGGATCGAGTCCCACATCGGGCTCCTTGCTCAGCAGGGAGCCTGCTTCTCCCTCTGTCTCTTCCTGCTTGTGCTCTCTCTCTCTCTGACAAATAAATAAATAAAATCTTTAAAAAAAAAAATCTCTACACCCATTGTGGGACTCGAACTCACAACCCCAAGATCAAGAGTCACATGCTCTACAGACTAAGCCAGCCAGGCACCCCCCCTCATCTTAACTGACCATTTTTAGTGTACAGTTCAGTAGTGTTAAGTATATTCACATTGTGCAGCAAATCTCTAGAATCTTTTCATCTTGTAACACTAAAACTTTATACCGATTAAACACGAACTCCCCCTGCCTCCAGCCTTTGGTAAACACCTTTCTATTTCCTATTTCTATAACCGACTGCTTTTGAGAATACTTCCTACGAATGGAATCATACAGCATTTGTCCTTTTGTGCCTGACTTATTTCACTTAGCATAGTGTCTTCAAGGTTCATCTATGTTGTAGCATATGACAGGAAGTCCCCTCTTTTAAGACTACGTCATATTCCATTTTATGCGTATACTACCTTTTCTTTATTGGTTCATCTGTTCATGGACATTTGGTTTGCTTCCACCTCTTAGGAATATAAATAATGCTGTGACAAACACAGGTGTACAAATAAGTCTTTGAGATCCTACTTTGAATTATGTTACATATATACCCAGAAATAAAATTTCTTAATCATATGGTGATTCTGTTTCTAATTTTTCAAGGAACCTGCATACTCTTTTCCATAATGGATATATCATTTTACCTTTGCACTTAGAGTGTACAAGGGTTTCAACTTCTCCACCTCCTCTCCAGCACTTGTTAGTTTCTGTTCTTTGAATGGTGGCCGTCCTAATGGATGTGAAGTATCTCATCGTGGTTTTGACTTGCATTTCCCAAATGATTAGAGATATGGAACATCTTTTCATGTGCTTTTTGGCCATTTATTTGGAGAAATGTCTGTTTGGATCCTTTGCCCGTTTTTTAACTGGGGTACTTGTTGTTGAGTTGTAGAAATCTCTTATATATTCTGGATATTAACTCCCCATCAAATACATGATTGGCAAGTATTTTCTCCCATTCCATAGGTTGCCTTTTCATTCTGTTGATTGTTTACTTTGGTGCAAAGTTTTAAGTTTGATATATTCCCATTTTTGTTTATTTTTTAAAGTAGGCTCCACACCCAGCATGGGGCCCAACACAGGGCCCTAACTCACAACTCTGAAGTTAAGACCTGAACCAACATCAAGAGTTGGATGCTTAACCGACCGAGCCACCCAGGCGCCCAGATATATTCCCATTTCTAATGTCGATATTTTTTTTCTTGTACTTTGGTGTATGTCCAGGAAATCATTATTGAATCCAACGTCCTGAAGCTTTTCCCTGATGTTCTTCCAGGAGTCTAAAAAGTTTAGGTCTTACATTTATGTCTTTTTATTTTTCTACAATTCTATTTATTTATTTGAGAGAGAGAGAGAGAGCATGAGCAGGGGGAGAGTTCAAGATTATTTTGGCTATTTGTGGTCCATTGAGATCCCATATGAATTATAAGAATGTTTTTCTATGTCTGCAAAAAATGTCATTCGCATATTGGTAGGAATTCCATTGAGTTTGCAGATTGCTTGAATGGTATAGGCATTTAAACAGTCTGAAGTCTTCCAACTCATGAACATGAAATGGCTTTCCACTTATTTTATTATCTTTGATTTCTTTTAACAATGCTTTGTAGCTTTCAATGTGCAAGTCCTTAACTTCTTTGGTTAAGTTTATTACTAAGTATTTTATCTTTTTTAATGCTATTGTAAATAGAGATTCCTTTTTTGTTTTCCTTTTTGGATTGGTCATAGTTAGTATATAGAAATGCAACTGATTTTGAGTGTTGATTTTATATCCTGTAACTTTGTTGAATTCATTTAGTAATTCTAACAGGTTTTTGTGTGTGTGGAATCTAGGGTTTTTTATGTATAATATTACGTCATCTGCAAACCAGAATAATTTTACTGCGTTTCCACCTTGTATGCCTTTTTTTTTTTTTTTTGGTGTAATTGCTCTGGCTAGAACTTCCTGTACAATATTGAATAGCCATGCTGGGAGTGGATATCCTCACTTTGTTCTTGATACTAGAGGAAAAGCTTTCACTCTTTCCTCACTGAGTTATGATATTAGCTGTGGGCTTTTCATATATAGCTTTTATTATGTTGAGGTCATTTTTTTTTCTCTTTGTAGTTCGAGTGTTTTTATCATGAAAGAGTATTGAATTATGCCAAATGCTTTTTCTGAGTTGATTGAGATGATTATATAGCTTTTGTCTGTTGTTGTTATGTGTTGCATTACACCGACTGATTTTTGTGTATATCCTTTCATTCCCAAGGATACATCCCATTTGGTCATGGTGTGTGATCATTTTAATGTGCTGTTGGATTTGGTTGGATAGTATTTGTTCAGGATTTTTTTTCATCAATATGCATTGAAGATACTGGTCTGTAGTTTTCTTCTTTTATACTGTCTTTTCCTAGTAAAATGGTATCATTTATTCTGGCCTTATAGAACAAGTTTGGGAGTGTTCCTTCCTCTTTGATTCTTCAGAAAAGTTTGAGAAAAATTGTTGTTATTCTTTATAATGTTTAGCATAATTCTCCTACGAGGTCATTTAGCCCTGGGTTTTCTTTTTGGGGAAGTTTTCAATTCCTGCTTCAATCTCCCCACTAGCTTTGGGTCTGTTCAGATTTTTTATATCTTCATGATTCAGTTTTGGCAGATTCTATGTTTCTAGGTGTTTATCCATTTATTCTAAGTTATCCTATTTGTTGGCATATAGTTGTTTGTAGTAGTCTCTTATAATCCTTTTTATTTCTGTGGCGTCAGATGTAATGTCTTTTTTAGCTATTTGAGGCTTTCTTTTTTTCTTAGTCTAAGGGTGTGTTGATTTTATTGATCTTCCAAGATATTATTTTTAAAAGAATATTTCTATGTGAATATGGATTAAAATATGAAAGGTGATAGAAATCAAATTCTCCAAAATAGGAAGAAGATGGGTGGAACAGAAAGAGAAGAGGGCAGGTGAAAATACTATTCCAGAAAGATTTCGGAGTTGTGATAGGAATTCATTAAAAATGATACTCTCCTCCCTGTACTTTCATCAAGTATTATCAGTGCTGAATTATTTATTAAATATTGGGAATTATTGGACATAAGTTCTCCATATTCACAGCAATTGGTAAATTGTCTTGCATCTTCTTTTAGTAATGGGGAAGAGGCTACAGAGTGGGAGAGTTACCTGAGATTGATATAGAATGTCTTTCTATCACCCTTTTTTCTTTTCTGCATTCTCTGCATCCCATAGGGGAAGACCCTCAACTAGACTAGTTAGGATCTGAAGTTGCCAAACCCGTCTTAGAAACTCAGCTTTGTTGTTCAGCCTAAGAACCAAATGCAGCCTAAATGATTCATAGCATTAAATCTGTTGCTCCCAGGGCACTAAGTAAAATTGTGAAGCAAGTAAATGTTTCCCACATCTGTCCCTTTCTCTTGTTTCCTCGTTCTGATTTTGCTGTCACCCCTACCCTCGTAAAAGACACCCCCCCCCATCTTCCACCTTTTGTTCATCAGGCTTCTTTGCCTTGAGGCTGATCTCAACCAGGTATAATCTTAATTAAATCAGTTGATGCGTTTGTGTGAAATGCTGTTTGATTTGGCCCTTTCCGGGATATTTGTGTGTGGAAAAAAATGCCTATAAACTAAAAGTATCTAAATGTTTGATTGCTTGCCTGGGGAAGTGGGTAGACTGTTGTTGAGTAAGAGAGTAACTTGATGTGTATCCTCAGTGCAGTGGAAATTTTTTGAAGGGTTTCAAAGCCAGGGAGTGACTTGCAGGAGAGGATAAGAGCCTATATTAGGATGACAGTAGTAGAGATAACAATAATAAAAATAGTAGTTAACATTTATATATAACATAAATATGCCCGGCATTGCCTTTCCCATTATATTAACTGATTTAATCCTTACTTTATAACAGTCCTATGAAGTAGGTGCTTTGATTATTCCCTCTTTACAAATGATAAAACTGAGGCACAGGGAGATTAAGAAACTTGTCCATAGTGCTCGCTTGGGCAGCACATATACTAAGAAACTTGTCTCTGACGAGTAAGTGGAGAACCCGGGATTTGAAACAAGTTTGGATTATGAGTTGTGCTCATAGCCACAACTTTGTGTCACCTGTCTCACGATAAAGATAAATGGATATATTCAGGGTATTTTTTGGAGGTAGAATCATCAGGACTTAGTGATGTACTGGGTGCAGGGAGGGAGAAAAAGAGCAAAAAAGAATAAAGATAGCCTTTTTTGGTTTTGGCCTGAGCAACTGGGTGAATTAAACAGAGCTATTAAATAAAATGCTGGTTATTAAATAAGATGGAGAAGGCTGGGAGAAGAATAGGTTTAGTGACAGATGTGGGAGTGAAAGGAAAATCAAAAATTCCACTTTAGCCATGTTCATTTTGAGATACCTATGAGACATCAAGATGAAATTGTCGAGCCTGGAGCTTAGAGATGCTTGAGCTGGCAAATGAAATTTGGATATTGTGAGCATGTAGATGGCACATGAAGCCATGGGACTGGATTGAATCCTAGAATACAGAAAAAAGAGCCGACAAAGAGGACTTGAGGAATTCCAAGTTTTGTAAAAGCATGGTTCTTCATAAGGAAGAGAATATGGGTTTTGGTATTGGAGATACTAGAAGAGTTTCTTCAGCTTTTCTGATTATTCCCTTTTTTGTATCCAGTCTGCTGATAAACCCATGGAAGGACATCATTTTTTCTTTTCTAACTTTCCCTTTTGCTTTTTTTTATAGTTTCCATCTCTGCCCAAATTCCTCATCGGCTCATGTATGTTGTCTGCCTTTTCCACAAAATACTTTAATATCTTAATCATAGCAATTTTTATTTTTACATGCCTGTTTCATAATACAAAATCTCAACATTTCCGGGACTGGTCCTGTGCTGACTCCTTTATATCTTGATGTTAGATCATTTTGGTCTTGTGTTCTATGTGTGTTGTGGGTTTTTTTTTTAATTGAATTTTGGATGTTGTATGTAAAACAATGCTAGAGACCAAGGTAAATAGTATTTATGATCTGAAATGGGCACACCTCTCCTGTCAGCCCATGAATGTAAAGGTTCAGTCAGTTGAGTGGGGTGTCGAGCTGGCTTCGGGGTTTGTTTTGGCCATAGCTGCTTTCAGCGCCCCACTGGAAATTCCAATTCTGGGAGTGCTTGGCGTAGGGCCTGGGGGCCAGAGGGCCTTGCTCAGTATCCCTGTTCCTCTCCCGGGGGTAGATTGCTGTTTCTTACTGTTATTCATATGACTAGGCTCCTGGGAGGAACGGTGATTTCTCAGCATTAAGCGGGGCATGCGCCTTTGCCTCACTACTGAATACCTTGTCTCAGTACTCCCACCTCGCCTCCAATGGCAGTTGAACTTCGCCTTTTATTAGTCCTGGGACCCTGGGAGCCGTGGGTTTTCTGCCCCATCCCCAGCAGCAGATGGTATTTATTCTGTGTCTCCTCTAGCAGTGGTGACATTTTCCTGAGACCAGGCCAGGGAGGGTTTTTCTTGCCTTTCTCCTAGACGTAGATGGTTTTTGCCTCAAGCGAGAGAAAGGTCCACGATTCTGGCATGTTTTGCCTCCGTCTCTCCACAGCGGTCAGGCATATCCGGCATGCCTGTACCAGTGAGGGCAGGCTCCTGTAGGTCTCCTGCCCTCGTGTTGTCTCCCTAGCACCCAGTGGATGCCTGTAAAGAAGGACTAATGAGTGGTTATGATCTCCTCTTTTCTCTCAGGTTTACAGATTTCAGACTGTCACATTAGCTCCTACCAAGCCTTTAAGAATTGGTTCAAAATCTAATTGTTTTCTTCTTCTGCCCTTTTATGGCAGTCATCTCTTGCTCCTGTGCCTTGTCAGTCGTGAAGCAGTTCATTTCTCCTGTCTCTCCTCAGAAGGACTTTTCGCCCTTTGAAATTCAGTTCACTTGGTTGCCTCGCAACCTCAGCTCTCTGATGAACTAAAAAAACACATAATTTTGTAGATTATCTAGCTTCTTCTAATACTTAGATGGTGATGTTCTCTTACTGCTTTTACGTTGCTAAATGGAAACAGAGCCCACGTTGAATGTCTCAGTGGACCCTGTCATTCCCTTTCTTTAAAAACCCCTTCCCACTCCCCCCTTGCCTTAGGGTAAGGCTCGACCTCCTGAGCTCAGCGTGCCAGCCCTCTGAGATCTGCCCTCTGGCCATCTCACCAGCCTCAACTTACACTCCAGGTACAGACATAATTGTTCATATCTGAGCAAATCATACGCATTGTAGAAAAGATTGTCTATTTGCGGTTTTTATGTATCGTTGCGTAAGAATCATCTTCCACCCTTTAATGAGTGTTTCCTTCTTTTAAGATGATTTAGGATTTTGTTTGTTATTTCTCTTCTGTGGATTTAATCATAGGTTGTGGTTTTATGTAAGCAACATAAGTTTTTATATAAGTGAGGAAGGAAAGATCCAACAAAATATTTTTTACAAATTAGTTCAATTATTGATGCTGTTGCTCTTGGCTGCTGATTAAGATTCGCGAGAAAATAAAATTGTTCCTGAATAGGTCTTGAAATCCTCATCTTTCTCTGCCAAATCATGTAGCAAATAGGAGACAGGTGTCTGTCATTTATTCAGCATTTCACCATCCGTGTGTCCAGGTTGGTGTGCTAGGTATGGACTCCTTCCCAGAGTAGGTTGTCTTCTGCCACAAGCAGCTTCCTTCCTTTATCTGAGGTGCTGTATAAAACTGAGGTGCTGTACAAAATTTTCTCTGTGTGCCACAGGATGAAAAAGTTTGGGAAGCACTGAACTCTGGACGATTTCTTATATCCTTCCCTAAAACTGTTAGGACTCTCCATAGGTTGGGCATAAGTAGTTGCCGTGTATTTGTAATAATTATCAAATGGTGAATATGTGCCTGGTACTCTGCTCACCACTTTACCTGTGTCCTCATTTCATGCTCAAACCAATCCTGTGAGGGAGTTCTAATCACCTCAGGCACTCACTTGAGCTCATGCAGTGAAGTGGCAGAGCTGGGCCATAAAGTCAGGTTACAAAGTCCTACCTTCCGGGGCGCCTGCATGGCTCAGTGGGTTAAGTGTCTGACTCTTCATTTCGGTTCAGGTCATGACCTCAGGGTCATGAGATTGAGCCCCACGTTGGGCTCACGCTGAGCACGGAATCTGTGTGTCCCCTTCCCTCTGCTCCTCCCCCCGCTTGCTCTCTCTCTCTCTCAAATACATAAGTAGATAAAATCTTTAAGAAAAAGTTCTACCTTTTAACCATTATGACTTATTCCCTACATTTTAAATTATCTGCACTAGAAATGGTCCATGATTTCTTCTCATGTTTTTCCTATACTTGAGCTTTGGATACTTGCTGAGAGGAAATCATTTCCCGTGGCTATATTAATGGAGTCTTCTGATAGCAGATGAAATATTGGGAAGTGGCCTATTTGAAAATTATTTTTTTGTCAAATGTTATGGGAAAAGTAGATGCCTCTTCAATTGGCTAAATTTTTCCAAGCACTGAAGAAGAGACTAGCACCCAACAGTAACAGCTGTTATTAGCACAGGGAAGGCAAAGCATGTTGAAATACGCACGATGCGGAGTAGGCCAGTGGCTGCCCAGTGTTCAGGAAGTGCTCAGGTTGAGCCACGCAGATTTTCAGGATTGATTCATGAACTGACAGTGGTCATTGTCTTATCGAACAGCAGTGCCAAAAAACGTCAGAGAGCAGACAGCTCCCAGGGTACTGAAGTTGTTTCTTTGAAAGTCAAGTTCACTAGTAAGATAATCTGACGGCATCAGTCAGTCCTTGTGACCTTGCAGAGGATTCTGAATGTCGAATAATATTCTTTCATCATCTTTCACATGGCGTGGGATGCTGAGACACTCCCTAGGAGCAGAAAGGGTCTCTTGCTATTGTTTTGGCTTCAGTTTGAGGTATAATGAATGCTTTGTTTGGAATTAAGAATATTTATATTTTTCTCTCTCTGCTAGGTTGGTGATGTAGTAGAAGTACAGGCAGATGAAACCTTCCCCTGTGATCTCATTCTTCTCTCATCCTGCACTAGTGATGGAACCTGTTACGTTACTACAGCCAGTCTTGATGGGGAATCCAATTGCAAGGTAATGGAAGGGAAATCTTGCCTAAATGTCTCGAGCTCAGGGTAGTTAATCATACAGTACTGCTTCCCATTGCTCCCAGTCTTTTATCTTGTTTTTTCCTTTTTGTGCAAGTTTTGTATTTGGAGGCAGCTTTTATATAATTGTGTTTGAACGTCTAAGCAGTTACTCAACTTAGGGAAAAGCGTGGTATTCGGCGAGGAAAATCCATGCCCCAAGTAAAAGCCACCACATTTTCTGTAGCCCTGTTTGCATTTGATATTGACGTATCCCATTCGATGTTTTCTTTTGGCTTTTTAAAATGAATGTCATTATAGGCTTAAACTATGTAACTATAAAAATAACTTCATGTACTCTAACCATTGATCAGTTTTTATTTTAAAAGTGAAGATTTTCTTTAAAAATGTTTGTTCATGGCATATAGAAACTCTATCTTAGAGTAGTTTGGTTGCTTTTTAAAAAAATACCTTAGGGTTTGTTTGGCAAATGTTTGTTCATTGCAACTAGGAAGAATTATAAACGAGCTAGAGTAAGTTTGCTCAAATTGGAGGATAAATTACTTCCACGGTACTTTCTGGCAATCAGTTCTTGGCCGTTATCCAGAGCTCCCCAGGGTATGAAGGTGTACCCTCTCTATGCTGCATTTAAGGAAGGGCACTAATGTGCTCACCTCTGTGTGTATCCTCAAGGGCTTTTCTCTGCTTGTTTTTTCCATCTGGAGTCAAGAACCAGGACTCGGTATGTGAAACAGGAACTGAAATGCCTGTTAGATGACTAATTCTGTACTTCAGGGGCATGGCAATGAACTAGTACATTTAAACTGTTCAAAAACAAAGTTAAATTTGAGGAAATATAAGGATAAAAATCAAGAAATCTACCTAAAGATGCCCTAATAGGGGAAAAAGTTGTTGAGAGGAAGAAAACTTTTAAGCGATTTCTTTTTTCAGTTAAGTTGATCCGATCAAATCAGCTAAAAAGTACATAGGTTTTCAAAATCAGGGGAGAATTTTAAATAGAACTCAGGCAGTTCCGTAATATTCCCAGAAGACCATGCAACAGCTTTCCCTTCTGTGTAAGTGGAACAGTCTTGGGAGTCTGTGTTAGCCCTCCTTTGATGATTTATAAATGGGTTTATTGGAGCTTGCCTTGAGTTCTGGGTAAATCAAATGCATAATATACTCTAGTAGAATATGCCAACTGTCTGACTAAAGCAAAGCACATCATATCACTGTTCTTCCTGTGAAATGTAGCCTCTTTGAGCATTTTCAACATCATTAATTAAGCTATTTGTGTAGTAGAACTATTAATGAATTTTTTTCTTTCTGTTGGCAAAATGTTAGCCTTCTTATGACCCAAAGGGTTATTTATGTTCAATTCATATGTATACATTGATAACACGATACTCTATGGTGAGCAAAAATAACAGGGCTCAGTTCTATAAATAGGAGAAAAAGTAAATGGATTAAGTTTTTCATTGGGTTTTCAGTTAAGGATATGTATGCTACAAATGGAATTCTCTCTGCTGTCACTATCAGGAAAAGGTTTTAGTTTTTTCATTATCTTTTAAATCCCTTTGCAGCAGGGTTATCTTTCTAATTATTTGTAATATATTTGAAGAATAATACCATAAAATTTAGTTAGTGGGAAATGTGCATCAGTATTTGTATTATTCTGCCAAAGCCTCTTACTAAAACATACTGTGTTGCTGGAATAAGGTGGGTGTACGATTATGAAAAGAATCCCTTTTTCTTGGTTTTGCTTTTTCTTCTGCTTTTTTCGTCTAGACACATTATGCAGTACGAGATACCATTGCACTATGTACAGCCGAGTCCATTGATACCCTCCGAGCAGCAATTGAATGTGAGCAGCCTCAACCTGACCTCTACAAGTAAGAATCAGCTGGTTGTGTTCTGCAGCTGTCCCATAGTCTGTTGACTGTGCTGCTCTTTGCCACCAGTATTGCAAAGAAACACCCACCCCTTTCCAGCCCTCCTCCATTTGTGTTTTTATGAGCTGTTCTTTCCTTCTGGCAGGGAAATGAATCAAATCAGCCTTGTTCACTACCAGCCTAAGATAAATCACTGTGGGTCCAGACACCTTGTGATTTTTCTTTTATTTTTGTTATTTGTAAACACGACCATCTATCAAATTTTAAGATGATGTTATCCTGTAAGGCTGCTCTATCAGATTCATGCATTAATCAGAGTTCATTAAAACAAAAATAAACCACTGGATATGTCATCCAACATTAAAGAGAGGAAGGGGATATGGGGTCACGCACTATCCGTTTTTATGATTATGCCGAACTGAGTATTGCAGATAGGCTGCTTTTTGCTTGCAGTAAACAGTTAACTTGAGGGAGCCATGAAATGGTGTAATTTCCTCTATTTTACTATACTTAGGCTTTCTGGAGTAGATTTGCTGATTAACAGTCATTGTAGGGTCTCAAAAATTTGGCATTTGATTTTTAAGACTGGTTAGTTTGGTTGATTAGAGCATGCTGTTAATGAGGGTAGAGTAACAAGTTTTATCCCCATGTGGGCCAGTTAATCTCATTCTAGTCCCTCTTACAGAAGGCATCAATTACCCATGCCAGGCATCTTGTTAACGAATTCTGTTGGTCATAGTGGGGGGCCAAATGGTTGAATGTGGCTTAACACCAATGCACAGTAGTGGAATAACAGAGTATTTATCGTAGTACGAGAACAATGCCTTCCCTCCTTCCTGTCATGCCTTCTTTCCTCTTTCCTTTATTCTGTATCTGCCCTGAGAGTAGGAACTGGGATCATAAAACAAAACAGCTGTTCCCTGCCTTCAGGGAGCCCACAGTTTGCAAGGCAGATAAATATTTATTAAAGCTAGGCCTATAGTACGGCGACATAATAGAATGGAGTGAAAGGCCCATGGAATCACAGAAGAAGGAGTGGCTGATTCTGCCTGTGTTAGAGACCAGTATACATTTTTGCATGTTTATATGGCAACTCCTAAATTTTTCAGTTACCTTAAATATGAAGGAGAATTTTAGGGCAGAGAAGGTTATTCCTGATTTCTCTGGACTAGATTGAGTGCCCTTGCTTTGTGACTTCACAAAACCTGTGCTTCCACCACCGGAGTGGTGATCATTTACATTATAATTGCCTGTTAACTTGTCTGTCTTTAGTGGGAGGAACATGTCTTTCTGGCTTACTAGTGTGTCCCCAGCACCTGCCACAGCACTGGCACAATTAACACGTGGTGAATAAATGAGCAGACCGTCATACTTTGTGTATATAGTAATCACAGTTCACTTTTTTGAAAAACAATGATGATACAAATTATAAAATACTCATAACTCTCTTGTTAAGGAGAGTTAGGCCGCCTTACCCCATTTTTTGAGAAATGCAGATTATCGTGTGCCTAGCCATATTAAGTGAGCAGATCAAGCTCAGTATTGAGATCAGCTGAAAGGCACAGATTGAAAATTTCCAAGATGGTCATTAGGTGTTTGCCTTCTAAGACTCATGCAGTGGTTCTCCAAGGGTGATCTTGGGTGGCACAGCATCACCTAGGAACTTGTCAGAAATGCAGATTCTCATCTGAATCCAAAGCTCGAGGATGGGGCCCCAAAGTGCCCAGTTTAATAAGCACACCAGTGAGTCTGATGCACGCACAAGTGAAAGAACCAGTGAACTAAGGGATTTAAGTTGTGTGTGAGCACCAGAAACCTCTCTTCACATAAATCTAAAATAGAGGTTATTTATGGAACGTATAAACAAGCGGGGGTGTTCTGTGCACACACAGTGCCAACTAGAGTTTGAAAATCGATTTTGAATCTTTGTGTTCTTATAACCCATACTATTATTTTTAAAATTATATGAAAGTGTTACACATCGTGTTGGTTCAGCATAACTTTTTTTTCCAGAAATATAATAGGTTTTTGTAGTTCATTCAGTCTTATCTCTTGTATTATCTGTATCTGGATTCATTCCCATTTATGTGATATATAGATCTCTACCTTGATATAGAAGACACATTTGCCATTATGTTCTTTTTGCAGGTTTGTTGGGCGAATCAATATCTATAGTAATAGTCTTGAGGCGGTTGCCAGGTTAGTTTGTTGTTCCTTTTATCTGTCCTTTTCGGGAGGAGGCGGGTATATTTCTCTTTAAAGTCCCTTAAAATACCCAAATACTTTTCTTTATAGAAAAGGCTGTAGAGGTGAATAAACCCGGATTAACTAGCCGGCATCCCAGGAGGCGGGTGGTGTTGCAAGTGATGCTGAGGGTGTCCAAAATCACAGAGCTCCAGGCCCTTGGAGGCCCACATCCTTTCTGGGCACTGTGCTTTCTGTTCTTGGTTGTGCGGTGGCAGCCTGTATTGGGGGCACGCCTGGAGACGGGTGGCTAAGGGAGAGTAATGAGGGATAAGGCAGTAGATAAAAAGCTGAGAGAATTACCTGGACTGAAGCAAAATGAAAGGCTAATCAGTTATAATGAAGCAATTCATATAAAAAGGGATGTTTTCTTCCCTTTCCTATCAGCCAGTTAATTACCTTGATTTTTCCACTTGGCCTTTATAGCTACGCTCAAAAGGAATTTAAACGCCAGGCGCCCAATGATTGCCCCAAAGGCGGGTTTACTCTCTAAATATGTCAGTGTGTCTTTCCCACCTTGATGGCTGCTTTCCCGGTCTTTTGTCACCTTTTCTTTCTGTTTCTTGCTGTCTGCTGCTCTGTACTGTTCTTGCTGTCTGTGAGTCAGAATCCTTTTATCTCTGTGCACCCCTTTACCTCTGTGTGTTGCTGGCTACTTTTATGCTATGCTTCCAACTGTGCTGTACCCTCGAGGAAGTTCAGAGGGAAAGATCTTTCAGCTCATCCTGGGCAGTAAGCATATGATATAAGTGGAAAGATACATTCTGAACCCCTTGGAGATAGATGTGTGTTAGGGCAAAATATGTCCCCAGAGTTGATGTTGCTATATTTATTGGGCTGTCTGGATAAGCTGTGTTCATTTTTCATTTAGGTCTCTGGGACCTGAAAATCTCTTGTTGAAAGGAGCGACGCTAAAAAATACCAAGAAGATATATGGTGAACAATTTTTAAGATCTCCTTATCAGAAATATGCTTTGTAAAGCACATGCATAAATAGTGCATGTTACAAATTGGACATTGCAGATAATTGCCACTCAGTCTAAGCCTATTTTTAGGTGTTAGGAATTTGTAAGATGGTAAATAAACTAACTCTAAATATGACAAAGTATGTAGGATTAAAATTATAAATGATATGTCAACTGGTGACTAGACTAAGGTTAAGAATGCCTACTTTTACATATGGTTGGCAGTCATACTTGTGACCTAGTTTTCATTGTATTCTTTTATTTCTTAGGAGTTGCTGTTTACACTGGGATGGAAACCAAAATGGCTTTGAACTACCAAGGGAAATCTCAGAAGCGTTCTGCTGTTGAAAAGTTAGTGTTCACCACGATCTCTTCAGTAGCGATTGAACTGTGATATAGTTACTTTTCAGTAATTCCAAAAAACAGCCATAACAAAAAAACAACATCAGTTATAATAGCAGCTACCACACTAAGCACTTTTTATGTTCCAGAATTGTGCTCAGTGATTTGTATGTCTGATATCGTTTAATCCTCGGAGCAGCTCCGTGGAGTAACTCCTATTAGCCTGTCTGCCTTGCAGATGAAGAAATGGTCTCTGAGATGGGTGACTTACCTAAGCTCATGTAGCTATTCAAGGGTGAAGTCTAGTCGAATTAGAATTTTATTCCCTTTTGCTGCTGGATAGTGGTTTGGGTTCCTCTAGTTGCTGTATGTAATGAAGGTCAGTGACGTAGATAATAGTCTCCTGCTAGAGCTTCAAGCCAGTTGCTACAGCATGGACCTCATGCTGTCATTGCCCTGGTATCCCGTGTATCAGTGGCACCCTCTCACCCTACTTGCAGATTAAAAGAATCCACACTAAGTTTGAGGATTTCACATTGGCTCCCCAACCCTCTGCTGCAAAGTCAGAATTTAGGGAAAGGGAAACAACCTACTCTTTCAAGGTTGAGTAGATACTGTCTATGCATGTGTGTCTCCTGTCACTTTACAGGATCCTTTTTTTCTTTTTTTTTTTAAGTGTGTTAAGCTAGTCAGCCACTGCACTTTGGGGAGTGTTGGTGAACAACAAACAGGTCAGGAGGTCAGGGCTGGTTTTTCCACTTTACCACCTGAGAGTAAGTCTTCTGCAGTGGTAACTGTGGTTACACATTGTCCACAGGAGGAGCTTTAGGAAACTGAATGGTTTAATTTTTAGTTGGTTGATACCTTAAATAATTATATAGTTTTAAAATCGTAATATTTTATTTTTCAGATCCATTAATGCCTTCCTGATTGTGTATTTATTTCTCTTACTGACCAAAGCTGCAGTATGCACTACTCTAAAGTATGTTTGGCAAAGTACCCCATATAACGATGAACCTTGGTATAACCAAAAGACTCAGAAAGAGCGGGAAACTTTGAAGGTAATCAGTTTTATGCTGAAACTTTTAACTCTTGCTAAAAATTTTAACTCTAGCCCTTTGTGACCAAGCCACCCTTAACTGAAATGTTGTTCAGATAATGATACCTTTGTTAGCTTCCAAGTTTTCCCAGGTTATATGGTAGCCCGAAGCTATTAGACACTTAAGAAGTTTTATAGGATTTTTTTTCTTTTACTTTAGGCATCTGTGCTTATTTTTAGCTCTTTAGTTAAGAGTTTTAAACAGCTGATCAAGAACCTCTGGCGTGTGACTATATGTGAGCTTGTGATACTTCATGATAGGCACACAATAAATAGATGCCTACACAGAAATCTTGATCCTACATTCATACTGGGGAGAAGGCAGAGAATTTAAGGAAGTGAAAAAGTGTTAAGTCAAAAGGTACATTTACTGAACTATAATGATAAAATTGAGGGTTTTTAAATGTTGTTTCACATACTGTGGTAAGAACTTTGGCCAACAGGATAGTATCACTAGGAAGTTTCTTTATAGCAACAGCAGCGCTTTCAGCATTGAAATAAAAAGATAGAAAGTTAACTGGTTCTTTATTTTGTACTTGTTTGCTAGAACTGTATCTAATCAGCACAAACTATTTCTTTTGTTGTAGGTTTTGAAAATGTTCACTGACTTCCTGTCATTTATGGTTCTATTCAACTTTATCATTCCTGTATCCATGTATGTCACCGTAGAAATGCAGAAATTCTTGGGCTCCTTCTTCATTTCATGGGATAAGGACTTTTATGATGAAGAAATTAATGAAGGAGCCCTAGTTAACACGTCAGACCTTAATGAAGAACTTGGTCAGGTTAGAATGTATTTTTACTTAAAATAAGTTCATATATTAAAAATACATGTTCTTATACTCTGGCTTACCAATGTATGTGACCATTTCATGTTGGGAAATGTGATTCAAATATTCCTTCATACAGGCATATAACAAAGACAAGCAATGTTTTCATACCTGTAGCATTCATTATATTATTGGCTTTTTTTTTAAAGATTTTATTTATTTATTTGATAGAGAGGCACAGCAAGAGAGGGAGCATAAGCAGGGGGAGTGGGAGAGGGAGTAGCAGGCTTCCCGCTGAGCAGGGAGCCCAATGCGGGGCTCGATCTCAGGACCCTGGGATCATGACCTGAGTCGACGGCAGATGCTTAACAACTGAGCCACCCAGGCGCCCCTATTATTGGCATTTTTGAGGAGTATTCCACTTTATTAAATGTGAATGTGACGGAAATTTTCTTTCAGACTCACTTGGTGATGTTGTTTGATTATGGGCTGTTGCTTTGGAGCAGACACATATAGTTGGTCTTCATCACCGTCTGTTACCGGTTGGGGATAGACTCTGGGGTAGTCAATAAAGCTATTTTATGACTGTGTTTTGTTCCATAAGCAACATTGACCAGAGTTGTCCTGTTGACGTTGTCTTGGTACATTTCTGATCAGATGGAATACATTCCTAGCAGGCAGAGTTGTTAATTCCAGGGCAGGAATTTAAATGAAGTCAAAATGTGAGGGCATGTGCTCCTCAAGATGCTTTTTGATTCGTATACCAGTGCAGCCCAGGCTGTGACCTCATTTCTAAGCCAGGTGCATTTGTCTCCCCGTGCAGTGCAGTCTAGCTGTAATTCTTCAAATGGTGACTTCATATGTGCTTTTCTCATCACTATTGAGAAAGTCTTTCCCTTTGTCTGAATTCACTGTGTGTCACGTAGTGATCTTCACAGGCTGGGGGAATTTTTTGGCTTTCATTTAACTCTCATGATATTTAGAATGTCAAGGCTGTGGAAATGTCATTTCTATGACTGGGAGATGCAAATTCAGGTAATGGAACTGTGCGGCTGGAACAGGGCCTCACACTTGTTTTAAATGGTGCCAAGTTGCATCTGCACCTCAAAACCCTCCTCCTGAATTCAGCCCCCTGCTGCCCCCGCTCTTTCTGTTCTTCACCCAGCCTCGCCTAACCCAAAGTACCATCTTAACAACTACAATCACAAGGGGGAAAGGACACTCCAGATATCAGTTTTGTTGAGAGCTGACAACATGACTCCGGGATCCCGGACTGTGGAATCTGCATCCCACAGAAATACTGAGTCACTAAGGATAGAACAAGAAATGAACGAACAAATGCTTTTTTCCCTTAGATATTGTTCCCAGAAGATTCTTTTGAAGGTGACTTCAGCTGCCACAGCTGACCTTACTTAGCCTTTGTAAACCAGAAGTTTTCATCCAGGAACAGAGCTATCTGAATAGAACTACTCTAGTCCCAATAAAAAGCATCGATTACAACATTACTGCATGAAAAAAAAAATTGAGTTACAAGCCACCTCTGGTGAACTTTCCCTCCCTGACAGGTGATTTAGGTGAGTAAATCCACCTCTTCTAGATCCGGCATCTGGCTCTATGGATTCCTCTACCCAAGGATGAATGTGGCGATAGCCCCAGGACAGCGCAAATAGAGCAGCCTTCATGCCGCATGTGACTTCTAAGGCTGTCTAGGGACAGGCAGGATATCCAAGGCAGGTGCCACTGAATGAGATTCTTACATCTTCCAGATCCCCACCTCAGCAGATTCCATATTACCTAGTAGAATGTAATCTTACTCCTATCATTCCGGCTGTATTCACACTGCAGAAAGAAAGTAGAGCTTTGGGTAATGATCTGGTAAATTTGATTGGTGAAAAGAGACTACAGTTTTCATTTCAGCCACCACTTCTTTCCTCTACCAAAACCTGCCTTTCTGGGTGTGATTGTCATTTAGTTAAATCACTAAGTTAATAGCCAGACCACCACTTTAATTTATATGGTATAAAAACAACTTGCCTTCATTATCAGCTTATATGTGTGGAAACTACCTGAATGAAAATGCAAAGAAGTCTTGAAATAGTTTGCTAGGCCATTTACTGTTCAATGGACCAGTACACCCAAAATTGAGTGTAACCAGTTTCCTCCTTGATGAGTCATAATTTCAGCTCTGTATGACTTTTTATGTTATAAAAAGCAGTGTCAATTAGGTCCCATCGATACCATTGCAAATACTTGCTTAATCTCTTTTAAAATGACCCACATTGAGGGGCGCCTGGGTGGCTCAGTCAGTTGAATGTCCAACTCTTGGTCTTGGCTCAGGTCTTGATCTCGGGGTCCTGGGTTTGGGCCCCGCATTGGGCTCCATGCTGGGCATGGAGCCTACTTTAAAAAAAATGACCCACACTGATATTTCAAAAATGGGAAGATATATTTAGGACAGTGTTTGACTTGAGAAACCAAAAGAAGTAGGGGCAGCTGGGTGGCACAGTCGGTTGAGCATCTGACTCTTGGTTTCGGCTCAGGTTGTGAACTCCAGGTTGTGAGATCCAGCCCCAAATTGGGCTCTGGGCCCAGCATGGAGTCTGCTTGAGATTCCCTCTCCCTTGCCCTCTGCCCCTTCCACTCATGTGCACGCTCGCGAGCTTGCTCTCTCTCTCTCTCTCTAAAATAAGTAAATCTTTTTTAAAAAGGAAGTAAAATGTTCAGTTGGGAAAGAATGGAGTCTTTTATGATCAGGCATCAGTCTTTTAGGCAACCAAATGGTTTCAACCCATCTCGAAAATATTTTGGGGTAGCCTCCTGCTTTATAGCCCCTTCAGGTCTTGCAGCTATGCCTAATGGTGTGTCTGGGTATATACTCTGATTCCAGTAATTCAATCCCGCTGTTATGTATTCAACGTATACTATATATCAAGAATATGTTGGTGGTACTGAGGTTACTATTACAAAGTATACACAAAACCCTCAAGTTGTTCACCATTCAGTTAGGGAAACGTACATGTCATACCTAACTATAGCAATGTGATCATAATTGATCAGAAAAAATAGGGCATGTGAGATGATGGAAAGAGTCCAGTACTGTGTGATTTTGGTGAAGTCAACAACAATGACTATCAGCATCTATATAAACCTTATAGTTTGTAAACATTTATTATTGTACTTTCTTTTCCAATCTTTACAGCCTTGTGCAGCAGGCTTGGTTATTTAAGGTTAATATTTAAAGTTCACAGAGATGAGAATTTTCCAAGGTCACAAAGTTAGTAGGTGGTGAAGTCAAGACACCAGAGCGAATGTTCCATTAAGTTGAACGATACGAAAATTTTTGACCTACAAAATAGGCATTTCCATGCATTCATGAACTTTAGTTCAGGGTTCTTTCCACCCTAGAACAGCTATCTCACTTTAGGCTTCGCATCCATAAAATGATGAGTTTCAGCTTGCTGATAGAGAAGTGCCTTTCCAGCAGCCTCAAACTCGTCACTAGAGAGGAAGAGGCTATTGAGAGTCGGGCAAGCAGGCAGCCTTTACTCTTTAGTCCTCTTTCTCCTTTCTAGTAACAGCTGATCCTCTCGTCCCCCTTTGCCAAGTACAGGGCATGTATTAGAGTGGTGGTTCTCAAAGTACAGTCCCTGGACCAGCAGCATCAGCATCACCTAGGAGCTTAATTAGAAGTGTCCATTGCCTAGCTCTGCCCCAGAGCTGCTGAATCAGAAACTGGGGAATAGAGGCCAGCAGTCGGAGTTTTAACAAGCCCTCCAAGTGAGCGTGATGCACACGACAATTTGATATTGACCATGTCAGGGTACAGTTTGTTGGCCTTATACCTGTGAGATCAATTGTATGCAGATCCATACTGCACAGAACGTTCTATGTAGAGAAACAGTTGCACGATGTATTTTTTTAAACTACCACCTTTGGCGCTTTCTAAGATTTCTAAGTGGGTTAACGCTGATCCAAATGTAGGAGGTGCAGTAACCCAGGAGAACCTTCGGGGGAATATGAAGGTAAATAATTTTGATCAGAAAAAAAGTCCCAAAGAGTTTTATTTGAACTGGAAAAATCTAGACGATACAGGAATAATACCACTTGGATTAATTTAAAGAGAGAATTCAAACTTGGCTGGCTAACAGAGCAAAAAAAGGAAGATTGAAATGCTATATTTGTGCCAGTGCTGCTACCGTGAAAAGCTTTGAAAAATAATTAGAAAGCAACTACTGCTGGAGTTCATCTCTTTCTCCCTTACATAATGAAAACCTTCATCTTGTGCTTATGCTTGTTCCTGTCAGCCCATAATTTTAACTATTTAAACATAAATTGCCAAAAAGGAGGATAAAATTGTGGGTTTCCAAAAGCCAGATGTTATAAATAGAAGAGATAAAAACTGAGATAAAATGGAAATGCTCAAAATGGTTTATTTGGCATGGAAAATTTATTTCATAGCTTACTTTTTCCATTATTTATGAAAGAATGCTTATATTTTAAACTATTATTATAAACTTTTTTTTTTAATTTGGGAACTTTTTTCAGGAGTATCTAAAAATATACACAGTATGTGGAAAGAAACTTCAATTATGTTTTTGAACATTCAAGACTTACTGTGTCTCCTAATTAAGTAACTATCGATATTATTATTTTCCCTGACCATCCATATTCTGTGATTCTATCTGCAGTATATAACACAGTGCATGTTACTTCAATCCAGTATATTCATCGAAAATTTTACTTTTCAAGGAAAAGTTTTGTTACATCGCAGTTAATTTAAGTTCCTCTCAAATATTTTGTGTGTGTGTGTGTTTAAAAGGGATCAGTATATTCTTATTTCCCACTTGGAAAATTGAGTTTTATTTTAGAACTTCTTTACATCAAAATAGATAAGTAATAAACTGAAAGTTTCTTAGTTTGATAAAATAGCCACCTTTTTCTTTCCTATTTATCTTCTGTATTTGAGTGTGTCTACCTTGGACATGTGATACTATTTCACTGCCTTTAAAAAGGCAGTGTTTGGGAGCATCTGGCTGTCTCAGTGGAGTCTGCAGCTCTTGAATTTAGGGTTGTGAGTTTGAACCCCACATGTGATGTGGAATTTACTTAAATTATTTTTTTTAATTAAAAAAAAATTCTTACTCATTTGCCACTCTTTTCATAATACTGCTTTTGTAATTACCTGACATTTGACGAGAAGTCTTAGAAACCATGCTTTGCTACGGATATGAAAAGAGCCCTGCCTTACAGCTTAACAAAAGCTTAATCACACCGAAGAAAGTTAACACTGCATCTGTTTGTGTGCTTGTTTTTAGGTGGATTATATATTTACAGACAAGACTGGAACGCTCACTGAAAACAGCATGGAATTCATTGAGTGCTGCATAGATGGGCACAAGTACAAAGGTGCAGCTCAGGACACTGATGGACTCTCTCAAACTGATGGACCTTTAACGTATTTTGACAAAGCAGATAAGGTGGCATTTTCTGAATTACCATTTTCCCCAGAGAAATCAATCTATGTGTGCATGTGTTAACTTCGTGTAGTAGAAATGAGGACTCTGAGTGCATGACACTGACTTTGGAATAACCCTTTGCTCTTTCGACTTCAACTTCCCTGTTTCACTAACACCTCTGGAGATCGTTAACAAGTAGCATTTATCAATAGGGAGGAATGTGGAACATGGCTTTGGGGCAAAAATTTCACTTGCCTGTCTGTATGATCATAATTCTTTATGCTTTGTCTTTAAAAATATGAGCTGCTCCAAGAGTGAAGTCTTTTCAGTCATTCAAGTCCCAGGAGCGTCTAGACATTAAATGAACCCAAATCTCCCTGCACCTGAGCTATCTTCAGGTTGTGAATTGGATACTGAATGAACATTTTTAGGCCATAAAGAATTCACTGATTTAGTATTCGGTTGCAGCACAGTAGCCTGAATGAGTTAACACAGCCCCTAGGGTATGTTCGCTGAGACCCGGGGATGCTCTTAGGTACAAGGGAGGATATATAGCTCATTTGAGTATTAGGGATTTAGAAATTTCGGCTACTCGGTTTGGTGGAGGTTATAACATTTTCTCACATTAATACCTTTTCTCTGTTCACTGACTACCAGGTGATCAAAGGGAAAATAATAGTCATTTTTCTGTTACCATTCAACAGAACCGAGAAGAGCTCTTTCTGCGTGCCTTGTGTTTATGTCATACTGTAGAAATTAAAACAAATGATGCCGTTGATGGACCTACAGAATCAGCTGAATTAACTTACATGTCCTCTTCACCAGATGAAATAGCTTTGGTGAAAGGAGCTAAAAAGTAAGCACTTCTGTTATGCTGATGAAGAAATTCTGGAGATCTGCCGTACAGCATTGTACCCGTAGTTAACAACACAATGTTTTGCACTTCAGAATTTGTTAAGAGGGTAGATCTCATGTGAAGTGTTCTTTACCACAAACAACAGAACACTGGCGGGACCCACGGAAGCTTCGAGAGTTGTTGGATAGGTCTCTTACCTCGCTTGTTGTAATGATCTCACGGGTGTTTGCACGTGTCCAAACTTCTCAAATTGCACACATTAAATATGTATAGTTCTTTGTATATCAGTCATACCTCAATAAGGCTATTTTAAAAACCCTGAGATAAGTCGTAGAGAAATACATGAGCATTTTTGAAGAGTAAAAAAAAAAAAAAAGCACTCCTTGTACTTCTCCTGAGAACGGGAAATCACAGGAGGACTGGAGTTGTTTTTTCTCTGTTTGCTTCAATAACCTTATCTTATAAATATTCTTTAATAAAAAGCTGAAATGCTTTATCTCAAAGTTTTGTGAAAAATTCCCCAAACCTAGCCAATTAAGACCAAAAAGAAAATAGCAATGCATAGATGTGACTTGCATTGCTATTGATACATACCAACCAGAAGTCCAAATGTTCATGTTCTGCAAATTATGTAACAGTGGCCACTTTTTGTACAACACATGTTATTTCTGAAGCGCTCTCAGCAATTTTGACGTCACTTTGTAACTGACAGTCCTGTGTTACCCTTGAGGCTTGAGATGATTAAGTGGTTAAAAGGTCAGCCAATGTGTTTGCTGCAGATTTAGAATTACAAATTGCCTCTTGATTACAAGTCGTGACTGGGCTTTGACTTCCTCTTTCCTGTCATCTCAGCCAGTAAAAGGAAGTATAGTTACAGGCTGATGTTTTGTTTTTTTTTTTTTTTTTTGGCTGATGTTTTTTTTCACACGAAAGAGAAGAAAATAATAAGCAAGTATGAGTAACCCCAGTGCAAGAGAAAATTAATTGTTCTTTAGAGATCCACAAAAGTCTTTTTGTTGCTTTTTGACAGGTATGGGTTCACATTTGTAGGAATTCGGAACGGCCATATGAGAGTAGAGAACCAAAGAAAAGAAATAGAAGAGTAAGTAGCACTGTGTGTTTGATGTTTATCGTGTCTTAACCCCACAGTCAAACTCGAGTGGGTTTAGGAAGGGCCGCGAAGGAAACTTATTACATGTATAAATGGGTAAGACTCTGCTTTCCTGGTTGGAGTTTTATATAAATGTAGTTGGAGTAGAAGACTTTTTCCATCGAGTGACAAAAACTGGGACTTGAGGTGGAGATTATTCCTATTTGGTTCACATGTGGGTCCAAGAACCCAAATGAGAGTCTGCCCGGACTTTCTTTCTGAAACCCAGATGCCAATTTTAGGTCTCCAACACACGCTGCAAGACAAATCCATGAACTTGTATGAAACCTTCTGCTGTCCAGAACCCAGCCAATCACTCTGGGATTGCAGGCCCAGCCAGTCATGGCAGCTTTGGGGTCAGAAGCTTTGTCTTGTTCTCCCCGCTGAAGTATGAGCCCCAGGGCACGTACACTGATGCAGCAGTGTTTTGGATCTTTTTTTTTTCCTACAGAGAGCCCAACGAACAAAACTACGTTGGCTTAATAGCAGATTTTAATTAGGTTCTGTGATTAATTTGAATTCCTTCATCTGAACTTGAAATGTAATTATCTTATCTGACTTCTATTCTGGCCCCTAGCATCTCATGAGACCCATCTCAGAAACCTGTAATATGTGTAGATGTGTTTGGGGAATGGACCCCTTAGGGAAGTGATACTTAAAAGCCAGGCAAAGGCTCTTGGGCCTGACTGCCAGGAGCCGGGATCATTATTAGAGTCCAGATTCTAGCCAGTTCACAACAGTGCCCCCTTCTGGTCAACACCAAATGGTATACTCCATGTAGATCGCTTACTCATTTACCCATCCCAGAGCTGGTGACCTGCTCACTCCCATCAAAAACAGCCTTCATAGTAAATATTCTTAGGTCAAATACTTGCATCCAAGTTGCTCATTTTCAAAAAATATTTCCCCATGTTTTTGTAATAATTAACTCTTATTTTTACTCTTCTGCGTTCTTTCATCTGATTTATTAGCTCAGTACAAATCTGATCATCTCATTCCGCTGTTTGAACCCTTCAGTGAATTCCTGTTGCTCTTAGGATAAAATTCCAAATCTCTGAAATGGACCACAATGTTCTCAGCTCCCAGCCCTTGCTAACCCCTCTTGCTGTGCCCCCATCAACTAGATTTCAAGCTTTAGTGAACTATTTTTTGCACATGCCTTTTTCTCTACTCACAATGCCATGCCACCCTTTTTTCATCATGTCACTCCTACAGACTACAGCCGAGGCACTACCTCTTCCAGGAAGCCTTCCTTCAGATATCTTCTTTCTGTGCTTTCACATCTCCCCTGTGAGTTCCTTTATTACAGTGTATGGCTGATTGAGAGGTAGTCATCTCATTACCCTCCGCTTCCCTCATCACACGATGAGCCTCTTGAGGGAAGGAACTCAGGCAGAGTCCTGTCTATTTCCCAGTCCCTAGCATTGTGCTGGACACATAGTAAGCACCCCATCGATGATTAAAATAATTGGCAGGGTGGGACTCTTTCTAGACCCCTCCAGAAATGGCTTATCTGGGCAGCTCTTTGTCCGCCAGTCCTATGTCGTCATTCTGTCCTTACCATTTGCAGTAATCTAATGAGAGGATGTGGATATCCCTTAACCAATACTGGCATCCTCTGACACCACGTTCTAAGTGCAGAAAAATTTCAGAGTCCCAACGGAAAGCCAACAGCTGTGCGCTCAGCCAGCAACCCTTACCAGAAGGGGAGAATTCTATTCAGGATGTTTCTGTGGTGGTTTGTTTTTCCCCAGTGTGGCCTGGATATTTTCTCTTTCTCATTTTTCTCCTCATGAAGGTATGAACTTCTTCACACCTTAAACTTCGATTCTGTCCGTCGTCGTATGAGTGTCATTGTGAAGACTCAAGCAGGTATACGTTTTAAAAACTTGACTTTTTGTCGATTTGTATGTTGATCAGTTATTTTAAGGAAGGAAAACATCTCATGTAGTAATAGATGACTACCTAAAGTCACGCAAAGCGGTAACTTCTGTGTACGCCTTAATGTATTTATAGAAACACATATGTTCAGTTTGCCAAATTGTCAGGGGCAGAACCCCCTGTATGACAGTATATACATTTTCTTGGAAAATGGTAGCTGAGATACCTTCTGCTCAGATTGAACAAGAGCCATGGGGGGGCACCCCTGCCTTATTTGCAGGCTCCCAGATGCCTGTGTGTGTGTGTGTGTGTGTGTGTGTGTGTGTGTGTGAGAGAGAGAGAGAGAGAGAGAGAGAGAGACTGTGACCGTCTGTCTCTAGGTGGTTTTTCAAATTTTCCTTGATTTATATCCTAGTAACTTACCTTTTAGTGTTAAATTTAACCCAGATTCCTTAGTGTGAGAATGGGAAGATACAGACAGACCCTTGAGAGAACGTTTCCCCCTTTATTCATACTTCGTGGTGTGACTGCCAGGTCATGAAATTGATTTCATTATGTGAATGCCAAATTTGTTTTGTGACTTTTAAACACACTGTGGATGTGTGAGAGAAAATTAAAAGAGAAAACCACTTAACATTTTAGATATTTGGTGATCTTACCTGTCTGTATGTATGCACTTGTGCATTCTACTGCAAATGATGAGACGTCTGGGGAAGTGGTCTGCCAAGGGCCTTGACCTCAGAGCTACACTTCTTTTTAACTTCTTGAACTCAGCATTTTGCTTTATTAAGGGTAAAGTGTCTTTCTTAATGCTCAACGGCGACTACTTTGCTGGGTGCATGGACTGATAGAAAGCCATACTTACACTAGCACTCTACAGTGCTATTTTCAAGTTTCCAGTACAAACTGCCAAGCCACTGTTTTTAAAGCAACCTCTATAGTTTATTCAAAATTATTTTATTTTATTTGTGCTTGGGTTTGGTCTTGACATCAGTAGATGCCATGCGTGCGCTTCAAAACATGCTTGGCAACATTTTCAAAGAGAATTCGGAAGGAGCTCCTTGACATAAGTACAGTCTCCCATGATTCCCTGAAATGAAGTACGTTTTAACAGAGGAACTTGTACACTCTTGAGTTATTTGTGTCCATATTGGTCTCAAGAGGTAGTGAGCATTGTCCTGCGAGAGTAAAGGTCAAGATATCTCATTCCATCTGGGGGAGCATTGCAAGGCAGGCTCAGGATCCACAGTAGCTGAGTCGGGGAGGCCACCTTAATAGTTCCTGTTATTAGAATCTCAACACCAGTCTTAAAATTCTAAGTTGAGCACTTGGTTTTTTGTTTATTTTAGGAGACATACTTCTCTTTTGTAAAGGAGCAGACTCAGCGGTCTTCCCCAGGGTGCAAAATCATGAAATTGAGTTAACGAAAGCCCATGTGGAACGTAATGCAATGGTGAGCCTACATCCTTCTAGAAATGCTAAAGATGACTGTTTGATGGGATTTCTATTTAAATGTTTAAATAAATTTTAGCTTATTTTTTATGGTCTATTTTTATATTGGGGATTTAGTAATATTGTTTTCCTTATTGTAATGTAAAACAATAACCTGGAGCAAATTTCTGTGCAGAATTTGCAGACTCGAAGACTTTTTAAGAATCTTTGGTTTATGTTCTGCTTTTTTTTTCTTTACTCTAAGAGCTAGTGTTTTATTATTCTGAACCTAATTGAATGTTACCTTTCTACTTACAATCTGTTAGTGTTTTTTTTTAAACTAAAGATATTTCAGAATTTCTTTTGTACAGTGAAATGAGGGTATTTAAAGAGAGTGTAGGATTTTTTTTCCAATTACTTGCATAACTAGAGATCTCCTACTTTGTTTCTAGGATGGGTATCGGACACTTTGTGTAGCCTTCAAAGAAATCACTCCAGATGATTATGAAAGAATTAACAGACAGCTTATAGAGGCAAAAATGGCCCTACAAGACAGAGAAGAAAAAATGGAAAAGGTTTTTGATGATATTGAGACAAACATGAATTTAATTGGAGCCACTGCAGTGGAAGACAAGTAATTACAAAATTATATTCTTGTCATTTTAATGACCAGTCATTTAGGGTGGTATCTGTCCAGATTGGTAATTTTATTCTCAAATTTTGAAATCTTCTATTGAGATCTGTTGATAGACTAGACCTTGAACTGTTCATGGGAATGATTTTTTTTAAGTGAAATATTTGTGGCTTAGAAGAACGAATCTGTCATCTCTAAGATCTTTTGAATGTTTACAAAGCCATCCATTTATTTATGCAGATATTTGTGAAATAGTCTTATGATGTATTGAGAGCTTTGTGCTAGAGGCATCCTTTGAGCTGCTGTCTGATAGAATTGATAAGATTTTGACAGACAGAAATGAGCGGAAAGGAAATTCAAGTTAGAGCAAACAACCTGAGAGCTCATTCTAGCCTGGTTCAACAGGCTAGAGCATGTTTTTGCATAGTTTCAAATAATTTGCTTTAACTCTCCAGGCTGAGCTCCACTAGACAGGATTGAAGGGCTCTAGCATTGATCTGTCTGAAAGAATACATTTTAGACTCAATATTTTAGGAGCTTTTAAGAAATTATAAATGCAAATTATGAGACTTAACCAAAAAAAGTTCTTTTATATATATATGTGTTCAGCCACATTGGAAGATTTTGAAATTTTAATGGGATTCATTTAGTCTAATTTCTTTCTTATTCTCTGACCAAAGGGAGCTCAAGAAAGTATTCTCTCTTTGCCTTTTGATTTATACTTAAATTCTCTCTCAGGATGGTTGGGTTTCCTATTCTCAAGGCTCCTCAGCAATGGGGATTCACTAACTTCCCTCAATGTGTTTGGTCCTTTCCATTTTGAACCATGTCAAGTATTCGTATGGTGAGATATAAAATTTAATGAAATAAAGTGACAGTGAATAAGAACGTGTGGTGAGTTTATGAACATTTTAGCTAAGAGGGATGTCTCCATTCTGCCATTGGATACCAGTTACCTAAAGAGAGGTCATTAACTTTTCCAAACCTCACTGCTTGAAAGTCATTTTAGTAAGTAAAACCACGCCAGAGATAACACTCCCAGAAAAAGTAGAGGGTATGTAAGAAAGCCAACTGATAACATGTCAGGACTCCAGAATTGCTGTGAATTGTAGAAATACTCTCTTTCGCAAGATTCTTGCAGAATCTCTGTCGGGAATTTTTGAGGATAACAAGGGTTCCTTTTGTGCCCAGGCTGCAAGATGAAGCAGCTGAGACCATTGAAGCTCTGCATGCAGCAGGTCTGAAAGTCTGGGTGCTTACCGGGGACAAGATGGAGACGGCCAAATCCACCTGCTATGCGTGCCGCCTCTTCCAAACCAGCACTGAGCTCTTGGAACTGACTACAAAAACGATCGAAGAAAGTGAAAGGAAAGAAGATCGATTACATGAATTGTTGATAGAATATCGTAAGAAGTTGCTGCATGATTTTCCTAAAAGTACTAGAAGCCTTAAAAAGTAAGAAAGTGCATCAGTTTCTTATACTTAGGCATGGGTATAAATGTAAATCACGGCTGTTTATGCAGAAGGCTCTGTTTTCTATGATTCATCATTCTTTGTTTGCAGGTGTTTTATCCTTATAAGTTAAAACCTTCTCCGAGGACTTGGCTGATGGCTCATTTGAGTTTATTTGGCACTTTCCACCTCTCTTTTAATTTAAAAGAAAATCGTATATTTCTCAAGATTTAGAAAAATAGTTCAATTTCTTCCTGTTTAGGGTTTGGGTATTCAGCACTGATACTCTGGCCTGGTCCGTGTCAAGGAAAAACACTCCTTCTCGTGGTCTCTTAAATTGAATGTAGGGAAACCAGTCTGTATAACAGTCGCCATGTAATGTGAGGTCCTAGAGCCATCTTCTCTGGATTTTCATGCCCCAGAACTCCAAAGGGAACCAAATGCCTGTTAATAACAGGGGAGACAGGGGACACAGTTCATTCAGCGGCTCCAGGGCCCTTTTGTAAAGGCCAGGCCTTCTGAAAAACGAACTCGCCATCTCAGAACATTCCCTCTTGTGGTTCATCTGTGTGGAGTTGGGCCCAGACTTCCCTCACGTTCTGTAAGTAAGCATCAGACCCAGAATCCCTTTTGTCCTTTCCGCTTCTTTGTCCTTCCACTTCACATCAGCCACCGAGCCTTACTCAGGTTTCCATTCCCTCCACTAGTGCTGTACTTCAGCTTCCTAGCAGCTCATGCCTTGAGTCCCCAAGTCCCTTTGCCAGACAAGCGGTTTTCCATTGCACCCAGAATGAGGTCGCAGCAAACGCCTCAAGTGACCTTTGCATCTTGCTTTCCTAGTGCACCTCAGCACGCTTCTCTCCCCTCACCTCGTTCTGCCCTGTCTTTCGGTTCTGTGGGTCTTTGCTGTGTGTTCTGTCCCAAGCTCTGGCTATTAGCCATTTAGTATCTCATTTGTTTGAGTATATTCTGTCACCTCAGGGAGGTTTCTCTGTTCTCCCAGGGAAGATGAGTTAATGATGCTTGCCATTCTTCTTCTATGTCCTCCTTAAGAGTTGATGCTTACAAACATTGCTTGATTTGTTAGTGAGCCACTGTTCTCTGCGCATTAAGTCAGCTCTGTGAGTGGAGGAGCAAAGGAGAACGCATGATTGATATCTCTTTAATTAGTGAATAAAACATGCTTCTAAAATTATGAAGCAGAATATGGACAAGTACAAAATACCGCAGTGTCGGTATACACCAAGGGAATGTGGAATAAGGAAGGAGGAGGCCTCTGAGGCTCTCCCACCCAGATGTTTGGTCCCTAGAACAGCAGCTCCCTTATCACTAGAAGTCTGTCAGAAACACAGAATCTCCTGTCCCACCACAAACCTACTGAGTCCGAATCTACACTTGAACAAAATTCTCAGGAATTTTAACAAGATTCCCTTAAACATTAAGCTTCAGGAAGCCTAAAATTAGACAACTGAATCGATGATGATGAGATCGTGCTGTGTCTAATACTGCGACTGCACTGGTGCTCCAATGGCATCCAAGATTCCCCGAGCCAAAATTGATTAATCGCTATGTTTTCCTAATTAAAAAAAGTGAAATGTTAATTGGAAGAATTTTCTCATTTCTAAGTTTTCCGCCTTGTGCTTTTTTTTTTTTTAAGATCGATTGATTTTAGAGACAGAAGGCATGCACGCCAGAGGTGGAAGAGGGGTTGGAGAGGGAGAGTAGAGCCCAACATGGGGTTTGTTCTCACCACCCTGAGTTCATGACCCGAGCTGAAACCAAGAGTCGGTCACTTGACCGACTGTGCCACCCAGAAGCGCCTCCTGTATTTTTTAAGTACTTGCACCTGTTATATTTGTCTTTCTTGGCACCTAATATCTTTTAGTTGTCCTAGCTATGCATGAGAATCACCTACAGAGCTTTCTGAAACATAAACCTGTAAATAACCAAGCACTGGCCAAGATACTCTGATTTAATTTGTCTGGGAATAGACCTCACGCATGGGCAATTTTTTAAAGCTGTCCAGATGATTGTAATGGGAAGGCTATGGTTGAGAACCACTAATCCAGTATAAAAAGATACTTATTTAAGGAATATATATCATTATTGTATGGGAGTTTTTAATGAACACCGTGTCTCTTAGGCTCTCCATCATTTTTGAGCAGCCAGGTCTATTGACAGGCTTTGTCATTCAGGAAAAGGTCTTCTGTGATTTGTATACCCAAAGCCATTTTGTCTTTTTTCCTATATTATTAAGTTTTCAGATTGGTGATTTGTCTTCATATCAGAGTTTGACTGACCTGCAATTTCCACAGTTTGCCTTGAGTTTCTTATACAGAGACCAGCTGCCGAATGTCCATTATTTTTATACCTTTTAGTATTTAGAACCTATATGGGCAGTTTGAGTCTCAAAGATGTCATGGAAAAATCTGTGTTGTGCCGTTATTAGAGACAGTTGCTTTTCTACAGTTCGTAGGTTCAGGGACCAGACTGATGATGACCCTTATCCGGGACCCTCCTCTTTGTGGTTTTAAAAACAATCAGGCTTCTACACGGGAATATATAGGAGATTCAATTACAGCGTTGTTTTTCTTTTCCAGAGCATGGACAGAACATCAAGAATACGGATTAATCATCGATGGCTCCACGTTGTCACTCATATTAAATTCTAGTCAAGACTCCAGTTCTAACAATTACAAAAGCATTTTCTTGCAGATCTGTATGAAGTGCACCGCAGTGCTCTGCTGCCGGATGGCACCATTACAGAAAGCCCAGGTAACTGGATAGGAGTTCGTGGTCCATTCTGGGGCTTTCTATACACATAAATGCAAAGGTTCACTTCACTTTTGTTTCTTCCAAGAGCCCTTTCTACCTTATCACATCTTCCCAGGCTGCTGCTCCTCCGCAGTCCAATTCAGAGGTCTGCCCACCAGTGTGAAAAAACCCCATGCTTCTTGTCCCCTCAAGCTGGCTGTCCAGTTCCTTCCTTGCCTTCCAAGCTTCTCTAATGAGTGCTTGGTGCATGCTGCCTCCATGCCGCTGCTCCTCGCTCCCCTGGGACATTAGCCCCATGTGTTCTCTCTTCCCGTCATGTCGTCACGTCCGTTGGCTCGCCTAGAGGAGAGCACTGACCTCCTTGCCAAATCTGTCGTGCTGTCTCTCGTTCTCCTCCTTGTTTCTCTGCCGCAGTTAACACTCTCAGTCATATCCTTAAAACTTTCCTCCCTGCGTTTCTGTCTGTAGTCCGCAATCTTGACTTTTTTTTTCTTTGTCCTACTTGGCAACCCATTGTCTTTTTATTTTGTGTCATCTTCTCACTTCTCACTAATTATTGTTTTTCTCTGGGGCTAAGTCTTCCTTCTGCTTTTCACTTATAGCCTGCCTCACTAAACACGAATTTCTAGGACTCTCATTGGTAGTCTCTGGTACTGACTTTTCCTTTACGTGAAATCTCATATCTCTAGCTGCCTGCTAGACAGCTCCGTGTGGAATCCCCACTGTCATATTAAATTCTAGTGTCCAAGACAGATCTTATAATTTTCTCCTACAGGCCATTTTTTTTCTCCCTTCTCTTCATTATTCTTGTCACCAGTGCCACATTTATTTTGCTCCCTAAGTCAGCAAATGACCTCTGACCCTTCTCCTTCACTCTGTATCTAGCACTGTGTCCCGTTGATCCTACCTTTTGTCATAGGTCTCATTTGGGTGCCATCTTTTTAAACCTTTCTCTTCTATCCCAGTCCAAGTCCTATGACTTCACACACAGACTCTGCGATTTAGCCTCCTTGTCAGTCTCCTGGCTTTCATCATTCCCCCCCTTCAATCTCTTGCCATGCTCCCAAATTAATCTTATTAAAACACCACTTCTCCTGTTATATATTCTTACTCAGATACTTTCATAGTTTCCTAGTCCCTGAGGATGAAGCGCAGGTAACTCTGGCATTCAGGCTCACCCCTGTTGGCCCTTGTCATGTTTCTCTGTGCTCTGTGTCCACTGTCACTCCCATATCTAGCTGGAATCCTCCACTCCTGTTGGTTGGTCCTCCCTTTGTGTCCATTCCATTTGCTGCGCTCATGCCAACTTCCAAAGCTTTCCTCATCTGGAATTCTCTCTGAATTCCTCTTGGCCTAACAGAAATTTTGTTCATAATTAAATCCAATTTAAGGGCCGCCTCCCATATTTTCTCCAGCTCCTCCAGCCCCACATTAATCTGCTTCACCTTGCTTTTTTGCACTTCATACAGAGAACCTTAGAGTCTTAGTTACAAACTTTTTCACTCCTGTATGCACTGTATTCTTTCACACACCTTAGTGTTGCTTCTTCATATTCTTCAGCCGCTTGCTCTAGACCCAAGGAGTGGCTGTGTCCTTGATTTGTCCTTTACACAAACTCTACTCCCTACTTTATACACGCGCACACACAGCCCATCCTAATTTAGGGTATTGTCTCTGTCTGCTTTGTTTTCACTCTCAATACCCACCACGATCAGGTGCTATTCTTCTTTTTTTTTTTTTCTTCAACCTTCAGAGCCTTGGTTAGCTCTGGTTGAGTAAGTGAATCCTGCCAGAACCATATCCACAGAACTCTGTCCCTTTAGTCAGAGGCAGTCTCTCTCTTTTTTTTCCCTGCATTGTCTGTTGCTCAAATTGCTCGCTAGGATTCTGGCTACTCCACTGTCCAGGCAGTTATTTGAATTGCTGACCCCATAGTGCTTCTCCCAGCCAGAATACGGAGCCTCCCTGTAGTTCAGTCCTTGGCCTGTTTTATTTCCTTCACTGTAGTCCCATCTTCCAGGATATCACCTACTCCCCTGTCAGGTCCATGCAGGTGATTTTCCAGTCACTTCTCCAGTGCAGATCCTTAGGCTTCTACTTTACTTCTCTGGCCGTTTACTGAACGTGTCTTCTTGGGTGTCATGACCATCTCAACTCAACTTTCTTTAGAGCCCATCATCTTCCTTGTCTTCTTCAGCATCAGTTAATGAGCTCACTGTACTTCCAGGTTTCCAGATTCAGAACCTTGAAATCTATGGTGACTTCCCCCCGTGCTTTACCCTTCCGTGTGGTTTCAGTCACCAAATCCTGTCCATTTTCTAGTACATTGTCTTTTTCATCTTTTCTTTCCTGGCAGATGCAGGCCTTTAAGAGCTCATTGAACTCCACCTGTAACTAGCCACCTAACTTGGCTCTTTGCCTACCATCTTGCTTTTTCTTCCTATTCCTCCTGCACCCTGCGACCGCTTTCATATTATCGCTCCCTATTGATCTGGACCCGGATGTAGCTGTCCATGCCCCCTATGTGAAAACTCATTGATCTGGTCAAGCCAGTCTTTCTTCTGAGCATATATTGTACTTAACCTGGCTGTGCGCCTTAGATCATGCCATTCCCTTTCTCTGGAATACTCCTCCAAGCCCCATTTCCCCTTCCACTCAGATCTTTAACCATCTTTCATGATTTAGATAAAATTACTCTTCCTTCTGTAAAATCATTCCTGATTGCTCTGGCATGTAGTGTCCTCTCACTTCTCTGCCATCTTGGGCCTTTTTATGTGGACAACTTAGACGACAATGTTACATATTCCCTTGCACAGATACCTCACGCTGTTAGTGTTTATTGTTAATCTGATTATCTAATATTCTTGTATTCATTCCCTATCTCTGCTATTCCATTAGATGTTTCTTAAGGTGTGTGACCAGCCTTCTGTCTTTCTTGGATATTTGCACATGACATTGCACATTGTATCATGTGCAGTTGTAGTTGGCCGATAAATAGTTTTTGGCAAATTGATTTCTTTACCATGAAGAGAAGTTCTTAATCCAGGTGACCCAGGGCATGGTAAAAAACAAAACAAAAACAAAAAACAAAAACCATGTTTATCTATCTAAATCTTTCATGATTTTCTAGTCCATGACTATATATCTTTTTATCTTTCCACAAGGACGACGTTTAATCTTCTTAATCTATATTTTCATGCAGGAGCTGTCACCCTTGCTAATTTTATCGCCTCCCCTAGACCTTTCCTGGCTGCACTTTTTCTTCTTTGAGGTGCAAATCATTACTGCACAAGTTTCACAGGTGCAGTTAGGTTAACCAGAATTGTAGCTCATCAAACACAAATTTAGTGTGGGTTCTTTAAGTTTGTCTTTGACTCATTTACAGATAGTTTCTGAATCTCTAAAATTTTTTTAAAAAACCAAGTTGTGGGGAGGGAATAGGGGAAAGCTGCCATTTGACAATAATAGCATTTTTGTGTTAAATGGAATTGGATGTGGGGTTTTTGAATGCTATTTAGTACAACTAAAACCTGACTGAGTTTTGTTTAAAGAAAAGTCTGCGGGGTGGCTTAGACTTGTGTCAGTTATTTTTAACCACCAGTGTTGAAAATGGATTTTATTTATGTTAACTGGTGAAAGCAATTCTGAGGACAGAATTTCTGCAAGACATTAGTTACCTTCTGCATTATATACACTTTTTTAAAGCTGCCAGATTCTAGACGGTTTTGAGGGGTGACGCATAAAGCGGTCATTATCTAAAACATGGGGTGGGAGGGCGGCTGCTTACCCAATATACTTCCACAAGTGACTCCACCAGGAGAAGGCTTTTATGCGGTACCTGCCACGAACACAGCAGTGCCAGTGACACATCTTGAAGAGACACTCAGGGAAGAGTGACAGGCTTATACACTCCTCTCAGGGAACTTTCCGCAAATCTCACTACCTTTAAGATGCCCCCATTTAAAAACGCAGCTACCTGTAGAAGAGATGAAATCATAGTGGGCATTGGGAGATTTAGTAAAATTTAGTCAGCAGCTGGATAGGTGTAAGAATTTACCATTGGAGAAGTCCCTGGGAATATGGGAATGCACCAAAGGGCGTGGTTGTATCTGCAGGGAGGAGAGATGGAGAGGTTCTAGAAGCATTGTTCTCTCACTTCCCACTCCTATTCCAGTAGTCCTATGCATGTTACCTCAAGTCAGCTTTCTGGTCTCCACTGTCACACTCAACACCTCATCTGAAAGGACACGTGAAACAATGACAAAAGAGGGAAACACATTGGCCTCTAGTATAGGTAGGAGGCAAGGTTTTCTGACACTTCGTGTATGCATGGAACCAAAAAAATAAAGTGGACACTGGTGTTACATTTAAAATGCTACCTCTGAGAATTGAAGGCTGTTGTACATAATATGCACAAACCACCTTTCTGTTTGTTTGCAAGGCCTCCATTTACAAGTGTGAATGAGGCATATACCCACAATGTCACAGTCTCACATTCTGCTTTAACTTTTTCTGTACCTCTTTTGTATTTAATGTTTAGATTGTCAGAATGGTGAAGAATTTGAAAGGCAGCCCAATAACACTGTCGATAGGTGATGGTGCCAATGATGTTAGTATGATCTTGGAATCCCATGTGGGAATAGGTAAGAACCACCTAATGAGATGGCAGCTGTAAGGTATCAGTATTGCTTGTAGGTAGCATGGTCTTATATTTGAGAGAGAAGTGTTTTGGTTACTCCTCTTGAATTTTAATTTGGGAATGATACTTACTCATTGAATGAAGGTCCTCATCTAACCTGTCCATCCCCAAATTCTATCCGTGGTGGGAATCTAGCAATACCAAGTTAGAGGATATTTTTATATTAGCCAAGTCAAGTGAATTTCCCAAACCTACTGGCAGTGCAATTGATCATTTAGCTCTCACTTTGACAGCGTGCATGAAATTTTATTGATTTTCTGCCCCTGGCCACATCACCTGCTTATGTTGCTGCACTGTATTTGCTGAGATTCTTAACTGTTTGGGACTAAGAAATGATCATTGGTTGGCTGGTTTTCCACATGGCAGTATTTATGGGTGCTTTGGGCTGTAGTGTCAAATTTATATGTTGGCATACAGCAACAGCTTTTTCTACTGCCTGCACCATTTTTTTTCCCATGTCAGGCTGCTGATAGGCAGTACTCCTAACACCCCAGCAAGCCTTCTGTTTTTTTGGAAAGGAAGAACTAATGGTATACAACTCTCAGTTGTACTCATTGGTTATTCAGTGTGGAAATGGCCTAATGCTGCTTAAGTTCATGGAACACTTGGGCTACGACTCTGAGTTTCATTCAGTGAGAGGACTTCACCATCTCATTGCAACTCTTCAGTTTTGAGCTCCTAGACCACAAACCCCAGGTCTCTGAGTTGCTTAAATATAGCCCCTTGTCTAGGGGCATGTACATTTATGCACTTACTAAGTGCCTTTTTTCAGATAAATATTCAGATTTAATTTTTTCCTTAATTTTTGCCTCGTAATGATTAAAACAATGATTCTATTTAATGGTTTTATTTTGTGTTATAAATAATTACCAACTAAGTTTTACTTTTTACTGTAAGACTCATTGTCACTGTTACAGCACTTTTTGCTTAAAAAAAATTTTTAACTATACAAGTGAACTATGCCACACAAACAAGTAGGAAGTGTGACATAACAAATCAGGAAGTTGTTTATTTTATAAAATACTCATAAAGATGTTCTCTGTTTCAGGTATTAAAGGCAAAGAAGGTCGCCAAGCAGCCAGAAATAGCGATTATGCTGTTCCGAAGTTCAAACATTTAAAGAAACTGCTCTTGGCTCACGGACACCTATATTATGTGAGAATAGCACACCTTGTACAGTATTTCTTCTATAAGGTATGGAACAAAATAATCTGTAATTGGACTTACCACCGTCTAACCCAGCAGTGGTTCAACCTAGTCATAGGATTTTCCCTCCCATTTTTCACGGTACTTTTGCTGTCTTAGTACTGAAGTTTGTGGTCTACAGAACATAGGTGATCTGTCTAATGAATCAGAAACTAGAAATTCCTGGGTGCTCCTGGATGGCTCAGTCAGTTAAATGTCTGACTCTTGATTTCAGCTCAGTTCGTGATCTCAGGGTCATGAGATCAAGCCTTGCTTTGGGCTCCGTGCTCAGTGGGGAGTCTGCTTGAGCTTCTCTCCCTCTCCCTTTGTCCCCCCCAGCCCCTACGTGCACACTCTCAAATAAATAATAAATCTTTTTTTAAAAAAAGAAACTAGAAATTCCTTTTCATGCAAGCAATTTGGGATGAAATTTTTAAGTCAACTTTCTTGAAGTGGAGTTTAAATACAATAAAACGTACCCATTAAAAGTGTACAGTTTCATTTTGACAAATGTATTCATCCATGTAACCAATGTCCCAGAAAGTTCCCATGTGCTCCTTCCCAGTCTCTTCTACTTTTCACCAATGACTAATCTGATATATATTGCTATATAATATATAGTGATACTTACAACATACAACATATAAATTTAAGTATAATTTATGCAGTATGCACATTAGAGTTGCCTGTTTTAGAACTTCCTATAAATAAAATCATATGTGCTCTTTTGTGTCTGGCCTATTTCATTAGCGTAATGTTTTCAAGCTTCATCCATGTATTCCAAACTACTCTTTTTAGTAGCAGAGTCCTCTTTTCAGGTGTAATTATACAGGCAAAGCAGATAGAAGCAGAATTGCATTCATTGAGGGATGATGGGTCCAGGGCTGTTTCCTTGCTCAATCTCCTTGTCTTGCCCAGACATTCCTCAGAGCACAATTTGGAGTCCGATGAATATAGTACAAGCCACTCATTTTATGCCTAATGAACCTGGCATACGTGAAGGTGAAGTAACGTCTAAAATATGAAAACCATTTTAAGCCAACATGAGCCAGAACTTGATCTCTTGTCCTGTGTTCTGTTCAGTATAGTTTTTAAAGTTTTTTTTTTTGCTTTTTGTGTTGAAGTAATTTCAGACTTTTTAAAAGTTGCAAAATTAGTGAAATAATTTTCATATGCTCTTTGTCTGCTGTTAACACCTTAGGTAACATAGTTGTCGAGATCCAGAAATTGAAATTAATTGGCACATTATTAACTAGCCTACATGTAGTATTGGAATTTTGCCAAAGGTCCCACTGGTAATCTCTCTGTGGTCCGTTTCAGGCTCGTGATTGCATTTAGTTGTCATACCTCCTTAGTCTTCTTTACACTGGAATACTCCTGTCTTCTTTGTCTCGGTGATCTTAACATTTTGAAGAGCACTGGCCAGTTTGTAGAATGTCCCTCAGTGTGGGTTTGTCTAATGTTTGCTTATCGTGAGAATCGGCACCAATAGCCTAGAAGTAATGTTGTAACGTGCTGAGCGCATCGTATCGGGAGGCATGTGTTGTCAGGATGTCTCACTCAGGATAATGTTAACTTTGATAACTTGATTTACGTGGTGTTTTGGGGGTCTGAAGACCCATCAGCTTTAATCTGTGTCATTTCATTGGAAAAGAGCCTTCTGCTACTAAAATAGATACTTTATTCTGTGAGTTAAAAATCTATTACTATTGTTACTTATTCTCTTACTCAGATTGTCACAAATTTAGCCTGTGTCCTTTCAACATGTCCCCACTGTTTTTTATTTTTTATTTTATAGTGATAAGAATGCCTAACATGAGCTCTGCCCACTGAACAGATTTTGAAACTTACAATACGGTATTGTTAACTGTAGATACAGTGGTGTGCAGCAGAGCTCTAAAACTTGTCTTGCAAAACTAAAACCTTATACCTACTGAGTGTCGACTCCCCATTCTCCTCTTTCCTGCTCCCCAACCTTTTTTGAAGACTTATTTTCTGGTTCCATATGATATTCTAGGCTCATCTTGTATTTTTCCTGCTCTAGTCCTGGATTCAGACATTTCTCCAAGGAACACTGGTTCCTTTTTTTGCAAATGGCATTTAGAAATCAAGATCTGGGTGCCAATTGTGCTCATTGCTGCTGAGCTGCGGTTGGTTCTAGGCCTTGTCAGCGGACAGAGCTAGGAAATATGTATGGGGATACACACAGATCCGTTTGTATCTGTGAATATATGCGTGTGTGCATACACACAACTATGTTGGGCTAGAATCATAGGTAGCAGTATGAACCCAGAATGTGACCTCAGTTTATACTGGTCCTTTCATTCCAGCCAGCACCACAAGGTTTCATTCTGCCCTTTCCCTTTTCCTTACTTTGTAATTCCTTTCTCCAGTGGTGAGAACCCCAGTTCTCATTATCCTCAATGTTGTTTATTTACTTGCTCAATCCTAGAATACTCATAGTTTCAGAATTGCTAACTCATGATCCTGTGAGCAACAAACTAACTTGAATGATATATTTGTTAAGTACTTCTTTTTGTCTTTAGCCTTAGAGTATATAGTCAAAATACTATTTCCAAAGTTACTTTTTTTTCCTTTTCCACCATTTCAGAGTGGCTATGTTATTTATTTGTAGTAGAGTTAGGTTAAGTTTTTGTTTGCACACCATTTTGGTCCTTCCTCTCTAATCCTGATTGATTTTAATTATTTTTTAAATATGTAAAACATTGGCGTGGTTCTCCTCAAGATGAGGTTCTTCTGAGAATCTTGCTTAGTGAGTTAATGCTCTGATCGAAAGGAAAATCGTGCAACAGTGATTTTTTTCTCAAATCCCTCTTGCATATAACTCTTTTTCCAAAATGAAGGTTTTGAGGTCATCTGTAATTATAATCGTACCCACAGAGAGAACCAGTGGTGACATTTTTATGTGACCTGTTCTATATAAATTAAATTGTGCTACATTGTTTTTGGTTTTTGGGTTTTTTGGTGTTTTTTTCCAAGTAATAATCTCTACACCCAGCCTGGGGCCTGAACTCACAACCTCAAGATCAAGAGTCACACGCTCTACCAACCAAGCCAGCCAGGTGCCCCTATGTTGTTTTTATATACTACTGGGGTTTTTTTTTCAATTTTTATATGGAGATACACTTCACATAACAAAATTCACTATCATACACTTAAAGTGTACAATATGGTGTCTTTTGGTGTATTCGCTATGATGAGCAACCATTGCCACTATGTGATTCCAGAACATTTCCATCACCCTGTTGGAAGCCCCAGACTTACTAGCAGTCAGTCCCAAAACATAGTTTTGCACTTTGCCCTTTTCACTTAATAATATATTGTGAACAATTTTCTCACCCAGTTAATTATTCACCTAAAACACAATAATGGTGTGGGATCCCAAACCCCTGTGATTGGACACTGAGGTCATTTCCCCAACAATACCTTGGTTTTCCTTTATCACCAAGCATTAGAGTTCACGTTAGACTGAGCCTGCCTACTCATTTTTGTCTACCAAGGGATTGAATTAAGAACTTTGTTACCAAAGTTCTTAATTCTATCCTAGTTTGTAGGTACATTACCAAGTTTGTGTACAAGTTAAATGATTTAAACCTATATGATGTTTGGGTTTCATGCCCTATATTTCATAGAAGGGAAAGCACAGCGACTGTTTCTGTGTGTCAGTTTTCTGTGATCAATTCTCGGTCTTACTAGCTTTATATTTTCTAAAAGACATACATAACTGTGAGGGGCGCCTGGCTGCTCAGTCAGTATAGCATGCAGCTCTCGATCACAGGGTTGTGAGTTTGAGCCCTACGTTTAGCATGGAGCCTACTTTAAAAAAAAAGTTTAAAAAAAAATACGTAAGTGTTGGGATGCCTGGCTGGCTCAGTCAGTAGAGCGTGTGACTCTTGATCTCGGGATCGTGAGTTTGAGCCCCATGTTGGGTGTAGAGACTACTTAAAAATAAAATCTTAGGGGTGCCTCGGTGGCTCAGTCTTTAAGCGTCGGCCTTTGGCTCAGGTCATGATCCCAGCATCCTGGGATCGAGCCCTGCCTCAGGCTCCCTGCTCAGTGGGGAGCCTGTTTCTCATTCTCTCTTTCGCTGTGTCTCTCTCTGTCAGATAAATAAATAAAATCTTAAAAACTAAACAAATATGTACATACATCAGTGTGAACCCGGGTTTACAGACCTGCTAAGACCCTGTCATCCAGGACCAGCTGGTGTCCAGGCCAAACAGAGACGATGGTGATAGTGATGATTAACCCAGTATGTGTGAGACACTTTGCTGGTTGACAAAAGCACTCTATTTTCTTAGTCAATCCTCATAAATCTCCTGTGAGCAATTACTATTATTTTCATTTAAACTATGTGGGAAGCAGAGCTCAGAGAGAGAGTTTATGAAACTTGCCCGTCCCTCCTCAGCTCCGACGTGGCAGAGCTAGATTCCCACAATAGGTTTATTTACTCTCAGTCGAGGACTCTTTGTCCATCATAGTTAGGGTCTCTCAGGCCTTGGCCTCAGTCATTTAACAGCCCCACTTGGGGACACGTGGTTATTCTCTTACCCCTCGTAGGCGAGCCCATGAAGATTTGCCCTGCGTGTCTGCTGCCTAGCACTCTGATCCCATTCCTGAGGTCTGGTTTGCCTCAAGATTGTGGCCTGCAATTCAAGCACCTACCACCAGATGGAAAGAATGCTCTGTTAAGGAAAACAAAACGCATTAAAATGGCTGTTTACCAGTGGCCAGTAATTAACATATCCCTGTTCCCAGTTTAGGGGATTATTTGTGTAGGTAATGCCCTCTGTCTTCATTAGGATCTCTGTGCCCATTACCATCTTAGTTACTGACTTAGCAGTATTCCTTTTCCACTGCCGCCTTTTATCCCAAGGTCATTTTTAATACTTAGAACCCTCTTTGGCCAGGCTGAAAAGCCTTCCTTCCTCTTACCTTGCCATTGCATCTTCAAATAACAATTGCTTCACTGCTGAAATGCCTCAGTGATGAGTTTTCCTGCCTTCTGTTTCTCCCTTCAATCCACCTTGCATAATTCGGCCAAGTCAGTGTTGGGAAACTGCCACTGTTTAACCTGTCCTCTGGAAACTTCACTCTCCATTGTCTAAGGATTAGTCTGTCTTTTAAGGCACCCCACAGTCTGACCCTGTCCTACCTTGTATGTTTAAAATACATGCACCTTGCCTTGGTTCCTGCTATCAACATATCCTGTCCGTCTTTAACACCTTGTTCAAGTTCTAATTTCCTCATTTATTCAGTCAGCAGATACGTTCGAATGTGTTACCATGTGCCAAACACCGTTGTAAGACCTAAAGATTCATAATGGAATATAACAGGCAAAGTCTCTGTTGTCAGGGGACTTACATTCTAGTGGGAGAGTCAGACCTCCCCTTCCCACAAAGCACCCCCATAATCCCCACTGAGTACTGCCTCATCCAATGTCAGAACACTTTTTAAGTATAGTTCTGCATTCTCCCAAAATTGATGCATACACGTGAGTGTCACCCTTCCAAGAGGTGACCTTGGGAGCTCTGTCACGCTGATGCTGTAGGACTTAATTCAGTACACATGTAGCACTTTTCTTTAGGAACATCCCCCAGAGCCTGTAGTATATTCACCTAAATATCCTCAGCTATGGCAGATTTCATCCTTCAAGGATACATTGGATTTTTAAAAACAGCTTCAAGTCTCCTAGCCTGGTAAATTAGCTAAGTGAGAATGTGTGACAGAAGGAAAGAGACTAGTTTTCTGATTAGCCCAAAAATGGGCTCTTGAAGTGCTACTCAAAGAGAAATCCAGAGACATCATGAACGAGTGACAGCAGCACTCAAATAAGGTCCCATCCTACCCCGATGGATGGCACTCGTTTGAAAATACTAGTTCTGATGATTTTGCCTGAAGACGTTATTTTTTTTTAAGATTTTATTTACTTATTTAAGAGAGAGAGAGAGAGACAGTGAGAGAGGGAACACAAGCGGGGGAGTAGGAGAGGGAGAAGCAGGCTTTCCGCTGGGCAGGGAGCCTGATGCTGGGCTCGATCCCAGGACCCCAGGATCATGACCCAAGCCGAAGGCAACCACCTAACGACTGAGCCACCCAGGCGCTCCATAATTTCAGTATTTATAGTCCTACCTAGTGGCTTTTACTGTTTTATGAATTCTCAACATGTATTTTTTTCCTGTTTGTTTTTAGTACTCCCAATTAAATAAGTCCCTTAGGAGTAAGAAGCTTTGTTCTTTGGTTTTTTGTATTACCCACAATACCATCTTTGCATATAATAGGTGATCAATAATAATATGCCAATTATTTGATGAGGTAGTAATAAAGACAGTAAAGCATTAGTTGATACTGTTAGTGTCAGCATACACTGTAGCAATATCCTGGCTGTTCATTGGCATTAATTGACTTTAATTATACACTTTGAGCTTTATGTCAGTCTACCTTATGTAGATTTTGCAAATCAAATTGGCATTTAAGGGGTAATACCTAAATGTTTGTATTTGTATGAGCTCATTTCTTCCCTCAAGGAAGAATAGCAAGAGGTTCTCATAAAGTGAGATCCTCTTTCTGCTTGGTAAGGCAAAAGTTGGTATTAATAGGAGTTAATCGTTAGTCTTTGAGTTGTTTGTCTACAACTCTAATAGAGATTTATTGTGTTCTGATATTAGAAGACTTGGGATTGACTGTAGACTGTTTGGAGTACAATATCCTGTGTGAAGAAAGTTCAAGTGAAAACATTAACTCTTTTTTATATTTTTTTTCCAGAACCTTTGTTTCATTTTGCCACAATTTTTGTACCAGTTCTTCTGTGGATTCTCACAACAGGTTTGTTTCCCTAATTATTTGTTATAATATACTTTACACTGGCTCTTAATAAATTACCTTTTTATGTATTGGATTCTAGAGATGAGAGAGGTATGTTCAAAGTAAAAGAATTTTATTTTTTTTATCTTTTGGTTCAGCTGTTGATCCTCTTGCTCTGGTTTTTGACAATAGCAAATGTTTATGTCTTTGCTTTAGTGATGTTCTTATTATTACTTTCTTCTTTTTTTTTTTTTCCAAAGGTTTTATTTATTTATTTGTCAGAGAGAGAGAGAGAGAGTAAGAGAGCATAAGCAGGCAGAGGGGCAGGCAGAGGCAGAGGGAGAAGCAGGCTCCCCACCAAGCAAGGAGCCCAATGTGGGACTCGATCCCAGGACCCTGGGATCATGACCTGAGCTGAAGGCACCCGCTTAACAAACTGAGCCACTCAGGCGTCCCTATTACTTTCTTCTTGAAAGTTATTTGGTACCTCCTGTTGGAGTTGAGATAACCTTCAGAGTACTTCTTTTAATCAATGTAAACCATGTTTTCCAATAATCCTAATATGGTGTAGTTTAATATTTCACCAAATAAAATCACACCTTTGCAGTTTCTCAGGTTGATTTTCTAGAAAAATGTTGCGCTTTCGACAGGCCAAGAAGCTGTGATCCCTGGATAGATCCTTGGATTATTTGAGCAACTCTACATTTTTTGTCCTTTATTGTTTTCTGAGCATCTATTCTTACATAAATAGGCTATGTATTATTTTGATGCACAAGTGGTGGGATGGGCTTGCACATTGATAGCTTTAACAACTAAAACGGATCTTGTGTTGCTTCTAATGGAAGTATAGCCCAGTACGGGAGCTGTAATGCTCAACGACTGAGAAATTTTGTAGTTAATCTGTGAGCAGTTCAGTGATTTTGCCATGCTGAGCTATTGGTAACATCACCACAGTCATTAGAGACCGAGTTTCTAAATTTCAAGACATGCTTCATTCTCCTGCGAGGGGGGGATTTTTTTTCCTAATTTCTTGGCAGTATTTTTAAGACAGTGTGTTCTTCTGAATGGGAAGTGACTGCTCTCTTTCCCTAGAACTTGCCTCTTCCTTTGATGTGCTCCCTCTTACGTCAGTGCTGTGTCGTCAAGCCCGTGGTGCCACTTCAGCAGGTTGCTTTATGGATTAATCACCTACCAGCTGTAGGAAGTGCCATCAGCCTTCTTGTATGCAAAACTAACCGTCTTAGTTACAGAGAGTTTTCTAAATTCTGTTGAATCTGCTTTGAACATTCAGATTACTACTGGTCAAATGTTTCAAATTCCTCACTTGCGTGGATGAGTGCAAGTATTAAAAAGACATTTCAGGGGTGCTTGGGTGACTCAGTCAGTTAAGCATCTGCTTTTGGCTCAGGTCGTGATCCCAGGGTCCTGGGACCAAGCCCCGTATCGGGCTCCCTGCTCAATGGGAAGTCTGCTTCTCCCTCTCCCATTCCCCCTGCTTGTACTTTCTCTCTCTCTCTCTCTCTCTCTCTCTGTCAAATAAATAAAATCTTAAAAAAATAAGAAGACACTTAAAATTTTGTAGCAAAGTGCTAAAGGGAAATTGGCTTAATCTGGTTAAAACGTTTTTAATTTGAAAGGAGTGTGTTTACAAGTTGTATGAAGAAAGGACTTATTCCTTCTAAAGCCAGCTGAGACTCAGACCCTAGTCTGTCTGGGGTCTGCTTAGGTTACCTTAGCAGTTGAGGTTTCCATAGGAGTTGGTCTTTGGCTTCCTCAGTTGCTCAGACGGCAGGTTCATTCATTTAAGGACTATCTCTTGAGTGCCTGCTGTATGCCAGGCTAAGTGCTGGGGGTATAACAGTGATCGAAACAAAGTCTTACCCTGCGGAGCTTGCAGTATAGTGTTGGGGGAGAGACTGCAATCATACCAATGTCAGGTACTGATACAGGCTCTGAAGGAAGAAGTGAAGCATTATAAACTGGTAGAGTATGAATGCAAAAGTCTGCTATTTTAGAGATGATCTAGAAAGTTCTCTCTAAGGTGACATTTGGGTAGAGATCTGAAGGAGGGGAGAGGGGGAGCTGTCAGACATCTTAGAGAAAAAGTATATCAGGTAAAAAGGTTTTTCTGAAGTGGTGGTATGATGTACAATATCACTGTTTTTTACTTTGGCTTCGTGCTAGTGCTGGATGTAGCAAGCATTATTGTAAATACGTTTACAGGACATACAGGTAGTGAGCCTTTTTCAACTCAAGTCCACATCACATGTTCTCTCCAACCCTGGAAATTGGAGTGCAAGCTACAGAGAATATAGAAATGGGACCAGGATTCAGATTCTTTAAGCAAAAAGCAACTCTTTCTTTAGCAAAGCTAGGAGAGTACTGGTCTTTTTCCCATGCGAAAAGAAAACATTTGTAGCAGGTTTAATCAGAAACTATTATCAACTAAACCTGTTGTTTATTTTGAGGACAGTCTGTCTCCTAATTATGCATCTAAGAATTAAAATTATCTCTCATGTAACATCAAAGTACCATAGTGGAACAAAAGTAGATTGATGCTTCTTTTGTTTGAATGAAATTCAAAACTAAATTACTCACCAGGCAATCTTTTTGTTCGTTTGTTTGTTGTTTTCAATTTTTTGGTTAGTGAAAATGGGGTAGTTGCCAATGAAAATATAGCATCGTGTGCCAACAAACTAATCCTCTCCCTTGAAAATTAAAAAGAACAAAACACCTATTTGGGGGTTCTTTTCAATTGTAGATAATTTTTCCTGAGTTTTAATCTTTGTGGAGGAGTTAGGCTGGTGGAGGAGTAGGGGGACCCAAGCATGTCTTGTCCCTTGAACACAGCTACATAGTTATCAAATCATTCTGAATATCCAAGAAATCAAGCGGAGGTCTGAGAGAACAAAAACTGTAAGTCTACAAGTAGAAAAGCAACCGACTTTTGGAAGGTAGGAGGTGCGGAGAGTTGAACTGGGGGAGATATAGCTGTGGATACAGTGGTGGGGAGGGAGCCTGTTTACGGAGGCTGCCGCAAATTATCATAAGCAGTGGAGTGCAAAAATCGGAACTTTTAGAAGTCTGCTACAGTGGGGGATGTGCCCAGCTTAAAGGTGCTCAGGTGGCAGAGCAGGGTGGAATCCCAGGAGTGACACCGTGGTCTCAGGATCGCCTGGGTCGCAAGAACAGGTGGCACTGTTCCCAGGGATAGGAACATGGGATACCTGGGTGGCTCAGTCGTTAGGCATCTGCCTTCAGTTCAGGTCATAATCCCAGGGTGCTAGGATCAAGCCCCACATCAGGCTCCCTGCTCGGCGGGAAACCTGCTTCTCCCTCTCCCACTCCCCGCTGCTTGTGTTCCCTCACTGTGTCTCTCTCTGTCAAATAAATAAAATCTAAAGAAAAAAAAAAAGGAACATGGAAGCCAGCTGAGAACAGTGAGTCTTGGTGCCAGCTTTCTGCTCTGTTTTGCCATAAACTACGAACTCCTGCACGGTGGTGACCACTCTCCTGGCAGGGGCTGGCAAACCAGCAAAAGTGTGGCAAGAACCTCCCCCAGAACAGTGCTCGTCTGCACTGTGGTAGTCCCTAAAATTTGGAGTTTTGAAACTCAGTCATGCGCCTGAGATTAAAGATAAAAAAGCTCAGACACAGACCAGTTGAACGCAGGGTTCTGACAGAAATCAGGGACACAGGAGTGATTGACTGCTCTTCTCTGAGGGCTCACTGAGGAGTGGGGGGCAGGAACTTTCAAATCTGGAGCTAGTGGTCCACCACCACCATATTCCCACCCATCAGTGCTGAAAGCCTTCCGGGAGCAAAATAGCACCACCTAGTGGACTCTGGAGCTGCTTACACCAAGCCCTGCCACCCTGAGCCCTGGAGGTGCATTTCCACTAGGACAAGTGCACCTGAGAATCATCCCAACAGGCTGCTCCCCCAGAAGACCAGCACAAACAACGTGCTCACACGGAGTTGACTGAGCATAGAGTGCTGCAAGCCTCAGTTCTAGGGGAAAATAGGATCTTGCTTTTTACTTTTATTATTTTTTTATTTTTTCATTTATTGTCTTATTTTTTCAATTCATTTTTTAAAACTTTTTATTAATTTTTAAAACTTTTATTTATATATACTTTACATTTTTGTATTTGTTTATTTATTTAATTTTGGGATCTAGATTCTTTTAACAAGCAGACTAAAACGCACCCAGGATCTGGGTTTTGGGGGAGAATCTTAGGTTTTGGGGGGGTTTTCCTTTTTTTGTGTGTGAAGGGTTTTTTTGTTTCCTTTCTTCTTTTCTGGACGAGATGGAGAAATTCACCCCAAAAGAAAGAACAGGAAGTGGAACTCAGGGCTAGGGATTTAATAAATACAAATATAAATAAGATGTCTGAACTAGAATTTTAAAAAACAATTATAAAATACTAGCTGGGATTGCAAAAAGCATAGAAGAAACTAGAGAATCCCTTACTGTGGAGATAAAAGAACTTAAATCTAGTCAGGCCAAAATTAAAAATGCTATAACTGAGGTGCAATCCCAAGTGGAGGCCATAAGAATGAGGATGGATGAAGCAGAGGAGTGAATCAGTGATAAAGAAAATAAAATTATTGAAAATAATGAAGCTGAAAAGAAGAGGGAAAGAAAGGTAATGAACCACAAAGACAGGCTTAGGGAACTAAGTGACTTATTAAAACATAATGTTCATATCATAGGAGTCCCAGAAGATGAAGAGAGAGAAAAAGGGGCAGACGGTTTATTCAAGTAAATTATAGCTGAACACTTCCTAATTTGGGGAAGGACACAGACATCAGTGTCCAACAATCACAGAGAACTCCCATTAAATTCAACAAAAGCTGACCATCGCTAAGGCACGTCATAATCAAATTCACAAAATAGAGACAAGGAAAGAATCCTGAAAGCAGCGAGGGTAGGAGGATAAAAGTCCACCCACAAGGGAAGACAGATCAGGTTTACAGCACATCTGTCCACAGAAACTTGGCAGGCTAGAAAGGAGTGGCAGGATATATTCAACATGCTGAATGGGAAAAATATGCAGCCAAGAATTCTCGATCCAGCAAGCCTGTCATTCAGAATAGAAGGAGAGAGAAATTATTTCCCAGGCGAACAGAAACTAAAGGAGTTTGTGACCACTAAATCAGCCCTGCAAGAAATTTTAAGGGTGACTCATTGAGTGGAGGGGAAAAAAAAAGACCAAAATCAACAAAGACTAGAAAGGACCAGAGAACATCACCAGAAGCACCACCATAGGTAACACAATGGCACTAAACTCACTCTGAATGTAAGTGGACTAAGTGCTCCAATCAAAATAAGGGTATCAGAATGGATAAAAAATAAGATCCATCTATATGCTACCTACAAGAAACTCATGTTAGACCTAAAGACACCTGAAGATTCAAAGTGAAGGGATGGGGGCATCTGGGTGGCTGAGTTGGTTAAGCATCTGACTCTTGATTTCAGCCCAGGTCATGATTTCAGGGTCATGAGATCAAGCCCCATATCGGGCTCTGCACTGGGCATGGAGCCGGCTTAAGATTCTTTCTCGGAAAAAAAAAGATTGTCCCTCTCCCTATGCCCCGGCCCCTCCCCGCCTCCTCCCCCATTCTCTCCTCTCCCCCTACTCTCTCACTCTCTCAAAAAAAAAAAAAAAAAGAAAAGGAAAGTGGGGAGATGGAGAACCATCTGTCATGCTAACGGACGTCAAAAGAAAGCCAGAGTAGCCATACTTATATCAGATGAACTAGATTTTTTTTAAGATTTATTTATGTATTTATCTTAGCGAATGAGAGAGAGTATGGCAGGGTAGAGGAGAGAGTCCCAAGTGGACTCTCTGCTAATCACTGAACCCAACACAGGGCTCAGTCTCACGACCCTGAGATCATAACCCAAGCCGAAACCAAGAGTCAGACACTTAACCAACTTCACCACCCAGGTGGCCCAGACAAACTAGATTTTAAAACAAAGACTGTAACAAGAGATGGAAAAGGGCATTATATCATAATTAAGGGGTCTATCCATCAAGAAGATCTAACGATTGTAAATATGCCCCCAACTTGTGAAAACCCAAATATATAAATCAATTAATAACAAATATAAAGAAACTCATTGACAGTAATACATTAATAGTAGGGGACTTAGCACCCAACTCAGAGCAATGGACAGATCGTCTAAGCAGAAAATCAAGAAACAAGCAATGGCTTTGAATGACATCCTGGACCAGGTGGGCTTAACAGATATAGTCAGAACATTTTATCCTAAAGCAACAGAATACACATCCTTTTTGAGTGCACATGGAACATTCTCCAGAATAGATCACATACTGGGTCACAAAACAGGCCTCAGAAAGTACAAAAAGATTGAGATCATACCATGCATATTTTCAGACCACAATGCTATGAAACTTGAAGTCAACCACAAGAAAATATTTGGAAGGACTACAAATACACGGAGGTTAAAGAACATCCTACGAAAGAATGAATGGGTCAACCAGGAAATTAAAGAAGAAATTTTGAAAAATACGTGGAAGCAAAACCTTTGGGATGTAGCAAAGGCCATCCTAAGAGGGAAGTATATTGCCAAAGAGGCCCACCTCAAGAAGCAAGAGAAGTCGCAAATACACAACCTAACCTTACACCTAAAGGAGCTGGAAAAGGAACAGCAAATAAAGCCTAAAGACAGCAAAAGATGAGAACTAATAAAAATTACAGCAGAAAGAAATGATATAGAAACAAACAAGAAACAAAAAACCAGAACAGATTAATGAAACCAACATGAGGAACAGTGGAGTCTCTCGGGAAGAGAGGATTAGAAAAACCTTAGATTTGGGCTTGGGACGCCTGACTGGCTCCGTCAATAGAGTGTGCAACTCTTAATCCCGAGGTCGTGAGTTCGAGCCCTGTGTTGAGTGTAGAGATTACTTAAAAATAAAATCCTTTAAAAAAAAAAAAAGATTTGGGGGACGCCTGGGTGGCTCAGTTGGTTAAGCGGCTGCCTTTGGCTCAGGTCATGATCCCAGGGTCCTGGGATCGAGTCCCACGTCGGGCTCCTTGCTCGGCAGGGAGCCTGCTTCTCCCTCTGCCTCTGCCTGCCACTGTGCCTGCTTGTGCTCTCTCTCTCTCTCTGACAAATAAATAAATTTAAAAACAAAAAAGATTTGGGCTTAAATTAGGTCATTTGGGAAAAAGTTTAAGATGGGGGTGCTTGCTGTAGTTTGGGTGCTGTCAGTAAGTGGGGGTGATTTTATGACTAAGCATTTCAGTGCATCTTACCAGGAGGATTGAAGACTAGGAGGCTACCATTGTCATTGGTCAAGAAACAGCAGTCACCCCTATTCGCCAGAACAGGGATATCGGTTAATGTGATTTGGACAATATTCATATTCTGTGTTCAGCATGATTATGGAGTGGTCATGTTCTTGTCGTGATCCATTGTAGTGACAGGATAGCCTTATTTGATGATGATGTCCAATGAAAGTGTTCGTGTTTGACAGGAGAACACCAGTGCCTAGCTTGTGAGTGCCCAGGACAGCTTCTAGAAGTCAGCTTCTAGATGCTTTTCTCAGGCTATGCCATAAAATAAATAAATTAAATATATATATATATATATATATATATATATATACATATATATATATATATATCCCTGCCCATGTAGAGCTTGAATTGTAGTGTGAAGAGAGACAGTAAAAATAATAAATGTATAACATAAGATAAAAGGTGATTAGGGGCGCCTTCAGCTCAGGTCGGGATCTCAGGGGCCTAGGATGGAGCCCCCTTTTGGGTTCCCTGCTCAGCGGGGAGTCTGCTTCTCCCTCTCCCTCTGCCCCTCCCCCCCAGCTCATGCACATGCACTCATTTTCTCTCTCAAATAAGTAAGTAAAATGTTTACATAAAATAAAAGGTGGTTAGTACTATAGGAAAATAAAAAAACATAACAGGGGAAATGTGTCCGCAAGAAAGGGAGTGGCAAGTTAAATTAAGGTTGGTATCTCTGAGAAGGTGGCATTTGAGCTGATATTTGTGAGCGAGGGAGTAATGTATGAGGCCGTCTAAAGGAAGCGTTCCTTATGCTCCACACGGAAGTGAGACCATATGATAATTGACTCTCTCCGCAAATCGGAGGGGCGATGAACCATGAGAGACTGAACTCTGAGCAACAGACTGAGGGTTTTGGAGGGGTGGGGGTGGGGGGGTGGGTGAGCCTGGTGTGGTGGGTATTGAGGAGGGCATGTATTGCATGGAGCACTAGGTGCAGTACATGAACAATGAATCTTGGAACACTGAAAAAATAAAATAAAAGTATTTGGGGAAAAAAAAATAAAGAAAGAAAGTGTTCCAGGCAGGGGCAACAGCCAGTTTAAAGGAAGCCCTAAATCAGGAGTGTGCCTGACATGTTGGAGGTACAGTGAGGAAGGCATTGCTGCGGGAGTGGAATGAGCAAGGAGCAGGAGAGATCTAAGAGATTAGGCCAGAGAGATAGAAGAAGCCAGATCAAGTGGAACTAGATAGCCACTCCTTTGTAGGAAGCTTTTTTTTTTTTTTTTTTAACTTTCAGAGATAAAGGAATCCACGGCAGAGTTTGAACAAAACAGTGACTTGATTTCACTTCCTTTCTGACAGAACTATTCGGGCCATTGTGTGGGCTGTAGATCAAGGGGAGAAGTAGGGAGCCATTTAGGAAGCTTGCACAGTGGCGACTGGAGGTGCTGAGAAGTGATCTGGTTCTGAATGTATTTGAAGGTGGAGCCAGTAAACATTTAACTGATTGAATGTGGGTGTGAAAAACAGAAGCGTCAAGGGTGAATCCAAGATTTTGGTTCTGCTTGATCACCAAAATTTAGTTGCCCTTTCCTGAGATGGGGAACTCTTCAGGAGGAGCTGGTTTGAGCCAAGGGTGGGTCAGGAGTTTAGTTCTGGATGTAGGTTTGAAATCTATTTCCAAAAGATAACAAGCGGGTAACTGGATACGTGGGGACAGGTCTGGGCCAGAGATAAATACTTGGGAATGTTCAGTGAATGGATGGTATTAAAACATGGAACTGGTGAGATGACCTAGAGAGTGAGTATGAAGTTCCAAACACTGAGTGCTGGAACATTCCAACAGAGGGCTCAGGCAGAATAGGAGACTAAGAAGAAATGGCTAGTGAGGTAGGAGAATCACTAATTTCAAAATATTTCCTGAGCACCCAGGCGGTGCAAGGCACCAAGATAGATACTTGGGTTGCAACAGTGTGAGGGCTCTTCACTGAGGGAGAGAACGTAGGAGAAAACAGATTTAAGGGGAAAGTTAATGAGTTTGGTTTTAGACATTCTGAGTTGCAGATGCCTATGGGACAGCCAGCAGAAAGGTGGAAATTTTGGTTAGGAGCCTAGGGAAGTCATGCCTGTGTACATATTTTTAGCTTTGTTTGTGCAAAGACATTTATTTAATCCTTAGTAAATGGCCACATTCAAGATCATGAATAGTGCCTCGAGAAGGTGATAGTGATACTTAAAACTATGTAAAATATTAATAACAACAAAGCCACTATGACACAGGCAGGCCACTGCCTATGCTTAGTGTCCCTGAGGGGTTCCAGGCTTATATTTAATTGGTCTTTGTTCACTGAAAAATCTTTTCAAAATATATTAGTAAGTATTTGTTAGAAATAGACCTTATAGCATGTATACAGTCTGAGTAAGATCCCGTGGAAAGAGAGGATATGTTAATATGATACATCACAATATGTTAATTTCTTTTCTATAGTTATCAGTGAGAGTGACCGCATTTATAGACTTCTTTTGCTAGGACAACAAACGTGAAAGGAAACTGTGTTGTTTCAGCTTGTGATTTTTCCAAACACCTACGTTTTTTCTTCTGCTGTTTGTCTTTTCAGCCACTGTATGATGCTGCTTACCTTACAATGTACAACATCTGCTTCACATCCTTACCCATCCTGGCCTACAGTCTCCTGGAACAGCACATCAACATTGACACTCTGACCTCAGATCCCCGGCTGTATATGTAAGTAGCACATGTGGTTAAAAACCACTTCAGACTTTCAGAATCGTGGCTTTCGTTTCATCCATGGGTAGGAAGAACAAAGCTGCCCACCTGATTCGATAACATGGTTCTATTCTGAATTTGTAGCTACTTAAACCACACCATTCAATAGGAAAATGGTATATGTCCTAGATGTAGGACCTGTCCATGAATGTGTGTGAACCATCTAGTTCAAAATCACTAATTCCTAAAACAGGAATCTACATTGTTTTAGAGTTCTGGAGTCTCATAGGAAGACACACTATTTTAACTACCAAGAAAAAAAAAAAGGCCACACACAAAGATTTATAGTGTTGATTCCTACCTATAATGGGTTGAACTGATACTGTGTTAGACTTTCTCTTTTATTTTTTTAAAATTTTATTTATTTATTTTAGAGAGAGTGTGCACACAAGTGAGTGAGGGCAGGGGCGGAGGGGGAGGGAGAGAATCCGAAGCAGACTCAGTGAGTGTGGAGCCCAACTCGGGGCTCGATCTCATGACCCCAAGATCACGACCTGAGCCAAAACCAGAAGTTTGTTGCTTAACCAACTGAGCCACCCAGGTGCTCATAGACTTTAACTGCCCTAGAAGCAGAGCCTCCTCTACTTCGTTAACGCCATTCTAAAACTGTATTACTGGGGCGCCTGAGTGGCTCAGTCACTACGTGTCTGCCTCCAGCTCAGGTCACGATCCCATCTCCCTGCTCAGCAGGGAGCCTGCTTCTCCTCTCCAGCTCCCCTTGCTTGTGTTCCCTCTCTCTCTGTCTCTGTCAAATAAATAAATAAAATCTTTTTTAAAAAATAAATAAGTAAGACTTGATTGCTGAAGAAAATAATTAACTCATTAAGCCATTATATCCATTTTGTGTCCATTGTAAATGGATGCTTTTCTCTATGGATGGGGTACTTGGCCAGTTGCTTAACATATGATTTAATTGCGTTTTTATAAGTTAAGCCTGCTCCTAAGGATGAAGATGGTAATTTATAGCAGATGATAAACATCGCTTAATAGTGGATAGCAAATGCAATGCAGAGACTCAGGTGGTTTATTTGTATGAAGTGAAGGTGCACAAATTTAAGGGATTTCTTTAACCAGTGTGACTCATAAAACTTACATGTAGTAATTGTTAGACTTAACCAGCTTTATAAAATTTGTCTTTATTTTAAAGATGGAAAAACCGAGATTTCAAACATGCACAGTAGTAGCAAAAATACTATTAATAGAGTGAACTTCCCTATCCTCACTACTCAGCTTCAACAGTGATCAGTCCAGGGTCTGTCCTATTTCATGAATAATCCTATTTGCTCTATTACAGACTTATTTTTTGATAAATACAAACATTATATAAAATAGCTATTTCAGTAAGTATCTTTTAAAGATAAGGACCTAAAAAAAATAACAGTACCAAACATTATATAAAACAGTTACTTCAAGGGCACCTGGGTGGCTCAGTGGGTTAAAGCCTCTGCCTTCGGCTCAGGTCATGATCTCAGGGTCCTGGGATCGAGCCCCACATCGGGCTCTGCTCAGCAGGTAGCCTGTTTCCCCTCTCTCTCTGCCTGCCTCTCTGCCTCTTGTAATCTCTCTCTCTGTCAAATAAATAAAATCTTAAAAAAAAAAAAAAAAAAAACAAAAAACCAGTTACTTCAGTAAGTATCTCTTAAAGAAAAGGACTTAAAAAAAACAACAGTACCTTATCATACCTAAAACTTTAACAAGTCCATAATATCATACATCCAGTCAAGGTTCAGATTTCTCCAGTTGACTCATTTCTTTTTTTTTTTTTTTTTAAGATTTTTTATTTATTCATTTGGGAGAGAGAGCGTGAATGGTGGGGAGGGGCAAAGGGAGAGGGAGAAGCAGACTCCCCGCTGAGCAGGGAGCCCAACGTGGGACTTGATCCCAGGACCCAGAGGTCATGACCTGAGCTGAAGGCAGATTCTTAACCATCTGAGCCACCCAGGCACCCCCAAGTTGACTCATTTCTTTTTATAACATGCTTGTTTGAATCAGAATGTAAGGTCCATATGTTGTAGTTAGTTAATACGCTTCTTGAGTCTGTTTTAACCTGTAGGTTAACCTGGCAATTTATTTGTTGACAAAACTCGGTCATTTATCTTGTAGCATTTACCCCAATCTGGAGTTTGCTGATTGCATCCTTCTGGCGTTAACATGTTCTGCTTTTCCCTGCATTTGTGGCAAGGGGATAGTTAGATCTAGAGAGGAATCATAGAAGCCCTGGGAGAAATCTCACAGAACATCAGCTCCCATGCTCTCTTTTTTTAAATGAGGAACCAGGGCCCAGAAATGACTGACCTAAGGACACATGGTATAACTAGCGGCCAGATCAAGATCAGAATTTAGTCTGCCTGATGACTAGCCCCGTGAGCTTTCCAGCTGCCTAGAGGTTTTCAAACTCTGAGCAGCAGCGTTTGTCTCCAGACAAAACTAAAGTCAAGTCTCCTAGTGCGGCTGCTCCGGCTGCAGTAGGATTTGGGCGGCAGCGAGCAGAATCCCTCCCATTCGGTCCCACCAAGAGCTCCAGCCACTAACTGTGTGACTTTGTCACGTGTGTCAGTTTCACCTTCAGTAAAATATGGGTAACAGTAGCAGCCAATCCCGGTATTCTTGTGAGGATTAAATGAGTGACTGCATGTAAAACAATTGAAAACAGTCCCTGGCACAGAGTTTTCAATTAGATGGGCGCTATTCATCTTATTCTAACGCCCTCCTCCACATAACTTCAGGGCTGAGCTGAGGGCTTTCATACATCAAGACTGTTGAAAACCTGAAGAAAGTTGTTGGGTACCAGTTATCTTAAGGGTGACCATGAAGTCTGAGTTAGCGAACTATGGGTGTAGGTCACAGATGATTCAGTGAATTTTCCAGAGAGAGTATACTTGCTCCGCCCGCGGAAACAAAAGCCATGGAGACACGGATCTCAGTTCCCATTATTCCTTTGGAATCATGAAGCCCTGGTCATCCTGTGTGGCCCTCTCTGCGGCCGTAGCACTCAGTATCATGGCTGGCATCGTGTGGCATACTACAGATTTCACCCGCAGGGACAAAGTGACTCAGGCGCTTCCCAAATATTGTGACATGAAACGATCTATTCGGATGTTTTCGTGCTTTTAAGAGAAATTTAAATAGTAAACCATCGTTCCTCTATAGAGGGAAGAGGCGTAGTTTGTTTCTCCTACCGCTTTAAAAGACGAAAGAAAGCTTCCGCTACACCTGCCACTTCCATCATAGGGAGGCACGCAGGCCTGTGCGGCGGGGTGGCTGCCCCTCAAATCTTCATTTTCTCTCCTGTTCTCCTTCATGGCGACTCTCATACTCTGAGTTTCCAACAGCTTTCTCATTCATTTGAGTGCAGCTAGAAAGCCTCGCATATCACCCAACATACCATAACCCCCTGCCCCTCTTCCCACGGTGTGGAAGGTAGCTCCCAGAGACGGTCTAGAAAGACAGGATCCATGCCTGCCTCAGCAAATTCAGTGACTCACAAAAGCCTCATGGGCCGGCGGCCACTGGGCTCTCACTGCAAGAATCTTCCGGAAGGTGCTTTCCCTGTGGCTCCCAGCTGCCTTGAGCAGGTGCCTTACGGTGTGGGGGAGAGCTTGCTTCTGAGAAGCAGCCACCTCTTTCCTTCTGCAATTTTTCTGGGACAAACAGCAGCATTTTGCATTATGCATCCCCTGAATTTCAAATTCCTTCCTGCTCCTGGAGATCCGAGTACATAAAAGTTACATAACTGCCATGTTTTCAGAAACCGCCACAGTGCTCAATACCAAGTGAACAAGGATCATTTGCATTTATATCATAAATATGTTTCTTATTCAATAAAGACAAGAGACCGACATCCCGTATAGTATTGGCAATGGTGTGCTGTGTGAGTGCTGGGCTACCTTTTGATCAGTGTTAAGAGTAGCTTGAGGGGCGCCTAGGTGGCTCAGTCGGTTAAGCGATCGACTCTTGATTTCACCTCTGGGTCATGATCTCAGGATTGTGAGATCGAGCCCCACATCGGGCTCCTCGCTAAGCATGGAGTCTGCTTAAGATGCTCTCTCTCCCTCTTCCCCCTGCCGCACTCTCTCTTTCTTTAAAAAAAAAAAAAAAAAAAAAAAGAGCAATTTGAAATAGAAGCCAAAAGAATTCCTTGCACAAACCCATCTTCTTCTTTCTGTAGCTCTGCTCCATTAGAATGAGTAGCCATATTTAACACTCTGACTTGTGCCAAGAAGATTGTGTTATTTTCACAGATTTTAAAGTTTTGATCCACCTACCATTTATGAAAACATGACTATACAGCTTGAAACATTATTTGACCTAATTGAAAAACTATAAAGGGTACCCTGAGACCTAAAAAAGGTTACATTCCCAAGAAGAAATCTTGATTAAAAGAAATACCTTAGCAACTGTAGTTGGAAAAGCCGTGGTAGTTCGGTTGAGAGCATGCATATGGCTTGAGGTCGGGTCCATCTATGACTGTAAGCCAGCGTGTCCTCTCACTAACTGAATGAACTCAGGCATGCTCCTACACTAGTGTTGCTAAATTTACCGCACATTAGAGTCCCCTGGGGAGCTTCAAAAATACCCCAAAGCCCAGGTTACATCTCATACCAGTTAAATCAGAATGGGGGTGGGAGTCAGGCATCGGCGTTTTTAAAGATCCCCAAGTGATTCCAGTGTGCATCATAGTTTAGGAACCATTATGATATGTCTTTGGGGGCTCATTATTTGTAAATGGGACTGACAAAAATACCTTCCTCGTATGGTTTTTATGTGGGTAAAAATGGGCAATATATATTAAACTCTTAACCCAGTTTACTGACATTTAAGAAGTACTCAGTAAGTAGGACCTGATTATTTTTGATGATGTTATTGTTGTCGGTGGCCAGGATTTTAAACTTAGTGCTTTGACTGTTTACTTAGTGCCTCAGAGGCAATTGCACAGAGATGAACTTGTGGCTCAGGATGGCCCTCCAGTCCCTCGGGGATGTCTCGCTTCATTATAACAGGGTCACACCTGTGTGCACTTTTGGCAGTTCACCGGGTCTTTAAATAGACAGCCTACAGAGATTCATTAACCTGTAGTTTCTTTTTCCATTTCTCAATAGGAAAATTTCTGGCAATGCCATGCTACAGTTGGGACCCTTCTTATACTGGACATTTCTAGCTGCATTTGAAGGGACAGTGTTCTTCTTTGGGACTTACTTTCTTTTTCAGACTTCGTCCTTAGGAGAAAATGCAAAGGTAAAAAAAAAAAATTCATTACATCTTGGTATTGTAAGCATGGCTTATTCTTTTTTATTCTTTTTCTATAGGCATTGGATTTCTCATACACATAATCTCTCTGTAATCATTTTGCAAACTTTTTCTTGAGGTACACTATTTAGTTCTTAGAACTTTTTTAGAACAATGGAAGTATTGAAGTAAGAAACCACTTCCCGTGTGCATGGCCAACTAGAGAGCTTATGTGCAAATCTTCTAGAAGCTTAACTTGGCTGTAATTTTTTAATAGATGAACAGAGTTCTTAGGACTTCAGAATTTAGACCCCTATACTTTTACTTTTTTTTTTTTTTTAAGTAAACTCTACCCCCCAACGTGGGGCTTGAATTCAGGACCCCAAGATGAAGAGTCGCATGATCTACTGACTGAGCCAGTCAGGCACCCCAAGACTTTTCCTGTTTTAAAAGTCTGGCCCCACTCACTTCCTATTCCTTCCTATTCCTTTCGTGCTTGGAGTTGAAGGGCGTAGCTACCGTATCTTTGCAGTGTTTGCCCGATAGTTAAAGGGATAGAATTCCCTTCTCTTCCTCCTTCCCTTCCACATGGGAGCATAGTGTTTTCCAGAAAAACTACACTCACCCTATTAGTGCCTTCCTAGCAACCGACTGCATAAGTCAGCACCTGCACTGGGATGATTTTCTCCCTGGCTGTGTCCTGGGAGAGCCCCGCTGACAGGGGAGGTCTTGCCAAGGCCACACCGTGAGACTCGAGCCAACCACTTCATCCATGCTTTTACTACGTTCCTTCTTTGCTATTTCTGGGCTTCCTGTTTAATAGTTACTCATTCTTCATCATTATAACGTGAAGCAAAGCTAAGGTTCAAGAGTAATTTAGAGTACAATAACTCTGTCCAGAAGCTACACAGTCAACATCTGTTACAGAAGTAATGGGCCCAATGATTGTGACTGATACTTTAAAATTAGGTACCACAGTCTAAAACCTTTCTAATTTGGACTAACACAAGTTAGTTTAATATGGATCCCTTAAAATTATTAATCTCTGGGGGCACCTGGTTGACTCAGTCAGTAGAGCATGTGACTCTTGATCTCGGGGTCGTGAGTTCGAGCCCCACATTGGGCATAGAGGTTACTTTAAAAATTTCTAAGTATTAATCACTGAGTAACTGTGGAGGAAATACAGCTGTAGTCTTTAGAGTAGGCGCACGGAGCATGAGTCAAGGAGAGTACTCCGCTAAATCTGCAGGCCAGTCACTCCGGCCTTCCAAGTCAGCCTTGCCCATCAGTAAGAAGGGATCAGATTCTGTGATTTCTCAAGTCCCTTTAGCTTTATGGCTGATTCAGTGACTTTCACGTTTTATTTTATTTTTATTTGGCACCTAAATGATAAAGAGCTGACGATTTCTTAAAGAGCTTGCTGCAAAGTAGGTGGGTACTCTCCTGTGCTCCCGCTGATGTGGTTCATTTGCTCAGCAAACCCTTTGGGTGGTGCCTCAGGAGCTCGGCCCAGCCTGTGTTTTATCCATCGCCCATTCTGAGTTCATGAAAATCAAATTAGACTTGACTACTGTATATGTCGCCATCCTTCTAAATGTTTGCCAAAATTACAGTAAGTGGAAGAACTGCTATCAGCGATTAAACATAACACCATGTATGATTTGATCAAATCCTTTTTTTTGGTTCTGTTAATCTTAATTTTTTTATTATTTTTTTAAAACGTTTTACATTTCATTTTCTGTTTTAATGTTATGCATTCAGATCTTGACAGCATTTGGTAAGCATATGTGCCATTCATTGCCATAGTTATGGACTTGTACATGCTCTCTGCTTTTCTTTGATGTGCACATGCTGACAGTCCTAATATTCACCGCCAAAAAATTAGACTCTATTTTTAAAATATAGTCCATTTGTCTACAGATTAGTCCTCATTTGAGAGCTTTAGTTCTTTATTACTGAGGAAGCCCATATCACACTCTTCAGAGACATGAATCATTCAAATGACTTGTTTTGAAGAACATTACTGTTAGTGGAGTAGGAGGTTTTTTCTGCCTTTATTACACCGGCGCGTTCCCTGCTCGGTACTACATGGAAATAAACCCTACCGACCGCAAGTGTGTTGTAGCTGTCCAAGAAAATTTAGGGTCATGGTAAATAAAATCCAACATTTTGGCCTGATCTTTTGATCAGCTATTGCCCTAAACATTTTATACCCAAATCTTTAGTGGTTACAGCAAGATTAAATTTGACTTTTTCTTTTCGTAAGCAGGCTTATGTATTCATGGTGCATGTAATTGTTGAATGTTTTTCAGGTATATGGAAACTGGACTTTTGGAACCATTGTTTTTACAGTCTTAGTATTCACTGTAACTCTGAAGGTTAGATTTTTATTTATTCAAATATATTTTAATACCATTTTCGTAATTCTTTCTGGTCTCACACTGTTCTCTCTTTTTTGTCTTCTCTTTTACTCATATTGCAGGTTGTTATTCAAGTGTGAATACTTACTGAAATATGTATGATATTAGATATTTAGACATTTGTATGCTGTTTGTGATCTATTTTTTTCCAGAATATTGTCTGTCCTCTTTGTTTCCTTTTTTAAAAAATTCATACACCATAGTTATGTTGAAAATCTGTTTCTTTTTTCAAGACAGTGTAAGTAGTATATAAACAGGCTCTGAGTGTGTGTGTGTGTGTGTGTGTGTGTGTTTCCATGTTAAATACTTGAATAGTTTTTAAGATAATCTGTTTACAAACACCAGGCCTTAAAGGAATGGGAGTACTTAAGACAATTGAATAGGTATCCATGAGCACGATATGTGCAGAAGAGCTCAGTAGTGATGAAATTTTCTATAATGTATTTATCACTGAAATTTATCCATATTGGTGATGAAATGCATAACAACATACAGCAGGTAACATACAAGAATCATTGGCATTAACATGCAGCCATGTAATATACTCTGAAGCCTTGCTGAATTCTACCCTTGAGACTTATGAGTTGGGACTCTTATACTTGAAAGCATAATCAAATTCTTTTGATGATCATCATCTTTTTGATGATCATTTTGATGATCAGTAATAAACACCTCATATGGGATCCAAGAATGAGTAAATGAATTCCAGTATGCCCAGTGGTCAAAACTAGAATTCCAGAAGTATGATTGACAAAGAACCTCTAATCATTTCCCCTCTAAGTTTTTATTCCTGATTCATTTCTCATACCAAGTAGAACTAACATATGTTTGCATTTTTCATCTACTATTTCAGTAATATTGTAGGACTGCAAAAGAAAATGTTACCATTCATCTCCATTTAGCCACTTACTAGCTGCTATTTTTGGGCAAGTGACTTCGTTTCTCAGTACCCTGATTTCTTCTTCTACGAAATGGAGATAAAAGTAGTACCTTCCTCTCTTAGATTTTTGGTGGGAAGTCAATTAGTGAATACACATAAAGCATTCAGAGTGGTGTCCGGCACATAGCATGTGATCAGAACAATAGGATCATTATTTGAAACAGAAGCCTCCCCACCTTTGTTTCTCCTGGTTTTGCATATGGCCCCAGGGCTCCCAAGTGGCCTTCGTAGTTAAAGTTGACCTTACTGTAGCATCTTTCTCTGTCCCTCAGAACACATTCACTCTCTCATCTTTGGATGATTATTATTGTAACCTTCTCCCTAGCAGCCCAGAAGTGGGAATTCAAGCCTGGTCTACATTAACAATGTTCTCAACATTCTGTTTATGAACAAGAAAGTTAGAACAGGGATTCAAGGACCAGGGTGTCAGAGCAAGCAAAAAAAAAAAAAAAAATGGAGACACCGCCTCCTCTTCAAAAATGAAATGCCCTGGATATTAGTCCATGTGGCCCAGAAATTTTAAATAAGCAGAACAGACCATACTTTTTATTTTTAGATTGCATTTGAAAATCCCAGGTGCCACAATCTAAAGAAACAATCAGCCCGGGCAGAAACGTGGAGGGATTAAAATCTAAGGCAACTGAAAATGTTATTAATTTAATGGATTAGATGAGGGTTTTGCAATTGAAGGGCACACTACATAGGCCCATGATTCGTTGCTTTGTGGTGCCAGGTGTGTGGAGCCGGTTGCCTTTGCATTTAATAATCCCCATCTGTTGTGTTTGAGCTATCAAGACTCCTTTGTGTAGTTTGTCTATTCTTCCTAACTAACCCTTCCCTCTCCTCCTGCTTTTCAGTTTACCTGCCTCCACCAGCTAGGCCTTCTACTTTTGTCATCAACTTCCCAACCACCACCACCCGAGGACTTGGGGCTCCAGGCTGAGGATATTACAGTCACCTCGATGCCTGCCCTCCCTTCGGTAGTGAGGCATCTGCAGCCCCATACCTACTAGCTCCTCGCTTGACCATACCTCCAAGCCTGTCCTCTTGGGTCTAGAGACCTTGGGACAGAACACAGCTCGTTCTTACCCTAGCTCTTGGAAAAGTCTTGATTCTGTTCTTCTTTTAGTTTCCCTCTCTTCTACTTGCCTGGCCCAAGTGAGACCCTCCCATAGGTATCATACTGTATGCACGTTCTCAGAGAGCATAGTGTACTTACTGCCTGTAGTTTGTACCCATCATGAAATCTCCTGTGTTGTTATCTTTTCAGCTCGCCTTGGATACTCGTTTCTGGACATGGATAAATCACTTTGTGATTTGGGGTTCTTTAGCCTTCTATGTATTTTTCTCATTCTTCTGGGGAGGAATTATTTGGTAAGCAACTGTCCATGTGAGAGTAATATGTAAGATAACAAAGTAGATATATGTATATGTACATTGTCTATGCAAACATTCATTATACGTGTAAAGTGTTAATTGTATAAGATGATAGGTCTTCAATATCACATAGCTGTGATAGGGAGAGTTAGAAGGAATGAGAATAAGTTAGATTGGCAGCTCCTTCTCTTCATCCCAGAGGCCTATGTTTTGTTTTTAAATATCGTGGGTGTTTTCATTAATCAGTGGCTTCTCCTGACAAGGATGCCAGCAGCAGAGAGCATGGCTAGGGGAAACCATAGGATGAGATTCTAGGAGTGTATTTTCTTACTGGTTTGAGCAAAATCACACGTACAGAACATTCCATGTTATCCGTGTTTGTTGTCCCTTGAGACTTAATTAGAAAAAATTCTTACTGCTTAGAAAAGCTTTTAAAATAAGCCTTAAGAAATAAAAATATGAAATACTTCATCACTTAAGCAGTTCCAGAAAGTGTAATCACGCATATATAGGGCACCTGTAGAGGTAATTATTGAAGGAGCGAGGCTGACAGAAGTCTCTGTTTCTTTAATAATATATAACTTAATCAAAGTTGATTAACCAAATGTCTCATACAGTCATAACTCTGCCCAGAGCACCATAGTTCTGTCTATAAATCTGTATAATCAGCATCTGAACTCAGGCAAAATTTTCACAAGAATAAAATGTTTCTAGCAAGCAGACTAGTTTCTCTTAGACTATTCCTTATTGATTAAAATAAATGCTTTAAATGATGACATTGTCACACCTGTTTCTAGTCATTAGTGATACTTACTAAAAATGAAATATATCTATTTTTATTTTGTTACCTGTAGTGCTATCCTTAAGTAGAGCTGAGTTGAGCTACTACATGAATATAAAATTATAAAGCAACCAGCAAAATATGACCAGAAACTGAGATTTCAGCTGAATGCTGGTTTCAGCTAGTATCTCTGGACACAGTCAGCCCTGAGGCATTGTGACACACCCCTCTGGGGTTCAGCAGTGAAAATGAAGATTTCTGAGCTCCAAACCCAATCCAAGAATAATATCTTTCGTTTTTTACTCTTCCCCTGTAAAGCACCATAGGTGTCAAGATACGGAAAAATCGAGAGCTGCAGGGCAGGGGAAACCAAAAAAAAAAAAAAAAGGAAAGAAAAATCTAGAGCTGTTAATCATAGAGTATTGTGAGTACTGTGTGGAATATCCTAGGAGTAGTTGTTAGTTGTCTACTGGACCCTTATTATGGTCAATTAACTGCCTAGAAAATAAGTTAGGGTGCCCTTCAGAATTAGAGGGAGGATAGAGTTCTGCAGAATTCTTTTTTGGATGGTAGGGACCCTGGAAAACCTTTTTAGCCCAGACCTCATAAAATTCTCCATCTCACTATTCTGCTCACTTCCTGTGCCACACTCTAGTCCCCATACACCTAGAGCCAAAAGCTTGATTTTATTATGTTACTTAAGAGTGCACAAACACCGATTTTTTTTTTTTACGAGAAACCAGTTTATCTTCAGTGAGCCCAACGTGTAATCTAATAAATGAGTCAACCAGTTATCTGCCTAGAGCTCCTAATCTGAGGAGAGTCTGTTGTGCATCCCAACCCTGATCAGTCTTTGCACTTCCTCCCCCGCCGCTTCCAGCAACATTGAGCCTAGTGAAGCTCTCTGTGGCTCAGCTTGGGGAAGCTGGCTGTGCTTCTCTGTGGCCACCAAGCAGTTCAGGGGTTGATTTGGAATGAAATCCAACATCAGAACGAGGGGTCCTAGATTTCTGGACTCCAACACTTAATGTCCTATCAGCAATACTCTTCTGCCAACCTACTTGGCACACACTGGATACCCAATATATATTTGTGGATAAGAATGGTAGAGAGAGAAGCTCAGCAATCCTTTCTGTCTTTATGTAGAGTTTTGGGGGGGGCGCGTAGCGTATAAAATGCCTTTTAAATTTCCTAATGCAGAGCACAGTCCATTCTCATATTAACAAAACAGCTGAGGAAATAAAATGCTTGTTAGCCTAAAAATTAACCGTTGCTCTTGACTATATTTGAAGCTCCAGTATTTTCTAATGCAAATAAATGTTCTCCCGTTGGCAGTTTTAAAGTTGATTGCTTGGTTGTATTCAAGTCAAATGCGTTTTACTGTCATTCTTCCCCTTTAATTATCATTCCTTTTTTCCCTAAACATTTGATAAATGAAATCTGTTCAGTACTGTTGGGATATTCTTAAAGAAAATTATTTCTATTAATGTGTGTAATTAGAAGAGTCTCTTTAAATACAAAAGATAGTTTCAATGACATATCTGTGTCATATGACAGGAACTGATTTCTTTTCCATTCTGTGTTTTCTTTCCACTCTAGGCCTTTTCTCAAACAACAGAGAATGTATTTCGTATTTGCTCAAATGCTGTCTTCTGTATCTACATGGTTGGCCATAGTTCTTCTAATATTTATCAGCCTTTTCCCTGAGATTCTCCTGATAGTATTAAAGAATGTAAGAAGAAGAAGTGCCAGGGTAAGAACTAAGTTAATATTGTAAGTTGATTTTTGGAAGGGGCTTCAGTATCTGCCATGAACTAAAAGCCTTGTTTAGAGATTTGCATTAGTTACAGCATGTTAAACCCCTCCTTACAGGTTCATCACTTAATTTCCTCTTCTGCATAAAAAGTATAGTAAAAACTTCGTTATCCAATGCAGGTGGTAAGTAGATTCCTTAATAGTGTTCTATGTGACCTTTAGCAATCCATATGGAGTATCTCATATGCTCCATATGGAATTTTAAATGGAAAAAATGGGGTGTTTTTTTTTTAGCCTAGAATTTTCACACCAGGAATTTCCACACCAACATTCCAGCTTTAACCTTAGAAATTTCCCTGTGGGTTGTTTGCAGATATTTTTTTTTTCAGTTGATAATCCCAATTTGCTTCTTTCAAACCTTTCCCCTTCCTTTAATTATAGTGCTGCTTAATCTCTGTGTTGCTTCTAGCCCTGTCTGTCCAGCAGTATATTTGAACCAAAGAGAATTCCCTGGATGTGATTTCTGCATCCTTAACCCTCCTGAACACACTTGTAAAAATTAAGATTGTTTTATGAGTGTGTTTTTATTTTTGCTGCTTAAATTGTAGATTTCTTGTGGGAACGAGAAGTTATTACCCTCTGCCAGCCTAATTGTCTGCTATCTTTTAAACATTTCTAAAAAGCCTTTGAAGTGAAAGGGGTAGATTAGCTTGGAAAAGGAAACTTCTGGCAAATTTTGACCAACAGGTGAATTACATATGTCCTATTCCTGCCAACCCTTAACTCATTTTGCCAGACAGAACCCTGTTTTTATCCTCTTGACACCAACTTGATTGTATGGCCCATCCAATGCAATATTTTCAGGAAATAATCTCAGGTTTATCTACCTGACCTATTTGATCAAATTTGCCAACCAGTTTAGCCACAAAATTGGCTTGTCTGATTTTGGTTTTGGCCTATTGATTTGATAGAATCCAGTGGTTGGCAGCATGTAGATGTAGGGAACTAAAATGGCTATAACGAGAAAATCTTGAGGGACTAGCTGTGTTAAAGAGGACCTTCACGATCAATAAGTCAGTTTGAGCCCCAGTCAAAAGCAATAGATTACCAGTGCCATAAGCCGAACTGAGTTGGGTATACAGAGCCGATCCCTGTACAGTTTGATGGTCAGAACGGCCTTCACTCACTGCTTCTGCATGCCTTGTGGGTGGCACTGCACCCAGTAACATGAGCCTACTCTTTAATCCTTCCAGTAGACCCCGGACTAACTCCCTCCAGCCTGGCATTTGGTCTTAGGATGGGAAAGTGGCATTTACTTGTCTGCGTAGACCTTAATATCAGTTGAACAGGGGTAAAACCGGTATGATATAACAGGTTTTTCCCAGAATGGATCAAGTGGCCATTTATATCAAGCCAAATAAAAAATGTCCCTGGAAGAAGTGGTTTGGTGCCTTGTCATAATAGACAGTTTGTCTGGGAAGGGTCTCTGGGGTGCTCTTCCGTTGCCCTTATTTGGGAGTACACTTCTGGGATGCTCCTAAATGTTTTTCTTATTTGGGTTAATGGAGCTCATGCTAAGTAATGGCTCACACACGGCTTCCTGCTCTAAAGATGGTACCAAAATCTCCGAAATCAAAACCTTCAAACATGCCATCTTATCCTCTTCCTGGGGCCCTTTCTTTTAAAAACAAAATTAGACACTGGCTGGAGGTGACCTGTACAGAAATTAAATGGAGGGATGCTACAGAGCAGTCACGGACAAAGACGTAAAACGTTTTCTTGCCATGCAGGCAGGAGATTCCGAACTTGTGTCGAAAGCATGAGGTTCAGCATGAGATTTCTTTGCCATGGGTTATGTCCATGATAGGAGGAATTCTAGCGTCTGTGCTATAGCTTGGCATGCTGGCGTGCTAGAACAATCAGGAAGATTTCCATGATCACCTTCATTCATTTGATCATTCATTCATTTCTTCCTACCCCCATTGAACCAGAACATGTGTTGAACCGCCTACTGATGAACATCTCTCTTTACATCCAATGTCTGAAAGGCTAAATGGTTTTTCAGACTCTGTGGGATTTTTGAGAGTTGCAGATGAGACAAAAAGTTGTGGGCACTCAGCAGCACCGTCTCCCTTTTTTTCCCCCCTTGTGAGAAAATGCAAGAGCAAAGTAGTGCATATAAATGCATAAAGGCCAACGGAGCCGTGCCATGTCACTTCATGTTTACATAAGGCCCTGCTGGGCCATATCAAAGAGGCAGAGGCCACTTTGAAGATGAAGGAGAAAGAGCATCTTCATCACCAGCAGTCTGACATCCCGGGTGACTTCCTACTTGGTTTAAATATCCCTTGCTAAGGCATTGGCCTCACTTTGAAAGGGAGGCAAAAAATTCTTTCACACTGGGTCACCTGTCAAACCTGACAGGCTCCCTAACGGGGTAAAGTACATGTCCCTACCTAAAGGCAGAAGATTTCCCCTTGACTTCAGCCGGCTAGCATCTTGGGTCCTTCGTGCACATAGCCAGAAATACCTGGGACAAGTAGGCTGCCCATGCTGTCCTCCTGTGGGTCTTGGCTGCTGCTTTCAGAAGGAAACTCAGCAGTGGGTGGTGAAAATGTCTCTGACATTTGAAAACGAAGCTAAGCCATTTACATTAAACAATTATAGAAGCAGCCTTCTGTTAGATTCCATTCAATTCACACATCGCCTGAGGGTCCACTATAAGTTAGCTACTGTACTAGGTCTCAGGAATTCAGGGATGAATCAGATGTGGCCCCAGCTCACAGGGAGCTCTCACTGTAGTTAAGTTATAAAGGGGATTTATACGGAGCTCTTCTGTAAGCAGGGATAAAGCAGAATAGTAGACTCAATGATATGGTGTGTTGTAACACATCTGAGCTATTTCAAGTCACGACCTCCTGAAGCCACCAGTGAAAAGGCTGGTATGGCAGCCTCCCCCCCCCCCCCCGCCCCAGCTGAGTTCTGTCATGACATCAGCATTGTAAAGAATTCTACTTGCTTCGAAAATAGGTTCCCTCGGTCATTTAACTCAAAGGTTAGTTTAAGCTACCTATTCCTCAGCTATCTTTTCAGCATTGTGGTTAATTTTTGAGCTAAAATCCCACCATTAAGGATCATAAGGCTTTTCTTTAGCTTATAAATCGACAAAGCTACATCACCATGATGCTGACGGGATATGGTGAAACCGCCACTGAGCACCGAACAGTGGAACAGCAAGATAACACTTGAAAGGAAATATAAAGTTTAGGATTTCTGGTATTTCGGAAAGTTGTGTCTCTTCCTAGCCCAATTGTTGGGCTCTCCCGTAATCAGTGAAGTAACACCTGAACTTTCTGGCCGAGCAGTAAATAACACTTCCAATTTCCAATGGAGGACTTTTCCTCATAACCTTATGGAAGTTTTCCCACATAAACTACCACTATCAGAAGGGAGGCTTCACTTTGCCTACTAGACCCTGGAATACTATAAGCTAATGGGAATGGACCTAGCTACACATCCATGCCTAGCATGGGATGTCTGCACAAACAAGAAGAAATAATTCCATTCTGGAGGGAACTCTTTCAGAGTGGAAGACAGGAAAAGGAAAAATGTCAGCTGTCTGAGCAAAATTCCCAGAGAAAGCACTTTGGAAATTTTGGAGAATATAACTTCCACTTTTAATAACAGTGGTGCAAGGGCGATTACTGTTGGCGATGTTGCAATTCTGACAGTGTCCCATACAACCATGGGTTCTAAGGCTAAAAGCCCTATTAACTGGATTAGACAAAAAGTTGAATCCTAACTTTGTGGCTGTTGAGATGGACCTTTATGCATTGGCCTCTTTGACATACTGCTCATTGAGCCCGAGCTGGTGTCAAAGCTCTCTAGATGACTGCAAAGGGATGTGGAAATTTCATCCTCTTTCAGCTCATTATCTCGCTTCCTTCTCTCCTCCCCCTCCCCACCACCACTTGCTGGCTCTATCGGTTTTTGATTGCTTCAGATACTCTTTCCATGCTCTCCACTGCCTTCTGTACTTTCATATTCCCTTTCTTTTTCCTTTATAAAGTAACCTAATCTATTAACTCCTAAAATTTCTGCTTCATAGAAATACTTTTATCTCTGACGGTTGGATGTAAGGTTTTGAGTGCACGAAAATGTGCTTATAGTTGCAGTCTTAAATAATTAGGCTCGTATATCAAACGTGGGGGTGGGGGATTTGGTATCGTGTTAATCTGATTGAGAGATTTTTGCCCACAAGAAGGCAGAACAATTTAAATTTTTTTTCTCAGAAACTATTTATTTCTCTGGCTTTATCAATTGGTAATTTGCATGTTGCCAACATGTCGCCAACTTTATTTAAGGTAAAATATGAACAGGAAAGAATATAGATATGCTAAAACATATATGAATAAGTCGAAGTATTTGCCTTTAAAAGTTTTATTGTTTATTAGATTCTGCTAGATGCATATGATACTTTAGCTGGTTTCTTTTTTTAACACCTATTTTCATTAGTCACTAATTAGATAATATGGGTAATCTTAATTAGCAGAATTGTTAAACTCGTCCCTGTAGTTGACCACTCATTTTCTGTTTTGCTTGGGCAATATCAAAACCAAGTCTGCGACTTAGCTTATAACTTCAGGCATGGAGTAAGAAGGCAAAACAATAACCCGTTGGGTTTTCTGATTAAACTCTTAAGTTATCAATTTTTACCTTTTCTAGGCATTTTAAAAGAAAAATTCGTAGCTCTTTAGCCTACTTTCTAAAGAGGTCTCCATAAGAAAAGGGGGAAACCAACCAAATTATGTTAGAATAACGGAAGTCAAGCATGGGTCCAGCAGTAAATGGGACTGAAATGTGGTTTCACCAGATGTCTTCCCATTGTGTTAGTTTTTTTTTTTTTAAGATTTTATTTGTTTATTTGACAGAGAGTAGAGAGATCACAAGTAGGCAGAGAGGCAGGCAGAGAGAGGAGGGAAGCAGGCTCCCTGCCAAGCAGAGAGCCTGATGGGGGGCTCGATCCCAGCACCCCGGGATCATGACCTGAGCCGAAGGCAGAGGCTTTAACCCACTGAGCCACCCAGGCGCCCCACCATTGTGTTAGTTTTGTTAGGCTTTTAACCTTTAAGGGCCCAAGAGCAGTCCCTCCATATTGTATCTGTGCAATTGGATAGGAGAGAGAGTGCCTTCAGGCTTAGATTAGTGATGGACCCTGGACATAGCTCTCTGACCAGTGGATTTTGAATAATGTAGGTTAGTGAATTAATGATTAGAAATAAGCCTTATTTTAATGACAAGCATATTTTAAAATTATTTTTATTCAAAATAGTCAATCTTCTCATTAACAAAATAATTTTAAACTGCTAAACAGAGAAATAGTAGTTTGCACATGTAACAGAGACTAGTCTCAACTCTAACTCGACTGTTACTTTAGAGAGTAATGCCTTCAAAACTAGCATGTCATTTCGACTTCGAATTCTCAGGGTTTCTTTTTAAATGTCTTACATTTCAGAGAATATTTACTTTTTTTTTTTTTTTTTGGTTTCTGCATTTCTCTTTCTTCTACTGCAATTTTCCACCCTTTGTGCAATTGTGAACAAGGTAACGAAACGCCTCCCTTCCTCAGGAACATCTACTATCTTCATGCTTTCTCAAACTTCCAGCAATCACAGTTTCTCTTGGAGTGAATAAGGTGATTTCCTTTCTTAATGTACCAACTTGCTTGCATTCTCATTTGCTTGGCACCATTTTCTGACTCTTTATGAAAAATGACTTCTCATTACTCATTTTTATATCCTCTATTGATACTTAAGAGTGTTTTGTCATTTTCCTTTAATCATTTGTTCACCTTCTCAAATTGTCACACTGGAGAGGAAGTGATTTTCAAACACTTGGACTGTAAGCCTCTAGTCCCATTGATTCCTGGTGTGCAGTAGACGCCACGCTTGTCAGAGCTAGTCTGTTCACCAAGACAGGAATGTTTTGCACAAATTTCTCTCTGTTCGATACACTCACAGCACCAGCACAACTCTCAGAGGTGTTCACCAAAAGGATGGTAAGGTTTACTAATCAAACCATATTGGCTCATCTACCACATAACCAACCTACCGGTGTCATTTCCAAAACCCCAGTTTGCCATATACTACTAATACCTGCATACTTCTACCATGAAAACAATTCGACTTGGAGACTCTCTTAGCTCTTTCAGTGTATTCATTTAAATGTTATGCATTTGCTGTAGTGTAATCATTTGTGCTTTGGGCCAAAAGAGTAGTCTATAGGAAATGATTTTTTTCTTCTGCGTTTTTATCACCAGGTAGGTTAACCAGTCTTCAAATGCTTTAAGTATCTTTACCTCACTATTACAGAGAAATCTGAGCTGTAAAAGAGCATCTGACTCATTATCCGCCAGACCTTCAGTCAGACCTCTTCTTTTACGAACATTCTCAGACGAATCTAATATATTGTAACAGGTACCTAGTGTTAAACAAGCGGGCTGGCTTTTAAAGAAACAGATTAACAGCATTATAAAGAAAAAAAAATGAAAATACCACTCTCTAAATTTTCTCTGCTGTTGGTGTGGTGAACTTTATACGATTCTTTACAAAAAATATAAAGATGCATTACTTGGAATATGGGAAAATCTATATTTGAAATTTGTTAAGCCCCCAAATAAAATGCTAGGCATTTTGCAGAGCTTGAAGGGCAATAAAATACCTTGAATTTGTAAGGGGCAAATTGTCGTGGCGGTGCCATCGTTAATACTGATCAGGAAATACCGTTTTGATTTTAAAAGAGCATTTAGAAAATTGAGAATAAATATTCCAAAATTGCATCTGTATAATAATCAAGTTGATTTAGCATTGCATGTCCTTTTGGGAAGTATGTGGAAATAATCCAGTGTGTTTGTACCTCCATGTGCCGTGTCTGTGTGTTTGCTGGTATACACACCTAATGTACTCGTAAATGTCTGATCCCCTAAATTAATGAACCAATCTAATCACTTTTTTTAATGTCAAGTTTTATTCAAGCTAAATGTTTCAACTTTCAGAGGTAAAGGCAAACTCTTTCCTAGCTATTCAGGGGGATGCTAGCATAATTCTGTAGAATGCTTCAGGACCGATTTTTCCAAAAATGAGTCAATTCATTTTATAACCTATTGGTTCATTTACCCCCCCCCAAAAAATAGTTGGGAGGAATGGCTATGCCATGGGAGGAGTCCTTGAACTCAGAACGACTCCTCCGTGTGTATTTTGTTTCCCGCTGCAGGGGCCTCTGTCATCCCAGACCTTGAGAGGCCATTTATCCACCCATAGGAATTCAGAGTAATTCGTGAATGAAGTCTACAAGCTTACCAGCTTGGAAAAAACCACACAGCTTAGGGCAGGGCCGTCTTTCATGCATACATAAAAATTAATGATCATCAGGAATGAAACTGCAGTTCGGTTCTCTTTGGGGCTAACAAGGGTGAATCTTCCTCACAGGCCCATGTGTCAGCTGTCAACTCCCCCGCCCCCGAGCAAAGAGTAAAAATTAAGCTGGTGGCATGAAAACGGTTCTTCTATCTCCCACGGTTCATCACAGTCTGCATCCGTGGTGTTCTTTCGGAAGCAGACTCATTTTGCCCCAGTCAGCATCTTTTCCCCCCATTTTGAGCGACTCAACCTGCTTGTATCTTCCCTCAGTAATGATCTGCTTCCTGGTAGCCTTCAAAGTCTTTGACCCTTCTGTCCCAGATGGCCTTGTCCTAAGCTGTATGGTGCATGTTAGCTATACCGTTTCCAGCTAATTCTGTATCCCCCTGGATTGCTTTCTTTAGCTTGGCCTGTGGTTTGGGAGACCAGGCTGGGTAGCAGACACTCTTTCTGCTTTTGGCCTCTCCAGGGCCTGAAATCCTACAGTGACAACGGAGGAGGAACATAGACTTGAGGAAGTTGTATTGTTGACACAGTTGTTGTATTTTTAACGTAGTTATTTCTTCCACAAATATCTTTTTGTTTAGCATTATTTTTCCTCCGAGGAAAATATTTGGCAAGTAGTTCAGCCACCGAGTTTGTCCCTTGTTTAGAGAACTGTGTGACTCCTTTTATAAGTTCTCAGTGGGAACGGCAACCTTCTTTTGGTTAGGCTCAGTCACCGTGACCCTGCTACCTGAAGAACTCTTGGGAAAATAGGGAACACGAAAGAAATGGAATGTGTTCTAGAGGACTTCTAGTCCAGTCATGGCAATGAGGAGGCACCAAAATGGGAAGAAAACAGCATACCTCTTAAGGCCCTCTACTACTCCTGTTTTAAAAGGTTGGATTTGAGAGTGGAGAATGAAAGTTAGGCTCCCTCCTGAGACCGAAGACTTCCACTTTTCAACATACCTGACTTATACTCTGTGATCAGTTGGCCTACCACGCCCTATTCCTGTAATATAGCATTTGATATGTTCAGAGGACAGAGAAGAATCTACAGATTTCAGGATGTTTCTGGGGTCGCTATTCTAAAAGGATGATGAAAAACGGAAGCATTCACTGACCCGTAGATAACCTGATCTACCAAAAAGAAAAAGAACTTCAGCATTATGTGGGGAAGAAACATGTTTCTTTCTTTTTTTTTTTTTATTAACATATAATGTATTATTTGCCCCAGGGTACAAAGAAACATGTTTCTTTCAGTAAAGGAAAAGTACTTCTACAACAGCCTTTCAAAACTGAGTATGTCTTTAGACTTCCTGTGTCAGAAGTTACACATCCTCCAAAAACAGTAATCCATTCATTCATTCAACAGGCCCCGAGTACCTGCTCTGTGCCCGACACTAGGCTAGGAGCTGGAGATAGGAAAATAAAGTGCCTGTTTTCAAGGAGCTCACAGACTAGAGCATCCTTGTGGGAACAGTGACAGGAGAGCCCTGGAGCATGCCAAAAGCAAAAAGCGAGTCTGAATCTCTTCAGCTAACAAATGAAGAACGGATTAAAAACTGGTCATTGTGTCACTTTTTTTTTCCCTGCATGTGAATAAAACTTGGCACTTTAAGATTGTTCCTTTACTCTCATAACAAAATTTACTACTTGATTTGTTTTTGAAAATGCTTAACAGATGGCTTCACATTATTGTTAAAATAAATCTTTTAACTCTGTATATTTTAAATTTTTCAGAATCCGAATCTTGAGCTGCCTATGTTATTGTCCTACAAGCATATTGACAATGGTTACAGCTAAAAAAAGAAAGCAGGAAGAAGCAACAACAAAAAGTTATCATCTCAGGATACTCAATATGCAAGAAATTAAACCACTCTCTTATGTCTAGGGTTCAGAATCAATGTCCATTAAAATACCAAATGACTCTCTTAAGCATTTACAGTTATTGTTAAGTAGCCGTTATGGCCAAAGCTCTTAAGTTACGAATCATGCGAAAGTTGAAAGCACGAATAATTAGAATTTCTGGCTTTAGATAGAATAATATAACTACCAAATGGGTGCTCCTTTAACCCATGAACTCTGTGAATGGATCTAAATATAATAGTATAAAGTAGAAGTCATACAATGGGAATGAATAGACTTTGCTAATCTTACTTTTTTTGCCTGGCAGAAGAAATAGGCTGTTTGGATCACATTTCTTGTCCTGCTGAATGATAATCTTAAATTATTTTTTTTCAAACATATGAAAGGAATACTTGAACATACAAGAAGACTAAATGGTATCAGTACATCAGAATAGTTAATCCTTTCTGTTCACCCACATGCTAATTTTGTCTTCATAGAATATCCTTGCCAAAAAAAAAAAAAAAAAAACCTTGAATCCTTATGTGGAAAGAATGTTCATCCTGGATATTTTTGTGAGAATCAAAAAAATTGCTTATTTTATTTTTGTCCTTCTGAATTAAATCCTTAATGGGCGTGTGGCTACTAGATTTGAACATAAAACCTTTCCAGTCACTTAATAAGTAGCCCGTCAAGACAGTTAAGATATAACAGATTTTTCCAATATCAGTTTTACTGGGATCTGAGGTGAGATAGGCAAAAGCATAATTACATAAAAAACAAAGCCATCTGAACATCAGTCTTTTATAATTTTTTTGTGGAGAGGGAAAAATAGCTTATTTCAAACTGTTAATGGTTATTTTTTGAAAGAGGCTGCCTTTGTGCATATATGCAGCACTTGTGTTTTGTTTTGTTTTATTTAACTCGCCAGTTTGGGAAAAAGGGATCCATCGCAGGACGGTGGTGATTCAGCCTACAAAGCTGTGACTCTGAACATGAATGTTTTCTCTCTTAGCAAAAATGATTAGGTGATGGTCTAACTTTAAACCATGAGAGTCACCTTGGTAAAGTCCTCAACTTACTGGAGTAGAAGGAGGCTTTAGCCTCCTAATGAGTTCACTTAAAACATAAAAATAAATGTGAAACATCTTTATTAAATGTTAAAATTAAACACACTTTTTTTGGATATAAATGGCTACATTTGACTACTAGATTGAAATGGGCACTTAAAACGTCTTTTCAGGGGTGCATGGCTGGCTCAGTCAGTGAAGTATGTGTCTCTTGGACCTTGGGGTCATGAGTTCGAGCCCCACATTGGGCATAGAGATTACTTTTAAAAAAAAAAGTGTTTTCAAACAGGTTTCCATTTTTGGTTGTCTTTCTGGCATGCCTGTACTATTATTAGTGTTTATATCGTACCTTGATTTAGAAAAGTATTGAATTCAATCTATACCAGTGTATTTATATGGCCCACGTGGCACATTTGATTCTTCCATATATATTCTGTGTTAATGTTTAGATGTAATTTTTCTTAAATTCGAGGAAGGATGTAATTTCAGTTATCAGAAACCAATCCATCATTATGGCCCTTTTTCATTATTTCATTTGTTCACACCTATCAGTATTATTTTTGAGTGTTTTGTTAGATGTCATTCACAGCTTACCCAAGTGTACTGTGTTCTGGTCGCCTGTATTTGAGTCTACTGAAAACAAAGTCTGTGTATTCTTTGCCTATTCCAAAGAGCTAAAAAACAAAATCAGACCCAGGAAAGCTTTTGATGTTTTTTGTTGTTCTTGTTCGTGTTACAGTCATTGCTGTGTTGTTACTGTTGTTTCACATAAGTACTATAAGGACTGTGAGTACAAATGAGAGATCCACAATATAGAGAGAGGCTCATTGCACGCAAACCGTTGGGAGATTGCCATAATCAGAACATCCAGGGCAGTGGAAATGTAACCGGTGGCATGTAAAATTCCTCGCAGCCAGGAAGAAAGGGTGACTAAGGGGGATTTAAAATCGTATCTCAGCTACACGTTATACTGCAGCTCAGATTCACGACGGTGATAATCGTGGCCTAGATCCTTGAGAGGGACCTGACTTTCCTTTTTGAAAGGTATTTTATTAGTGAGCTAAAAAATGGCTAGCATGGGTGAGCAGATGTAATCAAAGTAAGCTGTCCCACAGTACTCCTAGCGCTACAACCTAACCACCTTATTTTGTGACAGAGAAAGGGGAAAAATGGAATAATAAGATCACATACCCATCATTTGAACAACTTCGAACTATCAAGGTGTCCTTGTAATTTTCACAACTGTTGTCCACTGTTTGAAGGTGTAACCTACTAAACGTAAAACATAGATTCCATATCTACAACATCTACACCAGCAACAGTATAAATGTAGGCCTAAATTTGCAAAATTCATAATTTAGTGATGGAATTTTTTAATAACATGCAGTATATAAATGTGCAGATTTTATGCAAGTGTTAACAAAATCATTTTTCAGCTTGCAAAATGGGACTGCAATACTACATTTTTCACTTAAGCAATTTTTTACATCTACGTTGTTGCTTTCTATAATGACTGTGAATGCCATCTTTTATGAATGCAACTTGCCTTTTTCATTACAGAAATTTTTGTTTGATGTATCAATAAACTTTGGTATGATACGATTGATATTTTAGCCTCTTTTTTTGGAAAGGTCTCAGTTCGACATAAAAATACGGAAGCAATAAGATGACAAGAAATCGTTTTTATCATTTTCTCTTTGCCTGTTTCTGCATGCGTTCAACTGGCATTTTAGGGCAATGCCTGATTTGGGGAGGTTACAGTTTTTGTGGGAGTTTTGAATGAGACTCTGCATAGATAAAAGTGCAGCCAAATCAGTAAATACATATTGAAAATCTACTAGTGTGTGCTTGGCAGTGTACTTTCTGCTGCCCACACATTGGAGGCAGTGTGATATATGGTCTGTGTCTCCGTCTCTTTGAAATCATTTGATTCTTAAGTATCCAAAAATGCAGCAATTTTACAGTCGCTTGAAATTTGGTCCAAAGATGCGCGTGCGTGTGGGTGTGTGGGTGTGTGGGTGGGTGTGAGTGTGTATACCTCCCTCTCCCTGCCCATCCTCCTCCCCTCCCCCTCCCACATCTGCATCCCCTCCCCCTCACTCAGCCTGCATCTAAGACCTTGTGAAAGCCCTGCTGTCCTTGACTACTAAGAAACTAAAAGTTTCTCCACCATAGCTGGTTGCATGACATTTTTACACTTAAGTCTCTCTGGTTTTGTAGCCTTCTGATCATGTTAAGTCTTTGACCTACATTTAGTGAATTTCCTTTTTATTTTTATTTTTTAATTTTTTTCATTTTAATTCCAGCATAGTTAACATATAGTGTTATATTAGTTTCAAGTGTCTCCTTTTTATTTTTCGGTAAGTGGGAAATCTGCTGTATTTGGAGGTGAGACCTGAGTTACAGTTTTCAGCTTTGTCACTTGGAGCCATTTTCCTCTCAGCCCTCCTCTCGCCTGTAAAATGGTGTCTTGGGGGTGAGGGGTGGTCAAATGAGGGAAAGGGATCAAAACTGCTTTGTAAAATATCATTTGTTATTCAGATGCAATTGTTGCTGCTTTTTATATTAAGGGGTGTTTTATTGCTTTGATCTTTTTAATGAATAGTTGTCACTTACCAAATTTTTATAGATGTAACTATGGCAGATTCTACCTTCTTGGAATTAATTAGTCTGTGCAAGCCTCCTTCCCTTCCCCCATCCAGCTTTGTGGGGAGCTGCCTCACTGCTGAGTCTACCCAGGATTGGCCAATAAAGTAAGTATTGTGAGGGTCTGAGTGGTTTGGCCCCTTCAACAAGAAGCACATACAAAGGTTAGGGGCTGAGGTTATCACTATGGTTATTCAGAGGATGTGTCCCTGGCTGACGTGCTGGGCGCATACTAATGAAGCTTGAGGGCCTGAGTTCCGGGAATAGTCAGAAAAACAGGGGCTAATGATTTCACAACTTTGTAAAATTAATTTGACACATTTTCCCAGCAACTTCTGGGCAAGGAAACATGGGCTCAGTTCCTAGTATGTGGACCTATTAGGCTGAAGAAATGTTGCTGGGGATCAAGCAAGTCCCCATCTCCTGGGCCTTAAGAGCAAGTGCTGGGAGCAGGCCTCCGGCCGGAATGAACAACACACCTCTTGGTGGACCGGAAGGTCTCTGGCCCCGGCTCTTCGTGTGGAGAGGGGCAGAGGATATTCACGGTTAAAATGCCTGGTGCTGCTTCGGTGTCCGTCAATTTGCCAGGACATATTTCCTGCCAGTAAAGCCACTAGAATCAGAACTACTCCAGTTAACACTTAAACCGCACTTACTGGGTGCCAGGCGCCGTTCCGGTGACTTCCGGCGTATATTCATGCCTCTCATAATTCAGTCTTATGAAGCAGGTATTCATGTTCTTCCGTTTGACGGATAAAGAAACTGAGTCACAAGTCAAGGTCACACTGTCTGGTAGAGCCAGATTTTTTTTTTCTTTTTGCAACACAAATGCTCTTAAAATTCTGGAAGCCCTAAAATCAAGGTGTGTTTTTCCTGGAAACTCTCGAGGAGATCTGCTCCCTTGCCTTTTCCAGCTTTCAGAAGGTTTTGTGATGGGGGGCCTGGGTGGCTCAGTTGGTTGAGCGTCTGCCTTCGGCTCGGTCATGATTTTAGGGTCCTGGGATCAAGCCCCACATCGAGCTTCCTGCTCAGGAGGAGTCTGCCTCTCCCCTCTCTCTGCCCCTCCTACCCACCCCCCACACCCCTGCTTGTGTTCTCTCTCAAATAAAATCTTTAAAAAAAAGTAATGTGATTCCTTATCTCATGATCCCTTCCTGGTCCATCTTCAAAAGTCTCTGCTCCCATTGTCACATCTCTGAGTCTGACCCCCCTGCATTCCCTCTGTGATTACATCGGATCCATGTGGATAATCCAGGATAATCTCTCATCTCGAGATCTTTAAGTCACATCTGCAATGTCCCTTTTTCCATGGTAAGGTGACACAGTGACAAGTTCCAGGAATTAGGAAGGACATGGACATCTTTGGAGGGCCGTTATTCAGCATACCACACCATCTCAGCTGGACTGAGGACTCAGTCTCAGAGGACTGAAAGGCCTTCCAGGTCATGGAACTTTCAAGTGCTGATGTTAAGAAAGTTCCAGGCAAGCCTGGAAGGTTGGTTGCCCTTAGCAAGGGGCCATTGTTCCAGGAAGATATTTCTACAGACTCTTGGGGAAGTGGAGAGAAAGGATGGATACAAATAGAGCTGTAAAGAAAACAATGTTTTTCCAATAACTGTACTTAGGAGAAAAGCAACCTTTAACCTTTAAGAAGTCCCACCCTGCACTACCTGGTAGAGCCAGATTTTTTTAAATGTATTTATTTTAGAGTGTGCACAAGTGCACACGCGAGTGGCGGGAGGGTCCTAGGGAAAGAATCTCAACCAGACTCCGTGCTGAAAGCAGAGCCCAACCTGGGGCTGAATCTCACAACCCTGAGAACATGACCTGAGCCGAAATCAAGAGTTGGATGCTTAACTGACCCAGCCACCCAGGTGCCACAGATTTTTTTTTTTAAGTAATCTACGCCCAACGTGGGGCTCGAACTCACTACATGCTCCACCAACTGAGCCAACCAGGCATCCCTCATAGAGCCAGATTTTGAAACTAGGTATTCTAACTATAGAGTCCATACACTTAACCAGAACACTGTATTTCCATCATTATACCATCCCTGATGGCATGAATAAACAAGCCATCACAATATGAATGCTAATTATTAATATTAACCGTAAGAAAGCATGACACACCAAAACAGGGATAATTCTACACAGTAACTGACGAGTAATCTTCAAAATTATAGAGATCATGGGGGCTCCTGGCTGGCTCAGTTGGTAGGGCATGCAACTTGATCTTGGTGTTGTGAGTTCAAGCCCCACATTGGGCATAGAGCTCACTTTAAAAAAATAAATGAGCAGATTTTAAAAACAAAATTTAATGGGGCACTTGGGTGGCTTAGTCAGTTAAGTGTCTGACTTTGGCTCGGGTCATGATCTTGGGGTCCTGGGATTGAGCCCTGCACGGGGACTCTGTGCTCAGAGGAGGTGGGGGGGGGTCTGCTTAGGATTCTCCCTCTCTCAAATAAAATTTTTAAAAATAAAATTTAAAAGAAAAAAATGTATAAAGATGGATGCCTAGCTGGCTCAATTGGTGTGACTCTTGATTTCAGGGTGATGAGTTCAAGCCCCATGTTGGTCGTGGAGCCTACTTTAAAAAAAAATGTTTTAAGGTGATGAAAGACCAAGACTCAGGATCACCCAGATAAAGAAAATGAAGATGACATAAATAAGTGCAGCATGTGCTCTCAGTTCAATCCTGGACCAGAAATTGGACATGAGCAGGGTAATGGGTGAGTTTAACTGAGGTATATAGGCTGTATACCATCATAGGTTATATCAATGTTAAACGATTTTTGAAATCGTGACTGTGTTCTATTTTGTGGAATCTGAGTAGAGAGTATATGGGAATTTTTTTGTACTATTTTACAACTTAGGTCTGAATTTATTTCTAAATTGTAATTTGAAAAATAAAATAGTTAAAACACAATAATGCAGGGGCACCTGGCTAGCTCAGTAAATAGAATATGCAACTCTTGATCATGGGATCATGAGTTCAAGCCCCACCTTGGGTGTAGAGCTTAAAAAAAAAAAAAAAACGGACAGGAAAAGAACACAAGAAAGCATAAAAGTATTAATGGGAGAGGACATTAAATTGAGCTGACTGTAGAATACTAAAATAAACTCTGTTAGCTATTATCTGCATAACACTTCATGGAATGCTTTTACATACCTCATTTAATCTCCACACCAGCTCAATGTGGAGATCATTAAATTCCAGATTCTTACAGATAAACTGAGGTTCGGGGCGCCCGGGTGGCTCATTTGGTTAAGCGTCTGCCTTTGACTCAGGTCGTGATCCCAGGGTCCTGAGATTGAGTCTCCACATCGGGCTTCTTGCTCAGCAGGGAGTCTGCTTCTCCCTCTGTCCCTCCCCCCGACTCATGTGCTCACTCTGTGTGCTTGCTCTCTCAAATAAAAAATCTTAAAAAAAAAAAAAAACTGAGGCTCAGATGAGCGAATTTTCTTGCCCTGGCCCCTCAGGACTGAACCCAGATCTGACCCAATGTGTGTCTGCACTTTGTCCAGAACCCCACAAGCATGTCCTGCAGAGTCTAGGATGGGCAAAAAGCCAATCTTTCTGTAATCATTTTCCTGTGGGCCAGATGCCATCGTGCCCCAAATGAAACCATGAACGGGTCATGCCCATGTTCTTAGTCTTAAAGTGGGCATCCTCAAACTGCCCCAGGCCCTGGGGCGCCTGGCTGGCTCAGTAGGTGGAACAGTGTGGTTCTTGATCTCAGAGTTGTGGGTTTGAGCCCCGCGTTGGGTGTAGCGATACCTTAAGAATAGAATCCTAAAAAAAAAAAAAGGGAAGGAAGGAAGAAAATGCCCCAGGCCTGGGTTTTCCCTTTCATCAAAGTTGAGGGTGTTGAACCCCATGGGTTTCCCTCCAGTACTAGTGAATCAGGTGTTTCCTAAGGTAAGTTTTATCCTCTTACTCCTGTTTCCTGAAAGTTCCTACAATTTTAACAATGAGGCATCAGGTTAGCCGCCTATGCCTGGTATCTAAAGTACGTACATCACGGGGCACCGGGTGGCTCAGTCGCTTAAGCAACCAGCTGGTGATTTCAGCTCAGGTCCCGATCTCAGGGTTGTGAGATCAAGCCCTGAGTCATCGGGGCTCAGTGGGGAGTCTGTTTGAGATTCTCCTTCTCCCTCTGCCCTTCTCCCCACTTGTGCACTCTCTGTCTCTCAAGTAAATAAATCTTAAAAAAAAAAAACAAAAAACAAAAAAACGACGGTAAAGTATGTCCATCACTTAAACAAGAACATGGAAATATGGCTAGCACTATTGATCTGAAATGATTCTACCCTGCTCCCATCAGAAGCCCAGCTGAGATTTTTGTTATTCAGCATTTTCCAAACCGGGTTGTATGAAACATTAGAGTCCTGGGAAACGTTGTTAGGTGTTCCTTGAAAAACTGGGTTCCCTGGCTAAATAACTTTGGGAAATCCATGTATGATTGTGCCCTGTCGGACAAGTTACAATGCATTCTAGAACATTAAAGTCTATGAAAGATCTACTATCAATGAAACCCATATGACTTCGTTGAACCCACTGTGTTCCAAACCAGGATCACTTTTTGCATAACCATCTAACAACAAATCACTGGACACCAGTATTTCATGGAACGCCTTTAAGAAATAAAGCAGTAGCTAAGTCCTTTACCCTGGTTATTGTCTCACACTCCTCCCCACTCACTTGATGGAGTTAATCTTCATGATCTGAAGATAGTTTTCAAGCCAAAAGCAGCAGTCAAGGTTCAAACTGGAAAACAGACCATTACATGTATTTAAAATAAATGGAATATTACAGGGAATTGATTACACACGTGTTGGCTGAGCTAAAAAGCCAACTGGGGCTCTATGCAAAGCAAGCCAGAGATTAGAGTAGGAGGCCAGAACCACTCTCAGGCTTGAGGGAACAGAGAGGAGGTGAAGATCCTGGAGCCTCTGGCCTGGTCTTTGGGCAGAAATGGGAATCGTGGCGGGCCAGATGGTCCGATCTGGAGCAGCTGGGACCACAGCAGAGTAGGGACGCCCGGGTTCCCACCTGCCCCCCCAGCCTCCAGCTAGTGCTTTCCGTTGGCTGCACCCAGCTGGAAGCTCCCGCTAACGTGGGAGCCTGGGCAACAGCTTGAGGGGGGCATTCCCTATCCCTGCAGTACAGAGCAGAGCAGGGGAAGGAGAGAAAATCAGCTTAGAGCTAGCATATCAAGGACTGAAGGAGCCAGGTTCAAATTTCACGTAATTACATGTATATAAATATGAAAGATAAAACTTTAAGGAGCTGGATGGTAGCCACTTGATAAACATCACCCCCTTGTGTTTCCCATATGAAGAAAATAAATGTGGAGAAACTAATGGGAACTCACTCCTATAATATATTTAATGTGATAGAGATAATGTTTTATGGGTGCACAGATGAATGGAGGTAGAAGGCCCTTGTATTATACAGCCTTCTCAATTAGTAACAGCAGAGACACTTGGACATTTAAAAAAACGAGCTTAAAAACTAGACCTAAATGAGGAGTAAGCGTATCTAGGTAAATTCACCCACATCTGCTTCAAAAGTCAAGAACAATTCATGAGGATCTGGATAAAAAGCTGCAATATTAATTGCAAAGGGAATAATTTTCCCTCTCTGTGTTCCTACCTCCGGTCATAAAATAGAAACTCACCCTCTATGAAGTATGTAGAATAGGGTTTCTGCTCCTCTCTCCACCCACTCAAGTAGCTAACTGGTGAGTCTGGAGAGGGGGGTATTCTCTCTTTCTCTCGCTCTCTCGCTTTCTTGCTAGCCCTCTCTCTCTTGCTGTGTGTGTGTGTGTGTGTGTGTGTGTGTGTGTGTGTGTGACATTTTCCTTATCCATTCTCTATTGATGGACACTTAGGCTGCTTCCATGTCTTGGCTATTGTAAATAACGCTGCAGTAGACATAGGCTCAGGTCATGATCTCCAGGTCCTGGGATCAAGCCCCGCCTCAAGCCCCCCATCAGGCTCTCTGCTCAGTGGAGAGCCTGTTCTCCCTCTTCCTCTGCCTCTCCCCTTGCTTGTACACGCGCGCTCTCTCTCTCTCTCTCAAAGGAATAAATATAATCTTAAAAAAAAAAAAGATAAAAAGCTTCTGTCCAGCAAAGGAAACAGCCGAAGCTTCGTTCAGTCTTTCAGCCACTTAAGTCTGACTAAATGGATAAATCCAATTGAGGGAAGGTCATTTTGACCTCAGGCTAGGTCGAATTTTAAAATGCAACTTTGGCAAAAAATAAATAATAAAAATAAATGAAAATAAAATGTAACTTTGCAAAGCCTAGCTGGCTTTTTCGTCTGCTTTGGGCACTGCTATATTCTTTAGTGCCTCAGGCCGCGCTGGGACGGTAGATGGTATTTAACAAATTTGTGTGGCATGAATACATTTTATCTCTGATTGATGCCTGAGCCTGTTTCTCAACTGCCTTTGAACTCAGAAGGGAGAGAGAAATGACAATATATGCGGAGAATGTTCTTCACATTTCCCCCTTTACCTTCCCCATATTCAAATAGTCAGCCTCAGCTCATTTCCTTAAAAAATATATAGCACCAGAGAAACAAAATGACCTGCATAACTTACCTTTGGCTTTTGTGTTCCAAAGGCAGATCGTTAAGAATGTAGAAGCTTCACAGAGGACAGAGGAAAGGGGCATCGTGGGCATACAGCGCCTTGGAAAATGTCATGATGGCCGAAGCCTTCCCGAGGACTGCTGGGAGGAGCAATGAGAAAGGGGTCTAGCCCAGGCAGGACCTCTGCTGCCATCTTGAGCAGCACTTTCAGGGAAACAGCAGAAACAGAGGACAAGGGCAGGGTGCCTCCAGCCAGACAGGATCCCTGCCAGCCAGCCTTGGAGAAGACTACCAAGCCTCAACATGGCAAGAGCCAGGAGACCTTCTGGCTGTAGGAGACACCGTGTCGATTGGCATGATGGACCTCTCAGGTGGTAAACTGTGGATGAAGATTGAGGCCAGATAGATACCCTTCCCTGTCTCCAGCTCCTTGACGCTGCATTGGCTCCAAGAACTATAGAATACCCCCTAAGGGGAGAGGGCCCCAAGGAAAGACACTTTTCATTCATTCATTCACTCACTCATTTGTTTAGGCAGCCCAGAACGATGGGGGCTAGACATGGTCAGAGACTGATTTTTAAGCGTATTTAGTGAGCGCCTCCCTGCTGCATTTGCAGCATTTCCTTAACAGCTGCCTTTCATGTAATTGTTTTTAAGATTTTTATTTATTTTGCCATTGAGACAGAGAGAGAGAGGCAGAGAGGCAAAGGGAGAGAAGCAGTCTCACTACTGAACACAGGGCCCAGTCTGAGGCTCGATCTCAGCACCCTGAGATCACTACCTGAGCTGAAACCAAGAGTCAGACGCTCAACTGACTGAGCCCCCCAGGACCCCACGGCAAGGAAGAATTCTTATGGAGCCTTCCGAGTGAGTGTTGTTCTGTCAACACCTTGATTTCAGACTTCGAGCCTCCAGAACCACGAAAGAATACATTTCTACTTTTTCTGTTTTTTGTTTTTGTTTCTTTAAGTGGGCTCCACGCTCACCATGGAGCCCAATGCGGGGCTTGAATTCATGACCCTGAGATCAACACCTGAGCCACAGTCAAGAGTCGGTCGCTTAACCACTGAGCCAGCCAAGTGCCCCATATTTCTACTGTTTCAAGCCCCAACGTCTGTCGTACTTGTTACACCAGCCCTAGGAGAGTAATAGAGGGACACATGGCTTGCAACAGTATACGTGAAAATATCTGGCCGAGAAAGCAAGGAATGCAGGCTTCAGCCACGGCAATGGAAACAGAGTTAATAGATCAAGGGAGGTAAGTGTTCTACCATAGAGCTGGAATATTGCACTCTGTCCTTAGTGCCACGTTTTAGGAGGGACCTTGATCAATGGGAGCCTCGTCAGAGACAAGTGACCAGGATGATGTTGGTTCTGGAAGGCTTGTCATCCAAAAGATGAGTTGACAGCATTGGAGATGGGTATCCTGCAAACTTGGCTGGATGAGCAGCCCCGAGACACGTGAAAGGCTGTCTTGTCAGAGGGAGCCATCTCGTGCGTGCTCTCTCCCTCCCTTTCTCTCTCTCTCAAATAAATAAATAAATAAGTCTTTTTAAAAAAGAATTCTGTCTTACCTCTTCCAGCTTCCAGGGGTTCCAGAAGTTCCTTGGTTTGTGGCTGCATCACTCCAATTTCCGCCTCCATTTTCACATGGTCTTCTCTTCTCCCTGTGTCTCTCCTTTGTATCTAAGAAGGCTTGTCACTGAATTTAGAGCCCACAAGGATAATCCAGGATGATCTCGGCCTGAGATCCTTAATTTCATCTGCAAAAACTCTTTTACCAAATAAGGTCACATTCGCAGGTGCCAGGGATTAGGACGCGGACGTATATTTGGTGGGTCACCATTCAACACGCTACAACCTCCATCCCATAATTGTACAATTGTTTTTGGAGCGTAAATGCAGGGCTCTTTAATTTACCCATGTTTTACTTATTGTTGGTCATCCTAGGTCACACCAGCCGGGCTGGTGTATCACAGGAGAGCCAGGCTGGCTCAGTCGGTAGAGCACGCAAACCTCTATCTCAGGGTCTTGACTTCGAGCCCCACATTGAGCATACAGATTACTTAAAAAAAAGAAGTTAACTTTGCTTACTGGCAATCTATTATGCAACTCTACATATGGAAAATTATGTACGGGGCAAATATATATTCATTACAATAACAGGTCAACAATCATGAATGGGAAAATTCTAGAAATAATAACTGCTTTATGAATATATGATAAGATATATGAGTATATAAGGTGATAGGCACCAGTGATTTATACTACATGTAATTTCCTGGTCAGATGCAAGTATGGGAGTCAAAGCTCATGTTTTCAGTACAGTTTAGAAGGATACGCATTTGTGGGAGAAATTCCACTTAGAATTCTCCAATAATTAAACTCATGGGAGCCATCACAGGACAGATGGTTGTGCTATTTAAAACAAATTATAACCTTTAAGGATGAACATGTACTATTGAAATCTAAATATAAATTTGCTTTCAATTTTAATTGAATAGTACTATTGTTTAACAGGTAACACTGGTGTAAAGACTTCAGTGTTTTTTTCATAAAGTAAGAATATGTCTTAAATGACAAAAATATTAGTCAAGCAAAGGTTATTTATGCAATTTGTCAATATTTCTGGTAGCTTTTGAAAAACCTTTTCCTGACATTTAAATTATCTGTTCTATTGAATAATTTTGGAACTAGAAAGGGATGACAGATTTTTATCTTGCTTTCTTTTCATGCCTTAAAATTGGCCTATATATAAAATTTAAATAGCAATTTTAACTTTCTTGTCAATCACTGAAATGTCATCAAAAGGTGTAACATTTTGTTCACCGGTAGCATATTTCATACTCCCCCCCACCCCGCCGCCAAGACTCTCCTTTTGATTATTAGAAGTCTTCTGACCATTTGATTGAAAGTACCACTTGGGGTGCCTGGGTGGCTCAGTTGGTTAAGTGTCTGACTCTTGATTTTGGCTCAGGTCATGATCTCAGGGTCGTGAGATCAAGCCCCGAGTCAGGCTCTGTGCTGGGCATCGAGCCTGCTTAAGATTCTTTCTCTCCCTCTGCTCATTCTCTGCTCTGAAAGGAAGGAAGGAAGGAAGGAAGGAAGGAAGGAAGGAAGGAAGGAAGGAAGGAAGGAAGGAAGGAAGGAAGAAAACTGCGTAATCCAATGTTTGGATTCCAGCGTCATTTTTTTTTTTTTACCTTGATTATCCTTGCAGTATGGAAAATGCAATTTTTGTCTATATGAAATTTTTAACAACAGAGGTAGGAAAGAACACATTGTACACATGTAATCTGTTAACCTAATTTCATCACTAGTTTGATATCGAAAGCCTAGACATGGTTTTCTTCACACTTATTAAGATGCTATTGCCATTGGGAAATGAATCCTCTTTAATGCTTGGTAAAAAATAAAAAACATTCAAAATTATGAACAGTGTGATCTCAAAATGACTGGGAAAAAAATGCCATAGTATGAACCATGGTGGTCACTGAATAACACAGTGGAGGCTGGGTCTTGCTTTTCTGTTTCTTTCTACTCTTCCATAGTTTGCAAATCTTTTACAATGAGCACGTGTTAGTTTCATAATCCAAAAATATGCAAAAACAAAAATAAATCAGTTATTCTCAAAGAATAAAAGTGTAGTAAGTTTGCACAGTTTAGTACTTCTATTTCTTAGGTAAAAGCTTTACTGGGAAGTCCTGTTATAAGTTTGTCAGTGAACCCTTTTTCTCTGTTAACCCTTTTTATCTGTTAAAAGTTAACCCTTTTAACCTATTTAACGCAGTGTTGATCCGTAAAAGCTGCTCATTTGTGGGAAACACGTTGCAAGTGAAGGGGGAGGGAGAGAGAGTCCCAAGCAGACCCTGCACTGTGCGCGGAGCCCCGCTCAGGGCCCCATCCCAGGACCCTGAGATCATGACCTGAGCTGACACCAAGAACTGGATGCTTAGCTGACTGTGCCACCCAGACGCCCCGAGAGAGAATCTTAAGTAGGACCCACACCCAGCATGGGGCTCGCTCTCACAACCCTGAGATCATGACGTGAGCCGGAACTAAGGGTTGGTCGCTTAACCCACTGAGCCACCCAGTAGCCCCTACATGTTCATTTTTAAATGTGGCAAGCATGCAGGATGGGGAAACTGAAGACTGCTTGGCTGCAAATGACACACAGTGATATGGGTTCCCAGGGCACTTTCTGAGTGGGCACTTTGATGCCCTTCACCATCCACCTTCTCTCTGCTCCCCTAGCTTCTCCTATGCAGTAGTCAGTGCGCTGAGTCTCGCTAGGTCTCTGCTCTGTGCCCTGGGTTTGAGAATATCGTGGTACTTGGGGCGCCTGGGTGGCTCAGTGGGTTAAAGCCTCTGCCTTCAGCTCAGGTCATGATCTCAGGGTCCTGGGATGGAGCCCCACATCGGGCTCTCTGCTCAGCGGGGAGCCTGCTTCCCCCTGCCTCTCTGCCTACTTGTGATCTCTCTCTCTGTCAAATAAAGAAATAAAATCTTAAAAAAAAAAAAAAAAAGAGAATATCGTGGTACCATGATGCCAATTTGATTGTTCACAGAGAGTTTGAGAAAAGGGGTGGCAGAAATCAAAATGCATGATCCTAGATTAGCTGAAAGAATATCCATAAGATGACGAGCAACTTTTTACTGTTAGTACAAGAAACAAACCAAAGAGCAAACAAAATCCATAGCGGTATTTGTTCAAAATACCTACCATTATCGTATTGTAAGAATAATTTCAGAAGGATTATTTTATTTTATTTTATTTTATTTTATTTTATTTTATTTTATTTTATTTTATTTTATTTTGGTGGGGAGGGGCTGAGGGAGAGGAAGAGAGAGAGTCTTGAGCAGAGAGAATATCTTGAGCAGGCTTCATGCCCGGCATGGACCCCAATGCAGGGGCTCGATCACATGCCCCTGAGTGAGATCATGATCTGAGCCAAAATCAAAAATCTGCTTAACAGACTGAACCACACTTGTGCCCCGAGAAGGATAATTTTAGAAAATTATTACATTTCACACAAAAATGCATTTCAGTTGACGGGAAGTTTTCCTAATTTAATGAGTTTTATTTTATTTTTTTAAAGATTTTATTTATTTATTTGAGAGAAGAGACAGATATAGTGATTTATTTATTTGAGAGAAAGAGACAGATATAGCGAGAGAGAGCAAGAGAGAGAGCACAAGTGGGAAGGAGAGGGAGAAGCAGGCTCCCTGCTGAGCAGGGAGCTTGATGTGTATCTTGAACCCAGGACCCCGGGATCACAACCTGAGCAAAAGGCAGCCACTTAACTGACTGAGCCACCCAGGCTCCCCAAGGTTTTTTTTTTATTAAAATTATGATACCTACTTAAAAATCGAGCAATAACTAATAATATAAACGAGTCACTTAATGTCCCAACCGCCCAGCTAACCATATTCTTCACAAATGTCACTCTATGCATATATACGTGTAACTTCGATATATACATATATATACATACATCTGTATAATTTTATACAAATTGAATCATGTTTTATACGTTATTTTATGTGATCTACATATATATATATTTTTCTAACCAAGAAAAGCCATGAAGACCTTCCTATGTCTGAATTAATTAATTCAGATATATAGCATCCTTTGAAATCATTGTGTGGTATTTCACTGATTTCAGGTACAGTTGACTTTTTAAATTATTATTATTTTTTAAGATTTTATTTATTTATTTGAGAGAGACATATAGCGAGAGAGAGAGAGAGAGAGCACAAGTGGCAAGGAGAGGGAGAAGCAGGCTCCTCGCTGAGCAGGGAGCCGGATGAAGGGCTCGATCCCAGGAGCCTGCTGGGATCATGACCTGAGCCAAAGGCAGACGCTTAACCGGCTGAGCCCCCCACGCGTCCCTGCAGCTGACTCTTGAACAACGCAAGGGTTAGAGGCGCTAAGTGCTCTGCACAGTTGAAAATACACATATAATTTTTTACTTCTCCCAAAAAACTTAATTGCTAATAGTCTACTGCTGACCGGAAGCCTTGCTGATAACAGAAATAGTCGATTAGCACATATTTTGTGTGTTTAACTGTATTATATACCGTATTCTTACAACAAAGTAAGGGAAAAGGAAATGTGGTAAAGACACTCATAAGGAAGAGAAAATACATTGACAGGACTGTACTGTAAAAGATCTGCATGTACGTGGACCCCACGCAGTTCAAACCCATGCTGCTCAGGGTCACCATTCCCGGGTTGAGGGCCATTTAGGTTTCTCCTCCTCCTTCTGCTGCCTGCTATTGGGAATGATGTGGTAATGCACTGTGTACACAAATATTTGTGTACTCATCAGATTAGCTTCTGGTATAAAATCTAAGTGAAGAATTCCTGGGGCAAAGGATGTGCACGTTTAAAATTCTGATCCAGGGGCGTCTGGGTGGCTCAGTCAGTTAAGCCTCCAGCTCTTGGTTTCAGCTCAGGTCCTGATCTCAGGGTCGTGAGATCGAGCCCTGGGTCATGCTCTGTGCTCAGTGCAGAGTCTGCTTGTCCCTTCCCCTCCCTCTGATTGCTTTCTCTCTCTCTCTCTCAAATAAATAAATAAAATATTTTTTAAAAAAATAAAAAAAATTACAATTCTGATGCAGAGGCTCCTGGTTGCCTTAGTTGGTAGAGCATGTGACTCGAAGAACTCAGGGTCATAAGTTCAAGCCCCACGTTGGAGCGTGGAGCCTACTTAAATAAATAAATAAATACAAAATAAAATAAAATGCTGATACATATTGACAAACCATCCCTCAGAAAGCTTTATTGATCTATATCCCCAATGATGAGCCCATTTACCCTCACCATTAATCATTACCGATTTTTTAAAAAGATTTTTATTTATTTATTTGACAGAGAGAGAGAGAGATCACAAGTAGGCAGAGAGGCAAGCAGAGAGAGGGGGGGAAGCGGGCTCCCTGCTGAGCAGAGAGCCCGATGTGGGACTCAATCCCAGGACCCTGAGATCATGACCTGAGCTGAAGGCAGACGCTTTAACCCACTGAGCCACCCAGGCGCCCCAATCATTACCCATTTTTATCATTCCCAATAGATTGGGGGTTGGCAAACTAAGACTCATGGGTCAAATCCAGTCTCCAGAGGAGGGAGAGGGAAGCAGGCTCCCCGCTTAGCAGGGAGCCCAACGTGGGACTTGATCCCATGACCTTGAAATCATGGCCTGAGCCGAAGTCAGATGCTTAACCAACGGAGCCACCCAGGTGCCCCCAGTGTACTTCTTTTTAAAAATCATCTAATTTGGGGGCGCCTGGGTGGCTCAGTCATTAAGTGTCTGCCTTTGGCTCAGGTCATGATCCCAGGGTCCTTGGATCAAACCCTGCATGGGGCTCCCTGCTCGGTGGGGAGCCTGCTTCTCCCTCTCCCACTCCCCTGCTTGTGTTCTTTCTCTCACTGTCTCTCTCTGTCAAATAAATAAATAAAATCATTTTAAAAAATCATCTAATTTTAGTTTTTTTAAAGATTTTAAGAATGCAGAACTTGAACCCACAACCCTGAAATCAAGAGTCACACACTCCACTGACTGAGCCAGCCAGGTGCCTCTCATCTCATTTCACTTTGGATGAGCCCTTTTAATACAAATATTCATGTTCTTCAGTTCTAGAAAATTTTTCTTTTATTTCTTCTGGGTTTTTTTGAAATGTCCTGCCTCAGTTTCTGTTTTTTTCTTTTTTAGGTTCCTCTGTGACAGTGGGACTCCAGAATTGATTCTCTGTGTTTCTTTTCTCTCAACACTGTCAGATAATCCCATTATACTCTTAGAAACTCAGTTTTCTGCTGTAAAGTAACCATTTCACCTCTCCCTTCTTGCTTCAAAGTTCCTACACCTGCTCCCCGTTCTTCTCCTCGCTGACATTTGATGACTTCAATTCACGCCATCAGAAGGAAAATAGACACAGGAGGTATATTAAGAGAAGGAAGGTGACTGGCCCGAGGAAGATGTCAAACTGTAAAGTCCCCTCATCCAACCCGACAGGAAGTTTGGGTCATTTGTCAGCATGGTCCCTATTTGGGGCAAGGGAGCTGGACCTTAATACCCCATGTTGTTCACTCATTGCATATGGGTTGCCCTGGGCAGGACCTTGGGTTAGGTGGCTCTTTTCCGCGGAGGCAACCCCTACAGGGGGCTGACAGCTGGAGACTTTTATCTCGCCGCATTTTCAACAGATGGGAGAATAAATCCTTCTTTCCTGAAGGGAGATCTGACTGGCACATGACAGCTTCCAACACATCAGCTCAAACCACCTGTGAGAGCGCATTCTGTGCCTTTCTTCCCAAAGAGCGTGCAGGAACATCGAGTTGGCAGCTTAAAATTGGCCCTTTCGTGGAATTTTTTTTTTTTTAAGATTTTGCTTATTTATTTGACAGAGACAGAGAGAGAGATCACAAGTAGGCAGAGTGGCAGGCAGAGGGAAGAGGAGAAGCAGGCTCCCTGCTGAGCAGAGAGCCCGGTGTGGGACTCAATCTTAGGACCCTGGGATCATGACCTGAGTTGAAGGCAGCTGCTTAACCCACTGAGCCACTCAGGAGCCCCTTTTTCATGGAATTTTTATGAAGATTTGCCAATCATTTTTGGCTCTAAGAGCTTTCTTTCTTTCTTTTCTTTCTTCCTTCCTTTTTTTTCATTCTTTTCTTCCTTCCTTCCTCTTTCTTTCTTTCTTTCTTTCTTTCTTTCTTTCTTTCTTTCTTTCTTTCTTTCTTTCTTTCTTTCTTTCTTTCTTTCTTTCTTTCTTTCTTTCTTTCTTTCTTTCTTTCTCTTTTTCTTTCTCTCTTTCCCTTCCTTCCTTCCTTGATTTTATTCTTAGGTGATCTCTACCCCCAGCGTGGGCTCTAACTTATAACCCGGAGATCAAGTCACAGGCTCCACCCACTGAGCCCTCCAGGTGCCTTCCTAGGAGCTCTTTGTTGTGCTCTGATTTTTCCCTTTTCCTGGCATTCCATTATTGTTTACAGATTATAATAATGACTTCAATCTTTCCTTGTATAAACAATTAGTGGGTTTTTTTTTTAATTAGAGCTGTTTTTAAAGTTCTCTGTTGCACGGAGTTTTTCATCTACCAAGCATCATGTGTGGACTCTTCACATAAAGGACCCGGCACTGTTTTAGGTGATGGCAAGACAACAGTGAACGAGACACAAAGGGTCCCCGTCCTGGTGCTTTTGGGCTAGTGGAGGTATCAGATAATAAACTAATAAATGTGCAAATATATCATTTCAGGACGTCGTCTTTGCCATGGGAATGGGGAGGGGGTGCCGGTTTTAAATTAGAGCGGTCTGGGAAAGTGTCTGCAAGAGGGAACATTTGAGCAGAGATAGGAATACGGTGTGGGAACAAGCCAGGTTAACCTTTGCAGTGGGAGGCAGCCCCGGGAGGCCTGGGCTCTGGGAAGCCAGGCATGCTGTGTCCCAGGAACAGCAAGAAGGCTAGTGTGGCTGGAGCCCCGTGCGTCCAGGAGTCACAGCGGTAGGAGATGGGTTTGGTGAGATAAGGGGCTGGCTAGATCGTTTTCGCAGTTTAGCTTGGTCTCGCTTTGCATTTGGTGACTTTTATTAGTTACAGGCAGGGTTCTTCCAGAGAAACCAGTGGGCTGTGTGTGTGTGTGTGTAATACGTATACAAATTGCCTATCTTTCCATAGGTGGAGACCTAGAGACAGACGCTGAAACAGGGAGGTTTATTTCAAGGAATTGGCTTAGGTGATCGCAATTGTGGGGTTTTTCTAGGCAGGTCTGAAATCACAGAGCGAGCCAGCAGGCTGGAAACTCCCAGGCAGGCACTCAGTGTACGGACTTGAGGCAGGTTTCTCCTTCCCGGGGAAACCTGTTCTCCCTTTCAGATGATGGGCTAAGGACGTCCAGGTTGTCAAGGACAATTTACTTTGCTTAAAGTCAGCTGAGGATAGACGTTAAGCACTTCTACAGAATACCCTGCAGCAAGCCCCAGATTAGTGTTTGATGGAATATCACCCGGCCAAAGTGACACACAGAAGCAACCGTCGCAGTCATTTGCCTCAACATTTAATGACTCTTGCCAGCCTGCTTAATATTTAAAAACGAGGCCCACATTTATGGGAGTTTACTTAGAGGGGCTGCAGACTGACTGGGGACTTCCTGGAGGGGCTGGGAAACCAGGAGCCTTTGCTTTAGGCTGAGAAAGGTGAGTAGAATTGTATCCTAGGAGGCCCCTAAAAAGCCGAATTCAGAATTTTTTTTTGAAGGCCCTTCAGTTGCCCCCCAGAAGTCTATGCTGTCTGGCAGGAGCGAGGAGTGCTGTGTGGACGGGGTGTAAGGCGTGAGGGGTGCAGCTGGCGAGACAGTAGAGACGCTTCCTGTTTCTGCGGCTCTTCTCAACCTTTGACTTTTTCAAATTGTACTGAACTCTCTTCTCCTTTCAAAGACCCTTTCCCATTCTCTTCATCTTTGTGGGTTTATAAATTAGTGAATGAAAACAGTGTGGCCCCTTAAAACAGAAGAGAAATAAATAGGGCCGTTTCATCTGCGATTTCAAACCACTCAGGCTAATTGTTGCATGAAATAGTCTTGGTCGAACACTGGGAAGGTGGCGCGGAAAGGACCGTTCTCAGCATCCTAAGAACCACAGGGAGGGGTCTGCAATAGAAAGAGCCAGAAATGGACACAAGACTGGTGGCTAAGATCCAGCCCAATGCTCCTGGCTGTCCGGGCTCCCATCGACATCCCAGGCCTCTGGTTCCATGGCTTGTTAGCGGTGGTGGAATTCTCCTCCAGCTGCAAGGGTATTGCAAGTCACACCTGAATATCAGTATTTTATTAAAAATTGAGATATGGTTATCTTCTTTGCTATAGTAAAACATGCTGTTCCTCCCAGGGGAGGCTGGGATGAGGCTGTTCTGACCTTCTGGGTTGACTGCCTCCAGCTAGGACGACTGAGAAAGAAGGTCCTGAGTAGAATATTCTTAAAAAGATTTTATTTATTTATTTTGAAAGAGAGAGAGAGAGCACGAGGAGGGGGAGGGGCAGAGGGAGAGAAAGAATCTCAAGCAGACGCCAACCTGAGCGTGGAGCCCAACTCAGGGCTTGATCTCATGACCCCGAGATCATGATCTGAGCCAAAATCCAGAGTCAGACACTTAACTGACTGAGCCACCCAGGTGCCCCCTGAGTAGAATAAATTATCATAGAAGAGGAGGGGTAGGATCCTAAGAAAAGCGATCTGATTTGGGTGAAAAGTGTGGAGGGAAACAGAGGGAACCTAAATCAGGGAAAAGGAGGTGGTCAAGTTCAAAGGGAAAAGCTGGGTTTTGGGCCTAAGAACCACCCAGGCACCCATCTTTCTCTTCTCATAACCCCCCATCATAACTTTCCTTTCCTCCAACCCTTTTCTTTCTTTCTTTTTTAAAGATTTATTTATTAGAGAGAGAGAGAGTGTGTGAGTGGGAGGAAGGGCAGATAGAAAAGGAGAGGCTCTCGAGTAGACTCCCCACTGAGTGCAGAGCCCTACTCGGGGCTCAATCCCAGGACCATGACCTGAGCCGCAATCGTGAGTTGGTTGCTTAGGGGCGCCTGGGTGGCTTAGTTGGTTAAGCATCTGCCTTTGGCTCAGGTCATGATCCCAAGGTCTTGGGATTGAGCCCCACATTGGGCTCCCTGCTCAGTGGGGAGCCTGCTTCCCTCTCTCTCCCCTGCTCATGCTCTCTCTGTCTCTCTTGCTCTCTCTCTCAAATAAATAAATACAATCTAAAAAAAAAAAAGTTCATTGCTTAACCAACTGAGCCACCCAGGTGCCCCTCCCCTAACACTTTTCTAAACGTATGCACCCCATTCTAAGTTTCCTGCACCCCATTCTAAGAGACCTCTGGAAGCTGACCAAGAGTACGAACAGATTCTGAGAGAACAGATAGATGATTAGGAAACAGAAGAAGATGCTCAACTTCACAAGCAACCCAGAATTAGTCATTTCAACAACAGCAAGAAACCTTGGAAGGGTTTACACAGAGAAGAGAGGTTATTGAAATACTTTGAAAAGGAATGTATCTCTGGTTTGAAATTTTAAGACAGGATATGCTTCTCTGTGAACATCTCAAGATTAGATCTTTTAAATGACAGTATTCTAAGGAGAAAAATACTTTGTTAGTGCAAAAATATCAAGGTTTCAATATTTATGCATTAAAAAAGTATAGTATCCATAAACTGATGAATGCATAAGCAAAATGTGGTCTACCCCATACAATGGAATATTATTCATCATAAAAACAATGAAGTACGGGCGCCTGGCTGGCTTCTGGTTGGAAGAGCATGTGACTCTCGATCCCAGGGTCCTGAGTTCGAGCCCCACGTTGGGTGTAGAGATTACTTAAATAAATAAATATTTAAAAATATTTTTAAAAAAGGAATGAAATACTGACATATTCCATAATATGAGTGAACCTTGAAAACATTATGTTAAGTGAAAGAAGGCAGTCACAAAAGGCCATATATTATATGATTCCCCTTACATAAAAATATCCAGAATAGGGAAATCCATAGATATAGAAAGTGTATGAGTATTTGCTTGGGGCTGGTGGTGATGGGAGACTTGGGAAGTGATGACTAAAAAGGATATGGCTTTCTCTTTGGAGTGATGAAATATTTGTGTGGTTTTTTAAAGATTTATTTATTTATTTTGAGAGACAGAAAGAGAGTGGGGAGGGGCAGAGGGAGAGAACCTTTCAAGCAGACTCCCCACTGAGTAAGGAGCCTAACATGCGGCTCAGTCCCACAGCCCATGAGACCGCAACCTGAGCCAAAACCAAGAGTCAGACACCTAACCAACTGAGCCACCCAGGCATTCCTGGAGTGATGAAATGTCCTAAAATTAAATTATTATGAGGCGCCTGGCTGGCTCAGTCAGTAGAGCTATGGACTCTTGATCTCCAGGTTGTGAGTTCGAGCCCCACATTGGGAGTAGAGTTTACTATAAATAAATGTATGTATGTTATGTATGTATGTATGTATGTGCTGGTTGAACACTTTGTGACTATGCTAAAAACCATTGATCCTACTCCATGAAACTTTTTTGTTTTTTAAAAGATTTTATTTTTTTAAGTAATGAAGAGTTGCATGCTCTACTGACTGAGCCAGCCAGGCCCTGCCCATGAGCTTTCTTAATAAAATGTGCTGGCAAAAAACAAAAAAACAAAGACAAAACACTGAATTATATACTTTAAGTGGGAGGGTTGGGTGGTAAGTGAATTGTATCTCAATAAAGCTGTCACCCAAAAAAGAGCATAATATACTAGAATACTAGAATATTTAACGCTGATGTTGTAGTCACTAACAGGTGAATTTCTTTGTGGATTGGGAAGCAAGACTTTTTTTTTAAGATTTTATTTTTAAGCAATCTCAACACCCAAGTGGGGCTCAAACTCACAACCCCAAGTTCAAGAGCCACACCCTCCTCCAACTGAGCCAGCCACTTGTCCTGGGAGACGAGACTTTGTAGGTACTAATATTCCTTTATGAGAGAGGAAGCCTGAGAAATATAGAATTTTGGTCTGGAATAATATTTTCAATCTCCAGATTTGAAAACCACAATTCATTTGTACGATTGTTTTCACTTAAGAAATGCTAACATTGGGACGCCTGGGTGGCTCAGTTGGTTAAGCGGCTGCCTTCGGCTCAGGTCATGATCCCAGGGTCCTGGGATCGAGTCCCACATCGGGCTCCATGCTCAGCGGGGAGCCTGCTTCTCCCTCTGCCTCTGCCTGCCACTCTGCCTGCTTGTACTCTCTCTCTGACAAATAAATAAATAAAATCTTTAAAAAAAAAAAAAAGAAATGCTAACATTAAAAAAAAAAAAGAAAGAAAAAGAAATGCTGACATTTGGGGCGCCTGGCTGGCTCAGTCAGTAGAACATGTGACTCTCGATCTCGGGGTCAAGAGTTTGAGCCCCACCTTGGGTGTGGAGATTAATTTAAAAAAATAAAATCTAGGGGCGCCTGGGCGGCTCAGTCAGTTAAGCGTCTGACTTTGGCTCGGGTCGTGATCCTAGGGTCCTGGGATCGAGCCCCACATCGGGCTCCCTGCTCAGCGGGAAGCCTGCTTCTCCCTCTGCCACTCCCCCTGCGTGTGTTCCCCAAAATAAAATAATCTTTAAAAATGCCAATATTTAGTCAGCAGACTTACAGTCTAGTTCTAGTTACGCTACAGACTGACAGTATGAACTTAGGCAACTCTCAGTCTCTCAAAACCTGTTTCCTCACCTAGAAAGTGAGGGTAAATAAACTGCGTCTCTCTCACAGGTTTGTTGGAAGGACCAAAAGAGATGACAGATGAAGAACTACTTGCAAGTGTGAATAAAGGTGAGGTATGAGGGGGCACCTGGCTGGCTTTGTTGGGAGAGCATGAGACTCTTAACCTCAGGGTCAAGAGTTCAAACTCCACATTGGGTGTGGAGCCTACAAAAAAAAAAGATGAAGTGTGAAAGTGAAGATGGTACATTTATTAATTTTATTATTGTTAATAACAACAACTCCACTTAGATTCAGATGGCGATCTGCTGGAGCGCCTGGCTGGCTCAGTTGGTGGAGGTGCGACTCTTGATCTTGGGGTTGTGAGTTCAAGCCCCATGTTGGGTGTAGAGATCACTTAGAAATAAAATCTTTATTTTTACATTTTTTTAAAGATTTATTTATGTATTTTTAGAGAGGGGGAGAGGCAGAGGGAGAGGGAGAGTAGGTCTGAAGCAGACTCCGTGCTGAGTGTGAGCCTGAGGCAGAGCCCGATCTCACGACCCCGAGATCCCGATCTGAGCCGAAACCAAGAGTCTGTTGCCGAGCTGCACCACCCAGGCACCCCAGAAATATAATCTCTAAAAAAAAAAGATGATAACATGCTAATCTTGTACATTTGGATCTTTAAATCTGGCCTTATATGAAGTAAATAACATGTCTTATATTTTTCATTGGTCATCGTTACCAAATGTATATATATATATTTTTAAAGATTTTATTTATTTATTTGACAGAGAGAGAGAGATCACAAGTGGGCAAAGAGGCAGGCAGAGAGAGAGGGGGAAGCAGGCTCCCTGCTGAGCAGAGAGCCCGATGCGGGGCTCGATCCCAGGACCCTGAGATCATGACCTGAGCCGAAGGCAGAGGCTTTAACCCACTGAGCCACCCAGGCGCCCCAAATGTATATATTTTTGAGAAAAAAAATAGGTAATATGTGTAATTATGGACCTTAGCTTGGGTTTATTACTCCTTTTATCCTCATGCGAGCTATATAACCACTCTGGTGAAAGTAGTTTTCTTAAAATCAGGCTGTTTAACTTGATCATCTTTTCAGATACCAATTTTGAGTTCCAATTCACCTTAATAAATAATTAAATATTAATAAATATTTGTACGGTATAGAAATTCTGCAGAAAAACAATCTATTTATAATTCACTGTTTAGACTGAAACTCATCATGGCTGATGTGGAAAGAGGCAGTCCTAGTTAGAAATTAAAGAACTGGGAGGTAATGATTCCAAATTTCTACTTCTGACTCAAATTTTGTCCCAAGGACTTAACACCTACATTCCCAATATATTCTCACAGTCTGAGAAAGTACCAGAGCTTTTCATAAAAGGACTGCCAACAATTACAGGAGCGGTTATTTGCTGCACAGAAGTATAACTATATTTGAAATACTCTGAAAGCATTTCAGAAGCATTTGGTTTATTTGTCAAGTATACCTTAAAGCTGGGGGGAAAAAAAAGAAAAAGCATTAGGCTATCAGAACAGAGCAAAGTTAGAAGCTGCTAGTTCGTTTAACAAACAACAGAAATTAAAATATCTACCTCTGAAACAATGTTTTCCTTGGGAAGCAAAATTTTGGCTTTTAAAATGGCAACGACTGAAAATTTTTAAAAATAATAACAAATGAAAAGATTTCTGTGGAATTTCCTGAGAAGGGGTGAACTTTTAGTCAATGTCAAGGACCTAGCTCAGATCAACTGCTTATTCTCTTTGAATTTACTTAGCCCAGGGTGTCGAAGACGTCCTCTGGCTTTCACATGCCACTCTGGGTTTATACATGCATCTAGGTTTCATGATGCCAATCCTGAATCAAATAAGATTATATGTTGCATTAATCATGTTAGATAGTTGGGGTTCTTTTGGTTGCAAATGATAGAAACCCAACTGCAGATAGGTTTAAGCATAAAAGAAGATGTATTGATCTATGTAACTGAAAAATCCAGAGGGTGGGTATTTTTTCAGGCCTGGCTGGGTCCAGATGTTCCAATAACTGCACTCATCATGCTGGTTTCATTCTCCAGCAAGCCGTGTTTGCAGCCCCAGGCTTAACTCACCCCGGAACTGACAATCCCAGCGAAGAGGTATTATATTCTCCCTTTCACTGGGTCCCAAAAGCCCTGGGATGGTATCTCATTGGTTTAAGCCTATCGCAGTGGCCAAGGACAGAACATACTGATTTACTAGACTTGGGTCACCTTCTTTTTTTTTTTTTTAATAGATTTTATTTATTTATTTGATAGAGAGAGACACAGCGAGAGAGGGAACACAAGCAGGGGGAGTGGGAGAGGGAGAAGCAGGCTTCCTGCTGAGCAGGGAGCCCGACGCGGGGTTCAATCCCAGGACACTGGGATCATGACCCGAGCCAAAGGCAGTCGCTTAATGACTGAGCCACCCAGGCGCCCCTTGGGTCACCTTCTTAAGGGTGTGTGTGTGTGTGTGTGTGTGCGCGCGCGTTACCGGCAATCTTGGCTGCAACACATGGATTTAGAGTGGGGCAGGGACAAGGCACCGGGCTGGCTTGGTCAGTAGAGCATACAGCTCTTGATCTCAGGGTCATGAGTTTGAGCCCCATGTTGAGTATGGAGATGACTTTAATAAACTTAAAAATCCATATATAATTGGGCAAGGAAGATTCTCCATAGGGATATTGAAATACATAAATGCTAGGCAGGCAAAAATGACAGATATCCTCCACGTATGCGGCAAAGAATGTAGCACAATGTGGAACTCGATACAGCCCTTTAAATATATAATCATATTTAATCTATACGAATTGCGAGGTTGCTATTATTTCTATTCTCCGAATGAGCTTTCATTTGGTAATCCTGTCACATGTCAATAGACTTCCTGAATTCTGCAGAACCTTCTCAAAATCAAAGGTAATAAGGAGCAAATAAGGATACCTTTTAATTCTACTGTCCCCTTCCACTTTCAGCATTTCAGAGATTGTGACGTCTCAAAACCTGTGTCTTATTTGCTATAATAAAATAGTATTTCCTGTTACTCGAATTCGCTCTGTTCTACCTAGGAGGGATGAGATTTATGGATTCAGGTAAATGGGATGAAATTATTTCAAATCACTCTTACTAGAGAAAGGAATTTGTTGTGAGTCGAGTTCATCCTTAGCTTTCATCCAAGGACATTAATGAAATCCCAAAGGACCTTATTTCCAAAGACGTTAGTTATGTTGTAGGGCCTGTAGCAAGAGCCCCAAAGACTGCTCTGTAGGACAGCTCAGTGTAGGGGAAGTGACATACTATACAAACTGGGGAAGACAGAATCAGTCCTAAGTCTGCATTTTCTTCTTCAGCCCTGAGAACCCCTGAGGTCAGTGTTCTTTCGAATAAGGGTCCGCAGTAAAATTGAAGACTGTCCATCCATTATTGCTTTATTTGCCCACTTGATTAACCCACATTCGGAGTGCTTACTATGTGCCAGGCCCTGGAAGACAGGGTTGAATAAGACCTTTCTCTGGTCCTCAGGAACCACAGAACCTATCCAGATGACTGACCTGCGAGCAATTATGCCTGATGAGAACCAGTGTGAGAAAGACAGGACAAAGAGATCTGAGAGAAGGTATCGGGCTCAGAGAATGTGACAAAGCTTCACAGAGGAGATAATTTTTTTAAAGATTTTATTTATTTATTTGAGAGAGAGCGAGAGATCACAAGTAGGCAGAGAGGCAGGCAGAGAGAGAGGGGGAAGCAGGCTCCCTGCTGAGCAGAGAGCCTGATGCGGGGCTCGATTCCAGGACCCTGAGATCATGACCTGAGCTGAAGGCAGAGGCTTTAACCCACTGAGCCACCCAGCGCCCCTGGGGAGATAATTTTTAATGATGGCATAATGCGAGCCCAGTCTTCTCATTCTCATCAATTTGTCTATCTATGTATTTATCTATCACCTGTGACTGTCTATCTATCTATCTACTCAATGTTTCTTCCAACATTTTTTTCAATGCTTATAGATGGCATGTAGCTGAGATTATACTTAATATTCATGCTGCATACACATAATCCAATCAATAATATAGCACGAACACTTTCTCATGTTCTTAAAAATTCTTCAATAATGCCATTTAAAAAGCAGATTATTTATTATTTATTTATTTATTTATTTATTTATTTATTTATTTAGAGAGGGAGCAGGCAAACAGGAGGAGCAGAGGGGCAGAGGGAGAAGGAGATCCCAAGCAGACTGTGCTGAGAGCAGAGCCTGCCACAGGGCTGGATGTCACAACCCTGAAATCACAACCTCAGTGGAAACCAAGAGTTGGACGCTCAACCGACTGAGCCACCTGGGTGCCCCTAGATTTTGTATTTTAAGATAGTTGTACATTTAGAAGCAGTTGTAAGGAAGAATACAGACAGCTATCATATGCCCTTCACCCAGCTTCCCCCAATGACATCACCTTGCAAAAGTATAATACAATACTATGACCAGTATATTGATGTTGATACAATCGAGATACAGAACAATTCCATCACCACGGGGACTGCCGTTTTTTATTAACTGCCTAAATTCCATCACCACGGGGGAATGTCGTTTTTATTAACTGCCTAATAATCCAATTTATAAATGTATCATAACTTATTAATCCTGCTATTCATTGACATGTAGATTGCTTCCGATTTGGGACTATGATAAATAATGTTGTAGAAAACATCCCTGTGTATAAATCTTTGCCAAAATAGCTGACTATTTTCATAGGGGAAATTCCTTGAAGGAGATTTGCAGAGTCTAAGCATATGTACATTTTAAGGTTCTTAATACTGGTTGCCAAGTTGCTTTCCAGAAAGGTCATACCAACTTATACATGAACGTAGTACATGAAAGTTCCTGGCTCACCACGTTAACAAGCGTTGAGTATTAAAAGTCTTTGCCAATTTGATGAGTGAAAAATGATTTAGGATTTTTTTTTTTTTGCTATCTTAGGATTTTTCTCCTGAGAGTTATCTGTTTCTATTTTTTGACCATTTCCATTGTATTTTCTTATTAATTTATAAATACTCTTCACATGTTAAGGATATTATTTGGCAGCTTTATTAAGATAAAATTAAAATACCATACATTTTATCCATTTAAATTATACACAATTTAATGACTTTTAGTATATTTACAGAATTGAGTATTCATCAGCACAATCAATTTCAGAACATTTCATTACCCTAAAAAGGAACTCTGATATCCTTAGCTGTTACTCCCAATCCCTCCATCCTCCCTATTCCTTGGCAACCACTATTCTACTTTCTGTCTCTACATATGTGTTTATTCTGGACAGTTTATGTAAACGGGATCATAAAATACATGGTCTTTTGTGGCTGGCGTCTTTCACTTTAGCATGTTGTTTTCAAAGCTCATCCATGTTGTAGCGTGTAACAGAATTTCATTCTTTTTTTATTTTTATTTTTATATTTTTAAAAGATTTTATTTATTTATTTGACAGAGAGAGAGACAGTGAGAGAGGGAACACAAGCAGGGGGAGTGGGAGAGGGAGAAGCAGGCTTCCTGCTGAGCAGGGAGCCCAATGCAGGGCTCCATCCCAGGACCCTGCGATCATGACCTGAGCCGAAGGCAGATGCTTAATGACTGAGCCACCCAGGCGCCCCTCATTCTGTTTTTTTAAAAAGCCGAATAATATCCCACTGTGTGGATACACTACACTTTGTTTATCCATTCATCTGTTGATGGACATTTAAGTTGTTTCAACCTCTTGGTTATTATCAGTAATGTTGTTTTGAACATTTGTGTACAAGTCTCTGTGTAGACATGTTTTCATTCCTCTTGGGTAGCTACCTGGGAGTGGAATTGCTGGGGTTATCTACTAACTCTATATTTAACTTTTTGAGGAACTGCCAGACTGTTTCACATGGTGACTGAAGTATTTTACTCTTATCAACAATGAACAAGGGTTCCATTTTCTCTACATTCTTACCAATCCTTGTTACTGTCTTTTTGATTATAACCATTCCAGTGGGTGTGAAGTGGTATTACAATGTAATAGTTTTTTTTTTTTAGAAGATTTTATTTTTAAGGAATCTCTACACTCAATGTAGGGCTAGAACTCATAATCCCGAGATCAAGAGTCTCCTGCTCAGGGTGACTGGTGTGCAACTCTGGATCTCAGGGTTGTAAGTTGGAGCCTCGTGGTGGGTGTGGAGATTACTTAAAAATAAAATCTACCAAAAAAAAGAAAAAGGTTGCACGCTCTACTGACTGAGCCAGCCAGGCACCCCTGGTATTGCATTGTAGTTTTGACTTGCATTTACCTGATGGCTAATGGTACTGAGCATCTTTCCATATACTTTTTTTTTTTTTTAAGTAGGCACCACAGGACATGGAGCCCAATGCGTGGCTCAAAGTCCAGATCCTGAGATCAAGGCCTGAGCTGAGATCAAGAGTCCGGCACTTAACCAAGAGAGCCACCCAGGTGCCCCTCTTTCCATACACTTCTTGACCATTTATACATCTTCTTTGAAGAAATGTCCATTCAAATCCTTTGCCCATTTTTAAATTGATTTGTCTTTTTATCTTAGAGTTGTATGAGTTCTTTTTTTTTTTTTAAAGATTTCATTTATTTATTTGACACAGAGAGAGAGATCACAAGTAGGCAGCGAGGCAGGCAGAGAGAGAGGGGGAAGCAGGCTCCATACTGAGCAGAGAGCCCAAAGCGGGGCTTGATCCCAGGACCCTGAGATCATGACCTGAGCTGAAGGCAGAGGCTTAACCCACTGAGCCACCCAGGTGCCCTGAGTTGTAAGAGTTCTTTATATATTCTGGACACTAGACTCTTGTCAATATATGATCTCTAAAGATTTTCTCCCATTCTGTGAGCTGTCTTTTCACTTTCTTGATAGTTCCTTTGAAGCACAATTTAAAATTTTTTTATGATATCCAATTTATCCAGTTTGTCTTTTGTTGCCTGTGCTTTCGGTGTGATAACTAAGAAACCATTGCCTAATTCAAGGTTATGAAGATTTATACCTTATTCAAGGTCATGAATAGTTTTGTCATTTTAACTCCTTATATTTCGGTCATTGATCTACTTTGAGTAATTTTTGTATATGATGTAAGCTATGGGTCCAGCTTCACTCTCTCGAATATGGATATCCACTTGTCCCAGTACTGTTTATTGGAAAGAAAATTCTTTCTCCATTGAATTGTCTTGGCACTCTGGTAAAAAAAAAAAAAAATTAATTGACTCTAGATGTAAAAGTTTGTTTCTGGACTCTCAATTATCTTACACTAATCCGTAAGTATATTCTTACTTTGGTCTCACACTGTTTTGATTACTGCAGCTTTGTAGCAAGTTTTGGAATCAGGAAGTTTGAGTCCTCCAAGTTTGTTTTTTTCCAAGATTGTTTTGACTATTCTGGGTCCCTTGAAGGATATTCTTCTTTATTTTATTTTTTAAAATAATTTCTATGCCCAGCATGGGGCTGGAACTCAGCACCCCCAGATCAAGGGTCACATGTTCTACTGACTGAGCCAGCCAGGCACCCCAAGGATATTATTCTTTCAATTGCTATATTTCTTTGCAAATAACTTCCCATTTGTGGTTTGACTTTATGAGTTTTAATTATATAGAAATTGAAAAATTTTGTCAATTCATTGATCTTTCCCTTTTTAATTTTTCTATTGCTTTTATATTTACAAAATTCATTTTCATTGTTACTTTTTAACAGATTTCTGAACCTAAACTTAGTTTTTCTATTTATTTCCTTCTTTATTTAAAAAATGAGTTGCAGGGGAGCCTGGCTGGCTCAGTGGGTGAAGTGTGTAACTCTTGATCTTGTGATTGTGAGTTCAAGCCCCATGTTGAATATAGAGATTACTTAAAAACGAAATCTTTTAGGGGCTCCTGGGTGGCTCCGTCGTTAAGAGTCTGCCTTCCGCTGAGGTCATGATCCCAGGGTCCTGGGATCCAGCCCTCATCTGGCTCCCTGTTCAGCGGGAAGCCTGCTTCTCCCTCTCCCACTCCCCCTGCTTGTGTTCCCTCTCTTGCTGTGTTTCTCTCTGTCAAATAAAGAAATAAAATCTTTAAAAAATAAGTCACAAAACAATAAAATAAAAAACACTGGCCATTGTAAAAAGTTTAACATAATTACTTATAAAGCAAAAAGCAAGAGTTCCCCCACAACCAAGTGATTCGCAGCTGCACCCTCCAGAGCTCACCACTGTTAGCTGTTTATACCCTTCCCAACCATTTTCTATGCATATCCATGTGTAGTGTTTAACAAAGTGGGATCCAACTCTAAATGCTGTTTTGCATCTTTTTCACTTGACAGTATAGCAGGCACCTCTCCATATGTGGATCACATACTTTTTTTATTATGCTAAGTAAAGCCTTCTCCACCCCATGATTATAAAAATATCCTCTGCTATAGTCATCTAGTACTTTTATAGATTGCTTTTTATTTATTTTTAACTTAAAATAAAGTTGTAAAAGATCAACAAGTGTAGCACTGGTGGAATGCTTCCTGTCATCTTAGCCACCACAGAGGGGACAATTATAAGCCTTTGCTCCTCTCCCCTCTGTACACATTCAAGAGAGGGGCTGGAAAACAATCTGCCTGTTGGCACATTCAGAGCTTAAACCTTCTGGAGGAAGAGGTGTGTGAGCACCCGTGCGCGTTTGCTTGCTCTTGCCTTTTGTACTTGCCTGCACCCATTTTCCGCAGGTATAAATCAGTGATTCCCCAAGAGTGTTTAAAAGATCCATCTGCAATGATTGGCTTATACAACATCAGACCACTCTTCCTGACAGAAAATGTGGAAAAAGAGGAGGATTAAAGAAAGAACTGGCACTTGCAATTCCCATAAAGACTTCTAGCACTGAAGCAAAATTGGGATTCCTATGGCATTGACTCGGTTTCAGACTTGAACAGCAGGCCGCGGGTTCTGGGGAGGGCTCCCGCAGGCCCTGCTCACGCCTTTTCTTCCAGGCACTGTGGAACCCCATCTTTCCTCTGCCCCATTTTGGGGGGTTTTGGGGAAAGGAAAGAGCTCTGGCTCCTTAGCTTTCCCACTTGGCTTCTTTAAGGAGTCGCCTCCTCTTGCCTGTTTCCTTGTGCTCTCTCTGCTCTTGGGCTCTAAGACGTGTTAAGATTCCCAAGTCCCTGAGAGATGGCAGCCCAGGTGCCTATTCCGGGTGCTTCCTAGGACCCCAGCGTTTTGGGAACCAGGGATCTGGACGGCAAGGGGTGTGTGTGTGTGTGTGTGTGTGTGTGTGTGTGTGTGTGTGTGTGTGTGTGTGTGTGTGTGTGTGTGTGTGTGTGCCTTGGGGGTGGGGAGGGCGTGTGTGTGTGTGTGTGTGTGTGTGTGTGTGTTTGCCTTGGGGGTGGGGAGGGCGTATTCCGGCTTGAGCACAGACCCTTGCAGACCATCCAGGGCGAGTCTCTCGACGACAGCCAGGGCAGCAGTCCCGACAGGGCCACCTGCCTGTGTGCGCACGGAGCGACGCCCCCGCGCGGCGAATCTTTGCCTGCCTGGTGCGGGCCGGGATGCTGAGACTTGCAGAGTTGCCATAGGAGTGCGAGGCCGGCCGTCTCCTCCCACCACGTGTGCGAGGCTAGCCCAGCCTTCCCTCCCCTGACAATGGGCGTCTCTGCAGGGGTTCTCCCTTTAGGCCACTTGAGTCCCTCCTCCCCTTCTCCCGCCTCCTCTCAGCCTCCGCGAAGCTGAGCGGGGGCGTGTGTGCGCACCCGGGAAGAGTCGCCCTCGCGGCGGCGGCGGCGGCGGTCGGAGGCAGTGTCCCGGAGCCGCAAACTCCCAGTAAGTCCCCGGGCTCTGGGCGCGCGCGCGCTCTGGCCTCTGGCGCCTCGGTCCCCACGAGCCGGCTCGGGCGGGCAGGCCCCGGCGGCGGGGCGGAGCGCGGCCGGCGGCAGGACCCCCTCCGGTTCTGCCTGGTTGCGCCGGGGCGGACGCGGGGCGGGGGTCGGTGGTCCCGTCCCGCGCTCCGGCGGGAGGATGGCGGCGGCCGGCTCCGGGCCCCACCTGGGTTCGCCCACGCTGGCCGCCCGGGACGCGCGCCAGGCCTCGGCGCCCCAGGTCCCCGTGCCTTGCGGCGGGACCTCGGGCCTGCCCCTGGGCCAGGACGGCTACACGTTTGTGCCAGCCGCCCAGGCCGTCCCTCTGCAGGTGGACGTGGCCATGGCCCTGCAGCGCGTGAGGATTCCCAAGAAGTACGGCCAGAGCTATCTCTGCCTCCTGCAGGCGGTCTTCGTCGCAGGTAAGTTCCCTCCCCGTGCTCGCCGCCCGGTGGCCTCGGCTCCTGCCCGGCGGGCCCGCGCCTCCACTCGCCGCTCCTTCCAAAGCGGGCACACTTTGTTTGCGCTCGCACCCCGCACCCACTTCCCCCACTGCAGGGGCGGCGCCCCCCACCGCCGCGAGCGGCCGTTGTTCCTCCGGCCTCCGCCGCTGCCGGGCCGGGTGCGCCCCGCCGGCCCCCGCGCTGCCCTGTGGCACGGACAGGTGGGGCTGGACGGCTTCTTCCCTGTCCGCATCCCGCCGACCTGAAGCCGGCCTCCCCAGGGCTGCACTTCCCTTCCAACAGTCCCTGAAGGCCGAGAAAGTGGGGCGGGGGGTGAGCAACACGTGCGGGGGGGAAACCAAGTCCGAAGAGGCGCGGGAATCCGAGACCCGCAGTTGGAGGAGGGGTAGAGAAACGGGGCGGCCGCCGCTGGGGCTCCGCCGCCCCCCCCCCCCCAGCGGTGCATCTTTCCGGCTTGGCCCACGAGCTTCCTGCCCCCTGGGGTCCTCGCTGCGAATGCAGAAGTTTTTGTTTGTCTGACAGGACAAACAAAAAAGCCAACAAACTCACAAAATTTAAAGTGCCGCGGCGGCGGTTTGGGAAAGGGGTGTGAGCGGCGTAACGTGGACCTGGGCACCGGGCAGCTGCGAGGCCCCGGCGTCCACCTCGTCGGAGCTGCCCAGCTCCGGGGCTCTTGAGGAGCTACGTTCCCAGCGGACTGTGCAGACTGGAGGGGGCACCCCGCGAATAGGGTGCAACTCTGGGACCTGAAGTTCAGCGGGGGCTTTTCAGACAAGTCTGCGAGGTACTCCTCTTGATGGACGTGTCTGCCTCCGCTGCTGTTGTGGTTTAGGTCGAGCAGGTGCTAAGCCTCGCCAGGGGGTTTTTGGCAACCGAAAAACAGACTTGGCAATTTTCTGCAAAGCAGGGAGCCGCAACACACGTTCCAAATATTCCTCCTTATTCGGGATCATCCACGAATCCAAAGGAGGCCATGCACTGGAGTCAGTCCAGGCTGCCGTCTGTGCATCTTCGCAATACAGAACTTGCTGGTGTTACCTGTTTCGTTTTTGAGGTGGTCAGTAGTATTTTCTCCCTCCATGTAATAAATCACTAAGGGGGAGCGTGGTGATTGGGACACAAACTCTTTCAGGTCTTAAGCAACTGAAATGGTTTTTGGATGCCACACAAAATCAGACCGAAACGTGTGCAGCTCAGTGAAAGTGGAGAGTACTTTGTCTTGTTCTCATTTACCCTCTGCATCTTCCTGAGAGTTAAAAAAAAAAAAAAAAAAAATCCCCATAGGAGAAATGTATGCTTTATCACAAAAATGAAATTAGCTATGCTGTGAAATACAAGCTGACATTTCTACAGCCAGTGAATTCTCTTACTTCTGTAGTTGCGTGAAGTTTCATCTTTCCTTAGTTTTGAAGGCTCCTGTATGTGGCTGTTTTTACACGGGCTTGCAGTAGTTTTCTGCCTTTCAGCCTTTTTAGCAGTCACGTCTTCCACCTTACACACCAACAGTGTCCTGGACGTGGTGTGTACCCGTGCTGTTAGAACACGTGCCATAGTACAATCATTTTACATGTGAAAAGGATTTCACATATATTTCATATATTTTAAAATATTCACATATTTTAAGAATATGTTTACAAAGCTTTTCATTGTGGTACAGAACTTTCTGAAAGATGTTTCAATAATGATCATTTATAAACTACTCGCCAGGAGAAACATGATACCATGTAATAAGCTGAATTACACGTGCTTGTGCAGTATCTGCTGGGGGGCAGCCAGAGAGGAAATGATTGCCTCTTTTTGAGTCTTCAGGGTGGGCACAGGTCCTGGTTGGGGATAGGGGATGGAGTGTGGTGGGGATAGGTAGGGAGAGGGATATTCTAGGCAAAAGAACTAAGAGTTAACAAAAATAAGCAGAAAGGGAGCAGCATAGTAGGTTTGGGGAATTGTTTTGTTTTTGAATGATCGGAGTGTAAAGCGTAGGAAGTACAAGGAGCATAAAGTGTAGAAGGTACAGGAGAGATAAATTTGCAGAGGTAGGCAGGGACTGGATCAGGCAGAGTCTTGTAATGCATACTAAAGGGCTTTACTTTATTTGTAGGGCAATGAGGAGCCAGTGGAGTGTTGTAAGCAGAGGAATACAGCAAGGTTGCTGCATGTGGTTGTACAAGTTGTACACTGCACAACCCTTTGGGGCTCCATTCACACAGACCACATCCTGAAAAGTGCCCTTGCTAGGGTCATACAGTGGACAATGTGCACAGTGGTCAACAGTGGCCGTGCCTGGTGGGGGTTCTTGTTTTTATGACTCTCACTCTTGCGTTTGTGCGGAGGCCTCAGCGTGTGGACTGTGCAGCAGAGAGGAAGCCTAGAAGTGGAACGGCCAGTTAGAAGGCATTTGTAGAAGGCCGAGTAAGTCTGCATGAAGGCATGGACTAAGTCGGGTCTGGGACCTGGGCGAAGAGGACAAGCTTGAGGAATTGAGAGGTTAGAAGAGATTTGACTTGGTGACTGGTTGTGAGGTTTAAGGGACAGGGAATTAGACTGGGTTAATTCCAGGTTTCTGGTTAGCATGACTGGGTAGAGGAAGGATGAACAGATTTTGGGTTCAACTTGGTGTATGTGGTTTCTGTGGAACATTCGGAGAGAGCCAACCCGTAGGTCTGGAGCTGGGAAGAAGCGAATCTTCTTTCTTACTCTCATCTGTGGCATCCACCCTGGCACTGAAGTTCATTGACGTTCTTTCCCTAACCTTATAGAAGTCTAGTATAGAAGTAGCCCACATTTATTGTAAAATCACCTTTTGAACTTGCCCTCAAATAAAGGCTTTTTCCCCCCCTCACACTTTCCTTACTGATGATGGAAAGAAAAAAAAAAGAGGAAAAAAAGAAAAGAAATGTTTTACATTCCTTACAGGACCAAAGAATGCAAACTATACTGATCTAAGGTAACCTCAGATAACTCAGATAAGTAGTTGTGAAAACCTGTTCACTGCAAGGTTTATTTTGTAAGAGTTCAGCTCCAGAAGATGTGTAAATCACAACAGGAGTTAATATTCAGTGTACATTGTGCTATGGTGCGCAAACGTATTCCCCTGACACTGTCATTTGCCAGTCAGCACTGTGCTCTGAGTGTGCTCTGTATAACTGATTTTTCAGGGTAACTGAGGTTTAGCCCTTTGGGTACTTGATCACCTCCGCCCCACTCCCCCTCCTCCGTCCCCAAATCTGTAGCCATTTTGGGTGGTAAGCAAGATTATTTCCTCAGCTGCCTCCTGAACCTGGTAATAATTGCATCTTTTCTTGATGATTCCGGATTATCCTTGTAATAGCATTAGTTATTTCAGTGTGCTGTGTTTGGTGTGGCCTCAAGGGCTCCTAGTGTCCGGAGGGCCGTTTGTCCCTGCATTAAATTGGGCACAGATTGTTCTGCCTCTTCATTTGTAATGCCTGTTTTTCTAATCTTTTCATACATCCCCTCCATATTACCTGTCCTTTCTTGCTGCTGTTATTTTAACTGTTTCTGCCAAGCAGCAGTCCGTTCCTGATCCTCTGGCCCCTCGGCCATTGCTCCTTCCAGTGTGTTGCTGTGAGCTAGGCATAGACATAACCCAACCCGTTTGAATTCTCTGCAAAATTTGAATGAGTAGACCACGAGTAGGGCCCTGAGGGGTCTGCTTCTACTCATGTATATGAACTTGAGTGCCTGGACCCTGTGCTATCTATTCTGATTGCATAAAAGCCTTTTACTTTCTGTTTTTCTGGTTCTTAGTTGTGTTTTGGATGGTCGATGATGTTAAATATCTTATCAGTAAAAGCTATGTTCTCCCTTAAGTGAAGATATCACACTATGTGAAGTTGTAATCTTTTAGTTTCTTGTAAAACAAATGAAATTTGTTCAAAATCTATCGGGAGGTGGGTGCCTGGGTGGCTCAGTCAGTTAAGCTTCCAACTCAGGTCACGATCTCAGGGTCCTGAGATCCAAACCCCCCCTCCCCCGCACACACACACACAAACACTGCTCAGCGGGCAGGGTAGTCTGATGGGATTCTCTCCCTCTCCGTTCGCCTCCCCCCACTTGCTCTCACTCTTTTTCAAATAAATAAATAAATGTTTGAAAAAAGTCTATCAGGAGCTCTTTGGGGCCTGTCGCGGAAACAAGATGACGTTGTGCCACTGCTGTGGCTCGAAGGCCTACCACCTTCAGAAGTCCACCTGTGGCAAATGCAGCTATCCTGCCGAGTGCAAGAGAAAGTATAACTGGAGTGCCAAGGCTAAAAGACGAAACACCACTGGGACCGGTCGAATGAGGCACCTAAAAACTGTAGACCGCAGACTCAGGCATGGATTCCGTGAAGGAACAACACGTAAGCCCGAGAGGGCAGCTGTTGCAGCATCCAGTTCATTTTAAGGATTTCAACGATTAGTCACACAATAAACTGGTTTAAAAAAAGAAAATCTATCAGAATATCAAGATGCATTTTACCCATTGCATTTCTCGGGTGTGCCTGTAAGCGCTCGCTAGAGGAGGCAGTCAGTCTTAGAAGTTGTCCCCAAGGAAAGCAAATGTCCCTATTATAGCATCTTCTCAAACAAGCAGGCTCGGAAGGCTCAGTGAGAAAGCTGCACCTCACCCGCCCCAGGGCAGAAGCACAGGTTAGCCCCTTAAGGGGAGCTGCTTTCTATCTGACTGTAGCCAAGGTGAGTTTCCCCTCTCCGTTGCCTCCAGGGTCTTGTCCTAGAGGCAGTTAGCCCCTGGCAAGAGGCCAGCTCACAGTGCTTCCTACAATTTATTTTTCACCCAAACCATCCCCTCATTGTATATGTCTGACAGATGTAAGGCTCTGACAGGCTGCCTCCTTCTGGCACTAGCAAGGTGACGTGAGCAAACACCGCACGGAGGTGAGCAAGTAAGTCCTCAGAGGTGACAGTGGGTTAAAGGCCCGGAGACGAGAGAATACTGACAAGTTGGAGCAACAGGAAAGGGACCAGTGTGTGGCTGAAGCAGTGTGTTTGCCTTCCTCTGTGTGTGTGTGTGTGTGTGTGTGTGTGTGTGTGTGTGTGAGAGAGAGAGAGAGACAGACAGAGATGGAGAGAGAGGGACAGAGACAGACAGAGATGAAGCGAGAAAGGTAACGGGTCTGGATCATATAGGACTTGGTAAGGACTTTGGCTTTTACCCTGAGTCAGATGAGGAGCTCTAGGAAGGTGCTGAGCAAAGGAATGACTTCTGTCTGTGCTGTGTGGAGACTAGGCCAAAAGTAAGACAAAGGCTGAAGCAGGGAGACCGGTTAGGATTGATGATGTTGGCTTGCGCCAGAGAGGTAGTTTTGGAGGTTCTCAGATTCTGGGTATATTTTGAGGGTAGAGCCAAAAGGATTTGCTAATGGTTTGGTTATAAGGTATGAGAGAAAGCAGAAGAGTCAGGGATTGGCTCTAAGAATGTTAGCTCGAGCAAAAGGATGGCAGGAATCGTCAGTGGAGACAGATGCGTGAGGAGGAGCAGGTCTGTGGGCAAAGTCACGAGGAGCAGGAGCTCGGCTCGGGACCTGTTTGGGGTGCTTAGATATCCATGTGGAAGTGTCAAGTGGGCAATTGCGTAAGGCATCTGGCGTTTAAGGAAGGGATCTCGGATGGGGATCTAGACTGGGGAGCCCTCAGGCTTCTGGGTGGTATTGAAAGCCTGGTTGAGTGAGTACAGAGAGAGAAAAGGTCAGTCCGAAGAGACTGTTTGTATCCCACTGCGAAGGCTTGCGGATGACCTCTCCCCAGAGCAACGTCGATGTGAGACGGCAGGTACAGAGAAGCAGCTGTGCCGCACAAGACAAAGCATTTCTGTGGTTTGTTGTTCAGACGTTCGTGCTGGCAGATCGGCTCACAGGCCACTTTGACCCATCAGGTCCCTTTGCTCAGGAACATAGATTACACTGGTGCAATCTATGCCTGGGGGTGAAGAAGAGGTTTGTGATCGAAGCTCTCCAGTGAGAGAAACCATGGCTTCGGTGGTAACTGATCCTTCCTTCTGGGTTCACGAAATCCATAGTTGAGGGTTTTGTGGTTTAAATTCATGCCATAGATGAATCCCTTCCCATCTTATTCTTCCTTCAACAGAAATATTAAGCAGCCACTCTTGCTTTCCAATTGAGAAGACCTTTATTAATTTATCTCCTGTCATTTTTAATACATGGTATAATTTTCTTTAAAAAGTTATATATATATATATATTTTAAAGATTTTATTTATTTATGACAGAGAGATACAGCGAGAAAGAGAACACAAGCACAGGGGAGCTGGAGAGGGAGAAGCAGGCTTCCCGCCGAGCAGGGAGCCCGATATGGGGCTCCATCCCAGGATGCTGGGATCATGACCTGAGCCAAAGGCAGACGCCCAATGACTGAGCCACCCAGGAGCCCTAAAAAGTTATATTTTAATGGAAAAACCAAAGGTTGATGGCATATTGGAAAGAAGGACCATTTTACCCAAAGTTTGTGGCTTAGCTAATAGTTGAGTCGTGGTTTTCCAAGTACTCCAGATAGCAAGTATGGTAACATTTGAGTATATTGCAATGTACTCCTAAAGATTGAGTATCTTCTCTCTGACTTTCTTTCAAATATTTCGTGATGACATTGTCATCTCTGCTATGAAGAAGTTAAGTTGGTTGTTAAGTCTGCAGATGCTGGGAAAACAGACTTTTTAGCAGCACTTACAGTTTACATATGTGTATTCTGTCTCTGGAAAATTACATGCTAGAAACTTTATGGAGATGTGTCTACTCTGTTTTCAGATAAATTTTTGCATGATTTTTTTTTTTTTTGCATTGTTTTGAAAAGGGAACAAGATCGATTCCTAGCAAGGAGGAGCAGAAAAGAGTTTTGTTAACAAGAGAGCCAGTGAGAGAACCAGGATCCCATTCAAGTTGTTTTTTTGTTTTTTGTTTTTATTTTTGTTTTTAGTTTTATTTGTTTAAGTAATCTCTGTACCCAACGTGGGGCTGAAACTCATGACCCGGAGATCAAGAGTCGCATGCTCTACTGACCGAGCCAGCCAGGCTCTCCCCATTCCAGTCAAGTTTTTTTTTTTTTAAACAGCTTTATTGAGATATAATTCAAATACCATACAATTAACCCATTTAAAGTACACATTTCAGTAGTTTTTAGTATAATCACAGACTTGTGCAGTCATTACCAGAAGTTTAGAACATTCCTAGCACCCCAGAAAGGAACCTGGCACTCCCGGTAGCCTTCCCACAGCTCTTCCCACCAACCCCTGGTGGCCAATGTCATACAGCTGTCCCGGACACTTCAGAGAAATAGACTCGTATGATATGTGATCTCTTGTTGCTGGCTTCTTTCTCTTAGCATAACGTTTAAAAGTTCATTCATTTTGTAGCATGGATAGGCATTTCATTCTTTTATGTGGCTGAATATTACCGCATTGTATGGAGATACACCGTATTTTAATGATCTGTTTCTTCATTTGATGGACATTTGAGTTTCCACCTTTTTTTTTTTTTTAAAGCTTTTATTTATTTGACAGAGAGAGAGAACACAAGCAGGGCTCCAGCAGAGGGAGAGGGAGAAGCAGACTCCCCACTGAGCAGGGAGCCCGACACAGGGACTTGATCCCGGGACCCCGAGATCATGACCTGAGCCAAAGGCACCCGCTTCACCGACTGAGCCATGCAGGCACCCCTTTTTGGCCGTCGTGAATAATATTGTCGTGAACATTCTTATACAAGTTTTTGTGTGGACATATGTTTTCATTTCTCTTCGGCATATATCTAGGAGTGGAATTTTTAGGTCGTAGAGTGGGTGTGGGTTTAAGCTCTTGAGGATTTCCTAGACTTTTCCAAAGCGGCTGTAACATTTTACATTCCAGCCATCCCTGTGTGAGGGTTCCAATTTCTTCTTCCCAGGACTTGTTAATCTTGTCTTTTTGATTCTAGCCATCCCTGTGGGTGTGAAGTGGTTTCTCATTGTGGTTTGGATTTGCATTTCCCTGATGACTAGTGATGTTGAGCACCTTTTCATGTGCTTATTACCCATTTGTATATCTTCTTTGGAGAAATGTCTATGCAGATTCTTTGCCTATTTTTTAAATTGAGCTATTCCTTTTTTTACTATATAGTTATAAGAGTTCTTTCTGTAGTCCTTCTTCAAAATCCTTACCAAATATTTGATTTGTAAATATTTTCTCCTGTTTTGTGGGCTATATTTTCATTTTCTTGATGGTTTCATCTAAAGCACAAAAACATTTTTAACTTTGAGGTCAAATTTCCCTCTCTTTTTCTCTTTGTTTTGAGTCTCTGTTTTCAATTCTTTTTTTTATTGAGATACAGTTGACATATAACATTATTTGTTTAAGTCTATAACATTCGATGTTTGTATATATAGCAGAATGATCACGATCACTCTAGTTAACATCAGTCACCACACATAATTTACAAAATCTTATGATGAGCTCTTTTAAAATTTGCTCTCTTAGCAACTTTCAAATATGCGATACAGTATTATTAATTATACTCACCATGGTATACATTAGATCCCCATGACCTATTTATTTTGTAACTGGAAGTTTTTAGATTTTGACCCCCTCCCCTGCCCCTGGCTCTGGCAACCACCAGTCTGTTCTCTATCTATGAGCTGGCTTTTTTTTTTTTTTTTTTAATTCTGCATTTAAGTTTTACAAATGGCGACATTTCCTTTTTATGGCTGAATTTATTTCATTATATATATATATACCACATTGTCTTTATCCATTCATTTGTGGATGGACACTTAAGTGGCTTCCATATCTTGGCTGTTGTCATGAACAGATATCTTTTTGATATCTGTTCATGACAATGAACATGCTGTATTCATTGTGCAGATATCTTTTGGAGTTAGTGTTTTGCTTTCCTCAGAAGTAGAATTGCTGGATATCATGGTAGTTCTATTTTTAATCTGTTGAGGAACGTCCATTCTGTTTTCCATGGTGGCCACGGCAGTTTCCATTCCCACCAAAGGGCACAAAGGCTCCCTTTTCTCTGCATCCTCCGCAACACTCGTTCTTTCTTGTCTCTCTGATACTAGCCGTCCTGACTGGTGGGAGGGGATAGATAGCTCACTGTGGTTTTGATTCGCATTTCCTAGATGATTAGTTACTGTTGAGAATCTTTTTATGTACTTGTTGGCTTATTTTTTATTCATGTCTCCTGAGCATTTGGTGTCCTGTGTAAGAAACACTGGCCTGATCCAAGGTCACAAAATCACACCTGTGTTTTCATTGGAGTTTTATAGTTTTCTTACATTTAGGTCTGACCCATTTTGAGTTGGTTTTTGTGCATTATGTGAGTTAGGGGTTTCTTCTTTTGCATGTGCATATATCCAGGTGTTCCTAACACCGTTTGTTGAAAGAATATTCTTTCCCACTGAAATGTCTTAGTACCCTGGCTTAAAATCAATTGACCATAATGTAAGGGTTTATTTCTGGACTCTCAGTTCAATTCTACTGTCTATCCCTAAGTCCATCATTATACCTGTATCGCTCTCTTGATTACTGTAGCCATGTACAAAAATGTGAAATCTGAAAGTGTGAATTTTTCAACTTTGTTCTTCTTTTTCAAGATTGTCGTCGCTATTCTGCGACCCTTGCTTTTCCATATTAATTTTAGGATTAGCTTGTCATTTTCTGCATAAAAAACTAGTTGGGATTACGCCAGGAGTCGCATTGAATTTGTAGATGAATTTAGGGAGTGTCTGATCTTCACTTTTATGGTTGTACAAATTGAAGTTTCCCTAAATATGGGGTATTCACATTTAAGGTATTTGGGAATTATTTACTGTGATGCATTCTGGCCCCTCAGTGCTCATTCGGGATGGTCATTCATCGGTAGTTTTTCATGAGTGTAGAAAGATTGAGATATATTAACTCATTCCTATTAGGAGACTTATTCTAGCGACCTTGCTAAAAGCTTAAGAGGCAAAAATGTAAATATCCATGAGAGTTTTTCCAAGGAAAAACAAAAGCGCAAATGAAGACAAAAACAGTGCACTATAATCACTAACTCAATTGCCTTAGTGTTTGTTGTTCGCATTTGGCACACAAGTCTGTGTGGGACCAGGCTGGGACAACATCGGGGCAAATGAGAGGCCCGTGTTTTGATCCCATATTGACTAGGAATCTGTAAAGACCTTTCCGGGCTGGGCTGGGCTGGGCAAGACCGTTTGTCAGTCAAGGGTGTGATCCCCATCCTTGTGGCAGGAGATGTCTTTTAGGAAAATAGATCGTGGGGCCTAGACAGGTAAGCCTAGGCCAGCTCTGCTTGTTGCTTGAAGAAGGAAAAAAACATTGATTTATCCCTATTTTTACTTACAGTAAATCACCACCTGTGTGTACTGCCCTTTTCTGGAATGATTCAGTCCCTCTCAAAATCTCCCTCCATGTATTGCGTTTCCGAGTAATGAATTCATGAGACTGTGATTGTTAGGCGGGTTCCCAAGACAGTGGCAGCTCCTGCTGTTATGTTAGGAAAATCCACAGTCTCCATTGGGTGCTTTTTAATCTGAAGGGGGGAGGGAGAGGACGGAAAAGCTCCATAGCCTTGCTCAGAGATAAACACCTACTGGAGACCTAGGCCAGGCGAGGCCCAGCAACCTGGGGCAGCAAGCTCTTGGGTGGAGGGCCTCCTCCTGTCCTTTCCCACCGGCCGCACCTCATTTTCCTCAGGTAATTTTTGGCCCTTCATCCCTTTCTCTTCTTGCCTTCTCTTTAGCTCCTCCTCCTCGCCAAGTGCCTTAGGCTCGACTTTTTCCCTGTGGATGGCCTGTTTTTTTGTTTGTTTGTTCGCTTTTGGAAAGGAAGTATCTTTTATTTTTCCATTTTCTTCTGTTTTTTTTTTAAGTAAAAAATTCTTTTTCAAGGTTCTATTTCTACACCCAGTGTGGGGGTTTGAGCTCACGACCCCGAGATTAAGAGTCGCATGCTCCACCAGCTGAGCCAGCCAGGTGCCCCTGTTGATTTTTTTTTTTTTTAAGATTTTTTATTTATTTATTTGACAGAGAGAGAGAGGTCACAAGTAGGCAGAGAGGCAGGCAGAGGGAGAGGGGGAAGCAGGCTCCCCGCTGAGCAGAGAGCGCAATGCAGGGCTCAATCCCAGGACCCTGAGATCATGACC
>CM052901.1:11209840-11361569 GCA_028534135.1 Potos flavus
TTTTTTTTATTTTTAAAGATTTTATTTATTTATTTGACAGAGAGACACACAGCGAGAGGGAACACAAGCAGGGGCAGAGGAAGAAGGAGCAGGCTTCCTGCCGAGCAGGGAGCCCGATGTGGGGCTCGATCCCAGGACCCTGGGATCACTACCTGAGCTGAAGGCAGACACTTAATGACTGAGCCACCCAGGCGCCCCTGTTTAAATTGAGTTATTTATATATGATCTTTGTAAAACTTCTAAACAACATATGCCCGTAAACTAATAAGTGAGTTACCCTTGTGCCCAGCCCAGTCCTACTCTCTGAAGGAAAGCACTACTGATAGTTTGGGTTTGTGGCCATAGGAAATTTTCTATGGACACAGATATATCAATTCAATAAACATTTATTGATCACCTTCTATGGGCTAGACATTGTTGGGATATTTCAGTCAACAAAACAGACAAAAATCCCTGCCTTTGGGGAGCTTATTTCTAACTGGTGAGAACAACAATTGAAAAATCCACATATATCTAGGTATTTTACCAAACTGGGATCATATCCCGTATGCTGATACATGGCTTACATGTGAATGTGTTTATTTTTCAATGATTTCATTATGAAACTTTTGATGCAAGAGTACAGGAAACAAAATATATGAAATCAGCCTGTTGGGTTATTTAAACGTTTTCCTTTTGGAGAGCACAAAGAGGCTACTGCATCTTTTCAGCACAAAGAAAGCATTTGTCCAGTTTTGTCTTAGTGAACTCATAGTTTCAATAAACCCATGGAGAAGCTGTTGTTTTTGAGAATGATGCATTCTTTACACAGTTATTCACACTGCTTATGTCTGAATAAGTACATACAATTTATTTAATCTTTCCGTATTTCCTTGATAGAGACTGGCCCAATTTTATATTGAGACCACCTCCAGCTACTTAGAAAAATAATTAACATTAATGGGAGATTTTTTTTTAACAGGAGATTCTAATAGAGACATTATTTAAGAAATTGATCCCCATTTGTCTGATATATATTTATGGATGTAAAGAACCAATGGCTTTAAAATCTAATTTCAGTGTCACCATTATTAATTTATTGATATTCAAATGATCTCTTACTTCGTAAGAAGTTCGAACTTTAAAAATCAACTTATCACTTTCCACCCCCCAAAGACAGTTCACTGACAACATTTTCTTCACTGGAAATCAAGTTTTAAAATCAAGTTATACAGATTTTTTAATATGTGCATGCATATGTGTGTCTATGTTATATACATATTTCATATGTATTATATATAATTATATACTGACTTCAGTTTTAGTAAGTTGCTAATGGCTCTCTTTGTAAAGCTTCTAGGCAAAATAGAAAGCTTGTAGATGCTACTGGAATATTAATTTTAAATAACTCTGCGGCCAGAAAGTCTGGTCTGGTCGTGACTGAGCTGCCTTTTCAAATATACTTTGACTGGCTCAGCATCTGCTGTGGCGGTCAGCCAGCCAGTTACCTTCACGATCAGGGGGACATTGTGGTTTTCTCTTCTTCGAGCCTTCATTTGCACCATTGTGCCACTGTTAGTTAAGTTGAAGCATTAGCTGTTCCGCTGTTCAATATACGGTCTCATAAGAAAAACCATAGGGAATGATTTTAAATGATCTTTCCTCCGCTTAAACTGAAATGGTGTGATTAGATATTCTTAGGCTCTTTGATGACACTTAAAAGTAATATGTGCATTCGAGGGACATCTTTGAGTTTGCAACTGCAAGCTGGATCATGTGATTCATCACAGCAAAAAGCAGCAGCCAGCCCGGTTTTTATTTGCCATTTTGCACTTGACAGTTTACAAGAGGGTCAGGTTTGCTTCCTTAGTTAATACATTCCAGGGACCCCAAACAGATGTATGTTTTTCTGCTGCATGCCTTATGAGCTAAAGTAAGTCATTTTAATTGGATTTACAGTTGCAGATGCTACGTATTTCAAAATTAGATTTTCTGAACCCAAGAAGAGATGAATAGCCACGGCATAGGAGATCTGGCATTTAGTCCTATGTCTACATGGATATTGTGAGTTCTGACATTAGTGGGTCATCTTGTCTACTTTTATAGCTTGTGCTTTAAATAGCTGCTCTTGAAAGGCCTAAAGTTATAATAAAAATTTAAAAAGAGAATAATGTTAATATTTACCTATTGCTAAGCTAGTATGTTCCGAATTATCTAGTGGTGGCAGTGGCTGTAGGGGTTGGGTAGTAAAATTTTGTCTTTAAGCTCATATTCCAGCATGTCCCTGCACATTTGTACCGCGGGTAGTGAATCAGGAGGATCTGGATGACTAGGATGATGCCCCTTTGATTTACATGCCTTTTCCCCAAATTTCTTTGGTTAAGGAATAAATTGGAACATTTAAAATTGTGTGATGAGGAGGTTGTTGTTTTTTTTAACTGTGCCTTCAGAAGTACCCAAGAGAGCTAGTTCTCAAAGATACTTATTTTCAAGGATTTTATTTTTAAGTCATCTCTACCCCCAACGTGGGGCTCAAACTCACAACCCCAAGATCAGGAATTGTGTGCTCTTCTGACAGAGCTAGTCAGGTGCCCATCAAAGACATTTATTTTCCTAACAATCGTATAGTTTTGAAGATGATGCCAATACAGTTTTAAAAGTGCTTATGTCAATTTGAGGGGACTGTAAATTTGTTTTATTTTATTTCATTAGTTTTTGAGTACAGTTGACTAAGGGGCTGCAAATTTTAAGATACACCAAGTCACGAAAGAGCTTTCACGTTGGAAGAGTAAGAAGAGGCTCCCCACGGCAGTTTTTACCTTTTCCTGTCACTGTGAGCTTCTTCGCACTGCAGACTGACTTTGCAAGCGGTTTTAAAGATGGAGGAGGGCCCTTTCAAAACCAGCCATTTTAACTGCCACATTGAAAATTTTCACATTTGTGTACTATGTGCGTGTGCATAAACACATAAACATCAATGTTTGCAAAAGTTACAGAAGTGAATAGTTGCCCTTCACCTGCAGGACCCACATGTAGGTCAGATCTGTGGGAAGGTGAGGCAGCGCGCTGCCGTGGTGTTCTCCTCGGAAGCAGCGACCTTAGAATAACATGGCGTCATGACCCGAAACTCATAGGCTGAAATTGATCCCAGGAGATATTCAGCATAGGTTAGGGCATCAAACCATTCGTTTCTGTTTTTGCTTTTGTTTTATTATTCTTTTTTTACCTGTGATCTCTTTTATGGGTTTAGTGCCAGGTGCCCTTTCTCAGTGTGCTCCCAGCATCCTGGGATCAATACTATTTTAACTCCATACTCTGGGCTGTCACTGCCTCCCGCTCCCAGGTAAAGAGCCCTATGGGATTCAGGCCAGTGTTTTAACTGGTTTCTGTGTCCCCGGCCCCGCACAGAGCCTGGCACAAGATAGGAGTCTAACAAAGGTTTGTTGATAGAAGAAATACATGAGTGGTTAGAGTGGCTGATAGATAAATGAAAGACACCTGCCGTGTTGAAACGTGGATTCCTGTTTTGTATTCCTCTTCTTTCCTTCCTCCCTCTCATTTCTTCCTTCCATTTCCCATCTTCCCCTAGAATGCTACCTCATGCTACTGGGGGTAAAATCATCCCACGGCCCCTTCCTTCAAAGCACAATTAAAAGGTTGAGCATCTGAGGACAGCCAGATCTGTGGATGTTCTTCCCGGAATTGGAACCTATTCATATTATGGGCTGTGTAAACAGGTGCTAAGACGACGTTGAATGCATAGTAGGTACTCAGGCCACACTTCCCAATGTTTGATTTGACATTCTACGTGTCTTAAAGCAACCTGAGAGTTCCTTTGGTCTTTGTTGTCATATCTAACTGATTTTTTTTCCATTTTAGACTGGGTCAAGTCATCGTATTTACCCTTCAGCTCTATCAGGGTTTGTAAAAAAAAAAAAAAAAAAAGTTTTTAAAAACTCTACCTGATTTATTCTCTTACTATTATCACTAAACCAATTTTTAAGGTGGTCTTTCAAAATGGATGCTTCATGAGAAAAGAGATCTGCGGCAAGAGCCAAGGCCAAAACCAAAACAGATCTGTGATTATGTTGTTGCACATTTCGGTACTTGCTAATGTTGATTTTTTAAAATTGTTGCCTAAGTGGTTGGTATAAAAGTTTATCTTATTGTCCTTGAGATTTGGATTTCACACATTACAAATGCAATCAGGTATCTTTTTAAATGTTTCTTCTTTGTGCAATGCCTGTTTCTGGTACTCTTTGCTTTTCTATGGGGTGATTTGTCTTTTCTGATTGACTTATAATCTTTCATATATCCTTGATTCTATTTGTTTGTCAATGTATGCGTTGCAGATATCTGCACATGATTTGTGGCTTATCATTTTCTTTATGATGTCTTTTGATGAAAGAAAATTGTGAATTTCAAAAAAAAAAGAAAATTGTGAATTTCATGTAGCCTAAATTATCAGCCTTTTATGCTTTGTACTGCTTGTATTCTGTTTATATAAGTTCTATCCACAGGTGGTACAGATATTCTCCTATATTTTCTCTGATCTGATTCTCAGTGCTGTAGGCTTTGAATCTTCACCAGCGCATGACCGTTCGAACCAAGTTCTAAGTCACCTGGGAACTGGCCCATGCCATAGGGCAGCTGCCTTTCTCAGTTGCTTCTCTCTCAGGATATGCGCCCTTGAAATGGTTTTAGCCTCTGAGAATTTCCTTGTCTTCCTGCCAGTTTAGCCATGCATTTGAAAGGAAATTTAATTTTATTTTTCCCACCATGTTTTTGTGTTTTATAACAGGAAGGTTTTTTAGGATTTTTAGTTCCCTATGTAACCAATAAGGGAAGCTCCTCTGTGTTTTTTAAACTTGAAAGGTCAAGTCTTTTATTATTTTTTTGAAGATGTTATTTATTTATTTGAGAGGAGAGAGAGGGGGAGAGGGAGAGGACGAGAGCATGAGTTGAGGGTGGGGGCAGGGGGAGAGGGAGAAGCAGGCTCCCTGCTGAGCATGGAGCCTGACCAGGGAGGCCTGCTCACCACGCCCCCCACCCCCTGCCCCAACCTGAGATCATGACCTGAGCTGAAGTCAGGTGCTTAACCAACTGAGCCACCCAGGTGCCCCGAAAGTTCAAGTTTTATGTTCGAATACGAGATCTTCTAAGAGCTTTCCTTGTATACAAGACTTGAGGCAAGGAACCATGACATAGTCCCCTATTTGCAGATGAACTACGAGGTGGAAGTGGTATCTAGCCCCTGGCGCACTTGTGACTGGGGAAGAGGAGAATTGAAATCTTTGCAGGACCGCGCTGCGAACCTAGTCGTTGCTGCCGCTTCCTGAATGCTCCCTTGTACACTACACCTTTCACATTACAACTTTGTTTTTTCTTTATTCTCTAACAATTTAACATTTATTGAGCACTTCCCATGTACTAGGCAGTGTTCCAAGTCTTTGTATTAACAAATTTATTCTTTACAATCACCCTGTGAAACAGGGACTATCATTTTTGTCATTTTACCAGTAAAGGAAACTGAGACCTGTTTAAGCAGGTTGTCTAAGGTCATACAACTTGCAAGTGCTCGAGCTGAAATTGGAACCCAGGCACTTTGTCCCCGGAGCATGTACTCGGAAGTACCATGCTCTATCACCTCTATAAGAAATATTTATTTTGTGAAAAAAATCAGAATTTTGTCTATATACATCGCCTAAGATAAAAGCCATATATAGCCACCATGTCACTGTGGCTTATCTTTATGCACAACCTTCATCTTTTTTTCCCCTTAACATGTATTTCCAAAAGTTGAGCTTACTTCCGTTTGCTTTTCACGATTAAATTCCTTAGGAAGGAGAAGTAGAAAAGGTGCATCCTTTGCTCCAGTGAACATTTCTCTTACAAACACCAATTCTTCCCCTCATTTCTTTTTTTGTAAGTTTTATTGAGATATAAATCACTTACCACACAATTTGCCCATTTGAAGTGTAAAATTCAGTGTTTTTAACACATTCACAGAGTTCTGTAGCTATCATTGCAATCAATTTTAGGACATTTCATCATTCTTAAAAGAAACTCTGTATACCCTTCTGCTATCATGCCCTCAAGTGCCCCATTTCCCTAGCCCTAAGCAACCATGAATCTACTCTCTGTCTCTCTCTCTCTATGCCTATTCTGGATATTTCCTATAAATGGAACAATATAAGGTGTGGCTTCTTTCACTTAGTAAAATATTTTCAAGATCTATCCATGCTGCAGTATGTGTCAGTCCTTCCTTACCTTATTGCCAAATATACTCCATTGTATGGATATACCACATTTTATTTATCCATTCTTCAGTTGATGGGTATTTGTGTTGTTTTACCTTTTGGTTATTATGAATAATGCTATTAACGTTCCTGTGCATGTTTTTGTGTAGATGTATGTTTTCATTTTTTTTAAGATTTTATTTTTAAATGATCTCTACACCCAACGTGGGGCTCAAACTCACAACCTCGAGATCAAGAGTCGCATACTCCATCCACTGAGCCAGTCAGGCACCCCGTTTTCATTTTTGAGGGGTATATACTTACATGTAAAATTGCAGGGTCATATGGTAACTCTCCATTTAGGTTTTTGAGGAATTACACAACCGTTTTTTCACAGTGGGGCTAAACTGTTTTATATTCCCATGTACAGTGTATGAAGCTTCTAATTTGTCCACAGACTTGCTCACACTTGTTATTGTCCATCTTTGATTATGAGCGTGAAGTGGTATCTCATTGTGGTCTTGATATGCGTGTCCATGACTAAATGATGTCGAGCATGTTTGCATGTGCTCATTGGCCATTTTTATATCTTCTTTGGAGATGCGTATTCAGATCCTTTGCCCATTTTTAATTGTGTTGTTTGCCTTTTTATTATTGATTGGTAAGTGTTGTTTATGTATTCTGGATACATATTTCTTAACAGATAAATGATTTACAAATATATTCTGCCTTTCTGTGGATTGTCTTCTCTCTCTTCTTAGTGTCCTTTGAAGCACAAAAGTTTAATTTTGACAAAGTCAAATTAACAATTTTTTCTTTTCTTTTCTTTTTTTTTAAGATTTTATTTATTTATTTGAGAGAGAGAGAGCACAAGCAGGGTGAGCAGCAGAGGGAGAGGGAGCAGCAGACTGCCTGCTGAGCAGGGCGCCCGATGTGGGGATTGATCCCAGGACCCCTAGGTCATGACCTGAGCCGAAGGCAGATGCTCAACCAACTGAGCCACCCAGGCGCCCCTACAATTTTTTTCTTTTCTTGCTTGTGCTTTTGATGCCATACATATGAAGGTTTTGCTTAACATAAGTTCCCAAAGATTTATTCCTGTATTTTAAGAGTTTTATTGTTTAGATCTTACATTTCAATGTTTGATCCATTTTGAATTCATTTTTATATATGGTGTAAGGTAGGGGTCCAACTTTATTCTTTTTTTGCCCCACCTTCATTCTTTTTTTATGTGGATATCCTGTTTTCCCATCCCCATTTGTTGAAAAGACTATTCTTTCCTCATTGAATTGTCTTGTCCTTGTCAAAAATGAATTGGTAATGATGTGTCAGCTTAGTTTCCTCAACTGTGACATGTACCACTCTGGTGGGGGTTGTTGACAATGGGAAAGGCAGTGCATATGTAGGGGTAAGGGGTATATGGCAGCTCTCTGTATTTTCCCCTCGGTGTTGCTGTAAACCTAAAACTGCTCTAAAAAAATATCTTTTTTTAAAAGATTTTCTTGATTTATTTGAGAGAGTGAGCAAGCGAGAGGGCATGAGCAGGGGGAGGAGCAGAGGAAGAGGGAGAAGAGGACTCCCTGATGATCAAGGAACCCGATGCAGGGATGCGGGGATATGGGGCTCCATGCAGGGCTTGATCCTGGGACTCCTCCGGAATCAATGACCTGAGCCAAAGGCAGGCGCTTAGCCGACTGTGCCACTGAGTTGCCCCTAAAAATAGTCTTAAAAAAGAAGTGAACTTGATCATTGCAAAAGAAATGTGGAAAATATGCCCCCAAAATGAATTTTATGGCCCAGAGGAAAAACCCTATTAACACTGAAGTATATTTCTTTACAGATTTTGTTAAATAGATACATAGTTGACATCATATTGAATGGACAGGTTTTTTTTTTCCTAAGGTTTTATTTATTTATTTGATGAAAGAGAGAGAGAGAGCACAAGCAGGGGGAGCGGCAGGCAGAGGCAGAGGGAGAAGCAGGCTCCCCACTCAGCAAGGAGCCTGATGTGGGACTCAATCCCAGGACCCTGGGATCATGACCTGAGCTGAAGGCAGACGCTTAACCGACTGAGCCACCCAGGCATCCCTGAATGGACAATTTTGATTTCTTTTTTCATGCCACATTATCTTACATGACATCTCAGACAACAGTTGTGGGGACACCTGGCTGACTCAGTAGGTAGAGCATCTGACTCTTGATCTCTCAGAGTCGTGAGTTTAAGCCCCACATTGGACATGGAGCCTAATTAAAAAAAATAAAAGTCGTGAAATGTGATGACATATATATGTGACATATATATATACACATACATATGTATAATGATATATATGTGTGTGTATATCGCTGAAACCCAAAGAGGTTGGGAATTTATTCTGTAATTTCCTATTTTTCCTTTTTGTGTTTGTAATTGATTTGTTCTAAGGTACTTAATATAAGGTTTTTTTAAAATTTAAATTCAATTAGCCAACATACAGTACATCATTGGTTTCAGATGTAGAGTTCAATAATTCATCAGTTGCATATCACACCCAGTGCTCATCACTCATCACATCACGTGCCCTCCTTAATGCCCTTCACCCAGTTACCCCATCCCCCACCCACCTCCCCTCCAGCAACCTTCAGTTTGTTCCCTAGAGTCAAGAGTCTCTCATGGTTTGTCTCCTTAACATAGGGTTTTGGATGGGAAAATGAAAAATTGAATAAAATATGATGGTGGATCTAAGATACCTCCAGATTTCAGAAATGTTAACAGGGAAAAAAAATGAGTCTTTTAGAAGCAGTCAAGTCAAATTTTGTCTGGAGTTTATAACACACAAAAGAGGGAGTTTCCTTTTTCTTCCCACCCTTTTTGTTGTCTAGGAGCTTAAAAACAACCTGACTCATGCGGACCTCCAGCAAATTGTCTGAGCTTCTACTGTAAGTGAGTAGCTCATTGATTATGGAATCCACCAGTTGCTACAGCCCTGCTGTGGTGTTACAGGAATTGCTGGCTTGGAAAATATCTTGGTGCTAAGTCAATGGTCCTGGCTCACAGGCATTTCAGAAACCTGCTCTCTACTTTTTGCTTCTTGTCCTGCTTTCTAGCTGTAGCTAGACTAGCCCATGCTCTAAACTCAAACCATGTCCGGCTACATAGAGTCCCTGATGCCTTCACTTCCCTCTGCATTGGAACCTTGTTTCTTTTACCTGGAATGTCCTCTGGTCCCCTGTTCATGTGTTTGAATCCTAATCAGTTTTCAAGGCCCAGCTCAGATGTCACATCATCTATGAAACTTTCCTTTTTCTCACTTGTTCAATTTAGATGTAATAACCTTACTACCCCCACACCTTCTCTTGTATGTTTCTCTTATAGCAGATACTGTTCTATATTTTATGGCCTGGTATCATATCTTCTGTTAATTTTTAAGCTTTGTAAGGTGATAAACTCTTGTTTATATTCTGATGGGCCACAGCACCCAGCAGAGAGGAATAAATAGGAACTCAGTAGATATTTGGCGAATTGAATTACAGTGGATTGGCGGGAGGCTCTAGTACGTTGTTAGCAGAAGGATTTAGCAAGAATCTTGGTTGTCTTTTGTTAGTACAGAATTATGTGAGTCTTTCATACTGTACCTTTGTTGTAGAACAGAATACGGCATAGTTTGTTCTATTGTGGTGTAATGGGAATTCATTTCGTGATGGTTTCAGAATTACCCTTTTGTTTATTCCACTATTTAAAGCATAACACAAATCAAGACAGCACTTCAATTTGTTGCATGTGCTAAGTCATTACTGTTTACAGATGGGTAGTGTATCTGCCTTTCATACTGAAAGGGAAAAATTACACTTGTAGAATCCCATCTGCCTTGCAACAGGATTTAGGACTCAAAACCTGATTTCATCTGAGTTCCGCACATCAGCAATAGGGAACTTTCAAAGAGATGATTGCTAAAAGTAAGCATCATTGTTAAGAATTTCAGGCTGTAAAAACAATGGAGTTCCTTGCAAAAGATTGTTTATAAACATTCTTGATATAGTTTGGAATGATACTCTTCCTGGAAGAAAATGGGAGGTCATGGAGACATATCTAGTTAGTAATTTGCATTAGAGCTAATTGAGTACATTCTTCTGAGTGCAGATTTTAGATTGTCTGAAGAATCAAATAGGGAACCAAATAGTGACACTGTAAAAGCTTCTTCTAAAGCTACTCGAGTCTGAACGGTGCTCGGTGCCTGGCAGTTGTTCAGTATGAATTTCTTGAATGAATAAATGTGAATGGGAGCCTCTCCAAGCCTGTTTGCTTATCTGTAAGGTGAGGGTTTTAATATCCATCTAGGAGGATTGTTGTTGAGACCAGAGCAAATGCATCCAAAGTGCTCTATGCTGAGCCTGGCAAGTAGTAGGATCGGCAAATGACAACTATTGTTAATCAGATCCGACGCTTTTCCCTTCTGTTTTCATGCTGGTGGTGGCACTGGGTTGATGGCCATAGAAGAGACTGTATCCCTCTGGTGGACGTTTCTGTTACTTTCCCTTCTGTTTTATTTAATTAAAAAAAAAAGATTTTATTTATTTATTTGAGAGAGAAACAGTGAGAGAAGGAACCCACAAGCAAGGAGAGGGGCAGAGGGAGAGGGAGAAGTAGGGTCCCCCACTGAGCAGGGAGCTGGATGTGGGGCTCAATCCCAGGACCCCGGGATCATGACCTGAGCCGAAGGCAGATGCGTAACCAGCTGAGCCACCCGAGAACCCCTTTCCCTTTTATTTTAATCTGAGCTTTGTTTTTGCTTCTGATTTTTAGGAAAATGTGAGAATATAGAGTTATTTCCCTTTGAAGCATTTTGTCTGCCACAGCTCTTCAGCTCCTGGACAGAATGGTGTGTGTGTGCAGCATGGTTCAGAACTCGTTTTCTTCTGTTGCATATGAACAGAAACCCCAGAGAAAGGATAAATTTACATGAGAGAATGTCACTGTGAAATAAAGCTCAAGGGTTGGAATTATTGCTCTTATACACCAGAATCTAGAGTAAAAATGCTTTCTATAAAATGAAAATGCTTACAGGGCACCCGGCTGGCTCGGTCAGTGGAGTATGCAACTCTTAATCTCAGGATTGTGGGTTCAAGCTCCATGCTGGGTGTAGAGATTACTTTTTTTTAAAGTAGGCACCATGCCCAATGTGAGGCTTGAACTCAAAACCCCAAGATCAAGAGTTGCGTGCTCTACTCACTGAGCCAACCAGATGCCCTGGGTATGGAGATTGCCTTAAAAAGATTTCAAAATCTTAAAAAAAATGAGAATGCTTATAGATACCAACTTACTTAACTTTCTTTTTTTTTAAGTAGGCTCCATGTTCAGCGTGGACCCCATTATGGGGCTTGAAGTCATGACCCTGATGTTAAGACCTGAGCTGAGACCATAAGTCAGACACTTAATTGACTGAATCATCCAGGTGCCCCCCCCCCAGCTTACTTAACTTTCTAAGCCATCATTTTCCCTATAGCAGTTGATAAATCAGTAGAATTTGAATTCCTTGGAACGGTAATACATACTCACATCATGGAGGTATAGACTCTTGGAGAAGTAGTACAGGAAAGACCATTTATTCCAACCCAACTACGCACTTGATTGTCCTCGCTAGCCTCCTTACCAAAGAGCAGCTTGGGCTTTGTTCCAACACCATTTGTGATAGGGAAGGTCTGCTTTCTGTACCTGCGTGCCTCATTTCATCTACAAATAGTTCTGACTTTTAGAACAAAATGCTTCTATATATGGAGTCTGGATAGCTCTCTCTCTGTTGCTTTGTCTTCTCTCTCTCTCTCTCTCTCTCTCTCTGTCTGAGGGGAAAAACCAACCAACCAGTAAACCAACTACCTATTTAACTAACCAACCAACAAACCAGAAGAGTACGTGACCAGATAGGTACACATACTGGATACATAGCCCAAGGAGTTGCATCATGTGTATGTGTACGTGCTGGGAAGGTTGCAGTATGCTTAATACTCAGTATTTCACAAACGTATGTGATCAGGAACCTGTACTCTTACCCAGAACATCTATCCAAACTTAACAGTATCTAGCACATAGTAGGTACTCAATAAATGTTTGTTTAAAAGAGCGAGTGAATACAAAATCAATCTTTAAAAACTATGAAGGGCACCTTGTAGCAAGGTGACAAGCGTTCTGCATCTCTGCAAGTGATACAACCAAAATGAATCAACTAATTGGATGGGTATACTCCTCTGTGACCCATCCAACCAAAATCTACTATTGATTTCCACACCTTTTCGGACTTTTAAATTCTTCATATTTGAATTCTGAGCTTGTCTCCTCATTTGCACAAATCCTTCCTTTAAAAAAGAGATTCATTAATTTATTTGAGAGCACATGCGGGAGGGACAGAGGGAAGGAAGGAGAGAGAATCTCAAGCAGATAACGCGTTGAGTGTGAGCTCAACGCAGCGCCTGATCTCACAACACCGAGAACAGGACCCAAGCTGAGACCAAGAGTCAGACACCTCACTGACTGTGCCACCCAGGTGCCCCAATCCTTTTTTCTTTTTTAAGTAATCTCTACACCCAACGTGGGGCTCAAACTCATGACCCGAGACCAAGAGTCACAAGCTCCGCTGACTGAGCCAGCCAGGTGCCCCTGCACAGCTATCTTCTATAAAAGAAATATTAGTAAAACAAAAAGTGATATTAGAGGCGCCTGGTGGCTCAGTTGGTGGAGCGTCTGACTCTTGGTCTCGGCTTGGGTCATGAGATTGAGCCCCGCATCGGACATCTTCTCCATGATCTCATCCTTTTTCATTAGTATGGAAATGTGACTTTTTTGGCACAGTCGTGGGAGACCTTTTACTATAAACATCAGTATGTTTTCCTTATAACTCTGGATTTTACCTGCTCTTGAATCTCCTAGAATGTGAGGGTCCCGAGAAAGCATTTGCTGTATCACCCTCACTTCTGAAATGGGGGGGACAGTGAGGCAAGTGGTGGGGCGCGACTTGCTCAGGGTCACAGAGCTGCTCAGTGTTCGAGCCGGCACTAGGCCCAGGTCCTTCCACTCGCAGCCCTTGGCCTTTTATTTTCTGCGCTGGTGCCTCTTCTGACATGACTGGATTAAAGAACTGGACGGCAGGAGGACACGCTTTCTGTAGTGGTAATGGGGGTGTCCAGCTGCAGATATTAGTACTTTCTTCCAGACGTGCCATCTGCCGTAGACTTCATTGATTTATCTTGAGAGAGCTTCCTACTGATCAGTACGGGGGAGAAATTTCGGCCTTATTATTTAGGAATGTTTTAATGTCTAATGCCGTGTCACTGAAATGATGTGGCACGTGTGGGGCATCGCCACTTTCGCAGGCCTCTAAGGGCAGAGAGACTTCCAGTCCTCTGCATTATCCCCATTCTCGCCCCTTCTCCACGTCTCCATACCTAAGCATGTCAGTGTGGGACCCGTGTTTGCGGCTGCCACAAACACACTCTTTTAGCTGAGGAGACCTGTAGTGTTAAAAAAATAACTGCAGCAGTGTGGGCGTGGAGGCTCAGAAAGGTGAATGCACACGCCTTGGTCTGGGACGTGTCAGGAGTCTACTCTTTGTCATCATTACAGCATGGTTTTATTTTATTTTATTTTATTTATTTTTAAGATTTTATTTATTTGACACAGAGAGAGAGATTGAGAGTGTGAACACAACAAGAAGAGGGAGAAGCAGACTCCCCGCTGAGCAGGGAGCCCGATGTGGGGCTCGATCCCAGGACTCCGGGATCATGGCAGACGCTTAACCCACTGAGCCACCCAGGAGCCCCTACAAGACAGTTTTAGGAACTGATTTTTATGTCCTGACAAATTGCAGATTTTTAATGGCATGTGTCTTAGGAAAATAAATATGTCACTCAATTTTTTTACGTTTCAAATCAGGAGTATTTGGGTGAGGGGCAGGTCATTCTGAAACAGGTACCCGTTCCTCTGTCTACTGTGGACTTCCGGAGAACTTGTTTTTCTCATGCCCTTGAGCAGGATTATTTCTGGCAAACAGCATCCATATGGGATGATTTGAGGAACACTAAGGAGGGTAATGTGTCATCAGCCTGACACCACCCGATACTAGGCCTCTGAAGGCCCTTTTTATCAGAGAGCAGTGGAAAATATGGCTTCTATAAGAGATGCAGAATCACAGGCATTAAAACCAACAATCCAAAATAGCCTTGTTTGATGACCCGTTTTCTTTAAAAAGTTATCCTTGCTCATGAACCAGGGGCAGGTAGTAGACTTTGATTTTCGGCCCCCGTAGCGTTCACCGGAATGGAACATTACAAATTAGCACTTGCGATCTGGGGCAGCTAAAACATACCGAGCACCGCGTGGATGTTGTTCCACCCGCGATAATCAAAGCCAAGTTCATATGTTACTGTTGACTGAACACCCAACTATTACGCCAGTTCTTTTGCAGTTAGTTGCTGCAGTGCCCTGTGAGGGAGATATTATTGTGCCCAGTCTATAGGGTAAGGACACGTTTGTATGGCCAGTAAATGCGACAGGCTGAGACTTGAATCCGTGTCTGTCTGGCCCCAAAGCAACATGCTTGACCACTCCGCTGTGCTCTCTCTGGCTCTGCTCCGGACTTACGAGATGGGATAAGAATACCTTCTTCAGGGATATTTTAAGGATTCAATAAGATAAAAGATCCGAGAAATGCTTTGTAATCACCAGTAAACTTTGCAGAGTGAAAGGCATTATCAGACGTAGCACACAGTCTGCCACCGTGTCTCTATGTGACAATCTACCCTTTAAATAAACCTGGCTGTCCTATGAGTGAGAGTAGTTTATGTCCTAGGTATAGGTTCTGAGAACTTGGACTCCGGTCCTACTTACCCAGTGATATCTTCAGCGGTGTGATTTGCTTGCCGTGTGGCTGGGAGGAGGAGAGAGGAGATGAGCAGTGCGTCTCCAGGCCCCCCAGGGTTCCTTTCAGCATAATGAGAAATCATGTGGATGTTTCCAGCTGTGCTCTAACGTGCATGTCATCTCTCTCCCTTTCTCGTTTGTCGTAGAAACTGAGCTGCTTCTCTGTGCAAAGGACATCAGTCATTTCTTAATGCAAGATATCGCCTTCTTGTCTGGTAAGCGGACTTTTCATGTATTTCGACCAGATAAATGTATGACCCTCTTAGCAAAATGAGTGTGGGCCTTATTATATAAGTAGCCATACACACACATGTGTGCATATGTGCGTGCACACACACACAGTTTGAGAGGCACTGTTTTATTTATTTCAGGTTTTTATTTATTTAAGTAATCTCTACACACAACACAGGGCTTGAACTGAAGACCCTGAGATCAAGAGCGGCATGCCGAGAAGCACTATTTTGATAAACATTTATGCATTGTGCACACAGTTGCTAAACAAATAGACATTTAGAAGATAGAGGTTTTTAAATGTGTTTAGATATGTGATGAAAACAATCTTACCGCCCTCGTGCATTTGACTTTCAGGCATGCCTTTGGAAATCCACGATAGGTGCAAGTAGAGTTCATCTAGGTGGGTGCAGGCTGAGAAAGAGGGTGGCAACCGAGGCGACTTCTTGGAGATTTTCTCCTCCACCATAGTTCTGATTATTTAAGTGTTTCTTACAAATGCTGTCAAGTCACCCTAATTAAGAGCACATACTGAGTTATTTTTTTAGGGTTTCATTTACACATGATAAAGTAAGTTTATTTTTCTAAAATATATATGTATATGCACTAGTATATTTATGTGCATTTGTATGTAATTTTTAAAATTTATGATAAAATACTCATAAAACTGACCATCTTAACCATTTTTTAAAGTATGATCTCCATTTTATTTTTTTCCTGAGAACAGTTTCTCTTCGTTGCTTAAGGGCTTAGCTTCTTACATGAGCTTCGGTGGAGGTGGTGGGGTAGCACCCGCGGATCTAAATCGGGGTGGGGGTGGGGGTGTTGGGTCCCCCCGTGTTTCAGGAGCCATTCTGGACTACCTTGCTGGGAATGGCGCAGCTCCCGCAGTAACGTAGTCTCACAGACAGCTTGGGACGCACAGAGGCCTGGAAGACATTGGCTTTGGAAATGCCCATGATGGAGGCAGTCTTTACTGTGGTCCAAATAACAAACTTCTTTTTTTAAAAAAAAAAAAAGATTTTATTTATTTGAGAGAGAGCGTGCGTGCACGTGCGCGTACACACACACACACACACACACACACATACACACACACACACGAGTTGGGGGAGGGGCTGAGGGAGAGAATCCTCAATCAGACTCCCCTCCCAGCACAGAGCCTGATGCGAGGCTCCATCCCAGAAGCCTGAGATCATGCCTCAAGCTGAAACGAAGAGTTGGATGCTCAACCTCCTGAGCCACCCAGGCGCCCTCGAACAAGGAACTTCTTGATGGCCTTGTCCTTGGGCATGCAATGGGCGCCATTGGTGCTGTGAATAGGCCGCACGTGGCTGTGGCCCTTTGTGGCACAACCATTATTCCTCCTTTTCTTGGTCATCTTGGAAACGAGGACCTGAGAGAGCCCATCTTTACCATTTTTAAATGTACAGTTTGGGGGGCACTAAGTTCATTCACACTGTTGTGCAGCCATCCCCACCATCCATCTCCAGAACTCTTGGTCTTGCAAAACTGAAACTCTGTACCCACTGAAAAATAACTCCCCATTCCCTTCTCCCCTGGTAGTCACCATTGTACTTTGGGTCTCTGGATATTTGACTATTCTAGGTACTACATAAAATGGAATTGTACAGGATTTGTCTTTTTGTAACTGGCTTATTTCACTTAGCATAATATCCTCAAGGTCCATCCAAATTGTATATGTCAGTATATGTCAGAATTTCCTCCCTTTTTAAGACTGAATAATATTCCATTGCATGTATCTACTACATTTTGTTCGTCTATTCATTCACTGAGGGATACTTGCGTTGCTTCTACCTCAGTGAGTAGTACGGCTCGGTAGCATTACTTATTTTTGGAGATATAACTGGTAAACCCTCCCTCTCTTTTTGACTCATTCAGAAATCTAGGGAAAGTTTTGCTTCAAGACAAGCAAATGACTTTCAGGTATTAATTTGAACTATACCATTAAACATTATTATATTAAACAGATACGAAAAATTTATGAGTTTGCATTGTCTGCATGAAAATGAATGCTTCTTAGGAGCTGAGAGGATAAGAAATGATCTTACTCCCTTTAAGCAGTTTAATTATTGTGCCTGAAGTGATACCAGCATGCTCAGTTTACTAAACAAGCATTTACTTTTTAGATGATCCTAATTGGACACTTTCGTCTGGCCTCTGCTTTAATGATTATAATTAATGGTAATTGTGAATTAGTGGTGACTTAATTAATGTGGCTTTATGTTTTATTTTATAAGTGCTATAAATGTGTGACATACTGTCACTCTTGAGATTTCCCCAAATCCCCAACTGTGTTCCATACAGAACGACCCTCAAGGCTTGTTCCCCCACCCAGACCTCTGCCACAATTTCCTTATCTGCTTCTGGTAATTGTTTTCAAAATGCTTCAGCATATTGGTTCTTGTGAAGAAAGGTTTTCCAGTGGGGAAAAAATAATTAAAACCTCCCAATTTAGAATATAAGCCCCTCTCGTTCTTTTCTCACACATTTACTACCTAGTGCAGCACTTGTAGGTACTCAGTGGTAATAACAGTTTATAGATTGATCCATGATAATTTACCCTTATAAGAACCTATAAGCATTCTTTCCTTTGTTAGATGTAGCTTTCCTAAGTGCTAGTTGGTTCTGTCTTTAACTGGAGTGCTTACCAGCTTGCTTGGCAAGTCTGTTATATTAGTAATAATATATATATGTTGAATTATATGTTATATATTATTTATTTTTTATGTGTTTATTTTAAGTAAATTCTATGCCCAATGAGCTCACGACACCGAGATTAAGAGTCCCATGCTCTACCAACTGAGTTAGGCAGGTACCCTTGTTATGTATTACTCATATGACTAGTTCTAGACCATACTCTACCTGTAGAGGCCCTTTGTTTAATTATTTGCTGTATCTCTTGGTTTAGAGTTATACAGTTTCTCCTTTGAGTTCCTTTGAAACTCTTGGGTAGACGCTGTCATTGTCCATGATAATCTTCATCCTGTTCTTTAAGCCTAGAAGATTTATCATTTGATGTAATAGTTTGATTCAAGAAGATGACTTGGGAATGGGGACTCTCCCTCGTGTTTCCCTTGGTAAAGATTAAGGCAGTAAATTTTGATTTTCCAAGTGTACCAGGAAAGAATGTGTATTCTGCTTTTGTTGAATGGAATCTTCCGTTAACGTCGATTAGGTCATGTTGGTTAAGATTGTTGCTCAGGTGTACTGTATCCTTGCAAATTTCCTGTCTACTTGTTCTATCAATTATTGAGAGAGGGGTGGTAAGGTTTATTTTTTATTTTTTTATTTTTATTAAAAAATTTTAAAAGATTTTATTTATTTATTTGACAGAGAGATAGAGAGCACAAGTAGGGGAGGAGCAGGCCGAGGGAGAGGAGAAACAGGCTCTCCGCTGAGCAGGGAGCCCGATGGAGGGCTCGATCCCAGAACCCTGGGATTATGACCTGAGCTGAAGGCAGCCGCTTAACCGACTGAGCCACCCAGGCGCCCCAGATTTATTTATTTTAGAGAGAGAGAACACGCACCTGAGTAGGAGGAGGGGTGGGGGGGGAGAGAGAGAGAGAGAGAGAGAGAGAGAGAGAGAGAGAATCTCAAGCAGACTCCTCACGGAGCGCAGAGCCTGACTTAGAGCTCGATTCCAGGACCCTGGGATCATGACCTGAGCCAAAACCGGGAGTCAGATGCTTAACTGACCGTGCCACCCAGGAGCCCTGGTGGTGAAATTTTTTGACTGAAGTTGTGGATTTGACCGTTTCTCCTTGTACTTCTATCATTTTTTGTTTCATGTATTCTGAAGCTGTTACCAGGTACATAAGCATTTGGGATTGTTATATTCTCTTGATGAATTTGCCACAGTTTGATTATCAAGTGATTTTCTTAATATCTAGTAATAGTCCTGACTCTGAAATCTATTTTGTCTAAAATTAGACAGCTTCCTTTTGACTAATATTAGTATGGTATATCTTTTTCCATCCTTTTGCTTTTAATGCATTTGTGCTTTATATTTAAAGTGTGTTTCTAGAGTGGCTGGCTAGGTCAGTTGGTAGAGCGTGCAACTCTTGATTTTGGGTTTCTGAATTGAAACCCCACATTGAATGTAGAGCTTACTTGAAAAAATAAAAATAAGATTACATTAAAAACTAAAGTGTGTTTCTTACAGACAGTATATAGTTGGGTCTTGATTTTTTAAATTCAATTTGATCACCTCCAACTCTTAATTGGGATGTCAAGATTATTTACATTTAATGTGATTATTCATATGGGTGGGTTTAAATCTACCATCTTACTATTTGTTTTCTATTTGTCCCTTTAGTACTTTGTTTTTTTTCCCTCTATTTTTGCTTTCTTTTGGGTTTTTTAATCAGTCCACTTTATCTCCTTTGGCATTGTCTTATTTTTAAAAGTTATTTATTTATTTTTTTTTAGTAATCTCTACACCCAACGTGGGGTTTGAACTCACGGCCCTAAGATCAAGAGTCACTTGGCTCTTCCGACTGAGCCAGCCGGGTGCCCTGCCATTGACATATTTTTATTGCACATTGAATTTTTTTATAGCCTTACATCTTTATTTTTTTAATTTTTATTTTTTTATTATGTCATGTTAGTCACCGTAAAATACATCATTAGTTTTTGATGCAGTGTTCCAAGATTCATTGTTTATGCACCACACCCAGTGCTCCATGCAATACGTGCCCTCCTCAATACCCACCACCAGACTCACCCATCCCCTTCCTCCCCTCTAAAACCCTCAGTTTGTTTCTCGGAGTCCAGTCTCTCATGGTTTGTCTCCCCCTCCGATTTCCCCCAGTTCACTTTTCCTTTCCTTCTCCTAATGTCCTCCATGTTATTCCTTATGCTCCACAAATAAGTGAAACCATATGATAATTGACTCTGACTTTCTCTGCTTGACTTATTTCACTCAGCATAATCTTCTCCAGTCCCGTCCATGCTAATACAAAAGTTGCGTATTCATCCTTTCTGATGGCTGAGTAATATTCCATTGTATATATGGACCACAAAATTTCTAGTAGCAAGCTAAATTCAAAGACCACCCTGTAACTTTCCTCCTAAAATAATCCTTCAACTTCCATTTAGCACTAAATATTTATTGAGCGCCTACTTTGTGTCCAGTTGTTGGGCCAGCTGTAGGGTGGGACCTTGAACACGTGTAAGGCTCATCCCTGTACTTAGGTGGCTTTCATTCTCAATGTTCTTTATCCTCCACGCTGTGTAGAGGGCTCTTGAGTAGGGTGCACACTGAATTTTAACCCACAGAGAATTCATGGTCTTTGTTTCTTTGCATTAGTAAGAGTCCTATACTGTTGTTGCTGTTACTGCTTATGTTGTTTCTTCTACAAATCCATTACAGCAGCACTTATTTCCTGTAGTTTATATCCTGTGTTCTTTCAGGCTCACCATAGCTGTAAATGGTCAATTATATCAAGTTGCCCAGTTTGAATTGAGGCCCATAGCATTGGTATAGATACCGTTATTTCCCAGTACCCTTGGTTGCCCAATATGAGGGGTCAGCTGTGTTTTTAATTATATGAATTCCATGAAAATTTCTTCTGAGTGTAATCGCTCATTTTGCCTTCTCTCTCTCTCTTTTTCCTCTTTCTTACATTCTGTTTTCATTTAGAAACTTCTCAGCTACTTTTTTCTTCTTTTTTTAAGTAAGCTCCATGCCCAATGTGGGGCTTGAACTCAAGACCCTGAGATCAAGAGTTGGATGCTTTACTGACTGAGCCACCCAGGCGCCCCTTGGCCACTTTTTTTTTTTTTAACTAAGGGGCATGGTGCCATTTTGATTTATGTGGAGACCATTATCCTTATAAAAGTTACATTGGCCCAAAACTGTCCCTCTCAAATCCTGTTACTTGCATTGCTGTTACATGAATTGTTAATTTGGTTGATTTTTTTTTTTAATATGGTTTTAGGTGGCCGGGGAAAGGATAATGACTGGATCATTACTTTCCCAGAAAATTGTAATTTCAGATGTATACCAGAAGAAGTGATAGCAAAAGTGCTGACTTATTTGACATCTATTGCAAGGTATAGTATTTCATTACATTTCTTTAAATTTGTTACGTGTTAGATACCCATTTGAATGTAATAATAGGAAAATGGCTTTTTAGTGTGACTGTTATTATTATTGTAAGTGATTTTAAGACTCACCTTCAGAGCAGATAAGAAATAAAACTTAGAAGGTGAAGCCAACAGCTACCTAAACTGCTGTAAAAATTATACTGAGGATCTATGAAAACAAAATTAAGAGTCTAGAGATATTTGTCTTCATGAAGAAAAACATAGGTCGAAAATGATGATCAATACTTAAAGCCTTTGATTTACCTAAAAGGAAATCATACTAACCCAGAGTGAGGGTAGCTCTTCTTCCAAGGGTAAAATATGAAGACCAAATGTTAAGTAGACTCAAAAGTGATACTGGAATTTATTAGGAGGAACTTCTTGATATTAGAAGTCATTTGAAACTAGAATGCTTTAAAAGGTAAGTTTTAAAAGCTTCCTTGAAGATTTTATTTAGGTTGAAACAAAATTTTTATTTATTTAATTTTTAAAAAAAGATTATTATTATCTCTCAGGCTTTTTTTTTTTTTAAAGATTTTATTTATCTATTTGACAGAGAGAGAGATCACAAGTAGGCAGAGAGGCAGGCAGAGAGGGGGGGAAGCAGGCTCCCTGCTGAGCAGAGAGCCCAATGCGGGGCTCGATCCCAGGACCCTGAGATCATAACCTGAGCCGAAGGCAGAGGCTTAACCAACTGAGCCATCCAGGCGCCTCTAGGTTGAAAACAAAAAATTTTTATAGGAAACATTTTCCATTTATGAACCCTGAAGACTAAGAGGCCATAAATCTACAATGGTAAAAATATGGAGTTGCATGAACAGAAGTCAAATCACAGAAACTGAATTTGTAGTGCATCCCTTAAAGCTTGAAAGTCTTTTAGATCTTCTTAGGGCAAATAAAAGTTTTATTATTCATTAAACTGCCTTCTCAAGGAGCAGACAAGATAGAAACCTATATTTGATAGTGTTTTTCTGAGTGAATAAATGAATGGATGGATCATTGGCTCTTGATGGATTGCCATGAAAAGTTAAATCTGATGTCATAAAGGACAGGTGTCTATAAGGTCTTCTCATACCCAAGATTGCAGTATGCCAAATTCATTTCAGTGACCTGGCTGCGTTATGCTATCACTTGACTATTTAAAAGAATGATGTTAGTTCCAAAAAAGAAATTTTAAATATTGAGTAGTAGAACATGGAATTAAATTGGTTTTCCAGCGTAGCACTTTTTGATAGCTTTCCCAGTCCAACTTTATCTTTAGTTAAGACATCAAATGTAATGAAACAGTCAGAATTAAGGACACAACCTAGCAAATTTGGGTAGTTACTAAGAAAAACATTATTTCCTCTTACCTTGCAGGCAAAATGGATCTGACTCTCGGTTTACCATTATACTTGATCGAAGACTGGATACATGGTCTTCCCTCAAAATTTCTCTCCAGAAAATCTCAGTAAGCACTAATGCATTCTTCAGTAACTTTTTATTTTTGTTTTACACAATGCTTTCTGTTTGTGGGAGTACAGAATATTTTATTATTAGGCAATGAAGACAATAAAAGTACACAATGGAAAGAATAAAAAAAGATGGGATGGTGAGATGGGAAAGTAGGAAGAAGGGTTGGTAGGGGAGATTAAGCTAAACAACTCATCCAAAATAAAACCTAATGGGAAAGAATGAGTAATTAGTGGTTCAAGTTATGAGTGAGAAGAGACTTGTGGCTCCCTATGCCTTTCAGAGCAAGGTGAGTTTTTGTGGGAGCTTTTTTTTTTTTAATGGAAATAGCTCTGTTGTGTACTCACTGTATCTGGAAGAAGACGGTTTAAAGCAGCAGTCAGTAATTCACCCAGCCATAAATAAATACCTTTTAACATTTTGATGTGTGTCTTTCTCAACATTTCTCCCCCTGGGAAAGAGTAGGGAAGTGACTCAAGTGCAATACAACTTAGCTCCCCTTTCGGAATCTAGCCCCCAGCTTCCCGAGACCCACACAGAGAAAACAGTGTCCCTAAGAGAAAAATATGAGAGCTGCAATCCTGCCCACAGCCAAGATAATCTTTCACGGTGCTAGGCTCAGCTGGATTATAGCGGCATTGTCTGACACTTCTTCATAGAAGAGGGGGGAGGTGAGGAACCCATAGACGACTGAGCTGGCAAGACTGAGGTTGTCTGCAGAAATACCGTGTGGCTAAGTTCCTCTATCAGACCAGAGTAGCCAGGAATCAATACATTTTTTTTTTCTTTGAGAGCCCGACATCATCAATCATCAGAAATTCTGTCTCCTGACTGACACGGGAGGCCACTCTCCCCAGAGGCAGTTGATTTAGTTGTGAAGGCAAGACAAAAATCTAAGTTGTTGGACTTCGAGCTAAGTGTTCTTTTTGCTATACTAACCTAGCTAATGAGCGTAAGAAATATACTGGCACTCACATGATAAAATGGATGAGATCATTATTTTCATACCCAGCTCAAATTATTCTTCATCTTAAGCAAATCAAAGTGGTTTTTTCGTTTGTTTCTTTAACAGACGTGTGTAACGATAAGCCATGGGGAGAAGAGTTAACATGAAATTCACACAAGTTACTAAAATAAAATAGCAAAACCTTGAATTCCTGTAATATATTTTTGCCTTTCAGGTGGGTATTATTATAATTGTCCTATGGATGAGGGAACTACATTAATATACGCACTTAGGGGAAGGTTCTGTGATGAATCCAAGGTCAAGTAGCTAAGGAACAAAAAGAGGCGAAGCAAGAACTGAATTTTCATGAACTTCAGTTGGTGCTCTTTCTACCTGCTGCTTTCGATTGTTTTCCAAGTGACTTGTGGATAGACAAATACATTCAGTGTTTTTTAAGAAAAAGGTAAAATTCCTTTGGAGAGAGTAAATCTGCCCAGCATATACTGTTGAGCCCTGTCAATGGGGCAAAGTTAAGTAAAAGCTATTTATTTACCTTGCTCTGGCCTTTTAAGATCCGTCCTTGGGCTTGTTGAGATTTCAGTTCACGATTCTTTTATACTAAATAAAACACTTGTTATAATAAAACTTTTTTTTTTATTATGCAGCCCAGCTTTTTTCTTTTGGCCAAAACTATCTTCTTGATTAAATTAATTTTCATTGAGTGACCGTTTGGCACATGGCATTAGTTTCTTGTTAAGGTTTTGTTTTTATTAATCAAATAGGCCACTTGGAACAGTCGTGTTTTTTTCTAAAAGAGGAAGATAAGATTTGGTCTTGATCCTATTGGTTGAGGGTCAACAGAGCAATAGTGATTTGTTACTTGGGAGGCGAAGGTCCCCTTTCTGTTTCCCTAGGGATGGTCTTTCGGTGGGGAAGTATGGACCATATTCAGCACAGAGCTAGGTAGTCAGGGTCCCTTCATTCTCTCAACTGCCAGACTGATGGTGCGAGGCAAGATTCGGGGCACCAGTGATGGTGACATGTAGTGAGCTATTGATTAAGCGCTGTTTCCTTTTAACATGCTGAATGTTTCTACTCGTGGTATAGTTTCTATACCCATACTCAAGAGCACATTAATTACATCTCTACTATGACTAGCCATTGGGCACCGTTTGCAGTAAAGATAAATATTGAATGTAAGCTAATTTCAAGAGCAAAAGTTGCATTCAGAAAGGATTTCTGGTAAAAATTGCCACTGTATAGATAGCTGTAACCCTCTTTGGTATATTACTTTAAACGAGTATCTTTGAAATAATAATACAACTCAATTTGAAGACCTTAATTTGTAAATTCCAAAATAAACTATGCAGCTAGGTTATACTTCATAATTAATGATGAGAAACAAAATTGTTTAAAAAGAACTTTTATTGCCTGGGTGGCTCAGTTGTTAAACGTCTGCCTTCGGCTCAGGTCATGATCGCAGGGTCCTGGGATCGAGCCTTGCATTGGGCTCCCTGCTCAGCAGGGAGCCTGCTTCTCCCTCTCCCACTCTCCCTGCTTTTGTTCCTTCTCTCGCTGTCTCTTTCTCTCTGTCAAATAAATGAATAATAATTTTTTAAAAAAGAGCTTTTATTTATTTTAGGGAGAGAGAGCAAGCGTGAGCAAGGGGAGAGGCAGAGGGGGAGGGAGAACAAGAGCAAAAGCATCCCAAAGCAGACTCCGTGCTGAGCCTGAGCCCACATGGGGCTCAGTCCCAGGACCCTGAGATCATCACCTGAGCTGAAACCAAGAGATTGTGGCTCAACAGACTGAGCCACCCAGGTGCCCCAGGAAACCAGATTGATTTTTTAGTTCTACAATTTGGGGAAATGTCGATTTGGGAGAGAATCCTGTCCATATTAGAAAGTTGGTGCGTTCTTTCTGGATTATTATCAAAATTTCACAAACTGTTGACCTTTCACGAGGCTTAAACTCTGAATAGAATTTAATAATAATAAAAAAACCCCAAATCCTGAAGTGGATTTTAAGTTACAGGGCCGGGTAGGACAGGAATAAAGATATCAGTTAATACTACCTTCACAAAGATTCTTAGCATTCCACCTTAAAAATCCGACTGCGCAGACGAGAAAGCCAGTCCCAGCAAGCCCCTAGGAGGAGAGTCGAGTGTGGGTTTTTTTTTTTTTTTTCCTTCCTCCACTCTTAAGACATGCCTGATCTTCTGGAGCAGTCGGGCACAAGATAATCCATGGCTCAATCTGGCTAAGTAATTGGGGGAATGTGTCCCCTCTGAATTACAATGAGCAGCCGGGAAGGCTCTGTCAGCTGACTAATAAGGGGTAGTGGGGTTTCTGCGTGCTGCCAGCGCAACCGCGGTAATGGAAGCAGCCTCGGTAGCTTTGTTTGACAGAGATTTTTGGCTGCCGCTTTTAAACACTACCCCAGAAGCAGCTCATATTTCATCAATGTTGCACTGACAAGTGGAAAAGAAGAGTGTTCTTGTGTATAGGCGAGATGGCAGAAGCAACTCCCCCGAGAGGCAAGATGAGGTTCAGAAGGAATGCGGTAAGGGCTCTGCCTGCAGTCCTGGAAAGCCTGTGTTCCCAAGTTCAAGTGCAGGGATGCTGCAGCATGGTGCTATAGCACAGACTGAGGCTGAATGGGGCTTTTAAGGACAGATGGAGAGAATGGAGACGTGTATTTGCATGAATTGCCTTGGTGTGATTACTGCGATATCGACAGGGGAATGTAAAGGAGTCCAGGAGGTTGAACGTGATTTCAGAAATCTAAATGCGATCCAGTTGATGAGGAAACCTCATTAGTGATGTTATTTGTTTAAGACCATATGAGCAGTTTTGAGTTGTTGGACAGAGTAGCTTTAAATCACTAGTTAAAATAATAGCTAACAAAAGGATTCATCTGTCTTTCACCGTGGGCAAGGCGAGTATGCTATCATGGACGGGTCTGGAGCCGACTTCGTCAGCATCTGAAAAGGCAGCCCTTCCTGGGTGTTCCTTACTTACTATTCAAGTGAAAAATTTTAAGTCTAATGATTTGAAATATTTCAGATTTCATCTGTTCTCCAAATTCCAACTTTAAAGATGCAGAATTCTAGCCTGTTGACAACTTTTGTTTTTTTTAAGGGAAAAAAAGTGACTTGCATTTCATTATAGACTAGGATTTAGAAATCTCTTCTTTCAGATAGGTTTCAAACACTTTTCTAATTAATTTTTTCCCTTCATTGGTTCACTTGTATGCTAAATTCCCAGCAAATTTCTAAAGTGATATTTAGATATATTTTGGGGAAATGTGAAAGAACAGTAGCTAACTTTATAACTGGTCATCTTTTAAATGCCACTTTTTTTTGAAAACTTAAGTTAACATTGTTGATGTTACGATTTAAAATATAACACTTGCTCATTAAAAAAATCGAGACAACACACAAAAACATAAAGTAAAAATCAGCCGTTAGAAAAAAATGACATTTGGAATCAAAAGTAAGATAAGGGAATTAAACCAGTATGAGTTTTATTGTTGTTGGATGAATGTTAACATCACTGGGTAAATGAATGATTTATTTTCTTAAGAAGCTTTTAGGACAGAATGATATTTTAAAAATTGCAGTTTAGGATGTGAATCTTTTTCTTTTGACAAGATTGTATCTTCAGCTCTACACATGATTTTGTACTATGGGAGTAAATAGTTTCAGACTTTTAACAGACAATTTCTAGTGCGCAGGAGATGCCTGTATATTTGCTTAGTGGTATTGGGTGCAACTGGCATTGGTACTTCTGTTATCAAAAGAAACTGACTTAAGCTTTCAGAAAGTTCCTAATTCCTTTATATACATAGATGTTTTCTCAGTGCCAAACTTAGTTCCATCTGTATGCGCGTACGTAAATATACACACCTGTAAATACAGCACACGAGTACTAATTGAATAGACCTATCTAGTCTACTTCTGTGCTACACACGATATAGGTTACCAAGGAAACCATGGCATGGCTACCGAGGTGAAAGGGCTTTCAGTCTAGTTAGAGAAGGTAGGACATGTTCATAACTATTACGAAAGAACTTCTAGGTGCCGAGGAAGGCTTCATGAAGGTGACATTTGTTTGGACCTTAAGCAAGAGCGTATGTTTCTCTTACTTTGTTTCTGTCCTCCATTTTTCTCTTCAATGAATTACTTCAAGTGGCCCCTAGGAATACATATCTTGAAGTGAAATTTATTGGATTAAGTTTGAGGCCCAGAACTATAGTGGAAGGTACATTTGTTCTGTCTACATGGGTAGGCTCGACCAGAGTGAAAAATCTGAAACTTGCTGGTGACACAGTGGTTTGACTTCTGGAGCTGGGCCGATTTTGGAGCTATGATAGGTTGCACCTGAAAGGATGGGACAGTGGATTTAAAGTGCAAAGAGAGAATTAAATGGGTTACTCGGTAGAAATTGCAATGACTGGCCGTCAAGAAGGAGGGGAAGAGAACAGACAAGAAGGGCAAAGCTCAAGGAAGGAGTATTGCCCAGGACTGCTGTGGCCCTGAGGTCATGTGGCAAGTTTGGAGGTCTGTGGGGTCACTCATACTCTCTGTACTCTTTAAGGATGGGGTCTGGGAGAAGAGTGGGGAAGTAGTTCGTGACGCTGGAAATTTTTCTCTATAGTTTGAGGTCATGAGATTTTCCCCAGGGTATTCTGAAGAGACAGTTCGGACCTCATCAAGGTCAATCACATGCCCACACCTCAGCGTTACATTCTGTTAGGATATTGGATTATAATAGTCTCTGCTCAGTGGGCTCCATGATGCTAAACTGTTTCCAGCAATTTGTTGTGACTGTTAACGTTTGTCCCATTTCGTAGCTGTTAAGGTCAAGTCATTCCTGAATGCTAGGCTGCGAGTCTGAGTGTGCATTCGGTCTGTGCGGTGTTAAGTACGTCCCGGGAAGTGTTCCATGTCTCGGAAAGAGCTTCAGTTTACTCGTGTGTAGAAAGGCCACACTACCTACTCCACCGCAGTGTTACCAGAGCTGCACAGGATAATATACGTACAGAGCCTGGCACCTTCGTCCTAGGCTTTCAGTCAAGGGTTCCCTCTGACTGTTACTGCATTGGCTTGCCCGAAAGATTAAAAAAAAACACCAAAAAAACGTCTGTGGGAATAGACGTTGTTTTATAGTAAAGGAACCAAACTTTCATGATGTAGAAAACATTTTCAAAGAAATAACCAGAATAACTGACAAGTGCGTATAGGGTGTATGAATTGCCTCTCTCAGATACTGCACAGAGGATTTAAATGAGGTTAATTTCCAGACTGTAGTAGTGAAATGATGCATCAGGCTTATGCCTTTTGTTGTTATTGGCGTCCTGACTGCTGTAAGAGCCACGTAACTAGAGAATCTGAGGGTAGGCTTGAGAAGGGAGTAAATCTTCTCTAGGTGGGAAAGGTAAGAGCTGGCTAATTCTGTGCCCATTAACTTGAAGAACCAGTAAGAGCTGCTGCAGAGGGCTGGGGCGGGCTGGGGAGGACTGGAGAGGTCTGGGGAGGGCTGGGGCGAGCTGGGGAGTGCTGGGGAGTGCTGGGGTGGGCTGGGGAGGGCTGGGGAGTGGCTGTGCACAGTGACTAGAGAAATGGCTCCGAGCCCTGTGAAGGTGGGCAGCATATTCATTTTACTGAGGTGCCTTTAAACTGTCACATGTTGACCCTTAAAAAAAAAGCCTGCAAGAAGCTTTTTACAAGCGATGCTGTTTCCTGTCTAATGTGGTCTTTCTGTTTCATTTTATAAAAATAAAAACAAAATAAGGCTGACCTTTGCCCACATCCCCTTGCTTTTTTGACAGGTTCTCAAAAACGATTTATAGTTTTAAAATGTAGGGCTCGATTGTGGAAAAAATAGAAATTGTGCTTTTTCATGTTTATATAACCATACAGATTAGAGATTCTTAAAGCAGCATACCAAAGAATTTAGAAATATAGTATCCCCAAACTGAAATGGAAAAGCTCAATGGTCTTGAGTGATCTTCGCTGTCAAATAGGTACATCGGATATGCCTTATGATAGGCGATAGGCTGTTCATTTAAACACTAGTTTTAAAATGATTATCTTGAAACTTTTAGACAAATATCTGCATATAGAAAAAAAAATACTCTCTATACCTTTGTGTATGTTCACACTCGAATACATGCAATCCGATCTTAAGTCCCTATGGCCTTTTGGGTTAAAATTTCTCCGGTGCTCTGTCCCCTCAAGATTCTCCTAGCCAGCGATCAGAGAGGAGTACGGAGTATCAATACTGGCCCATGTTCAGATACACGAAACATTAGTTCAGAGGTTGCAAACTGGTAGTCCAAAGATGTATTTTGTTTAGACAAAACACAAAGATGTTTTGTTTAGTCGAAACACAACGATGTGTCTGGTTTGTTTCAACAAACTTCGAACTTGTTTCCCATCTTTAAAAATCCTCAAGTTTCACATGAATCTGGATTTCTGGCTTCTTCTGAGAAATCAATGACTTGGCAAAGCCCACCTTTCCATCTTACATTCAGCTGAAACTGACTAGTGAGTGCCTTCCCTCTCCCGGTGCCTGATGCTTTCCAGTTCACCAGAATCCCCACCATTTCCTATTACTCCTCATCATCTAGGGAGAGTGTGAGTTGTTATTTGCTACCTCATTCAGGCTGTGTTTTGATTAAACCCTGCCTACTTCACATGTTTACATTGTCCCCCTAACACATGGTAGGCATTCATGTTTGTCACCTTTGCTGTAGGTTTCAGGTTTAGATTCTCGACCTTGAACCTGATCCTTGTACCATCTTTGCTGTGCTTCTCCAAGTTCTTCCTGTTGCTCCTTTTTCTATCCATTAGGAATTTCTCCAGAGGAAGGAGAGCTAAAATGAAAAAATACATATTCTTTTTATTTTCCAACCATAGCCTGTTTAAGAGTGAAGCTCTGCTGGTGGGTAGGGGGGTATGGGATAGGGTGGCTGGGTTATGGACATTGGGGAGGGTATGTGCTATGGTGAGTGCTGTGAATTGTGTAAGACTGATGATTCATAGACCTGTACCCTTGGGGCAAATAATACATTCTATGTTAATAATAAATAAATGAATAAAATAAGGGGATTGGGGAAAAAAAAAAAAGAGTCTGGCTCTGCAGTCAAGTGAACCTGGTTCTTCATTCTGCTACTTCCAAGCTAGAAGCTCTCAGTATATTAGTGCTCAATCGCTGCTGTAACAACTACAAACTTAGCAGCTCAAAACAACACAGATGTATTCTGTTAACAGTTCTGGGATCAGAAGTCCAAAATAAGTCTCACGGGGCTAGAAGAAAGGTGTGTTATTAGCAGGGCAATGTTCCTTCTGGAAGCTCTAGAGGAGAATCCATTTCCTTGACTTTTCCAGCTTCTAGAGGCTGCCCATATTCCTTGGCTCGTGACCTTGCATCACTGACCTCTGCTTCTGGTGTCACATCTCCTCTGACTCTCCTGCCTCCCTCTCTGTTTAATAAGGATCCTTGTGATTACATTGTTCCCACCCCAATAATCCAGGATTATCTCCTCATCTCAAGATCCTTAACTTAATCATATTTACAAAGTCCCTTTTATCTTATAAAGTAACATATTTATAAGTTCCAGGGATTAAGGTGTGGACATCTTTGGGGACTCATTATCCTGCCTACCACAGTCAATTTCTCCAGTCGTGAAACGAGGATAAAAATAGAACCTAATGTATGTAAAGTACTTAGCACAATGTCGTAATAATGCTCATGATGATCATAATTCTTACAATAGCACTTTCAGTAGAAAGCGCCATGGCCACCTAGCCAGTCTCCTTTCCCCTACCATAAGGCCTTGAGAGGTCCTGAGTATATATGAGTGTGTGTGTGTATGTGTGTGTGTGTGTGTGTGTGTGTGTGTGTGTGTGTATTTTAAAAATTCTGTATTTGGATGCCTGGGTGGCTCAGTCGGTTGAGCGGCTGCTTTTGGCCCAGGTCATGATCCCAGGGTCCTGGGATCAAGTCCTGCATCAGGTTCCTTGCTCAGTGGGGAGCCTGCTTCTCTCTCTGCCTCTGTCTGCCACTCTGCCTGCTTGTGTTCTCTCTCTCTGACAAATAAATAAATAAAATCTTTAAAAAAAATTCTGTATTTGGGGTACCTGGCTGGCTCAGTTGGAAGAGCATGTGACTCTTGATCTCAGGGTTATGAGTCTGGGCCCCATGTTGGGTGCAGAGATTACTTAAAAATAAAATCTTAAAAAACAACTTTTTTTTTTTAAAAAGATTTTATTTATTTGTCAGAGAGAGAGCGCAAGTAGGGAGAGCAGCAGGCAGGAGAAGCAGGCTTCCTGCTGAGCAGGGAGCCTGATGTAGGGCTCCATCCCAGGACTCTGGGATTGTGACCTGAGCCGAAGGCAGACGCTTCACTGACTGAACCACCCAGGTGTCCCTTAAAAAAAAACTTTAAAAAATTTTGTATTTGAGTCCAGTTGACACACAGTATTATGTTAGTTTTGGGTGTATAGCATAGTGATTGGACACTTCTTTGGGCTATGCTGTGCTTCCCACAAGCGTAGCTCCCATCTGTCACCGTACAGCGCCACACAGTATCATTTTCTGTATTCCGCGTGCTGCATATATATACATTTTTTGCTAAAGAAAGCTATGGAAAGTAGTCATTCATGCGAGGTTGTGGATTTGCTATAACTACACAGTGTGGCAAGCACCGTCCCATTTACTTTAGGTTCAGGATAAGTAAATGGGACGGAGATTGAAAAATCCAGTACATCTGATTTGCACATGGGATCTGATGGGTGCGAGGGATGGAAACCATATGTAGGGTCTGAACTGTATGATTTCATTTTCTAAAAAAACGTAACTGACCAATCAGATGGAATTGTTTGAGTGCCACCCAGCTGTTTGGTGGTTGTAAAGCTCTTGCCTACAAGGTATTTATTGCTCCAAATGGCTATTAAATTTGAGAGTAGCTATTAGTGTAACAAAGCCCATGTGTTCTAGGAAGATCTGCATGGTAGCAAAATAAAGATTCTAAAATTACCGTATAATGAAAAACATTGTAAATGTAATTATACAAGCACTAGCTGAAGTTTTTGTCCTTGATAATGCATTTTCTTTAAAAATGCTAATTTTTGTGGGCTTCTTGTGACAAGCAAATCACTAAGCATTTTGAATGAATTAAGGAAGAAGAAGGTATGATAAAATAATCAGGAAGTTTTACTTAAGAATGGTCTGATTAGAACGTAGAATTATCTTTAGAAGGATTTTTTTGTTTTACAGGTGTCAGTGTTTGGGATAAACCACTTTATCAAATATAGGCAGCAACTGATTTTTTTTTTAGATTTTATTTATTTATTAGAGAGAGAGAGCACCGAGGGAGAGGGAGAACAGATTCCCTGCTGAACATGGAGCCTGATGTGGGACTCAATCCCAGGACCCTGAGATCATGACCTGAGCTGAAGGCAGAGGCTTAACTGACTGAGCCACCCAGGTCTCCTTTAGGCAATAACTGATTTAATAAATAGCTAACAGGGGTGCCTGGCTGGCTCAGTCAGAAGAGTGTGTTACTCTTGATATCAGGGTCGTGAGTTTGAGCCCCACATTGGGTGTAAGAGATGACTTAAAAATAAATGAATAAAGCTTATAAAAAAATAAATAAAATGATTGAAATATGGACAAAATAGCTAACATAAAATCCCTGACTTATCAGCAGGCGAATACCCCCCAAATCCTGCCTGTACTTGCTTTCCTATGGATTCTGTGGGCACTGGTTCTACTTTTCTCTCCTCCCAACTTTGTTCCCTCCTGTGTAATTCGTTGTCCTTGAACCTAGCTGCTGGGACAGCCTTGCTCTCCTAGAGATGGCAGGTCAGAGACCAGGGCCTTACCTCCGGCAGAGAGTTGCTACATGGCCTTCTGTGTTTCTAATAGTATCCTCACCGTGCTTTTTGCTCCGCACCCCCCGACAATCTGAGAGGTGGGCGGGTATTCCAGGCTTTCAGTCGGTGAGCCTTAGGGCCTTGCATCTAGAGATTTCCTATGTGAGACCAGAGAATATGACGTTAAGGAAAGTCGGAAACAAAAGGATGATGAGACCAGCTCAGCCTAGAGGCCATGAAAGAATAAAACAAATTTTGCCTGAAGTGTTGGCAAAGGTAGGGTGCTTTCAATTCCATTTAAGAGGAAAAGAAAGTGAAAAGGCAAGCTGGGTCAAGGCCGGTAAGTATAATAATGATTCTGGGAATTTCCCTATTTGAAGAAGAAGGAAAGGCCTCGCTGCTAAAGTGAACGGGGTCGAAGTAGACTCTGTGCTGTCAATCTAAAAATAGGTCCAGAGTTCTCACAAGTCTCTGTCAGAGTGTCCCCCTCAGCAAGCCTTTATCGATAACCCGCAAGTTTTCTACCTAAACCCACTTGCCTTTAGGTCCAACAATCCATGGTAAAATTTAAAAATTATCTTTTTTATTATGTTATGTTAGTCACCATACAGTACTTCATTAGTTTTTTTCTTTTTTTTTTTACTTCATTAGTTTTTGATGTAATGTTCTGTGATTATTTGCGTATTTTAGGGTTTACAAAATGCTTTTATATTAATTATTTATTTTAATTCCTACAATAACTCTAGAAAGTATGTACCCTGTTTAGCATAAAATAAAATACACATTATGTACATACTATAGGGTAGAACATGTATCCCATTCGGACTCTCTGTCTCTACTTCCAGTTCTCCCTCCACGTTACTTTGTTCTTTGACGTAAGCCTCCTCCAGCCGCAGGGCTCGAGGCCGCCGGTAGGTCTGGAACTGCATCCTCCAAGCTTTCGTCCCGCGACACTAGTTTGAAGAATCCCAGGGCAGGGCTTGGGTCCTTCTGACATCAGCTTGTCATCCCACCACTAATCAGGGTGTGTCGGGAGGGCGAGGGCTTGTAGAAAGGTGACAGTTCTCGTTTGGAGCCCATATTAACACTCGGAAGAGGCTCTGCTTGGGCTGCGACAACAGAATATCGTAGCCTGGCTTATAAACAGGGTTTTTTTTTTTTTAAGATTTTATTTATTTATTTGACAGAGAGAGACACAGTGAGAAAGGGAACACAAGTGGGGCGTGTGGGAGAGGGAGAAACGGGCTTCCTGCTGAGCAAGGAGCCCGATGCGGGACTCCATCCCATGTCCCCAGGATCGTGACCTGAGCCGAAGGTAGATGCTTAACGACTGAGCCCCCCAGGCGCCCCTAAACAACAGGTGTCTATTTCTCACAGTTCTGGAGGCTGGAAATCCAAGATCAGGGTGCTGGCAGATTCGGTGTCTGGCGAGAGCCTGCTTTCTGGCTCATATGTGGCTGTCTTTTCTCTGTGTCTTCACGTGGCAGGAGGGCCGAGGGATCTCTCTGGGGTCTCTTTTATGAGGGCACTAATCCCCTTGTGAGGGCTCCACCCTCGTGACCTAATCACCTCCCAAATGCCTCACCTCCTAATACGCTCACATAGAGGGCCAGGTTTCAACATGAATTTTGGGGATGTAACCATTTAACGTACAGCAGAGGACAAGACATTTCTCACGAAGGGAGAGGGTAGCACACACATGGCCATCTGGGGGAGTCATGAGTTGGACAACCATCCCCATTTGTGTTTATTTATAATCTGGTTAATTTATTGATTTAATTTTAACCTCTTTTCTTTCACCTATTTGTGAGTCTCACACTCAGTTCTCTTCCCTGCTGTTCTCATTGCCACTTAACTCTTGATGTTTTATTACCCTTTCGAATTGAATTTAAAGATTTTATTTTATTTTTTTAAAGATCGTATTTATTTATTTGAGAGAGAGAACGAGAACACAAGTAGGGTGAGGGGCAGAGGGAGAAGCGGGCTCCCCGCTGAGCAGGGAGCCCGATGCAGGTCTTGATCCTGGGACTCCAGGATCATGGCCTGAGCCGAAGGTGATGCTTTACCAACTGAACTACCCAGGCGCCCCTAAAGATTTTATTTTAAGTAATCTCTACACCCAACATGGGGCTCGAACTCACAGCCCTGAAATCAAGAGTCCCGTGCTCTACTGACTGAGCTAGCCAGACACCCCTCAAGTTGAAATTTTTTTTTAATTTTAAAAAATTTTTAAAAGATTTGAGATCATCACCTGAGCCAAAATCAAGAGTCAGATGCTTATCATACTGAGTCACCCAGATACCCCCCTCTTTTTTTAAGAGAGGGGAAAAAAATCTTGTTTTTTCTTTTTAAAGATTTATTTATTTTAGAGAGAGAGTGGGAGGAGGGGCAGAGGGAGAGGGAGAAGGAGAGAAGCAGACGCCCCACTGAGGGGCTCAGCCCGAAGACCCTGAGATCATGACCTGAGCTGAAATCAAGAGTCAGAGGCTTAACCGACTGAGCCACCCAGGCACTCCCTCAAAATCTCCAGTTTTAAATGTGTTTTTCCCAAGTCTAGGTCTTATACCTGAAAGTTACTCTTTTTGTTACTAGACTTTCTTTTTTAGAGCAGGTTTAGGATCACAGCAAATCGAGCCCAGGAAGTGCAGAGTTCCCATATATCCCCCGTCTCCACTGTATCTTATTAATTTTTGTTTTATAGTTTTGTTCCATTATTAATATTCCAGCATGCCTGAAGGATGGCTCAATTTTAAGCATTTTTGTCATGTTTGTCTTTGTTCTGCTTTAATCCTCTGTTTGGGGGCTGATGACTCGACATTTCCAGGGCAGACTTCTTTCCCTCTGGACTTGTCCACACGTCTATCTGATGGCCATCATCCAGATGTCCTGCTGACCCTTCCAGCCCCATGTGTCCAGGAATGGGGAATCAGTCTCTTGTCCCCCTCCTTAAAACCCACTTCTCCTGAGGCGCCAGGCTGGCTCAGTTGGAAGAGCGTGTGACTCTTGATCTCAGGGTCCTGAGTTTGAGCCCCATGTTGGGTGTAGAGATTACTAAAAAAAAAATTAATAAACTTAAAAAAAAAAACCCTGCTTCTCCTGAGTTCCCCATGTCAGCAAGGGTCGTGCCATGTACCCCGTTACTCGAGCGATCGGTTATTGACTAGTCCAGTCTGTCTTATCAGACATTCTGTCATCGTGTCTTGCATATTGTACCTCCTATGTCCTCCCTTCATTGCTGCAGCTGTTCCTGCAGTTCAGAAACTCATCAGCCCTGGTCTGGATTACTGGGCCGGCCTCCTAGCTCATCGGGCTGTTTCCACTCTTGTCCAAATCCAGTCCTTTCCTAAAGCCAGAGCGATCCTTCCGAAATGCAGATCTGACTATATTGCTCTACTGCCTAAAACCTCTTAGAGTCTCCCCTTGCCTCCAGGGAAGAACCCAAGGTCTCTCCCTAATCTGGCTCCTGCCCATCTTTCTAGAACCACCTGCCATTGCCACACTCCCCGGCATCATTTTCCTCCACCTTTCTTGACTGGGACCTACTTCGCAGGATTATTATGAAGAGGCACTATGATAATGTTGGCAAGATACTTGACCTAGTAAGCATTTGATATGTGGTGGTTTGTTATGAATATTGGGCCATACTATTCTATTTCTCACTAATTTTACATAGTGCCTTCCTGGTCTTGTAGCAGTTATGTCTTGGCCTACAATGTCTTAGTATTCTAGAAACTGGGGAAATATTGGTCCTCCAGAATGATATTCTGACCCAATTAATTCCTTTTTATGCTTCAGAGAGACTGTCTTGACCTTCCTAGGTCTAGGACGCCCTGTGCTACCACTTCCTGTTGCATAGTATTGTATAATTCCTTCATTTCACTTATCAGCTTGGGTTATAGAGTTAACAGTTACTGATGGACTGCACTAGTAGACTGTCATTTTTCTTGCAAGCTGGGTGGGGGCTACATCTTATTAATTTGGGCACACTGAATGCTAACGGTGCGTGATAATCATGCACTTCACTACAGGGAGCGGACATGTAGATGATACTCAGTGAATGTTGCTTGGGTGAAAATAAAAATAAGATTCCATGGCACAGGTTTCTTCCATTTTTTTAGTGCAGGTACACAATGTTGAAGCTCCCTTTGGCTTTTAGGGTTATCCCAGGAACCTGCCTCCTAATTCTGTTTCCTAGGGAATAAATGCAATTCGAGTGCAAATGACTAACTTTAAAATGAAGTTCAAGAGTAGAATTCTTTGTACCTTGGGATTTACTGTAGTGTGAGAAAATGCCATGCCATGGACGTTGTGAGGGGCTGATCTGATGACCTTACACTAGTTTTATTTCTGTTTCCATGTTTTTAGATTGTATCAGTACCCATTTTTAAAGTTTTGTCCTTTTAGTGGCCTTTATTACTTTCAGAGTCAGTTCTTTTCATTACATATTTTCTGCTACGTGCTCAGTTGAGTGCATGTCTTGACAATTTTTTCTTTCTTTCCTGTATTTCTTCTTTCTGCAGGTTTCCTTTCCTGGGAACTTGCATTTGGTTTTGGTTCTGCGTCCTACCAGTTTTCTTCAACGAACTTTTACAGACATTGGATTTCGATTTAGCCAGGAAGACTTCATGCTCAAATTACCAGTAAGAGTATATTATTTAAATGTTTTCTCTCTTTAATTCTCATGAAGACTTTGTACCATGCTGTTGTTTTACCTGTGTTCACAAAGCATTTGGAAGAAAAAGATAGAATTTGTCTTCCCAAACTATCAACTCGAAATGCCTAAAAGTCTTCTGCTGCTGTTGTTAAAATAAAGGCATAGTCTAATCAGTTTCTAACAAGCAATTCCTTTCGAAAAAGATCTATGTCACATATGTTATATATGTGTGTGTATATGTGTGTGTGTATAAAATCAGAACATTTTATTTTTAGAAAAAGAATTGCGTGTGTGTTTTATGTATTTGACTTCAATGAACTTACATCCTGAGCTAGTTCATAGTACCATGATATTTTTTTAAGCTATTTTTATACGTTTTTAGGGTAAGGAATAGAGTCCTCATAAATTATGAAACTTTTGCAAAGATCAGTCCCTCCTCCTAAGTTCTAACTTACCACATTGAAGCCCTTTTACTTTGGTGTAGGCATAACATTCTTTCAGGAGGTTGGCCATTAACAGTGCCAAATTTTAGATCAAGGAGAATTAGGTATTTGGGTTTCTATGGAGATCAATTTTGCTTTACAGAGAAATGTTTTGTAAATGAAAACTGTTACTACTTAAAGAAGGTAGTGCATACATGTGTGGGGGAATGTACAGGAGAGAACTATTAGAACCATTTATAAAAGATAACTTTGTGCTGATGAATGCTGAAGTTCATTGTACAGTTGAATGGAGGGATGCCATGAAGGGCAGTTAACAGTATCTTTCTTGCTTATTTATATAGGTGGTTATGCTGAGCTCAGTTAGTGATTTGCTGACATACATTGATGACAAGCAGTTAACCCCTGAGTTAGGCGGCACCTTGCAATACTGCCACAGTGAATGGATCATCTTCAGAAATGTATGTTGTTTTTGCCCTTACTGTAGAGCCTATAGTTCGTATTCACCTTTAAATCTAGTTCTAGGATTTTTTTTCCTCTTTGGGAAAAACAGATATCTGGAGCTCCTATTTTCAAAAAACGTATAATTCAACATCTTGATTTTCTTTCATAGGAAATATCTAGAAATGCTGAAGAGTCACTGAGGATGGCAATTGAAGGAGAGGCCTAGGGAGTAAGGAGATCATGCTCTGGCCACCCCCTCCTGTGGCCTTGTAGTAACGTGAAGAAACAAAGGGTTTGGGTTCAAATCTTAGCACTGCTGAGTTTTAGCTGTATAACCTGGCACGAGTTATATACCCTCTGTGTCTCTCGGTTTACCCAATTATAAAGTGGAAATAATAGTACTTTAGCTCATAGGGCTCCTGGGAAGATCAAATGCGAGAAGAAGCCCTCAAGAAATGCGACTAGTATTATTAATCTCATTAGAGTGATGCTTCTGAGGCAGTTAGATTTATAGCTGAGATGCCTTCTGTTCTAGAAATTTACAAATAGGCAACAGCCCCGTGCCTCAAGGTGTGAGTTCATAGTCTAAGAATCTTTACTCCAAATCCCCAAGGTTAGGGAACCCTTCTGAAGGACATGATATTTAATTAAATCAGGATTCTATGTTCCTCATCTTTATTTGTCATTCAGCAGTTCTGTTGACTCATATGAAAGTGTATTGTCAAAATTGGTGGTGTCTAGCCTTTAATAACCTATGAGACTGTAAATGAAAGAGCAGATAACCTTGAGCTGCATGGGAAACATAGGCTTTATATATGGTCTCTACATGTTGCCCTTTTTTTTTTCTTGAGTAATTGAGTTTGGAAACAAACAACAGCACAACCTTCCTTGACATTTTAGGGTAACAGATCCTTTGGGATCACAATTTCAAATCTTCTGCCTGAATGAATTGTTGTGACCAGTTTGTTCCCCCATCACCTTTGTCCATTGCTATGTTTGGAATGCTAATGCTTCTCATAAGTTATAATGAAAGAATGTCAAGTGGTCTTGATGTTCTCATCTCTAGAAGTAAAGTTAGTATAAAGCCATTTTACTCTTTTTTTTTTTTTTAAGCCGTTTTACTCTTGCAGAGTTTAATAGGCTAGGCCTAAACCAAGGCAGAAAACAAATTTCTCAGTACACGGCATCTTTAAGAAATTGTTTTCATGGGTGCCTCGCTGGCTTAGTTGGAGGAGTTTGAGGGTCATGATCTCAGGGTCATGAGTTTGAGCCATGCTGGGTGTAGAGATTACTAGAAAAAAAGAGACTTAAAAAAAGGAATTGTTTTCCATGATGTTCAAGAAATAAGTACAGATGTTTGGATAAAAGGCATTCAGGAAGACTCTTCACCTCACATTAGTTTCATAGAGGCTTAGATGCAAAATTAGAGTTGATTGCCAAGGGCAATGCCACCTTTTCTTAGCAGAGGAGAGGTCATTGTATATGTGCATTGTCAGAGCTAAAGAAAAGTAAATACAGTTACTGATCCATGGCCGTTTCCACGGAATTAAAAGGATCACTGGCTCTTTGCAGGCTATAGAAAATTTCGCTCTCACAGTAAAAGAAATGGCTCAGATGTTACAGTCCTTTGGCACTGAACTGGCTGAGACAGAACTACCAGATGACATTCCTTCAATAGAAGAAATCCTTGCAGTTCGTGCTGAAAGGTATCACATGTTAAAGGTATGTCTGAAAGAGTCAACAAACAAAAGTTCTCCATGGTCTCTCTTGAAGAGCATTCAGCGCATGCCCATTTCATGCTGATTGGTGGGTAGGGAGACAACAGGGGAGACTGTCGTGGGTGTGTTGAACGTAAGGGTCCCCTTTGTAAATGGTACCTTCTCTTAAGAAGTGCTTTATTTGTTGGTAGAATGGTTTTTAAGTGCCCCAGAAGTAGAAATCCAGAGTCATCTTTGTTATCGTGTATTCTTTATCTTACCGAGAGGCCCTCTCATCTGGAAAGCTGGAGAATCAAAAGGCAGACCAGTGTTCTGGTTTACTATCCACCACAGGAGCAACGTGAAATGGAGAAGGAGAAGTTGAGGAGGAGTCAGGGGGCCCGTGACCAAGGCAAACATTGCTAAATTGATTACAAGCTTTCTTTTCCATGGAGTACTAGTTTGTTTGTTTATTTTTTTATTTTTTATTTTTTTAAAGATTTTATTTATTTATTTGAGAGAGAAAGAGAGTGAGAGAGAACATGAAAGGGGAGAAGGTCAGAGGGAGAAGCAGACTCCCCATGGAGCTGGGAGCCCGATGTGGGACTCGATCCCGGGACTCCAGGATCATGACCTGAGCTGAAGGCAGTCACTTAACCAACTGAGCCACCCAGGCGCCCTGTTTGTTTATTTTTTAAGCAGGCTCCACGCCCAACGTGGGGCTTGAACTGATGACCCCGAGACCAAGAGTTGCATGCTTTGACAACAGGAGCCCCCGGAGTACTAGTTTTTGATGTTTTGTGCAGTAGACCTTAGATGGCAAGTGTATTGTGCCCTCCTGCCCAGTTGTCTAGAGTGTTGGCTTCTGAGTCACCATTCAGACAATCACCAAGTACTCTGAGATTCATTCACCTTCCCCAGAAAGTTGAAGAATGATCTGAAGAAAAAAAAAAAGATTGATCTAAAGAAGCACCAGTGCAGTAATTCCTGTCCTTCATATGACAGTAGGCTTGCTGGGGGGCACTCACAGGTAGAAGCTCTATGTTGAGGTGACATTTTTATTTTGTTTTTTATTTTTTTTGAGGTGACATTTTTAAATTAAGAAGAGGAGAGAAACTGAAATTTTGAATCATAGTCTAAAAGTAAAACTGTTCAAGGAAAGACAGCTCTGTCCCTCCTCAGCTGTGTGACTGGGGAGTTGGCTTCCCCTCTCTCCGAGGTGGAGTTACATTCCGCGCACAATGAGGCCGATGGCGATGATGCTTGCGTACGTTGTAGGGTCACTGTGAGGATGAAATGGAGCATGCGATGTGTGTACAACAGAGTTTGGCACGTAGCTGGGGCTTCATAAATACTCGCTCTTCCCGTCTGTGTTCTTACTCATATTGGTGGTGGTGTCACGAAACCCGTTCCCAAATACACGCACGCCTGGATTTTTTGCTTAACGTTTCAGAGGACCCTTGGATCTGAAGGAAGTCACAGATCGCTCTTAGATGCCTGAGGAATCTACCCACCAAGGTTAAGACCTTCTGAATAGAAAGAAGCATATGCTTCATGACAAATTAATTAACCCAAACGTGAAGTAACTTCCTACTTAGGGCAGGCAGCAATTGGTAATGATTAAGGATTAGTAGAAAAGCATCGGACTCTATTTGAGTATGCTGTGCTACTACTGCTTTATTGGAGTACATTAAAAATATTAGTAGAACAGAATAAATTAGAGCTTTCTACCAGTAAGAGAAGGAGACTACAAACAGAGCACAAGGTACTTCTGCCCATAAAAACAGTGATTGCAACATCCATCTCAGCAGGCAGAGGCTTCTTGGAGATCCGCACGGGTTTTGAATTCTGTGGTACTGACGTACTTAGCAGAGGCCGTTCTAGAACAGCTGTTTCTCTCCTGCATGCTGTAGGTGTATGCTTTCCTCTCTTTAGGTCATTCAAATTAGGGCCCTAGCAGGCTAATTCATCCCACTGTGCCTTTTTACAGAATGATATTACAGCAGTAACCAAAGAGGGAAAAATCCTCCTCACAAGTCTGGAAGTGCCCAGCACCGAAGACGCTGTCGGTTCAAGGCTTGAACACCGTCACCACGTAAATGGTGACTGGCAGACTGTTAACAAGTGAGTACTCTCCTTTCGGTTTGGAGTGACTTATTTTATCCTTCTCAAAGGGAATTATACATTTTGCTGCCATCTGTTAGGTGTGAAAATATTCCTGGACCTCTGGGAATCCGAGAACACCTTCCTTAGTTGTCTCACAGAGATTAGTTTGCTTGTAAAAGAGGTTCTGTGGACATCGATGGTCTCTTCGTGGACCAAGTGTCACGGCCTCTGACTTTGCCGATAATTCTTAATGTCCAGACCAGGTTTATGTACATACCTACAAGACAAATCGTTGTCGTGAAGAAATTCTAATGACCTTTCTTTGTTAAGATTGCTGACTCAAGTACATGATATGGAGATAGCTTTTGATGGATTTTGGGAGAAACACCAACTAAAAATGGAGCAGTATCTGCAACTATGGAAGTTTGAGCAGGATTTTCAAGAGGTCAGTAAAAACATTCCTTTCCACATTTTTTTTTTCATTATGCCAGAGATTCTTCCTCCTTGATCATCAGCAATGTAATCTCACAAGATGCCCATTTATACCCAGAGAGAGATGAAGAGGGGGCAGATGTGAGTGAACCCTGCCAAGATGTCTTTCTTTTTTAAAAAAAAATAATTTAAATTCAATTTAATTGACATGTACCATATTATTAGTTTCAGGGTAGAATTTACTGATTCGTCAGTTGCATGTAACGCCCAGGGCTCATTTCATCATGTGCCCTCCTTAATGCCCGTCACCCAGTTACCCCAGCCCCCCACCCGCCTCCCCAAGTTGTCTTTCTTGCTTACTAATTTTCTATGAGAAAGCACATGAGTGCTAACATGTAAGACAGGACTAAGTTGCCGTTCACCCTGATGTTTATTACTGTAATTTATTTTACATATAAAATGCTTTCAGCCTGAAATTTCCTTTCAGCTTTCCAAGGAAATAATACCCACTTCCTTCTTGATTTTTTTTTTTAAATACCATATACCTATACTGAGCATATTTAATATGACGTAACAAAAACATTTTTTTCAGATCCAGTAATTTATTTCTATGAAAAGCCTGATGCGTGAAGTGAAATCGTGTCTAATCATACATTATTTTAAAGCTTACAAAAAGTACCTTCTAGTTGGATGCTTCTGGAAAACGCATCACATGTGGTCAGGCTCCTTGCACTCTCTATCATAGTACTTTACCAGGAGGTCCAAGGAAAACTCCCTGCTTTTCTCTCGGATGTGGCCAGCCTCTTTTCCACCCATGACTTTCTCACTTGCTTGGTATTTCATCTGTTCTGAACACGGGGTCAGGGGCCACCAGCCCTTGCCCTCCTGTGATGCCAGCAGATTCTGGCATGTGGTGCTCTCTGTGAAACCTTCCTTAAGGAAAGAATAGGCCAGGTTGCTCTTGGGCCTTCCAGATATTTGTGTCTTTCTCCCCAGCTGAATACATGCAAGAATAACACTCTTCCCAAACACACCCATTGTGCCTCTACTTATATGTTAATTTGCCACCCAGAGAAAATTCTTGCCCTGTAGTTATATTGTTTCTTCAAAACATTGTTGCCTCTAATCAGTGTTGTCATTGTTGGTCTTGGTTTGGAATTTCACTGACGTGATCTGTATCTCATGGTCACCTGCAAATGGGTTCTATATGCATGTAGGAACTTAACTTCAAAAAAATCTTGTTTGTAAATTCCAGCCATCCAGAAGCATTTAAATATTCTCAAACTTGAAATATTTTTGAATATACAGGATAGGAATATTCTCGTGCCTAACCACAGTCCAGTTATCAAATTTAGTACATTTAAATGATGCAGTACGTTATATGACCTACTGTTGGTATTCCAGTTTTATCAATTGATTCAATAATGTCATTTCTATCATCTCTTCCCCCTCCAGTACAGGATTCAGCCTTAGAGGGTCAGGTATTATATAGCTTGTCATGTCTAGTCACCTTTAATCTAGAAGATTTCCATAGCCTTTTGTCTTTTATGACACTGCCATTTTTGAAGAGTACAGTTCTTTTTCACATACAATGTGCTTCGTTTTCTATTTGCGTAATCTCACAATTAGATTAATCTTTGTGTGACCAGCGCGCATACTATGTACGCGATGTGTTCTTCTGAGGGTATCGCATTTGGTGGTAAGTGGGGTCCACCTGCCCCTCATTGTTGATGTGCACTCTGATCACCCGGTCAGGGTGCTGTGGAAGTTCGCCACTGGATCATTACTCTCCTCCCACTTGTAACTGGTAGGAAATGGGTGGGGAGAAAATGTAAGGTCATGCAAACTTCTTGCTGCTCATCAAAAGTTCTGTATGGGTTTAGCATCGATTAATGATTCTTGCTTCAACCAGTCTTTACTATGATGGTTGTAAAATGCTGATTTTCCCATTCCATTGTTCGCTCCGTATTTCCCAGTTCCCATAGGCATGCCACTGGGAGCCAGAGTTCTCCTTTCTCTCTGTTCTTTGTTTATCTGATTTGGGGGTTCATGACTTCCTAGTTTTGTAATGGTTTGTAATTCTTTGCTGTTCTTAACGATTTTGGTGTTTCAGACTGACTACTGTGTCCTTGTGACATGGCCAGACTTCTTTTGTTGTTATCACTTCTTTACTTTCTGGCATAAAGTGATGTTCCAAGCTCATCTTGTACGTACTCTGCCTTAGCCTGGAACCAGCCATCTGGCTGAGGAGCCCTGGGTCCTTTTTCTGGGTTCCAGATGTGTTCATTACTACTGGAGGGTCTTTGTTCTGAGGACCACTGACCACGGAGCTTGGGAATATAATATGCAAGTATATACACATGCATATACTTTGGTACATGTCCGCATATACCCGCCTTCCTGCGTACATAGTGATATATTCTATCTCATGAGCACACACTGAGATCCAGGAGGTTAGATTTTAATGGAGTATAGCAATTTCTGGGAATAAAATAACAAAGTCTTCTCCACATGTGCCATTTTTTCACGTGTGTCCTTTTTAATAGCATTTCCTACAAAACTGGATTGAGGGGAAAATGCTTAATATCTTGTATGCTTGTATTTTTTTTTTCCTATTTATAGCTTGTGACTGAAGTCGAAATTATGTTGAACCAGCAAGCAGAGTTGGCAGATATAACAGGGAACATAGGTCAAGTAAAACAAAAAATAAAGAAGTTGGAAAACTTAGATGAAAATTCTCAGGTAAGATTACATCTGAGATGTTCACTATTCTAATAGTTACATTTTGATGGTTTTCAGTAGTATCAGCCTTATGGGCCACCTTTCTTTACAGCAGTCTGTATAATTGGTTTAATAATACTGGTCTATATTCTTTTCTGATCAATGTGAGCCAGAGGTGACACTGCAGACGTGTCATATAGTTGTCATAGGTGGCCTCTGAGATGATGATGTGAACGGTTTCAGGCCTACCATTAGGAACAAAGGTGTAAATAATTTTGAAGAAGCTAGAAAAATGTCTGTCAAGAATGCTACTTGGGGGGTACCTGGGTGACTCAGTGGGTTAAGCATCTGCCTTTGGCTCAGGTCATGATCTCAGGGTACTGGGATCGAGTCCTGCATTGGGCTCTTTGCTCAGTGGGGAGTTTGCTTCTCCCTCTCCCTCTGCCCCTCCCCCTGCTCGTGTAATCTCTCTCTCAAATAAATAATAAAATCTTTAAAAAAGTGCTATTTGGTACTTGGAAATATATAAGAAATATAGGAAAATATACAAGAAATACAGGAAATGCTGGAAATATACAAGAGCATAATTCCTTAAATATCCATCATGTGGCTGTGCATTTGAAGCAAACATAGATTCAGACAGATAAGTCTACTTAGTCTTACTTGCCATGTGACCTTGGGTAAATTGATTAAATTTTCTAAACCTTGATGTCTTCATCTATAAATTGGGGATAAAGTGACTTACTTTGCAGAATGATTGTGAGTATTCTTTTGATGTTGTAGGTAAAACACTTAGCATCGTACCTGGGATAGTGATTATATAATAAATAATCAAAAGAGCCAACAATTGTCATTTTACCGGTCTTAAAGGCTTGGACTCATGGCTTTAATAGTTAACAAACTAGCTTTGCTCTTCCGTCATATGTGAGAGCAAGGCCATTGTTATTTAAGATGCATTCCCAGCAAAGAAGTAGATTTGTGGGTATACTCTAAGCCTCTGAAAATGAAATTGTGAGGCAGCAGCTGTGGCGACCAGTTCTAGAATTATGCTTGTAGGTTGCTGTGACTGTGGGGCAATTGATAAATCTCTGTGGCGTGGTAGAAAGAGAAAGCAAATTGGCTTGGAAATAAGGGAGCTTTGAAGTTTTTGTTATTTTTGTTTTAATTTTTTTTAGTTTTATGGTAAAAGAAAAACTCCACATAAAATGAAATTTCCTATCATAACCATTTTTAAAATTTTTTTTGAGAGAGAGAAGGAGGGAGAGAGAGAGTGAGCATGAGCGGTGTGGGGAGGGGCAGAGAGAAAGAGAGAGAGAATCTCAAGGAGGCTCCACGCTCAGCAAAGAGCCTGACGCGGGGCTCGATCTCAGGACACTGAGACCATGACCTGAGCCAAAATTAGGAGTCGGGCGCTTCACCAACTGAGCCACCCAGGTGCCCTCCATCTTAACCATTTTTAAGTATACAGCTCAGTAGTGTTAATTATAGTCACATTGTTGTGCAACAGATTGCCCGAAGTTTTTTCATTTTGCAAATCTGAAACTATACCCATAAAAAAACAACAACTCCTTGCTTTAACCCTGGGTTTCCCTCCAGCTACGTTATGGGCTTCACTTTTTATTTTACCTTGACAGTTACTTCCTCACCACTTACTATGTCAGTCACTAGGTCAGGAGCAAGTGGGGGACCAGGATGGGGAGGGATGCCAGTAGTTGGCAGAGTGGGGGCAAGGCCGCTAAGATTGCTTTCGACTTGGAGACCCTGCAGTGTTCCCTTCAGGTATGTAGAGTAGTCAGGTAGACGAGGACTTAACGAGATTTCCAAGGACGAGATGATGTGAAATCCGTTAGCTTTCACTTGGCCCCCGGGTAACTCATTGGGTATATGCGTTTCTGTTCTAAATCCGCCCATCTCAGGCGAAGCAAACCTCACCCACACTCGGAACAGGCTCTGGGACCAGAAATACGTGGGTTTCTGAGGGCGTCACTGCTGTAGCTAATGACCGTAACCGTAAGCTTTCTCAGAGCCTGCAAAGTATGGCAGGAAATCATGTTTTCGGCACCCTCTCTGCCCTGCTAAACCAGTTTGCTTCTCAATCTCGTTCTTGTTTCTCCTCTATTTGAACAGCTATCATACCGTTGTCTTTACTTCTTTCTCAAAATTAGGATCTGTTAGCGAAGGCCCGCTTTGTGATATTACACGGACACAGACTTGCTGCAAATCACCATTATGCCCTTGATTTGATCTGCCAGAGGTGCAATGAACTACGGTACCTTTCTGATATTTTGGTTAATGAGATCAAAGCCAAAAGGATACAGCTCAGCAGGATCTTCAAAATGCATAAACTCCTGCAGCAGGTAGTATCATGAGGCCTGAGAACATTTCTGAGCAAGGAGATAACTTTTTTTTCTTATAGGTTATAGGGTAAAGGTCTGTCTGAGAGAGCTTTGGAGTTAAATTTGTAAGATGCTGAAGGATTGGCTTTGACTATGTTCATTTAATCCGCGTACCTTTGCAGTATTCGTGGCAAGTCGAGTATTGTAAGAATTTTGGCTTCTGTTCTGAATATTGACATGGCGGTTGTGATGGCTTCCTTTCTGTTTTGGGTACCTCTCTGAATCCTCTTCTCCAGTGATAGTTTGCAGTCAGCACACTTTTCAGAGCCCTAGAGGCATTTTGCTAAAGCCAGAAACTCCTTCCACACTTCGCAGGTACCGCGATAAGAAATTAAACAGTGACAGGAAGCTATTCCTCCACGGCTTAGAGGTCTGACCCCTTTCAGAATTAGGCAGTGAAGAGAAGAGCTCGCCTCGGAAGTGGAATGTAGAATGAGGACATCATTTACAGACATCATATCTGAACATGAACATTTTAATCTGTACATTTCCCTCTTTAGCAAGGAAACTTGTATCCTTGTCCTTGGCAATCACTACACATTTATATTACACTTTATGTTTGGCGAGGTGTTTCATGTTTCATTTATTGACTTGGGGACGATAGCGTGCAGCTAAAGCGTTAGTGTTGCGAGGATGGTCAGACCCTTTACTGCAGGATGAACTCTTCGTTATGAAATAAGTACAGTGCTTCCCAGCCTCGGCTGTGCGTCATCAGAGATACCTGTGGAGCTCTGCAGAAATCCAAATGCCTGGCTTAGGGCCCAGAGCTACTGAATTGGAATTTCTGGGGGCAGAACCGAGATATCTTTATTTTTAACAGCTCTGAAAACAACTCTGATTCATAGAAGCCAGGGCTGGTAAACACTCCTAAAGGACAAACGTATTTCTATTTATTCATTCATGTTTTTTTGTGTGTCTGTGTGTGTCTGTGTGTGTGTGTGTGTGTATGCGATTTGCTCATCAGGCTCGCCAGTGCTGTGATGAAGGAGAATGCCTTCTAGCTAATCAAGAAATAGATAAGTTTCAGTCTAAAGAAGATGCTCAGAAAGCCCTCCGAGACATTGAAAATTTTCTTGAGATGGCTTTGCCCTTTATAAATTATGATCCTGATACCCTTCAGTATGAATTTGATGTAATTTTATCTCCTGAACTCAAGGTAAGAGGCTATTGTTTTTTTTAAATGAACATATTTTTTAAAACTGTAATTCCAGTAGCGTTGGCAAGAGTTTTACTCCTTCACAGCTAAGTTTACGTCAAATTGCAGTTACACGCTTCTCTTAAGGATGAGGCGTGATATTAGTACCACTGTTAAGCATCAGAGGATCCAAAGCCTTGAAGCGCCTGGCTGGCTCAGTTGGTAGAGCCTGTGACTCTTGATCTCAGGGTCACCAGTTTGAGCCCCACGTTGGGTGCAGAGATTACTTAAAAATAACTAACTAGTGGTGGGTATTGAGGACGGCATGTATTGCATGGAGCACTGGGTGTGGTGCATAAACAATGAATCTTGGAACACTGAAAAAATAAAATAAAATTTAAAAAAAACCAAATAGACAATAAAAAAACTAAATAGACTTTTTAAAAAAAGCATCTCAAGGCTTTATGCTTACTATGTAACGAAGAATAAATCATCTTTGAGCTGTGATTCCATTCTCTTCCAACTCTTTTCCCATAGTAGGAGTTCTCATGTACATTGTTTGCGCATTCTTAGAGAAGGGGCTAAAGCTATCCTAGGACAACACTGGGCCATTGTCAAGAGCATGCTACTCCAAATAGCTTGTCTTCCTGCTGCACTTACTACCAACAGATGCTGTGTGGACACAGATCTCGCTTTCCTACTGAGTTTGAGAATGAAGGGGTAAAGAAATGATCTGGGGCTTCTTGCGGGCGGGGTGCAAGCAGACGTTGCTATGAACGAGGTAGAGACCTCCGGGTTACTGCAGTACCATCCCACTGGAGCTGTCCTGAAGCCCCCTCACTACATTGAAATTAAGAGATTTTGTGATGCTATCTGTTGCCAAAAGGTGTGCTTGACTCTTAAGTTTGGAACAGTATCTAAAACCATGCTTAGCTGCAGATCTTAGGGGACGCCCCAGAAAATCAGAAACGTGGCCACAACAATAACCAAAGTGATTTCTCTAGAAGCAACTGAGCTAATCTCTAACGGCCTCAGATCATCTAGGAGAGCCTAGGAGGAACTTTTTACAACGCACCGAGAACTTCTGTAGGACGTCCGGCAGGGTTAACCCATCACACGCTGCTCTGACAGTGCTTAGCGGGTGCCTTTCTCATGCTCCACGTGCCTCCTCTTCCAGCCCTTACTCCTTTCAGCCACGACGGGTAACGCGCCTTAGACAGGGACCTATGTCATGACTGCTCAATCAATTTCTTCGAGTGGTTTTGGTTGAGATCCTCTGGTTTTATGCCCATGTGAAGGCAGCGCCTTCATCTGTTTTCTGTTGCTTTCCCAATTTTTTCTAGTTCTGTTTTCAACTCTAAGTTCATTCTTTGACCGTCTGGGTCTGAGAAATGTCATAAGATCTGTAATGACCCCAATTCACAAAGTATTTCACAGAAGTCTCGTGCAACCTGCAGGTTCAAATGCAGACTGTCCAGCTCAAGCTTGAACACATCCGAAGTGCATTTGAGAACCAGCAAGCTGGTTTTAGGAACCTGACGGATAAGAACGTGAAGCCAGTCCAGTTTGTGGTACCTGCTTCTGACAATTTGATGAGATCTAGAGCGTCAGTGTTTTCACCTAAACATGGTAAAGTATCTTACGTTCGCTCTTCTTTTCCTGCTGTTGTCTGTTACTCTTGACATAGATACTGAATGCGTTCTTCAGTCCCAATAAATTGAAATTTTATTTAAGTGTCTTTGGTCACATTTACACTCTGTTGCACAAGGCAGGAGTCGTGGGCGAGATTATTGTACAACAGTAAAACATGGTAGTAATGGAGTGTAGTACAGAATGAGGACAGTCTGGACTGAATGGCCCAACCGTGCAATGAGCGTGAACATTGTATGAGCGTCACACCCACCCCTGTCTTCTGCAGGTGGAAGAAAGCGTACGAATCTGGTACACACAGGCACGCGTGTGCATACGCACACACATATTTACTACTTCCGTGGATAGATTATTACTTGGTTGTTATTAGCTTCTAGTAAGTGAATGGCTTAGGCAATAGAATGGATTGCCTTTTCTAAGTAAGTGCAGGTGAACAGAGTAATTTTGCTAGTAATTAAACTGTTAGAGTCCATTTTCTTGTTTTAATCTTTGTAGACTTAACCATGTAATCTTTAACCATGTGATACCCATTTCCTTTCTATGAGCTGTAGGATAAAATAGCTATCCTGACTGTGTTGGTGAACTAATTTGGAAGTAAGATGATTCTATTGCCCAAAGTTTCCCTTGAGCCGCCTCTGGGGCCGGGGCCTCTTAGGGGAGAGTAATTTGGCCTTTGGGGCCCTAAGTTAGTTGTACGGGTGAACATGGGACTAAATTTGGTCTGTCTGATCTGAAGGCTCAGAGACCTCATTAATGTATGGGAAGGAGCATCAAAACCTTGGTTAGTCCCCACGTGGATCATATGAAAACGAGGTGCCAAAAGCTAAAAGTTACGTAGTTAAGAGTTGTTAAATATAAAAATATACTCACAAATCAAACTGTGAACAATGCTGTACGTGAAGAATATTGACAAAGAAGATACAGGGCAAAAGAATAAAACAACCCAAAAAAACAGTAAGGGGCTACAAACCAACAGCTATGGGAATAAAAATAGGGTAGGTTATATTCCTTAGCGGAAGACAGATCTCAGTTAGATGTCTGGCTCCGTTGACCGGCTGTGTGACCTGGCCTGGTTCACTCACCCTCTTTTAGCCTAGTTTCCTTGTTTGTAAAATAGGAACAATAATGCCTACTGACTGGAGAGGGTTGCTGTGAAGACAAAGAGAAAAAACCTTACAGAATGTAAGAAGTACTAAGTAAACTAGACCAGCCATCTGACTGAGGTTTCTTGCTCTGTACTCTGAAAACTCAGCTCTGCTGAAGGCGTTAGTCGCTAAAAGTACGTTTGGTTTTATTTTTTTCTTTCCAATATTCTTATTTAATGGCATTACACTTTTTTTCTGCAGTGGGAGTTGGATACTCTTTCTTTCAAGCATGTAAACTTTTTTCCAAAGGTACCCATCTTTATTACTTTTCTTCGGTACATTTTCTGAGTTTGTGTACATGTGAAAAACCAGTTTGACATCTAAAACCAGTAGCAATTCATCCTGAATTTTGCCCACAATTAACTTTCTCCCTTTTTTCCATAATAGTCATCCATATTCTCAGCATTAAACCTACCTTGGAAAATGACTCTCTGAAAAGTAGCTTACGCTTCTAAACTCAATCTTATCAAATGACCACTCGTAAAAAGAAACCAAGAAAAACAATTGGCAATGTTAAAATAAATCAAGCTTTCTTTCATCTTAGAGAATCTTGTGTCATCCACAGTACAACTGTTTGTGGGGAGTAGCTTGACTTTTCTTCAGTTTAAGGCTGCCTAATGCATTTATGTGGAAGAAGACAGCTGACTAAATAAATGATATGGATGGATAAATGATTTTACCCGTTATTTATCATGGTTTCTAAATTAAACCAAAGCATCATTTATGCTACATTGTTTATTTTTACCTCATTACTCTGAGTAATGGGAATTGTAAGAGTCGGGACTAAATAACTCTTCAAGACTTTTAATTGCTAAGCCAAATATATAAGATTTGGTCAAATCAAATTGTGTTAATCCTTCATACAATAAGTCAAACTGGTTTTGTTTGTTTTTGTTTATTTCTTTTTATTAATTTGCATCAAACAGAATCCTATACCTAGCACAGTGCCTGGCAACTAGCAGGACACAAGAAATATTTGTTGAATTAATTTTTAAGAAAGATTTTATTTATTTGAGAGAGAGAGGGAGAGAGTGCGAGCCAGGGGGAGGGGCAGAGGGTGAGAATTTCCAGCAGACTCCGTGCTGAGGGCAGAGCCTCATGCGGGGCTCGATCTCACGATCCTGAGATCATGACCTGAGCCCAAATCAAGAGTCAGTTGCTTAACCCCTGAATTAATACAGAGGGAAGTTAGCAAAGAACATTGTGAGGGGTAAAATGTGGTTTGAGCTCCAAAATCTGTAGCTCTAGTCTGCATCTTTCTCGTAAGCTTCACTCCTGCATTTACAATTTGCCTCCTTGAATTTCCTCTAGGCACTCAGACTCTGCCTGATAGTCTCTCCTGCAAACCTTCCCCTCTTCCTCTGTACCTCATCTCCGTGAATTGTACTGTGATTCCCCGGCTCGCCCCAGCCTGGGACATTGGCTTCCCCTTTGCACTCATGCCCCACCTTTAATCAGTCACAAAATCCACTTCTTTCCATCCCCACTGCTATTTGCTCGCTGCCACTTCCTTCGTCCAAGCTCATGTCATCTGTTGCCTTGACAACCGCAGCGGTTAGACTGTACACTCTGGAAGGACAGGCACTGTGCGCAGTTCACGTTCGTGTCCCCAGCACCAAACAGGGAGCTCAGCATAGGGCACAGGTGCTCTGTAACTTCACGTACCGATTTACGTCATTGAAAGAATGAATTTCTCCACCTTGCTTTTCAGAAACAGCTGCATTCCTCCCAAGTTGTGTATATATTCCTTTTTCATCTCTTAATGTAGTTGCAAAGAATTAATTATTAGTAATGCCCATTAGTAAGGCTCCCTCAGTTACCTTTATAAAGAAGTTTGGATCTCTGTATCAGGTGTCTTTAAAGTGGTGAACATCAGTGTTCACTGAGAAATTGATTTTATGTGGTAAGTGCCACTAATTCTAACTTATATATTTATATATATGATGCTATAAACATAAAGCTTCTATATAAAATATATATATTTTTAACTTTTTAAATTTGAGTCTACTTGACGCACTTTACTTTAGTTTCAGCTGTACCACAAAATGATTCAACATCTCTATACGTTATGCTATGTTCTATACATAAAAATATATATATATATGTATTTTAAGTAGGCCCACACCCAACTGGGGCTTGAAACTATGACCCTGAAATCAAGAGCTGCATGTGCTCCCAACCAAACCAGCCAGGCCCCCCTGTAAAATATATTTTTATTTTTACTTTTTTTTTTTAAGTTTATTTACTTAGAGTAATCTCTGCATCCAACGTGGGGCTCAAACTCATGACCTTGAGATCAAGAGGCGCGCGCTCTTCCAATGAGCCAGCCAAGGGCTCCTAAAATATATTTTTAAATAATGAAAGTGAAGTATAAAATTTAGAGAACCTAACAGCATAGTCTTTCCCTGAGTGCGCCTTGCAGTGGTTCCTGCCAAGGAGGGAAGGGCGAAAAGTATATTTCTTCCATAGAGAGAAGAGACCCCTGAAGCTTATTTGGGTGGCAGCCTTCTTTAGCAACACTGAAAATAAGGAACACGAATGACCTTGTCTTGCACTAGACCATGCCCTGGGGTTTGTAGGAACATTTGGACTCTTTGCTTAATAATACAGGGGCTCACCCATTGTAAACAGAACAGAAAGTTGAAACAAAGAAAAGAAGGGGCACCTGGCTGGCTCAGTTGGAAGAGCATGCAACTCTTGATCTTGGGTTGTAAGTTCGAGTCCCCCCGTTGGGTGTAGAGAGTACTAAAAACAAATAAATAAACTTTAAAAAATACAGATAACTTCACTTTCAACATGTTTTTAAAAAAGAAAGGGAGAGATGAAACAGTAGAACAAAAAGATTAAAGCTTGGAATTTTGATGCAGTTGTTTCGTTTTAGCATTTTAATGTGCTTCAGAGTTTTATGTAGTTGTTAGAAGCACGTATTCTGACAGTAGACTATGCGGATTTGAACACTACCTCTGCTTCTTGGACAAGATACTAACCTTACTTATCTATGAAATGGGGATAGAAATAGTACATATCTGTTAGGGTTGCTTTGAGGATTAAAAACCAAAATGGGTGTGTAGGGCTTAGAACTGCCTGGCATGCAGTTATTAGTTAAATTCAGATGTTTTTCCAAACTCTTTTTGATAGTCAGTGAGCTACAATCTGATTAAATGCTTATGTGTCAAAATGAACACTAAATCTGCAAATAATTACGTAATACTAGCACTTACCTTCGTGCTCGCTCGGCAATCGTGTGGGTGTTCGATGAGTCAGAGAATGCGTGAAGGCGTAGCAAAGTGATGCTCAGTAAGAAATTGAAATCATAAAGATGAATCTAACCAGTCAACTGTTTTCTATGGTGTGACTTAAAAATACTAACATAAATATGTTAGAATATTCATAGCTCTCTATTTACTAAACGTGCATGCATTTTAATTAAAAGTGTTGATTTTAATTCTGGTTTGAAATTCCTCTTTCATATTTTTCTACCAGGAAAGAAGACCTGGAGACAAAATCAGAGCAACTTAAAAGTAAATACCATTAATTAATTCAAAATTGGCTTTATTGCTGTAGTTGCAGAATTGGTATGGAGGCTTAAAGCATATTTTTAATCCACTAAACCAATATTGGACGTTCGGAAGCCTATTTAATCTAAAAGAAAAAGCTGCTGCTGCATTGTATCTAATTGCAGTCCTGGCATATCCCCAGGTGTATGAGCAGTTTCTCAAGTCTTGGCTCGAGTTCAGAATTAATTTCTGTAAAATATCTATAAGGCCCAGCTTCTCTTTCCCCACCCCACCTCAATAAACTTAAATTATTGCACCTTTCTACAAAAAAAGATTCCTTTCATAACTGATTACATTCCTGTAAGTATGAAGCATGGACAAAGGACAGGTTCTAATGGTCCATACGCGGGGCTCAAAAAAGACATCTATTTGTTTCTTGATCAATACAAGACTCCTTCTCAGTTGTCCAGGATATTCTGGTATCTGCAGAGAGTAGCCTCATCATAACTGAAGGGCCCTACATTTTCCTCGTGTCTTCTTGATGGTAAATAAGGACAAGAACATAGATCTCCAAGAGGCAGTATAGCACTGATAGAGACTACCTGGCTTTTAATCCTAACTCCATCAGTTACTGGCTATATAACCTGGGGTAAGTTCTCTGGAACTCCGTTTCCTAATCTATAAAATGGGGATAACGGAACACCTTCATTGTAGAGTTCGTGTAAACATAAAATAATATTTGGGAAGTATTCCGAATGAAGCGTGGGATAAGGTAGCATCCTACGTGTTGTATACCATTATGAGCAGGCCAGTGAGTGGCCTACACTGATGGACCTCGCCTGGTTATCTTGGTGTACAGCCACAACTTCTGTTTTCAAGAACGAAACAGGCTGAAGACCAAATTCCACAGTCTTATGGGTCTTTCGGTTCCCGTTTCCACTCATGACACCCTAACGTTCCTCTATGCGGATTTATTCATTTACATATCCCAGGGGAAAAATAGGAGGCTGTGGCTCTGCACATTTTCTTGGTGAGATTTCTAGCTAGTGAACTGAGTTCCAAAATGCGCACGTTCTTCCAATTCAGGTCACTTTGCGCAATCCTCTGGCAAGGCATTTAAAAGTATAAATTTATGTTTCAAAACTTTCCAAACTTGAATTTCAGAAACCTGTTAGGAGTAAGTGATGCATACCTATCTGATGAGTGAAGAAGTACGCAGCATTATCAGTCTTAGTTATAGTATTAAAATGATAATAGTACATTCCGATAGAATGAATCAAAGCATGGTCTTAAAGAGGGAGCCTAATGGTGGCACACCATGGGCTTGACTCTGTTTCATCACTTATTAGGTATGGGACCTTGGCCCGGTTGCTAAACCTTTCTGAGCCTCCGTTTTCCCATATGCAAAATGAGGATAAGTATGCCATAGCTTGCCAAATTGCTGGGAAGATTGGATACAGTGATTCGTGTTAAGTCCCTACAACTGTGCCTGCACAGTATCTAGGAAATAGTCAATAAATGTTTGTCCCAATAGTCAATAAATGTTTGTTCCTTTCCACATGTGTTTGTAATGTTTTGTGCAAATGCTTTTTAGCTGACAGATCTCATACTTCACTTTGGGTTCTACTTGTTACAAAGTAATGTTGCATTTGCTTGGAGTTCAGGCATTTTGTAGGCTCAAAAGTCCAAACACAGCCAGGATTCCTGGAAGATACTTCTAAGGCTCCCGAAGGACAAATAACCACCACAGATCTCATGTAGTTGACTCACTCGGCCAGTCCAAGTCCTGTAGGGTCTTCAAAATAAGACAGTGGTTTAGGATCAGGGAAGTCATTTGTAGCAAAAACTGACATGTGGCAGAGAGCAGAGACAGAGATCAACAGGTTATAGCTATTTTAAGAAAGAATAGACAGTTACCCACATGTTATCAGCCCTGGAGTGTATCATCAGGTTTTTATCACATCATTCATGTTCCTGATGGTACCACTGAATCATTAGAAGGAGAGTCAATGATGTTGTGTATCCTTGGTTAAAGAACTCAAGGATCCATGTAATATTTCCTAGAAAGTCTCCATCAAAAATCATTAACGTTAAAAGGCTGGGTTTTTTTCTTCAATGAATAGCTTTACTTATCTGGGAACTCAACTTTTTATAAAGTAACCTCACTTCCCCAAAGTGCCAAATAAGTGAGACATTATTTAATGTGGAAAATACAATTTTTTTTCCTTAGGATATGAGTGGGGGCTGGGGAAAGATGGTGGAAGGGGCGGAGGGAGAGGGAGAGAGAATCCCAATCCCACGACCCTGAGATCATGACCTGACCCAAAATCAAGAGTCAGATGCTTAACCATCTGAGCGCCCCAAGTGCCCCATGTGTAAAATAAATTCTAATTAGTATCTTAAATCTGTCCTCTTTGGCAACTCAAAGAATTTTTTTTTACCAGTACATATCAAAATTATTCTTGATAAAAATAATCCTAGTGTTTTCAAGTTATCTACACAGGACCTAGAGAAAACTTAATTTGAGCTTGATTTTCTTCAAGAAAAACTGTATTTACATAGATGCCGATTTAATTTTTATTTTCATCATTTCAGGTTGAAGTGGTGCATGATTGTCAGGAGAAGAGAAGTTCTGGTCAATCCTCCAGTTTGGACAATGACAATACCTTGGATGTTTTACAGAAGTATCTTTTCTTTATTGACATACTGTCATATACCAGTAGGAATATCTCTATTCCTACCAGTAGGAATCTCTGATTCAGTGTTGAAGGCGAATGTGCTTGGATTTTGAAATCACAAAATAGGGTTCTGTTACATTGATGAAAAGAGCACTAGACGAGGTGTCAGAAGTCCTAGAATTAGGCCTGTCTAGCCTATGCTCTGTTTGTGTGACTTGAAAATTAACTAGAGTTTTCCAGATTCTTCATATTCCTCTTTTGTAAAAGTGGTAAAAGTGAATGAGACAATGTTTCAAAAACTACAAGGGTTATGTAGATATATAATGATACTTTATAGATGTTGACAATAATCATTGTTTTGTTTACTTTTATAAAATTACGTTACTGTTCTAGACATAAGAATATTCACCTTTTTTTTCCTTAAGATTTTATCTGGGGCACCTGGGAGGCTCACTCAGTTAAGTGGCTGACTCATGATTTTGGCTCAGATCATGATCTCAGGGTTGTGAGATCAAGCCTCAAGTCGGGCTCCGTGTGCAGCACAGAATCTGCTTGAGATTCTCTCTCTCCCTCTGCCCTTCCCCCACTTGTGCTCTCTCTCTTTCTCTCATATAAATAAATAAATAAAATGTTAAAAAACCAACTCTTACAATGCAATGGTAAGAAGGAAAAAAACCCACAAATTAAAAAAAAGATTTTATCTGTTTATTTGAGAGAGAGAGTGAGAGTGGTAGTTAGGGGGAGCAGAGGGAGAGGGAGGAGGGGAAAGAATCTCAAGCTGACTCCCCACTGAGCACAGAGCCTGAGGCAGGGCTCCATCTCACAACCCTGAGATCATGACCCAAAGCGAAACCAAGAGTTGGAGGCTTAACTGACTGCACAACCCAGGTGCCCAGTAAATTGATTCATAAGCTTAGTGAGATAGATATAAACTGAGTTATTTTTTTTTATGTAAAAATAAGCCCTGAGCCCCTTTTCCTTTCTTCTAAATGTATTTTAAAGAGCCTTGTGGGTGGTACTTATTCTAGAAACCATAACATTAATTTTGTATTTTGATGATAAAACCAAAACCTTGCGTAGTTCCTACGCATTAACAATTTTTACCTTAGGCAGTTTGTAATGAGAATGATTGAAAGGGCATAACACAATTCTAAAACAAAAAAATAACTGGTAAATACTGTCTTTTCATTTTAGCCATGTCCTGAATGAACTGATACAGACAGAGAGGGTGTATGTTCGCGAGCTGTTTACTGTTCTGTTGGTAAGCGACTCAAATGATATTTTCCCATCTCTGCCCGAACGCTCTCCCGCTACATTCAGTAGGAGGTGTTGAGCCTTCCCTTGCTGCCTCCTTGATTGTCCTACGCCAGCAGTGCGTACTTCTCCCACTGAGGCTTGCGTGTGTGGGAAATGTGCGTGGTCAGGTTCTCCCTCAGTAGTGAGAACTGTGGGACCCAGATTTTAGTATAGAAGAGATAAGCTGTTTTCTTAAGGATCCAGCAGATTGTTACAATTATTCCCAGGGTGCTATTTAGAGATCGTGATGTGAAGAACTAAAAGTAGGAGTAAAACAGTCATTTGATACAAATGTGGTAATATTAATTTGGTCTGAAAAACCTAAACACATATTGCCAGTTTAAGGAGAGGTTAATGACCCGTAATATAATTTTTCATGCTTGGTTTCTATTTTGTTTCCTGCACTATAAGCTACCCTCAAGGCCAGAGAGTCACTTTATTCTACCCGTTGAGTGGGAAACCATGATTTCTTTGTCTTGCTTTCTAAAAAAAAAGAAAAGAAATTTAAAAAATGGATAACTGTGGGTACTGGAAGATTTGATTGTTAAAATTGCCAAAGGTTTTACCCACTCATCTCCGACACATTCTGTGTATCTGTATCTTTGGTGGCCCAAACAAATGTTAATGTGAATATTTTTGAACGAATAAATGTATTTATTTTGGGTAGGGCTATAGAGCGGAGATGGATAATCCTGAGATGTTTGATCTTATGCCACCTCTCCTGAGAAATAAAAAGGATATTCTCTTTGGAAATATGGCTGAAATATATGAATTCCATAACAAGTATGTAATTGATGAATTGAATTTTCTTTTTCATCATATTATTTAAAGGGCTATTGACCGATTTATTATATTTCACATAAAATTATATCATTTTTTTTCTCTGAAATTTTCACAGCATTTTCTTGAACAGTCTGGAAAATTGCATTGACGCTCCAGAAAGAGTGGGACCTTGTTTCCTGGAAAGGGTTTGTTAATTATTATTTAAAAATATATAAATATGGGCCACTAAAGTAGCAGCTCATTTTATAGGACCAGATTTAGAGACAAAGTGGGTATTTTATGTCTTTATGTTTTTGGAGGAGACACATCACTCCAGCAAGCGTTTAATGTTAGACCAAGTCCTGTTCCAGAAGTTGGCGCAGTGAACTATCCAGAGCGCACGAGTGGCCATTGTCTTCCATGGCTCAGCTTGAGGCCACTGACCTCTGGATGGTCCTGGGAAGCCAGGGACCGTCCTAGCTGGGAAGATGTGAGACTTGGAATCACCTTCGCATGACTATTCTTGCTTTGGGTAGTTTTTAGCCTCAATGCCTTGGCATTCCCCTCGAATACATGTAGAGTCTTAGACTCAAACGTAGTCTGGCCTTCAGACACTGGGTTATCTGTCACGGGAACTTTGTGAAACAGAGGGCTGTCTGTTTTTATTCTACGGGATCATTCAGGGAGGCTCATTTCTCCATGTCTCAAGAGAATGCTTATCACAATTGACTTCCCAGGCTTTGTAATCATACCTCTCCTCCATTAGAATTTTTCCTTAGACTATTCTCTGCTTATCTACTTCTTCCTTTTCCTGAAAAATCAGTTCCATCTTGATTTGAGAGTCAATTTGATAATGGTGATCATTGAAAGCTTCCGAATAGATGTCTTATCACAGAGAGTGTTAATGGACTCAGAATATGATAAGGTTAAGAAAAAACTATTTGTCATTATGTTTCTCAATATATTCTAACTTTAAACACATTTGAATGATAGCTAGATTCTTCCCTGACTTCTCTAAGCAACACCAATCTCTTTCCTTTGGACTCGTGTAGTACTTAATGTCTGTGCTACTCATTGGGGATTTTACGTTTGCTATGCATTTTTATACACATTTGTGAATTCTGTCTCCAACTAGATAAAAAACTCTTTAGGCGAGGTCCATATCCTATATATCTTTGTATCTCTCATAAGGTGAGTAGAGTTACTGGCAACCAGCACTGGTTTAGTGAATGCCTATTGATATGTTAATTCATTCGGTACCCATCTACTGAACCCTTGCTATACACCAAGCACTGTGCTAGGCAATGTGGATAGCTCTTAAGACCAAGACTATTCCCATAGAGAAAGGGGGAAAAATAATTGTATTCGGTGTGAGTTGTGCTGTATCAAGGATATACAAAGGATCCTGTAGGAGCCAAGAAGAGGGGCATCTTACGTAGATTGGAGGTATAAATGATGGCTTTCTAGAAGAGATGACTCATGAGAAGGTTGTTAAAGAGTGAGTAGGAGGTAGCCCGTTAGATGAGGGTCCGACAGAAGTGATTCCAAGGAGAGAGAATAGCATGGGCAGATGCCTAGTGGGGTTATAATACGATGATGAGACCCCAGTGATGAACCAAGGACCTTGGAAGTTAGCTCCAGCTTCATTCACTAGGGAACTGAGAAACTAACAGCATGGAAAGAGCATGTTTCTTTGTACCCTCTTAGCTCATACTTATGAGAAAAATTCATCTGTTTTTATAGTTCAGTCAGAGAAGGCTTTTCTCTCTCTAACTCTCAGACTTGGCAAGTGAAAGTCATGAAATTACTGGAATAATGATGCGTCCCTCTATTCAGTCTGGTGGGCATGCTTTTCTTGGGATACAGAGAGGGCTCCTGACCAGCCGTCCGTGTGGCAGGCCCTTTAGGCCACATTCCCTGTAATGCTTGGCCCTACTCATTCTTGTTCAGCCTTTCTTGATAAGAAAAGTACATGTTCACAAATTGATAATACATTTGAATTTACTTTTTGTCACAGAAAGATGATTTTCAGATGTATGCAAAATACTGTCAGAATAAACCCAGATCAGAGGCAATTTGGAAGAAGTATTCAGAATGCGCCTTTTTCCAGGTATAGTAATTTTTCAGGTATTGGATATGCTCCTCCTGAAAGATGCTGGGATATTTCTTATAAATTCATTTTCTGCTCTGAGTTATATACGCTACAGATCAAAAAACAATTTGACCCTGCCGCTGAACACACACGTGCACACACAGACTCACGTGCACACAAACATATATGCTGCTTCTCAGAGGCAATCACTTGCAGTTCTTTTAGCTACTTCCTTTGGTATTTACCTCCACGTTTCCAAAAAACCTACTGATATTGCTACTTTAGCCCTCTTCACTGCCCTTGCCTCACCACCAGATGCACACACATAACTTCTTTTCCTCCAAAACATCCAATATGGCTATAAGTCTAATCATATAGATATATGGTATTAAATTATTAAGACTATGTAATTCCTATGCTTAGATGAATCGTTTAAGATGATTGCTTTTCTATCCCTTTTGTTTTTCTTACAATTGTCTTTTGTACTCACTTAATTTTTTATTTTTTAATTTTTCAATCTTTATTTATTTATTTGTTTTTAAAGGCTTATTTATTTGAGAAAGAGAGAGAGCAAGCACCTGCATGAGCAGGGGGAGAGGCAGAGAGAGAAGCAGACTCCCCACTGAATGTGGACCCAGTGTGGGGCTTGATCTCACAACCTTGAGATCATGACCTGAGCTGAAACCAAGAGTCGTGTGCCTAACCCACTGAGCCACCCAGGCACCCCTCACTTAATTTTTTAGCTACTTTCCCCTCTTCTACCCTAACCTCTCCTAGTTATAAGAGTTACATGAATCTCTTCTTAGTGCATTGAACATACTCTCTGTTCTCTGAATTTCATTTTGAATTAATCTCTCCTGGATTTTTCTGATCTCCTCATTGAGACTCACTAGACCTGTTGCACAGCTGTCAACCTGGGATCTTGATGAATGTAACTTTTGGGATAGGCTCTCCTATATCCTAGGTGCCATATTTTTCCTTGTTTCATTCACTTGTTTTGTAGAACATATTCCCTAGTAGTTTTGCTGAGAAAGTGTGCCTGGTAGGTAAAAGTTTTGAGAGCTTGCATGTGTACAAAAGTCTACCCTAACACTTGATACCTATACCCAGCTTGGCTGGGTATAGAATTCTACATAAGAAATAATTTTCGTCAGAATTTTGAAGGCATTTGTACATTGTCTTCTGGCTTCCAGTGTTGCTGTTAAGAAATCTGATGCCATTTTCATTTTTGATCCTTTGTGTGTAACCTACTTTTGTCCTCTCTCTGAAAGCTTATGGGAACATTTTTATCCTTGGGGTTCTGAAATTTCACAATGCTGTGCCATGATGTTGGCACTATATTCATCCATTATGTTAGTCTTGTGGTGATCCCTCTGAATTTGGAACCTCTTGTCCACATTTACTTGGATTTTTTTCTTTGATTTTCTCTGCAAAATTTTTTCTATTTTCTCTTTCTGGAATTTCTTTGTACAGATGTTCGATATCCTTGACCAGTCCTCTAATTCTCTAATCTTTTCTATTTTCTAGCTCTTTGTCTTGCTCTGTTTGCTGGAATTTGTCTTTCAGCCCTTTTATTGAGGATTTTGTTTCTACCATTAAGTTTTTAATTTTGAAGAACCTCTACCATTTTTTTGTTCTCTCAGTGTTCCCTTCAATAGAACCCTGTTTTTGTTGCATGAATTCAGTATCTTCACTTATCTGTATGAGCATAGTGATAATAGAATTTCCTATTAAAAATCATTTTTTCTTTCTTGCATAACTTCTGTTGTCTTTAGATTGCTTTTGTGTTTTCTTTTTCTTCATTTTGTTCCCGTCACTCATATTAGATACTTTCCTCAAATGTCTAGTGATACCTGTTTGTCCACTAGAATAAAAAGCTCGTTGGAAGTATCCTGTGCACATATGGATTATTTGACCACAGTTTTCACTGTTGAGTGATTGGTCTCAAGGTGTTTCCTTGGGGGGATCCCCACACCTGTTCCTTTAGATCTTCTTTCTCAGGCTGGTCAGATTCTCCAGTCTACTACCTGGTGAATAAGGATCTGGTTGTCAGTGTTCTGGTAGCCAAGTTGGGGGGAAAGGCTGAGAGTCTTTAATTTGGTACATAAATATTCAGGCAGTCTCTTTGCATTCAGTATGGTACTCTGTCTTCAGCTGGACCTGGTATTCCCTAGCTCAAAGGCCTTCCGTTTTACTCTTTTCAGATACATATCCATTCTTTTGCTATCTGGCGGGAGATGCAGCTACCCAGTTGTGCATAGTAGCATGGCTCTCTGAGAGCCATCTCTCCCTTTTTTCTTTAATTTTCCATTTTAAAGATTTTATAAAGATTTATTTATTTATTGAGAGAGAGAGCGAGTATGTGAGTAGGGGGAGGTGCAGAGGGAAAGAGAGAGAGAGAGAATCTCCAGCAGACTCGTACTGAGCATGTGCCTGACATGGGGCTCAATCCCATGACTCTGAGTTAATGACCTGAGTTGAAATCAAGAGTTGGATACTTAACTGACTGAGCCATCCACGTGCTCCCTTTCTCTCCCTTTTTCAAAAAACTTTCAGCCCATTTAATTTTTTTTGTAACAGTTTCACTGAGATGTAATTAAAATACCATATAATTCACCCTTTTCAAATGTGCGATTAAGTAGTTTTACTGTATCCACAGTGTTGTACAACCGTTACTGCAGTCAGTTTAAGAACAATTTCATGCTCCACAAAAAACCCACCCGTACCTTTTAGTAATCACCCCTGACATTTCTCCAACCCCCACAGCCTTCCGCAAGTAGTAAGCTACTTTCTATCTTTCTAGATTTGCCTGTTCTGAACTTTCATATAAATGGAATCAAAACATACGATCTTTTGTGTTTCACTGATTCAGTTCATCCACGTCATAGCCCGTATCAGTTCTTCATTCCAATGTATGGATATTTGACATTCTAAGTCCCCATTCATCAATTGATGGTAATTTGGTTCTTTTCCACCTCTTGTGTACAAGTTTTTTCTGTGGACATATATTTTCATTTCTCTTGGCCATATACCTGGGTATGAAATTGCCGGGTCGTTTGGTAACTCTCTGTAACTTTTTGAAGAACGGTTGGATTCTTTTCCAAAGTTGCTGCACCATTTTACCTTCCTTCCAGTAGTGTATGAGGGTCCTGATTGCTCCACACTCTCACCAACACTTGTTAGTATCTACTTACTTCTTTTTTATCCCCGCACACTCCCCCTCCCCCTGTATCTACTTCTTAAACAGACTTTCAACAACCATATTTTTTTCAAACACACCTTCACCTTCCACTTTCAGGGGTACTTGATGTCTGTAATTCTGGACTCTTTGTGGAGGGGAGGGGGAGATAGTCAGTTGTTCCTTATGTTTTCCCTCTGCCATCTTGAGATTCACTCTTCTCTAGTGTGCTCCCTTGCTTACCACCTGTCAGTTTGGTTTTCAGTTTCCACATTCGGTTGACAGTTTTTCATCTCCCATATTTGTAACTTTGGGTTTTGTCTTGTAAAAATGACTTTTAAAAATCATTTTAGCTGGGCTTCATGAGTGAGGAGAGCTAAATGCATGTATCAGTCCATCACATTTAACCATAAGTTGCTAACTGTTTGAACTGTTTTTAAAGATTTTATTTTTTTAAGTAATCTCTACACCCAATGTGGGGTTCAAACTCACATTCCCGAGATCCAAAGCCATATGCTCCACTGACTGGGGCCAGCCCAGGGCCTCCTAACTGTTTGAATTGGATTGTATATTGGTTTTTATCCATATCCAGAAGCAGGTCCCAGATCTTACACATGTATATCCTTTCCCACTCCCTTTGCATTCTGTACTTCTTAAATGCACATTTCACCTTAATCAGCCCCATCTTGCCGTCGTTACGGTCCCTGCAGCGTTCCCAGGACCCAAAGTCATGACCCTTACATTTATCATGGCAGTGAGCCAATAATCAGATGAACTATAGCACCAGTTGATGAGGTCTGTATTTTTCTTGTGATATTAAAAAAAACTCCCTCTCATACCCAGTTCAATTTATATTCAGTACAACCTGTTTCTTTTCTGGGCCTTGGCCTGTGAAGCTGAGCCTTTTGCTAATTTCCTTCAATACACTTTTAGTCATGTTTTGTTTGTCATGTTCATCTCTGGCCATTCATTGTTTTCTCATCTTTCAAGCATTCCACATCAATGTACATTTTACGTAAAAACATATTTGCTTGAAATAGTGTTTAGAGTAGTTTTTTTTTATTTACGGCTGTTTAGAATTTCCATATGGTACGTAACAGCAGCTTTTCTGGTAGATTCTCCTCGAGATGTAAGAAATATGAATGCATGGGGTCTAATCTGTGAACACTTGGCATTTTCACAGGTACATGTCTTAATTAAATTTACTGATAATTATATTTTAATGACAGGAATGTCAAAGAAAATTAAAACACAGACTTGGTCTGGATTCCTATTTACTCAAACCTGTGCAACGAATCACTAAGTATCAGTTACTGTTAAAGGTAATTACGTGAAGCATTTGTTTCTTTCTTTACTTACTTCTGTGGGTCAGATATGGCAAAGACATTAAAAAGGAAGCGGCTAGCAAGGAAGCACTAGGCGCAGGGAGGCCCCGTGAGTGGGAAGGCTGGAGTTAACAGTATGCTTCCTCGCTTCATTGTGGTGATTCAAGTGCCGGATACCTAGATAGAAACGGAGAATCTGTAGAGTCTTTTTAGCCATTTAATTAGCCACACAAGTTACGTTGATGTAGGCGTAACGAATGCAGAACTTTCACGATTGTTAAGAACTAAACAAGTATTTCTTAGAGTTTGTGACTGCATTTCATGCGTGCCTTCTCCACGAAAACTCCATATGGCACACCCCTCATGTCCTGTGGCAGGGTTACTGAAATGTCACGTTAAGTATAAGCGCCATGAGTGTATTTTATAATACGTGTTCACAACGTTCTGCGGTCTATGCAAAATGAAGAAAAGAAATTGTTGCATTTGGAGGGCCAAAAAAGTGTGATTGTTTTAAAAATCAATCTATAGTGCCCTTTACTTGATACTATTTAGTCACTATTCCATTTCTTCCCCAATTTTGACACAGTTTTTAAAATAGAGTATTAATGTGACAAATAGCAAATGAAAGATATTGCTCAAAAAATGACATTGTCTTTGGATTCCCCCTTGAAAGCATGCTAGCCAAAAATGTATTTGTTTTCTCCAGCTATTAATATCTGCCCGGTATTAAGTTTAATTCTTGACTTCTAATTACAGGAGCTGCTGAAATATAGCAAAGGCTGCCAAGGGTTTGAACAATTAAAGGAGGCACTTGACACAATGCTGGATTTACTGAAGTCAGTTAATGACTCTATGCATCAGATTGCAATAAATGGCTATATTGTGAGTAAATTTTAATGATCGTTGTGGTTTTGTGGGTAAGCATGTTAAGATCTCTTTCTTTGGCTCCTGGAACCAAGTGAGAAATAAAAAGGACAGAAAAACGGAGATCCAAATGTCAGCAGTCTTACCGAGAGTGCTCCCTGAAGCACTCCCTGAGTGCTCTCCCTGAGAGTACTCCCTGAAGCATTGGCTTCAGATCAGCAGCCGATGGACTTGTGATCTCCCCCTTATTCCTAGAAGCCTACCCCCAACTCCAACCTTAGGATAGCCTGCATGAAGGAACTGGTGGGGTCTTCTAAGGAGATGTATTGTCCCGGGATTGCTGCTTGCCCTAGTCCAAGATAAATGTGGAAGAAAAAAAAAAATCAAGTCTTTAGCATAAGCTCTGCCTAGGGTGGGTGCTTGGTCCGGTAGACATCAGTCGCCAATCAGGCTTGAGAAGATGGGGAGGGCTACTCTAGTGGAAAGACGTCTACATGGAGGCAGAAAGCCAGGGAAAAGGAGGTTTCTTCTGTCTCTTGCTCCCGCTGTAATTTTGTACCTGTGTGACACAAGGCATATGTTAATGTAGTCAGTTACAAGGAATAAAATTTTAAAACCTGTACAAATTGCGCCTCAGGGTTTTAGTGGCTCAAGCTAAACAATATCACGCTGATGGCCTAGGTGTGAATGGAGCCGTGCCTTGTACTGATGAGTGTTGATTCTCCTTCATAGGGAAACTTAAATGAACTGGGCAAGATGATAATGCAGGGCGCATTCAGTGTTTGGACTGGACACAAGAAAGGCGCTACAAAAATGAAGGATTTTGCTAGATTCAAACCAATGCAGCGGCATCTCTTCTTGTATGAAAAAGCCATCGTTTTTTGTAAGAGACGTGTTGAAGGTGGAGAAGGCTCTGATAGATACCCATCGTACAGTTTTAAGCACTGTTTGAAAGTAAGACAACTTAAATTGTATAACATAATATTTCATATATATATCTAAATACAAAAGTTTGTACACCTTTGCAAGTGAAATGAGTGGGTTTTATACTTTACTTGTGCACCCCTTTTCTTAAATGAAATCTTTTTATTCGGGTATCATTGACATACAATACTGTGTTCATTTCAGTTGTGCAATATAATGATGTGATATTTGTATATGTTGCAAAACGATCCCCACGATAAGTCAAGTTAACATCCATCACCACACATAGTTGTAGTTTTTTTTTTCGTGTGACAAGAGCTTTTTAGGTTGTACTGTCCTAGCAACTTCCAAATGTGCAATGGAGTATTGTCAGCGACAGTCACCGTGCTGTCCATCCCATCTCCAGGACTTATGTATGTTATAACATACATGCCCTCGAACCCTCTTCACCTGCTCCATCCACCTCCAGCCCACAGAAACTTAAGTAGAGGTCTTGTGTTGAAATCCGGTAACACAGAACTTTTGAAATAAGAGTGAGGGAGAGCAGAGCCTTACCTCCGTCCTTTCCTCTCTCACTCCCATCCCAGGCACTGCCCAGGGCGGCTCCCTAGTGCCCTAGTGCGGAGCACGGTACGAAGTTGTGGGAGGTGACCCAGATTCTCCCGTGAACACTCTCTCACCAGCGGTGCTGGGTAGAGTTGATGGTCTTGGTAGCCCAGGGAGCCTCTACTGTACAGGAGAGATGAGCAAGATGGGGTTTCTTTTTTTTCCTCCATACAGTTTAAAAGTGGGTGACTTATGTGCTTAGCATAGTCCCACCTTTCTTTTGGTATCCCTTCTTCATTCCTTAGCCCTTCTCCTCCTGGGTGTCCAAAGCCACCTACAGCTGAATCCTGTCCACATCTTCTTCCTTCCTATAACTTCTCTCCTGTAACCCAAACTGTCCTTTTGTCCTAATACTAGTTTGGTATTAAAATGAGGTCAGCGTTGTTTGAGGGAGTCACTGGCAATCCAGTGGTATTCCCAGCTGGCTTTGACATTTGACAAGAGGAACTTCCACTTCACACAAGCCTATAGTTGGCGAATTTGATATTTTTTATACCTAGTTAATTTTATCTTTCAAGTTTTAAATTGTAAAATACGGGGGTGCCCGGCTGGCTCCATCAGTGAAGCATGTGACTCTTGACCTCAGGGTTGTGAGTTTGAGCCCCACGTTGGGTGTAGAGATGACTTTCAAATAAAATCTTAAAAAAAAAAGTAAAAGAAAAACAATATTGGTTATAGAAAAATTGGAACAGAGAAAACCATGACCTCGATTCCCCAACGACTATCACTTGAGTCATTTTTTACGAGCATGTTCTTTCAGTGTGATAAAGAGGACAAGCAGTGCATCCTGAGGAGTTTGTGTCAGGAATCTACCAGATAAGCAGGCCCTGTTTGTGCTTCTCCCCTGAAGGTCAACAGTCCCATGCCGTTCGTAACAAAGTTCCTGCCCAGAGTTATGTCTCGGACTTCTTCCTACCATTGACTTGCCCTGCTATCAAGTTTCCTTAAAATTTGCTGTTTTGACAACAAATGCCCGGCTGCTCTTTTGCTATTAACAACCCACCTCCACGTCCCCAAAATTTCCATTGGTCTATTTTATGTCTCTAATAAACATTGACCGAGAACCAAGATTTTATAGTTGCCCTCAGCTGGGGTTTGGATCTCTTGCTGTCTATACATCTATTTCTGGGGAAGAGGCTTGATCTCCATAGGCACGTTGGACCCACATGTACTTGGTCAACTTTGTATTTGTGGAGTGACCTAGTCAGTACCCGATGTAGTATCTCCGGTGTGTATTGATTTTCTTTTTTTTAGCTTTAATTTGTCACAATGATGGGCAACAGAATGTTTCTAAAGCACATTAGAGTAAGGAGGGACTGGTATGAGGGAACCAAGTCATGAGATTTCCAAGTATAATGGTTACTGTGGAAACGGTGGGATAGCTGCAAGAAACATTTCAGTGGAAGGTGGACGGACGGGCTTGGTGACTTACTAGATACAGGAAAGAAATAATATCTGACAGTTGAAGGAACAAAAATCAGTCTGATTTTTCTTTGGTTTCCCAATAATGTCTAGCATTTTATTCAAAGATTTTATTTCTTTATTTGACACAGAGCACACACGAGTGGGGGAGGGGGCGCAGGGCAGGCAGCAAAGGGAGAGGGAGAAGCAGACTCCCCGCTGAGCAGGGAGTCCGATGTGGCACTCGATCCCAGGACCCTGAGATCATGACCTGAGCCACCCAGGTGCCCCACACCTAGCATTTTTAATAAAAAAGATGATCCAGTGATGCCTGCAAAGATTTAGACCAGGTGTACTAGGAAAACGGTGATCCCGCTGACAGAGAAAGATGGAAGTTTGGCAATTTCTTAAGCCTCACTCTGCTTACCCTCTGGCTTTCCTACTGTGAACTTCTAGGAGTAAATCCTGGCCAGCAGTACTAGTCAGTGCGTGACATAACCATTGAGTTACTGGCTCAGAGTTTTCTCCTTGGTAGAGAGGATGAGTGCAGAATGGTGTCCGCTGCTGAGCCCCTTCCCTGTCCCTTCTTGGGGGCTCTTGTCTTGGCTTCGTCCTGTGAGGCTAAAACCCTGTGGCCTGATGACTGCATGCTGGATTGGAAGTCGGCCACTTCTATGCCAAGGAAAGGCCCTGAGGTCACAGTCAGATGCCGAGATTTGAGTTCTTCAGATTCCTCACTTCATGGATTTATCATCATCATCTTTTTTTTTTTAACTTAATAAACATACACACAGTGCTCACTATTTGCTAGAAACTGTTCTAAGTGTTTATAAATGACAATGTTAACTCACTTAACCCACACAGCAACTTTATATGAAGTAGGAACTATTATGAACCCCATTTTGAAGATGGGAAAGCCAAGTTCCAGAGAAGTGAGTAATTTGTCCAAGAACACATAGCTAGCAGAGTCAAACCCAGGCAGATGGTTCCAGACTCCCTGCTCTCAATTATGGCACCATGTCACCAGGCCTTGTGTCTTGTTCATTCCTTCTTTTATTCCTTCTTTCATTCCTTATTCTCCATACTGACTTTCCTCTCTACCCCTGTAACAACCATTGTAACTTATTTGATGGAAGTCCTTCAGTTGGTATGTTTTTGTTAAATGTATATTAATGTTCTGTGCACATCCAGTTTGATATTCATAAATTGTGTTCTGTTGTAATCCTCTTTTTCTTTCTATTCTTTCTGGTCTCAGAAACTGTTTTTCAGATACAGCCACGTGACTGGTGTATACCCACTCTCTTGCTTCTCACTGCTTTGTAGCAGTTAAGTTTAGCTGTATTTTTTGTTGATGTGATTCAAGATCAATTTTTAAAATTATACTAACCCAAGAAGTAAATAAACTCTATTCCAGAGCTATAAATAGAAGTCTTAAGATCGGTAGTTGTTGGCCATAATCGCAGTTCTTAACCCACCAGGTGACTTTTAAGGAGGTGTTTGACATCTTTACACTACCTTGAGGACAAAAAGTTGGTTAAAAGTTGGAGCCCTCAACACTTGGCACACTTTGATGTCATCAGATCAAATGCTTTATAATAAAGCATTTATATTCATAGCTACCAGGAATATCAATGAAAATGTGAAAGATAAGGCAGATGCCACAATTAGGATGTGACTACAGAATCAGCCTTGTTATCTTGTTATTTTATTGTATTATAATATGTATTATATAGTATATTATATAACTATACTCCTGTAGTAAGACCTTTAACTGCCTCTGGATTCTAAAACTGAGTGAATTTCATGGTATAGTGAACATTTCATGGTATAGTCGCATTTAATGACACTTAAAAGCCTTTCAATAAAACCTTTATAATTTGTTATTTGAGAAAATATATACGTCCACAAAATACAAATGAATTGTATTCCAGTGGACAAAGTAAGTGAATTGTTTGGAACTCGGGTCAACATTGTCTGATAGACATCATGGTTAGATTTCCAGGGTAACTTAAAAAAGCTCATTTAATCTATAATGATGTGCTCCATGTATGCAGTGAAAAACCACATAACTGTTTTGCAATTCAAATAAGGGAAAGTTTAGAAAGCAAACGCATATACTTAAAAAAGCTCATTATGTGATCTAGGCATTTAATGCAAGCTATTTAATCCTTTAATCAACTCTGTGAAGTAGGTATTCTTCCCATTTTATAGTTGAGGAAACCGCAGCTCAGAAAGGTTAAGCACTTTGCACCAGAACACAGAGCTCATAATGGTCAGCGATGAAGTTCCAACCCAGGCCTCTCAGACTCCAGAGCTCTGCACGCTATCCATCTTATGTGATTTCAATGCCATTGAAGTAGAGATTGAACATGAGATTATTATTCATCTTAAATCCTGATGCTTGAGCAAGAAAGTAGGTTTAGCTAGAGCGGTTGAGTCGGAATATGAAGGTATTTTTGGAGCTTCTGGAAGTCACTGCTGACTACATTCAGGGTAGGTGTCCGAGACTCTTGTATATATAGATCTCATTTCATTTCTCAGCACGATCCCTTTTCTTTCCCTTGATATGCGATCTCACTAGCAGTACTTTTTAGTACTTATCAGCTCTAGTTAGGGCCGTTTGGAGGACTTGTAAATGGAACAGAGTGAGATATTCCTTTAGCTAATTAGACTGGAATTGAACAAAAAGAAGAGGCAGAAGAGGACTAGAGGAGACTGTGTGTACGAGGGAGGAAAATTGCTTGAAATGGAATTAACCAAGCTATTAGCAGCACAGGATGAAAGAAAATGGAAGAGTTTGTGCTCTGCACAGTCATACGGGGAAGAAAAATCATGGTAAGGAAGGGATATTGTGTATAAAAATTTCATTGGCTGTAAGAAGATCTCACTCTCCTATGACAGATCACTTGTTTTCTAGAGAAGCTGAGAGGTTGGTAGAAATAAAGGGGAGTCTTGTGTACCCAGCTGGTTTCCCCCACCCCATAAATTGGATGTTTATCAGTTATAAAACTTCTATAGAGATAAGTAATCATCTCTAAGATAAACTTATCTGACAAATGATTTTGAAAAATAACCATTTAACTTAATTTTGGATGAACTTTTTTATTGATGTTTAATTACTTTTAGTCCTGTGTTTGACACAATAATTTGTTTTAATTGTGTGCAGTTAATTTATAGTAGGATTTAGTCTTAGGGGGACTAGTTAGATATTCAGATTTATGACATTTGTTTCGATCACTGAGAGGGAACGTGTAATCTCTGCTCTAAGTGCCTGGTTCAGCAAAAACATTTAAATAGGGCTGTGATTGTATTTATCATTTCATATTTTTGAATATAAAATGTATATTTTGCCAAGTGAGAAATCCTCGTTCACTTAGAAGATGGTGGGGGTAGATTTAATGTAATTTCATATTCCAAGTAAAATGCTCACAAAAATTTTGATCAAAATATTACAGATGGATGAAGTCGGCATCACCGAATATGTAAAAGGAGATAACCGCAAGTTTGAAATCTGGTATGCTGGCAAGGAAGAAGTTTATATTGTCCAGGTGGGTCATTGAAATATTATTCTAGAAACCACAACCTGCATTAAGACACAAGAGTCGGAATTTGCAAACAAAAACACTGTTGGTCACATTATTATAATAAGTTCTCATTCCTTTCATCTAGGTCACTTAAAGATTATTTAATATTCTTTGTGAGGCCGTTTCGCAGTTTTCCAGTAGCACGTGTTCTGTCTGACTTGAGAGGTGCCTTTGGGGCTTTCTAGGGCTTTAAGGTTCTACAACTACACCAGGACACTTACCGACTCTAGCTGATGGCCAAGGACATGGCAGGCGCTTCTCTGTCCCCATCAGGTTTCTAGAGTTCCCGATCGAGAATGATTCTGGGTTCCTCTTGTGCTCGGCATTCTGATGCGGGACACAGGGATGGGACAGTTCACATTTGATCCTTGTCTCCAAAAAAATATGCGTAAGACTACACTTATCACGATGAAAACAATAAAAATAAAAATAGGCTTAAAGTCCTAGCCTGATGTGCTGTAAGGTCCAACCTGTTTCAGGGAAGGGGAGAGGAGTGAGAAAATTTCAAGAGGGTTGTCGTCTCAATAAGTGTTCGTACCATGACTTGTGACAGGCGAATGTGCTGTGACCTGTCGAAAATGCTCAGTGTTTTTTCTTCGCTTTAATTCTGTATTAGGTGAATCCATAGAAATACATTTTCTTGGCTCGATTTAGACATAAGACTTGGAAGGTATCAGGATCGCAGCAGATTGTCTTTTGAGAAACAGGAGAACTTGTTTTATTTTACCAAAATTAAACATAAAAGCCTTTATAGTTTTAAAAGGACCCCTCCAAATAAAATAAATTAAAAAAAAATAGAAGGACCCTCCTACAAAGAAAAAAAAAGTTAGATTATATTTCACTTTTTCTCTAAGCATTATTTTTTAAGAGCAGTTCCAAAATGGTTTTCACTATTATCTAACTGATGGCTACTTACTTGCGTCTTAGAAGTTTTAAGAAGCAAAATGATAGTTTGAACATGGTGGTTTAGGATGTAGGTCAGGCTTGATATACTTAGGGACATTTGTTTCATTATAAAGGGTTCTTTTTCAGGACGTCTGGGTGGCTCAGTCGGTTAAGCATCTGCCTTCGGCTCAGGTCGTGATCCCAGAGTCCTGGGATTGAGTCCCACATCGGGCTCCCTGCTCAGTGGGAAGCCTGCTTCTCCCTCTCCTACTCCCCCTGCTTGTGCTCTCTTTCTCTCTCTCTGACAAATAAATAAAATCTTTAAAAAATAAAAATAAAGGGTTCTTTTCCAAAGGAAACATGTCCTCCCCTCTCCCCCCACCTTTTAAAATCCTTAGGCTCCGAACATAGATGTGAAGATGACATGGTTAAAAGAAATAAGAAGTATTTTGCTGAAGCAACAGGAACTTATGACAGGTAATTTCAGAATAAGTACAGTGACAGCTCATTGACTTGGGCTTTGTGATAATTGGTATGGGGAACGGGGCTGATATTTACTTTAGACTATAACGAAAGGGTTTGTTAAACTGATTAGAAGATCAAGATTCAGGGGGTTCTTTAAACTATTTCGGAGAATGAACTTTACACTAGAAAGTGAACTCCGGCGCTTGAGAAGCACTTGCAAAGTAATATAGCAAACGAACGTTGTTAAATTAATTCTAAGCCCTTCTCATGACTCAACTCTACCAAGGACCTCAAGGCATCAGTGCCTGGTAGTGTTGGCATGGTGATGGTTATAGTTACAGGCTTGAATTTCTTGATAAAATATTACACGGTTCAATCCTTTTCCATGTTTGAAATCCAGACTGGCCTTTCCTCTGGTTACTTTATGTCTGTGAAGGTTAACGCTAATGGGAATGGGGTGTGTGTGTGTGTGTGTGTGCGCGCGTGTGTGCATGCGCACGCACGCACTTGCACATGTGAAGGACATTGTTTTCCAAGGAAGAAGTGTGGCTTCTCAATGATGCTTCCGTAAGCTCTGTTTTATTTCACAGTTAAAAAACGAAAGCAACATAATCCGTTAACAGAACCAGATCGGCTTTCTTCTCAGCGGAATGGCGAGTAAGTGATTATTCTTTAAGAAATATCACTCCTGCAATCTTCTGTTTTCCATATGTACAGGAGACAGCGTCATTATTAAGTAGTTCAGACACAGACCAGCCTCCCTTTTAGCAGTAACTCATCAGATTCCTTAAATGCACCCTCTTCTCAGCTCTGTCCTTATACGTGGAGCCTGATAGTCCATCATCGTTATCCCATTGTTCCCCTTGATGTTAAAAATACTATGAGTTTGGGCTAATTTTTAAACATGATTACAGATGCTTTGTTCTTGGTATATCCTGGGGGGAGGGGCGTGTAGGGGAAAAGTGGCTGCCCTCATGGTTTTCTCTTCAAAATATCTTTGGTCACCTTCCATTTGATTGGAGAAAGAGAGTAGTCAGAACGATGAAGGACTGGCAGTCCCTGCTGACCCCACAGCTCCGCTGTCCCTAGGTGGAGACCACTGGCTGGCAGCTTGGCCTCTCTTTCTATGCGGTCAGAGAGGAGGCATGCCTCCTGGGAGGGCACAGCCATGAAGTCTTTGAGGAAGGTAGTGGGCCTAAGCGATAGCACTGCTGCTGGTTGACAGATGTCTTCATATTCTGCCTCTAGGAATCCTAAAAGGCGGAGTTGCCCATAGAACAAGTGCATATATGCGGAAAGAATCCCCACGCTGATTCCAAAGCCTGTGCACAGAAATTCACCACGTAGCATCTGCATGATACAGGGATCATTGAATGGTTTACTAAAAATCATTTTTTAAGATTGTTTTTTTCTGAGAGGGAGAGAGGGAGGGAGAGGGAAAGAGGGAGAGAGACTCTTAAGCAGACTCCATGCGGAGCGCAGAGCCTGACATGGGACTCGATCTCACGACCCTGGGATCATGACCTGAGCCGAAATCAAGTCAGATGCTTAACCGACTGAGCCACCCAGATGCCCCCAAAATACTTTTTTTTTTTTAAATGTAAAATAAAGGGGTACCTGGGTGGCTCAGTCAGTTAAGCATCCGACTCTTGATTTTGGCTTAGGTCATGATCCCAGGGTCCTAGGATCGAGTCTCGTGTCAGACTCCCTGCTCAGTGAGGAGTCTGCTTCTCCCTCTCCCTCTGCCCTGCCCCTAGCTTGTACTCTCTCTCTCTCTCTCTCTCTCTCTCTCTCACTCTCTCTTTCTCAAATAAATAAAATCTTTAAAAAAATTTTAAAATAAAATAAAAATACTCTTTTTCTCGTTGTTGCATATTATCTTTCAGACGTAGCTAAAAATCGAGATCAAAGTGTGCTGGTTCATCTGGGACTTTAGGAAAATCATTTAAAAGTCACAGTGGAAGTCTTTATCTTCCCAAGTCACAATACTCAATCTTTTGTCATAGATTATGGAAGGAGAGTCTTTAGATTTCATATAGTAATTGACTTTACAGTAGGTGATACAGCCCAACAGCATTAATCAGATTAAGGTTTCAGTGTCATTTATATACACCTTACCTAATTCACTGAGGTTAAAAGATCATACAGCGAGCAACAGGGATTTTTTTTTTTTATAGCTTTCTGACTTTCCCTTCAAGAACCTCCTCTGATCTATTCAGCCCATATGGCTCAGATACGGTCAGACTGTTATCCTCTCAGGTCAGGGATGGACATGTAGACCAACCTAGCCCATGATGGCCATCACCAGAATTTTCATCGGAGCTGTCAGGAAGGAGGTCTTGTCCTTTGAAATGAAAAGTTCTATTACGCCTCTGAACTTAGGTTTAGTAGGGCCAGTTCTCCTTCCACATGTGACTGGGGGAGACAGGGAAGCAGGGAGGGGAACCTACGCAGAGGAAAAGCAATGCTGAAGTATTTGATTCCTGATGACATTACTTAAGCACCTGGGTTTGTATGTGTTCAGCATTAATCCTTAGACTTTCAGTTATGCGAACCAGTAAATTTCTCTTTTTATGGGATTTTTTTTGTTTACATTTTTCCAACTGTATTGATTAGAGTTGACACTTAAAATTTGTATATATTTAAAGAGTAAAATTTGATTTGATATACATATGCACTGTGAGTTATTAATCCCAGCCATCCTTGTGTGTGTGTGTGTGTGTGTGTGTGCGCGCGCGTGTGTGTGGTAAGACCACTTAAGATCTACCTGTTAGCAAATTTCAAGTATATAATACAACACATAATAGGAATTTTAAACAATATACCTGCTGTGGGCCCAGAAGGCAGTCATTTTTTTCCTTGTATATTAAAGAGAGACCTTGCTGGCTTAGATTCTAGAATTTAAGCTTTTGTTACATTGTGAACTATCATTCTACAGACTTAAATTAAGGGGGGAAATCAGCTAAACTTGAATGATTCTCAGAGCATGTTCCTAACACACAGTATCACTGGAAAAAAACACCATTTTTAATGTCTTGTTATTAAACTGGATAAAAGCTCACTTATTTATTTTTTATTTTTGTATTATTATTATTAACATATAATGTATTATTTGCCCCAGGGTACATGTCTGTGCATCATCAGGCTTACACATTTCACAGCACCTACCATTAAGCTCACTTATTTTTACACATTGACTATTTCAGAAGGCAGCACGGATCTTTTCTGGGTGCCGAGCAGCCCGCCCCGGAGCCCAGTGGCGCTCTGGCGGAGGTCCGGGACATGGTCGCGTCGGTTCGGGCTGAAGCTAACACCGGTAAGCGTAATCCCCCTAGGGAGGCAAGGCGCGTGGCTGTGCACCTTCTTTTCCACCATTGTTAGCTCGGAAAAGCTACCTCTTTCTTCCCTTTGTTTAAAGAAACCAGAGCTCAGCCATCTTTATAAGGCTCTTTTGTGTTCCACATGCAAGATACCCTGGTGGGCACTGCAGGCGGAACCTGGACCGGTAGTGTCGGCATCACGTGGGAGCTTGTAAGGAAGGCAGATTCTCTGGGTCTGCCCCAGACCTTCTGAATCAAAAAGTCTGGGAGTGAGACCCAAGGCTTGGTGATTTCACATGTTTTCCATGTGATTCTTTCTGACGCATGCTCAAGTGGGGGGGGGGTCCCCTGCTCCGTAGCACAGAGATGAATAAGACACATATACCATAGCTGTCATGAATCGAGAAGAGTCATTTACAGCTGGAATATTTATTTTTCTTTTGCACCTTATCTCATTCAGGCTGATTTCAAACAAGGTGTTTACTTTGACAAATAGAACGCAGCCCGGGTACTGGGAATTGTGCAGAGTTCTGGGCATACAGTCTGATTAAGAGATATTCAGCTGGCATCCCTAGAAGCCAAGAGGGTAGAAAGAAAATTCAGCAAGAAATTAAAATGAAATATGATCAGCGTTATAACAGAGAAGTGCAAGGTGCCGTAGGGGCGCCCGGCAGGATCACCTACACGGCCCGGGGTAAATAGCGTGGACTTTCCTAGGGACATGCTTGCCGGAACTGATACTCGACACTTAGACACGATGGTCCTGGCTCTAGACGGTTCTCTACTAGTTGAAGAGAAACAAGTAATAACAGTCTTGTTCAACGGAAAGCACTGCGCTCTGCTCACCTGTGCGGTGGTGCCCTGAGCAGAGAGCCTGGTACCAATGCCTTCATTTGACAGATGAGGAAACCAAGTCAGAGAAAGTTGACATGACTTTTCCAAGGCAACATGAATGGTTTAGTGTGGCCAAGATGAGATTCTGTTTATTTTCTGCCTGTGTTAGATTGCTTAATCTGTATCAATTCAATATCTTGTATGGATGAAGCACCTCTTACACACAAGGCTCTAAGAGAACATACAAGGCATGACACATGGTCTCTGGCTAATAAGACAGAGAAGACAATTCCAAAATAACAGTATTACTAGGCAGGATGTTCTAAGTGCTATTTGAGTAGGACCAATAGAAAGGCCCTAGAAAAAATTTGGGGAAGGGATTATTTTCTGTAAGAAAAGGTAAATACTCTCTGGAATATTTTTTAACTTATTATTTTTAATAACTGTCCCACCAACTCCAACTTGAAACCTTCCTAAAAAGCAAAAGGAGTCTATGACATTCCAGGCCCTTTCTGAAATATCAGAAATTCTAAAATAGTACAGGCTAATTGGAGGTTTTATTATATAAAGATACTGTTCTTGGACCATTGAAGGTGACAGCCTTGATTATTATGGTTAGTTTTACTTCTCTCCCTGTGTTGGACCAGCACCCTTAAGTAACTGCCCCCTTCCATGTTTTTCTTATAGTTTGGACCCAGATGTCCATGCCTGCAGAAATCTCTGAAGACCCTGAGGAATGGTCAAGCAACTATTTCTACACGTCTTATGATGACAATGAAGAAGAAAGGCCCCTAATGGTTAGTGATGACATATTCAAATAAAGAAATAAAAACTCTCGGAGCAGTATTACTGACGCAGTAGGCAGGCATGTGGAGGCAATCTTCTGTCCATGTCCTCGAGGTCATTAGGTAGATTTCATCGCCAAAAGATTCGAAACCAGTCTTACCCCGAACGTTCCGTAGTAAGCACTTCTGTCTGCAAGAACTGGTTTGAGCTCTATGTGACGCTCCTACTGAAGTTGATGAGACAAGTGGTCCATCATTCCAGTCTCTGTACATCAACCAGTTTTATCTTTAGTTGAACTTTCCCACTGTGTTTTCAATCTAAGCATAGGAGATAAAATCAGAGAACAGAGGAGAGCCAGAGACTTTAAAATAATCAGCTTAGATTCCAGATTGGCAAATCTAGGGAATAAACTTGACACGTATGAAACTACTTGAGGACTTCTGGGGAGTATATTTTCATGGGCTGCCAAAACACATGTTAATGATACCCACATCGGCATAACAGAGCAAGGGAGCACCCCATAAAACACGAGTTTGCTTTAGAGTACAAGTAACTGATAGAAGAAATAGTGTGCATTGTGGTTAGGATCTTGGTAGATTATTGGGGGGCGGTTAGGACTGTTTAGGGTATACGGACAATTTCCTGAAGTCAGCAGCTCGGAGGGTGGGATGCTGCTTGGTAGCGGACTACTCCTTGGTGCCCATCAGAGGAGCACGTTGGGTCTGGCAGTTCTAATGTCGGGGTAAGGGAGTAATGGCGTGGAGAGCCGCAAGGCTGCGCAGCACCGACTCTGGAATGCTCTCTTTAAAAAAATAATGGGATATTCTTTCTCTTAGTAATATAGTGACCGTAATACGTATGTGTATGGCAGTTTCCCTCATGAATTCTGTCTGAGGATGGGAGAGGCAGTTGTTCAGATGGGAGCAGAAAATCAGAGGAAGCCAGTTTGGTTTAAATGTTTTCTGCCAGGTCTCGAGTCACCGTGTTCCCTGCTCAGGTGTCAGAGAGTAAAGCAAATATGCAGAAGTGATGACTGCTTTAATCCTCGGGGACGAGGATGTACTGCCCAAGGGACGTTTAAGCCCACGTGACGTGGGTATGGTTTTCAGGTTAACTCCTTTGCATGTGCACAGAATCGATGCCACATAATTCTTTCATTTAGAAGATTTTTAGCTGTGGTACTCTTTTTAAAATTCATGTATTCAATGTTGTGCTAGAAAAATCCTCATCTCAGAATACTTTTGGACTTGGGCACCTGGCGGGCTCAGTAGGGGGACTGTGCGACTCTTGATCTCAGGGTTGTGAGTTCAAGCCCCATGTTGGGTGTAGAGATGACTTAAAAATAAAATCTTGAAAAAAAATATTTTTGGACTTGAAAAATATCATTTCTTCTCTCTACTGTGTAACGAAGTACAATCAGTACGCCTTGGATAATTTAGCTTATTAATGGATCAAGTTCAAATTACAGCTGCCAAAAGATTAAGGCCAAGTAAAGCACAACAGTATGGTTTAATATGCTTTTATTGGACCCAGAGCTTTCGTGCTTATTATTTTTACCTGTGCAAAATGATACAAATCCCAGAAATCCTTTTGAGGGCATTAGTGGGTCTTCGTTCAGGGCTGCTGCTTTTAGTATGTGCCTAGATAAATTTTCCATGAACCTAGTTCACAAATAACAGTATTTAAAAATTATTTTCGTGCTGGGCTTTTTCTGAGTTTATGCTTATAATTCATATAAGTTAAATTAGTCATGCTCTGTTGTTGTTTGTGTAATTTTCTTTTTGCAAATAAAAATGAATTCTTTAGGTGAAATGAACACATGTTGTGCTCCGTGTTTGCTCGTTTCTGCCTAAGCTGCTGTAGCCGCCACTGTTCCTGCTGACGTAAAGTGTGTATTCTTTACGTCACAGAGCATGAAGTTAACACAAGTTGTTTTATAGTCAAATTTGTAACGTGACTTTTCAAAACAACCTTCCAGTCTCCAGGCAAATACAAAGCCCTAGCAGACTGTAGGAAGAGGGGCCCAGAAGACCTCCTGATTAGAAATGGAGATGTCATTCAGTTTCTCCATGAAGACGTTGAAGGTCAATGGTAGGTGTGTTCTCAGTGCTTATGATGACCTCCGCCGGGGGCACACGGATATCTAATCAGATGTTCTGCTTTCCTTGTATCTTTGTTATACAGTCTCAAGAAGCAGAAATATCACATTTCTTATCAGTGTTTCATTTTCATTGCTTCAGCTATGCCTATATAGCTCACTGAAAGGAATGTTAACCTTTGGTGAGTGAAAAATGCTTTGAAAGAATGAAATGCTATGAGTCTGCATGCTCTTTTGTGGTTTACCTTTGGCTCAGACATTTCAGCTGATAGATCTGGCTTTGTAATGGCTACAGATCATACTATGTTTGGTCATTTAAGTCATTCATTAATTCATCACATTTTTAATGAATGCCCACTATGTGCCGGGGACCATGCTTTGCTACTCTACAACATAGCCACCCTTCTCTTTATCAATTCCAATATTGACTTTTTAGTCTTCCCATTCTATTCTGATGCATTCGACTTCATACAGCACCAATTGCAAAGATGGTTCTGCCAAATATACTGTGTAATTATAGGGAACCCAGAGCAGGAAGGAAATATTGTTTAGAAGAGGACTGAATGAAGCTTCCATAAATCTTTTGGAACTTTTATGTGAAATAGTTCTGTCTCCACTGTGTCAATAACCTTAGCTGAAATGCTATACTGTGTACTTTGACCCTAAAGGTGGAAGAGTACACACCAGGGAGAAAAGTAATGACGGATCACGAAAGTAATAACCATTTTTGCTAGTAACCTAAGTCCTTTGTAAGTTACTCAAAGGACTCAAGCACAATGTCATGTAGGTCGTTGAATACATGCAGTAGCTTTGTGAAAATTTGAACTGCAATGCGATGTTTTTGTTTTTTATTACCTTATATTACCATTATTGGCTACTAATTCATTTATTATTTAGGTTGGTGAAAAATCTAAACAGAAGAAAAGAAGGTCTGATTCCAGGGAACACTGCGCAGATCTTAATCGGTGACTATAGGTTTCGGAATGCCAAAGTTCCAGGTATAATATGAACAGACTGTATACTATTTGTTTAAAGGCTAAAATTTTTAAAGCTCCACCAAGGAGGCAGGTGACATAGGGTAAGAACCTTTCTGCACTTAGAGCTACAAGCCTGTTGTGTTTGCTAGGATTTAATTTTTTCCTTTAACGGCTTTAAATTAACAAAGATAGATTTTTAAAACACATTAAACTCTTCCCTACACAGTTGATAGGTATAGAAGAGATTTTCAGATGCTGTGGTGTCTTGTAAGAGATCCTTCAGAACTAAATACCGATGATATGCTTTTAAGGTACCAGCCTTAATGTCTAAGAATGCTTTACCAGTGTGTTTTCACCCAGTTCTAAGAGCACTTCATACAGGGAAGTGCTTATTTCCTTATGGTAGCTTTCAGCTACGCACACACACGTGTGCGCACACACACACACCCGTGTCTATGTCCAAGATTTAATGTAGTATGAAGTGATGAGTGCTAACCTGGTATTCCTTTCTATTAACCCAACCCTTAATACATAAAATTTCTGTGTTTTAAAGTAAACAAGTATTCTTGCACACATTTTCCCCCTAAGTAATACTGAGCTATCATAAAGAGGTACCACAAAAAAAAGAAAACAGACTTTTTTGTGAATAAGATTGTTATCATATGCACATATTTCCTTAGAATTCCTAGTTTTGGACTTGTATTGGAAGTCTGGGTAATGGTACACTGGGTTGAAATGACTCTAATACACCGGGAGTAACTTTTTTGGTTCTGAATTTCATTTATGACATAAAACAAAATCTACAGGTGACAGGGCTCAATATAAATATTAGGACACATGGGAGCCCCACAAATAGGGTCACTTCGTATTTGTTTTTTTAGGTACTCTAAATCTGGATCACCTTTCAATGTTTTTCTGTACCAGTTGTTGAATTATTATTATTATTATATTATTATTACTTAAGTAGGCTCCATGCCCAGCGTGGAGCCCAATGCAGGGCTTGAACTCACGACCCTGAGATCAAGACCTGAGCTGAGATCAAGAGTCGAACACTACCAACTAAGCCACCCAGGTGCCCCAGTTGTTGAATTATTTAGATAATTACTGAAATGCTGAATTATTTAGGTAATTAGTAATCAGAAGAGTTTGAAATATTTGAACTAATTGACATTTACTTAAAACCTATACCCAACATTTACTTAAAACCTACACCCAACAACTGCAGAATACACCATTACTTTTAAGTATGCATGGGACATTCACCAAGATAGATCATATGCTGGGTCTTTAAAATAAGTCTCAGTACATTTCAGTGGAGTGCAGTCATATAAAGTCTTAAAAAGCATTATAGTAGAAATTGTTATCTGGGGGCACCTGGCTGGCTCATTCGGTAGAACACATGACTCTTGATCTCAGGGTCATGAGTTCAAACCCCACATTGGGTGCAGAGCCTACTTAAAAAGAAAAAAAAGGGGGGGGCACCTGGGTGGCTCAGTTGGTTAAGTGGCTGCCTTCGGCTCAGGTCATGATCCCAGGGTCCTGGGATTGAGCCCCACATCAGGCTCCCTGCTCGGCAGGAAGCCTGTTACGCCCTCTGCCTGCTGTTCTGCCCACTTGTGCTCTCTCTCTATCTCTCTGTCTAATAAATAAATTTTTTAAAAAAGGAAAAAAAAAGAAAAATTGATATCTGTAGCTATCTGGATATTAAATGACATACCTCCAAAGAACACATGGGACAAAAAGGAAAGCATAAGAGAAATTCAAATTATTTCAAATTGGACGTTTAAATACTCGCATCACACACTTAAAAATCAGTGTGATTCACCATATTAACATAACAGAGGGAGAAATTATGTCATCATTTCAATAGATGCACAAAAACGCTTGACAAAACTACATACTCCTCCATGATAAAAACTCACCAAATGAGGAATAAAGGGAATTTCCTCAATCTGATGATGCACGCTCATGAAAAACCACAACTAACATCATACTTAATGGTGAAATATTGGAACAGTGAAATATCGGTGAAACAGCTGTTGCCCTGAGATTGGGAACAAGCCAGGGATACTCACTCTCACCATGTGCATTATAGCCAGTGCCATACTTCAAGATAAAGAGAGAAAACAAAAGAAAAGAAGAGGCAGCACTGTCACGCTGATCAGATCACATATATGTACAAAACCATAAGGAATCTCTACACAAAAAGACCCTGCTAGAAGTAACAAGTGAATTCTATAAGGCTGTAGTATACACAATCATTATACAAAATAAATTATAATTCTATATCCTGGCCACAAATAACTGAAAAAACTGTAATTTAAAAAAATACCATTTACATTAGTAATATAAACCGTAAAATAAGTAGGAATAAATCTACCAGTAGATGTCTAAGGGTTCTCTATTGACAACCACAAATCACTGCTGAGATACATTTTAGAGAACCTAATAAAGGGACAGAGAGACCATGTGTAAGTGTTGGAAATCTCAGTGTTGTTAAGAAATCCATTGTCCGCAAATCGGCCTCTAGAATCCATGCAGACAAAATCTGAGCAGCCCCTTCCGGAAAAAAAAAAAAAAAATACAGGTTTATTCTAAAATGCATATGGAGAGGCAAATAATCCAGAACAGAAGAATCCCAAAAATCTGGAGTACTTACATATCTGATTTCAAGACTTACTTCAAAGCTACAGTAATGAATGCAGTGTGCTATAGGAGTAAGTATAGAAAAATAGAGATTTCTAAAGTAGATCCACATATACATAATTGATGAGTGTTCAATCAAGGTACCGAGTCAACTGGATAGGGAAAGGAAGGTTGTTTTAACAAATGGTGCTCCAGCAATTGGGTATCCATACGGTAAAAGAAATGAATCTTCATCCCTACATCTCACTCCATATACAAAAAGTAATTTGAGTTGGCTCATAGACCTAAACATAAAACTTGGAGTCAAAGTTTCTAAAAGCACAGGACAGTATCTTTATGACTTTGAGCAGTTAACAATTCCTTTCTTGTACTATACAAGGCAGAAAAAGCACTAACTCTAAAAAGAGAGTGTCAGGCAAATAGAAATGTTGTACACGCTGAGTTGCACACTTCACCACTTTAAAAATTTATATCTGTTAGGGGGCGCCTGGGTGGCTCAGTCAGTTAAACATCACACTGTTGATTTCGGCTCAGGTCACGATCTTAGGATTGTGAGATCGAGCCCCACATCAGGCTCCTCACTGGGCGTGGAGCCTGCTTCAGATTCTCTCTCTCTCCCTCTCCCCCTCCCAGCTCCTCTTAAAAAAAAATTGTATCTGTTAGAATAATACAAAACCTAAGCTAATAACACTATGAATGCTTTCAGAAGCCAAATAGTTGTAACAAACCACATTTCCCCCCGAATTTCACTGATTTCCATTTTCTACATTGAAAAGTCAAGTTTAAAAGTAAACTTGGCCAGCTTCCTGCTAACTGCTTTGTGCTTAGTTAAATCATTAATGAGAGAAGAAATATGTGAGTCACTTAAAGTATGTGTTCAAGAAGCTGTTTATAAATTGTTTTTGGTGAAGCAATTAAAAAACCAATAAAGCCACGTTTGTATTAGAAAATAATGGCCTTTCTTGTGCTCAGGTCTCCAAGATTCAAAACTGAAAACACCAAGTGTATTCATCTAACTTCCATATAATATAGGAAGACTCGGTAGGTTTTCCCTAACGTGTATCATCATTTTAAATGTAGAGCCAGGCGTCCTCCTACTTAATTCAGGACAAAGTTAATTACATTTTAGCGAACTGTAATGTGGGACATGTAAAATTACATATTTGATTAGTTTTAATTTGAAACAATTCCATTACTGTAACCAATCGCAGCAGATTGAGTGTGTAGCACTACCTTTGAAAAGTGTGTGGCAAAACAACAACTTAAATCTGCTTTGGGCCCCTGCTTTTGTTTCGGGAGGTAAAGAGCTTATATGTTAACATATAGCCACGTTAGCTGGCAAAAAAAAGCACATTCTTCTTCTGTAGTCATTTTTATTTCCTCCCATCAGTACTGTTTTTCAAGATCCTTTTCTTTTTTTTTCAGTGCCATTGGGAGGGCGGAAGTGTAACGTATTGCTAGATCATCAGCATTGAAAGCATTTATTACTCTCAGTGTAGCAATGCTACTAGATCAAGAGACTAGGTTCCCTTGGTCCCTGTTCTCTAGAAAGTTCTGACTTCAGATCTTTTAAAAGTATACAGTCTTTTCAAATAACATGCACTTACGACTTAGGTCAATTGAGAAATTCATACTTATTGGTGGATTTTTGTTGAATGCTGTAAAATCAAGTGCTCTTGGTCGAGATCTTGCCTATTACATTGCATTGAGCAAAATGGTATATTATGGCCTACAAAAATAGAATGTGTGCCAGTTCGTGGATTAGGAGATTACAGCTGACCGCATATGCAACTGTCAGGAACGTTTAGGTTTCAGAATAGACATTAGACTATCTTATTTGAAATCTGGCAAATACAGTGTAAAAGTCTCTGATACTTAAGTCCTTACCGTGTCTGCTGTTCTCTATACGCACACAGTATAATTCATATAATATTTATGAATTCCAGTTGTAGATGTGAGTTCTGTTTCTTTTGCTTCCAGTGAAGCTATGCCATTCATAAAATAGAGGCCTTGAAGAAATAATTTTTTAACAGAATGACAGCTTTCATAGTCCACCAACCAAAACCTATCACTTTTAATTCAGGATGAGCCTTTCGAATCCTCCCATTCAGTGTTGGAAGCCCTTGCACCGGCACTTTGGGCCTCCAAAGTCACTTGAGTATTAACGTCATTCTTCGTTATTTTGTAGATGCTGCTCTGACTAACACAAGGAAACTCAGTTCCCCTTGAATTAAAGGAGAATGAATAGACTTTTAAAAATAAGATTTCCTTTGGAGGTGTGAACTAGATTCTATTTCTTAAAAGTGTTACAGGCAAACAGCACAAGAGTCAGGATGATCTATGCTGCCCATGACATTCACAGAATTTCCTCAGGACTGAGGAGGACTTCGTCACTCACAGTTTGTCTCATTCTTGCAAGAACCATCTTCACACCTTCCGTTGCCCTCGGGTGGCAAGTGCAGTGTTACAGCATTCCCCGGCCGGGTTTCTCACGGCATGCATTCACATTTCATCTCAAAACCAGAAACCGATGATTTTGAACATGCGCAGGTAAAAAGCTTTACCTGTCATTTTTGGCATAACTTTTCACTAGCAAAACAAAACAAAAATCCAAAGAGAGAAGAGAGATCACCAGAGATTTTAAACCGCTTTTGTTGGTTGGTAGTTGGTTTTATTCTTTGCTTCTGTTATCTAGGGGACTATAATGTACCAAAGGGATACATGTTCTGAAGGACCTCTTTTGCACTTTGACTGGTATTTAGGGTTGTCAGAGCTGTCTTATGGTTCTGGAAAGATCCAAAGCCAAAAAATCCTGTAGTTAGGATGTGTTGAAGTTTACATTTTATGCATTGAAATTTAGATACACCTATCACAGCTTTAAGTTAAATATTCATACTTGCGCAAGACGTGTTCCTGTAACAAAGTTCTGTGTTCGGTGTCTTGAGTTACTTTTGAATTCCGTAGAAAAACCTATTCTGGTAAAGGTGTTCTTAAGTTATGTTGTGCCTCTTCCTAGGGTTTTTCTTTGATGATACATGTGTAGATGTCTTTCTTTTAAACATGTAAAAAGTGTGATCCCTTGTTTTAAAGTCCAGGACCAGTTGTTGCATGCAGTGTTGAATTTACGCTTGGAGTATTTTATATTCTGGACCAGTGAAGACAATGGTTTGAAATTGCTGCCTTTTGAATCATGGATTGTGAGTTTTCTTGTCAAGTTGGCATATTAGGCGCATGTTTTCTGATAATTGGTTTTACAATAAACAACAACTATATTATCCGTACATTTCTCTTTTAAATAAGTTTGTGTGTCATGTCCAGATCGTAGCTTATGCCAGTGGTATCACTCGATGCAGCAGTTTGTATGACCAACCAATCGTACTTTATTCAAAGGTACCTGCAAATATAACTCTTCTCATGTCCAATTTGTGGAATTTATGATGGGCGATCTATAACTCACTCATGAAAATGCCCATATATTTGATAGTTCACTTAATGCTTCTATGAAAATAACAACAACAAAATGAGATTGAAGTACATTTCTTTTGCGTGCTGATCCTGTGGTTCGAAGACAGAATGCGGAGATAAAATGTTTGATTGATGATGCCCCTCTGCACAGAATGTTTTAATTTTATGGTATTAAACTAGGGATTTTAATCCTTTAAGACAAAACGAGTTCTATAGATTCAAACATCCAGTTATAGTCTTTTAATGTCTTAATCACTGTACAATGAATGCTACATTTGTATATGTATTTGTACATGGAACCGCACTGTACTAATTTTATTGGGCTATAAATGTGTGTTACTATAAAACACAGCAGCAATTTCCCTTTATGTCTTCAAAATTTAATTACATTGTAAATGTACCTACAATGTAAATGTACTTGTGTTAATTCCACATTAAAAATATTCAACCTTAAATTTATTCATGTATTTTTTTCAGTTTAGTATTAATTAGTGACACCCTAAAGGCACCATAAGTATTTTGAGTTAAATGTTTACCTTCAGGTTTGTCATAATGCCGTCATAAGTAATACAATGAGATCGAGCTCAACAATAGCCAGATACAACGGAACAGAGAAGAGAAACCAGAAACAGAGTCTTACATATATGGAATTTGCTGCGTTATTGGATACAGCATTGCGTGGGGGGCAACTGGAGACTATTTAGTAAATGATGCTAGGAAAATTGGGGAAAAAATAGATGTTTAACTTCAGCCTTGCTTCATGATTCTCTGAGAGACAAAGACAGGGAGATCTGACTAGAACCAGTGTAAAATGTTTTGCTCAAAAAGTTTCTTCACCCAGATTTGTAGAATAGCAGCAAATGAGGTTTCGGGGGTGAGATCGATAGCCATGTTTATGACTGGATATTTCTACACACTGAAAAACAATTTGCTTCCATATAATGGGGCCCAAGGAAATCTGAAAAGCACCTCAATATCTGCAGTGGTATTCTGAATCATTGCTTGCTTTTGCAAAGGGCTCGTAGTTGGGTGCACAGTGCATTAGGGAGCTAGAACTTTGGGCTTAATACAGAAAAGGGATAAACATCTATCAAGTTGGTTCGACTCAATCTTCCATTTTGTAAAAACTGAGAAATGTGTCAGATCCCTCGATGAACATCCCATTGCAGAATCAAATATTTCTTTTGCCTGTAAATTTAGCATGAGTCCTTTTGAGGAAGTGTCATCAGTGAGCTAGTTAATAAGTTGACCCATCTCCCAAGAGCTCCTTGAAGATTAAAATGTGTATTCCAGTGTTTATTCCTTTGTTGGCTGAAGAGTAAATGTTATTGTTGACATTTCCAAAATTGTGTGCGAATCTCATATGATAGAGTTACTAAAGCCACCCATCAAGAAGAATTCTTACACATTGTTACTGGGTGCATAAATTGGTACAACCCTTTGGTGAACGATTTTCTAATACTAAGTGAAGTTGAAATGAATACCACATAGCTTAGCAGTCCCATTGCTAGGTATCTGCCCCAGATACTATCCTCGAGGAGATGTGTGCCAGAATGTTCAGAGCAGCTTTGTAAAGAATTTGGAGACAACAGGAATGACCATGAACAGAAGAATGGAATATTACAGAATATCCTACAACAAAGGACTGTGTGGAAGTTAAAATGAAAGACCTAGAAAAAAAAAGAAGAAAGATCTAGAGCTATGCTATTAACATCAATGACTCTCATAGGAAACTGATTGCAGGATAGATACAGCATTCATATAAAGTTTTAAAATATGCAAAATGTGGGGGCCCCTGGGTGGTTCAGTCAGTTAAGCTTCTGCTTCCAGCTCAGGTAATGATCCTGGGGTCCTGGGATGGAGTCCCACATCGGGTTCCCCATTCAGCAGGGATATTTGTCAATATCTATAGTGTAAATGTCCCTGCCATGGCAGATTTCAAGCCACTGACATGAAGTCACTGTGCTGGCATTTGGAAAGATGTGCAAAATTGGCATTTGTGAGTTGGCATAATAAGCAAGTTCCAGCACACCACTGATATTTTTGTGAAATACACAGTGTTAGGCCCACAGCAAATGCTCAGTAACATTTCTTACTAGAATGTGCTAAGATTTCTGAGTTATAACCCACCCTTATGTATATTTAGCTGTTTTTTTAGCATAGCTATAACACAAATTTACATTTTCTAAACCAAGGAAGCAGAGATTCTGATCTGAAGTGTGATCATCTAGGACTAGAAACAGTATGTGGAAGAGTGTCTGGACAGTGAAAAATAGGGGAGGCATATTTTAATTGGAAGAAATGAAATCCTTGTGGCAAAGAACAGAAGTTTGATTTAGATATAAAACTTTAAAATCCAAATTAAAGCCAAGAACTGACTATAAAAACAAGGTACAACAAATTATCTACCTAAATGAGCATACGAAGCACAGACGAGAGGTAAGTCCAGCTTCTAGAGAACACAAACACAAAAGCAAGAAATGTTAACAGAAGAGGAAAAGGCTATAAGCATAGTCTTCTAGGCTAATCTTTTTTTACATTTCCTAGAGATTAGTATTAACTCCTTTTTATATCCTTGGGAGGAAATGATTGTAGAAGGTCTCTTTGTCTTTCTCTGTTGGTCTGTCTCCCTTTTTATGGCATATTCCCTTATGTGTTCAGGAGGACGATCTCACTCTGACCTTAGATGCCTGAGTTTTGCATTGTTGTGGTCCATAGTAGCTTTCACCCTCCCATTTCATTCATATATCGGTCCATTCATTTAATGAGCCTGTGCCGAGTTTCTCAGAGACTTGTTGCATTCTTAATTTGGCTTCTTTTAGAGCTGAGTTTCAATATCATGAAAATGCGTGCTTATTTTTGTCATATGTTTCAAGACGAAAATAGATTTTTATATAGAGATGTTCACCAAAGCATGTAATGTGTAAATCATGGGATCCCTTTATCTTTGTGAGGTCGGTGCTTAAGCCATTTCACGGTTAGAGATCTGGAGAAGTTAGAGAGTACTGCATTCCTAAAAGTTTAAGAATGACAGAATTCAGGAGACTTATTATTTAGGCAATTTTTATAGATTAAGATCACATATTTAACATTGCAGTGAAGCAACCTGTTGAAAAGAAGTCTTTGGCATCAAGAATATCCCTGTTCCTATTTCTGTCCTTCCCTGGACCAAGAGGGAAACTCCTACCAGAGCAAAATGATCTGGCCAGGCATTCGAAATACTGCTGTCGTTCTGTGAGGGTGTGGAGAAGATGCTTTGTCCCTGTTCCAGAAGTCATTGCTTCTTTATCTATCTATGAGAAAGTCTGCTGTTCTTCCTTTCTGCTAGAGGTCAAAATAACTCTGGAACTCTCCAGGCCAGCCACAACTTCAAGGAGAGGGTAAAGAAGGCCTGCCTTGAAAGTCTGGTCAGAGAAAACGAGTCGAGGGGTCTATGTACCTGGATAGGTTGAAAGGGCGGGGATTCCAGTCTCTGGCCTCCTGTGACTCCTTCCACAGCCTCCTGAGTTTGCAGAACATGCTGATTTTTGTGGCTCTTAACCGTGAGATTTCTAGATGGCATTAGGTTCAGATTCGGAAAGAGCCCCGTTTTCCTGAGAGCTTTGCTCAGACGGGCCTGCCAGCAGCTGACCTCGGTTTCCTGGCCCCCCACGGCTACTCGGCAAGGTAGGAAGCTCAGCTGCCGTGGGGCTCCCAGCTTCTGGAGCAGCCTGCTGTCTCCGTGTGCCGCGTGGGTCTCAGCCCGCACAGCTGCCGCGAACCGAGCGGAAATGGTGCCGGAACATCCGAGTGCCAGATGACACTGACAAACCTGCTCGAGAGGTCAGATGTCCCATCTGGAAGGCCCAGTGCTCACAGCTGGGCTCAAAGGTACAGCCCGGCCCCGCAAGGTGTGTTCCACGTGTGCTCCCGAGCTCCTGCTAGGAGCCGGTGCCTGCAGCTCCTGCCTGGTCTTCGCCCACCACTCTGCCTCCCAGACTCCCCGTGGGTCTTCAGTCGGTCCTCCTGTTTGTCAAGGAGACCATTGCTGGTAGGAATTCTAGGCGATTTTCAGTCCCAGGTTTGCTGGAAGGGTGGCCTCCTGTGCGAATAGTCCCTCGATGCACGATGTACTTCCACGGTTCAGAGCGGGAGACGGAGCTGTAGTCCCAGGCTCTCCCGCTGCAGTCCTCTGGCCGTGGCCTTATCTTGGCCTCCAGCGCCTCATCTGTTAAAGGGGCGGAGTGGTTTTGATGGTTTCTATGGGCCCTTGCTGCTCTGACATGCTTAATTGGGACTGTGAGCCTTCAGGAGTTGTCGAGAAATTATAATTATATAATTAAGCGACTCTGCAAACTGGTCTGCCATGGTTTAGGAGAGCAGGGGAGAAAAGCCTTTCTTTTTCCCTCGATGGAGCAAGTCGGACAGGACTCTGTTCCTGCCACCACAAAACAACTCATCTTCCCAAGAACCCAAACCAGTCCTACTTAAGCAGCAAGTTACGATGACTGCACCGCATTAACACGCATTTCTTCACTCAGCAAGAGCTCCGTTTTCATCCGTCACTTCCAATAGTGCAGCGGCACGTTTCCGCCCATTTAGGTGAAGTAGCCCCAGCGATTCTGAAAGCACTGATGATTCTTCCACGGCGACTGCACGTGCCCCAGGTAGAGTGTAGCCAGACCCTGGCTCTGAAGTCGCGGGCCCCCGGGTGGCTCACGACGAAGCCCGTCACGTTTGAGCTCATGAGAATGAGGATAACGGTGGCTCGGAGCTGTATGGGCTGGGGAGCTTCTTTCTCCGCCACCGGGAAGACTAATCACAGAGGTGTAAAGCCGCCCCCCATCGCTCCCTCTGTCAGGGTGTTCTCCATGGCAACCAGGCCAGAATGGCTCTCTTGGCGGAGTGCTGGGGCCACAGACCCTCCGTCATTCAAATGCCAAGTCACTGATTTCGGGCGTGAATCAGTACCCTCCTCAAACCTAAGGTGGACGATTGTGGCTAACAATAGCAGAGCTGATTTCTTTTGTTTGTTCTTGAAACCCCAATCCTGCTCATTATTGTAATTTATTATGGCCTCCTTTCAGGATACTCATTACAAGACTAATTCCTGCTCTGGGACAAACATGGGTTCAGATTCAGCTAACATTTGTTGAGCATCTCCTGGGTAGTAACGTAGCAGGCATGGACATAGCAATTTATACACGGTATTTTAGTTCACTTACAAAATACATAAATGTGGATTCAAGTTTAATGAACACACTGGCGTTGAGCACACAGTACTCAGTCCTTGAATATTTGTTGAATGAAGGAATGAAAGAGCAGGAAATCACAGACTATCAAGGTCAACAAGGGCCTTTGGAGAGCATCTTGTCAAACTCCTTCATTGTACAAATGGAGAAATCAGAGCCCCAGATGTGGAGTGATTTATCCGAGGCCATAGCCACAGCTGTTTAAATTTGATTCTGTCCCAGGCGGATCCAGACCACTATCCTCTCCAGGGCACAGAACACACCGCCTCAGATGAAAGCTGGGTGACCATAGAGCATCAAACTCTGATGTGTCGTATTGCCCTTGGACACCTTATGCTCAGCGTTCTGCTGAATGTGGTCTTTGGGATACTTCTCTGTGAATGATGCAACAGGAAATGCTTCTCGAGAAATTTGAAAATACGTTAATTGGTACTTATGTTTGAAAGACTAAAGTAAAAAGGGATTCACTAGAAGATCTTGAAAGAAATCAGCAAGAGTGAGGCCTGGCTGGGGGTGGGGTGTGGCTGCAGCTCAGTGGGGTCACAGTGGTCCCAAACGTGATCTCATCAGGCATCTCACAAATCATGAAATACAGGACGACCAATTCACATCAACCAAATTCACAAAAAGCTGTGGTATGAACCAGAACATCGGTTTATTAACTCGTAAAGGAAGCCATTCTAACACATCAAAGTACCTGTGTAGGTTGGTCAACAACCCTATAGAAGATTCAATATGGAAGGCCTAATTATAATCTAACAGTCGTCTGAAGAGCATGAAACCAGAAAAGGGGGAGTGAGCCACCAGCGTACCCTTCTCCACTGTGGGGCTATGCTGGGTTAGGAGACATGTCGCTCATGTTCTCTGGTCTACGACAACTTCTTCCTTAGACCCGGATGGGACTGGAGACACACTGAGGAATTCTTCCTTGAAGACTCTACTAGTTCTAGATTGCAAATGGACTGTTCTCTCTCTGTTAACATTGTTTCAGATGGGGGACGAGACACGTGAGTTGATGTCACCCTTCTTAGTTACCTCCAGCACAACACAATGACAAGCTCTTGGGGAACTATTCTGATGGGTCATTCCTTCCATGATGTATGTATTTTAATAACATGACTCTCAGAGGAACTTTTCCTCCAAGATCTTCAGGCACCTCACTTCATCCCTATTCTCTGAAAAGCAAGTCAAAGCAGTAAAACAGTGTGATGTGCCCCTTCCCTCCTTTAATCCCTTGTAGGGAAAAGGGGGGAGAGAGAAAGGGAGGAGAGAGAAACTGATTTCGGGATTAGGAGATGGAAGAGATAGAGGAGGCGGGAATAAGGGTACTGAAAAGGAAGTAGTGTTTTCTGGTGAGTTTCAACCTGTCGGCTCCTCCTGTGTTCTTCCTTTATGAGTGTGGTGCTGACCTTGTCGTGAACTAGACCACACATATCCCAAATATAGATCTAATACATTTTGATGACTTTGGTGGGAGAGGTAAGAAAGATCTGGAATGTGGAATGCTGCTAAGGAGGGAGAATCAGAGAGTTGCCCCAGTGGAGAAACTTCATGCCTGATGGGCAAGATGAAGAATTTAACTTCCCAGTTTTGTCAAGGGCTGGACCTGCAGGAATGGTCACAATTTCCTATCACAGTACATTTCTTTAGTGATTACATTTTCTAATCTACTTACTCTAGTAAAATAGGAATTCTAGACAGATTTCTCCCCCAGAAAGAGAAAAAGCAGTATTCATACAATGTATACGGTCAAATCTAAAGAGATAGGAAAGCGATTAGTTAGTAAAAGACCTTGTCCATTTTCAACCAGAAATATGTCAACCTTGGAAATACATTTTTCTTTAAGTGGGCTTTGTCTTTTCTTTGATCCAGTTGACATACCGGGACACCTTCGTATATATTCCATATTTTCCTTTCATTGCACACTCCTCACCCCAGCTAATGATTCCAGTTAAGAAACTGATGCCTTCCACTTCGGTTACATGGGGCCCCCCACTATCTCCCTGGCATGAATCTTTACCTCCCTCATGGAAGCCAGCACAGAACATGTTATTATAGATGGTGAACTTTGTGGAGCGAAGGCACGTGGCTCGGTCAACAAGTGGAACTTTAAGGTACTGAAGAACTGAAGCTGATCTCCCCCTGTTGAAGACTCTCCCCCAGCCACTCACGTAGCCGGATCCGAATTTGAGGAAGATGTTCGTGTATTCCCTGTCCGCAACGCAAATAGGTGTCACGTAGCTGTTTAGCGTTAAGGGTTCATCCAGTTCCAGAAGGGCGATGTCATGGTTGTACTTATTAAGAGTCGCATTGTAGCTGTGGTGAAGAATAGTGCGAATCACGTTTCGCTTTTGCTCTGTATGTTCCCTCACCTCGGTGTTATGTTCACCTACGGAAAATAAATTTCTCTTTGGTCACAGGAAGACTTACACATAAGGAAGCAGCTTGGCCAAGATTTTCGGCATCCCTGAATTAGCTGGCAGCCAAGTGTCAACAATCTCAATCTTATATTGCTAGGATTTTCGTAAAATGTAACGAGGGCCCATGCAGACATTTCAGACCAAAAACCCATTGGGGACCAACATGGAGCTGGCTTGTCCTCCCATGCTGGTATAAATCTTACATTGTTCAAGGTGGTAATTAATCTACTTGGCATGAATTACCCCAGACTCCTAATTTCAAGTATTTCGACCCCTTTTTTGAGCACGGATAATATATTCATTGGTCATTCATTCAAAGACTGTGCCAGGCCCCAGAGATACAACACAGCTTTGGGGGAAGGCTCAGTCTCGTGGGGGAAATGCACACGTCATACATAATTGTACCCCTGTGAGATGGGGGCGAAGCTGGGCACACTGAAAGAACAATGGGGGACTTGGAGGATGGAAGAAGCTCGGTTCTGGAAATATGGCTCCCCCAGCACTAGCCCAAATTATTTCGCAAAGAACTTTGTAGACCTTAGGAAAATATGATGCACCCATCATGTAGAAGGTCTACTGATCCTGCAGATTCCTACCCTTTTTTGTTTATTTACCTGCAACCACGGTAATTTTATCATCAGGCTCAATACAGTGGGCTGCAGTTACCACCCACTTTTCATTGATGATGGACCCTCCACAGAACGCATCGACCTTCCCATTCAAAAGGACCTGTGGAAACAAAATCATGAAACTTACTACCTAAGGTGTTGGATCCAGAACAAAATAAATACAGGTGCTGTTGACAGGAGTGGGAAGAAAGTTTGATTCTAGGCGCTGGCAGAACTGGAGTGTTTCTGGAAAGTGTCGGCTTTGCAGATGAGTTAGTGTTTCTGGAGTGCACTCAACAAAGCCATTTTCTGTAACTGTCTTGAAGAGAAAGTGCAAGGAGAGCTGGGGGGAGCTCTAGAGGAGGCGAGTAGGAGGGGAGGGCTTTTGGTGATTTGGGGCCCTTGGATGCCTTTTCCAGGTGAGTCGGATTCTCTGATGGCACAGATTGCTTCATGGGAATATGGCAGGTAAATTCAGAAATTTACTTGACGCCTCCAGATCCATAGTTATTATTGAGTCTTCTGTCGTTGCATGAGGAAATCTTGCTACAGGGTGATTTGAAAAAGCACTGATTTTTCCCTCGGGTCTTTTTAAGCCCTTTGCAAACTGTGAATTGAGGCCACTGGCCTCCGTAAGGGCTGTGCTTGCAGCCATCGGGGCAGTGAGGAACAGCAGGGCCCATGCACTCCTTCCCCTTTCCCCTAGCCGTATTCCACTCCCCATTGGCTGGCCGATAAGCTGCCTCCGTCCTGAAAGTTCTCCTTAGCCAGGCTTGGGCCAAGTGGACAGGCGTTCGGGGGTTGGTTTGAGCTTGGGCATTATTAGATAAGAGGCCAGTCCATTCTTTCATCTGCACAGTGATTGTATAACCAGAGTGGACAATGGATATTTTTACCACCTCAATATCTAGATCAACTTGGAGAATTTCACTTCCAGTGTGCCCAAAGACCTCGCGCTACCTCTTCAGGAAGAAAGCTGAGAAGTATGGACACTAGAGGGCGCACTGAACATTTAGTAAACCCTATGCGGGAGCCGACTAGCTCTTAGGAACTCATGCCCTTTTTCTAAAGCACATTTCTGTCTCAGACATAAATCCATTTCTAAAATAAGGGAAAAAAGTGGTCAGTGCCCTTAAGTGTGAGTCTGGGAACATGGGTACATGTTCTAGTAAAGATTCTTTTTGCCCTGAATTCAATTTACTGAACACCTACTAAGTCCTAGACACTCAAGCATTGGCCTCCTATCCGGAGAACTCTAGGGCAGACTCACTGCAAGCCTCTGACCCCTTTTTCTTTTCTTTCCTTTTTTAAGATTGTATTTATTTATTTGACAGAGAGAGAGACAGCGAGAGAGCGAACACAAGCAGAGGGAGTGGGAGAGGGAGAAGCAGGCTTCCCGCTGAGCAGGGAACCCGATGTGGGGCTCGATCCCAGAACCCTGGGATCACGACCCGAGCCAAAGTCAGACGCTTAACTGACTGAGCCACCCAGGTACCCCGACCCCTTTTCCACACTTTATTTTCTCATTTTCTGGCTGTCGCTTTTTGTACAAGTGCATGTAAATAAATAAATAAATATATACTTTATGTAAAAATATAGGAAAACTCACATAATAATATAATAAACACTCATGTAGCCACCACCACCCAGACTTAACACTCTTCTTAATTTTTTTGAACATTTATTGATTACTTACTATGGACTAATCGTTGTGCTAAGTCTTATGTACATTTACTACAACACTTTGTGGAGTGATATTAATATACCCATTTACAGATGAGCAAACCAAAGTTTGGACATGTACATTAACTGCTTTAAGGTCAGTGGTGAAGCTAGGATGCAAACCCTTGTCTGCCCGGCTTCAGAATCTATGCTCCTAAGAGTACGGTATGTTTCCAAGTGCGGTCAGTGGACCAATGGCAGTAGAGTCATCCGGGATACTTGTAAAATGCAGATTTGGGGGCCCACCGGAACTTAATCAGAATACTTGGTGGGTGTGACTGGAGGAAATGAAGATCTCTAGAAAATCCTTATGCATAATTAAGTTTGAGAAATTCTGTTTCAGAATTTCCAAGGCTTCGTGACCTTTATGCTTTTAAAGTGCTCGGTCCACACAGAGCTGGACACATAATTTATGGGGCTCAGTGAAAAATAAAAATGTGGAGCCCCTTGTTCAAAAGCCAGGAAAAAAACATGCCATTGAAAATACTTAAATACAATTTTCTTTTTCTTTCCTCTGTGGTCTCTTACACTCTATCACGGGGTTTTAATTTTTTTATTATTTATTTATTTTTTAAAAAGATTTTATTTATTTGAGAGAGAGGAGGAGAGGGATAGAGAGAGCAAGCACAAGTAGCGGGGAGGGGCATAGGAAGAGGGGGAAGGACAAGCAGACTCCCCACTGAGTAGGGAGCCCCACGCGGGGCTCCATCCCCGACAGAGCCACCCAGGCGCCCCAAGGGGTTTTTTATTTTATTTTATTTTATTTATTTATTTATTTTTAAAGTAGGCTCTACGCCCAGCATGGAGCCCGACATGGGGCTTGAACCCACAACCCTGAGATCAAGACCTGAGCTGAAATCGAGAGTCAGAGGCTTAACCGACTGAGCCACCCAGGTGTCCCCATGATGTTTTTAATGTTACTACTTCATGCCATGCTTTCTGAGGCCTGGGGGCTATTTGTTGAGAGAGTATAGACACTAATGGTTGCCCAGGAGCTGCCTCCCCGTTTGGCATGCAACCACAAATACCCTTGGCTGCCAGGTCCCCCTCCTACCAGCCCCATGTCCCAGCAGGGGAAGGTAGTCAATCTGCCCTTCTCACTGGCCCACTGCAACAACCAACAGTGGAGGCACGATTCCCAAGGGATTACAACTTCCAGGCCATGCTCAGCACCTACAATGGAGGTAGGCAAGAGGCTTGCCCCCACTATCCACCCTCCAAATGAGCCGTGACACACACCTGAGATGCTATGTGGCCATGCCCTCTCCCCAAATGGCACAGAGTGTGTACACCTAACCTCAGCCCTCCCTTTTCTGGTGCAGGAGAAGGGTGACAATGATGGCTGTTGGGGGTGCAGAGGGGGGTATGCCAGCGTGCCACGGGCTGAGGGTGGCAGTGGCCATTGGGCATGTATGGGGAGGAGGAGGAGGCCTGGCCAACGAACCAGGGGACAAGGGAATGGGAGGTGGAGAATCCATCCCAGGGAGGTGGTGAGAGGTTCCATAGAGGTAAGTGGACATCTCTCAGCCTAATGGGTTGGTTAGGCCAGACTGAATGATATCCACGGCCCCTGGGCACAGGGACTATGATGTAGCTAGTCTCACTCCTGCCAAAGAGTTGCTGCCTGGAGCTTCTATTCCTTTCTGATGGATGGCTGAGAAATATGATTGTGTTTTTTTGAGCCTGAAGAGTGTTTTTTTTTTGCCAATCCCTGATTGGTATTAGAAATTTTAGGAAACATCTTTGCCAAGAAAAAGCCCTAAAATATATTTGCATTTAAAGATATTACAAATGACTAGATTTTGGAATGTTTGCTTGGCTACTGCAGGATCACAGATATCTAAATATGAGCTATTTGGGGATGAGCTGTCTGCTTGGCCAAGGACATGTTCTTGTAAGACATCACTTTGGAAAATGAAGGGAAAAATGGGAAAGCATATGTTCTGAGCAAGGCATCCAAGTTCTGATCTGTCAACCCTTTTCATGTTTGTCCTATCCTAATGGGAGCCTGTTTTCTCTTTCAGACACATACACAGATGCACACCAAATTTACCCACATCCATCTACAAAATATACATTCACGTATCTCTTCTGAGGCTGTTCATTGATAATGCCAACCCAGAGTACTAGCTGTTGCCCTGCTATTCTCTTCCTAACGTTTAACTTGAATCTGGCCTTTCCCTGTGATTTTCAGTAAACTCTTCCTCTCTCTACGTAGCCACCTCCAGCTTTCCAATGACATCTTTTTTCCTGTTTGCATACTCGTTCTCTCATATAAAAAGCAAAACCATTTCTGCATGATGTAAAGCTTGTTATGCCCCCAGGTGTGACTCGCCCAGCCGTTGGTCTGACTTCATTTTTCTGGGCACAGAGGGGATGCTCATTTTCTTTTTCATTTTTGTTTTTTAATGGTTAACTATACTCATCATTGAAATAGCTTTCATCAATCCATCTTAGAGAATAGTAATCTAAAGGTTCTGTCCCAAATAGTTCTGGGGGGCCAGGTGAGATTACATATGTCATGCTTTGTTTCTCTTAATTGAAACTTTATCATTTGAGGGTTACTTTTTCCAGGTAAAGATAGTCTATAGTGTCTATAGTCTTAGGCCCCTCATATAAAATATTTTCCCCAATCCTCCCCCTTTCCAATGAAAAGAAAAAAAGAAAAAGTTCTGATTCATACATAGGGTAACTGCGTGCTGTCTGCCATAGGGGTGTGTCTTAATCCGATGGAAAGCGGTGTGTGTGTGTGTGTGTGTGTGTGTGTGTGTGGAGGTAGCCGTGCAGGTCAAGAGCTCAGGTATATTTAAGGATGGCTTCAGGCCTAAACTGAGGAAAGCTGAGACTGGGGAAAATGCTGAGATGTTTTAAAGATTGTTTAGGCCAAGAACAGAATATGGAATAGACAGTTTCTCAAGACATTTTGCTGGTTGAAACAGTTGCATATTGGCAATTGTATATGATACAATCTGATATAAAGGTTAAGGGAAGCTTAATTCACCACTTGGCTTCCATTGTATTCCATTTTTTTCAATCCGGTAAAATGATCTCTAGATTATTAAATGCAGAATAACTATGGTAATACAGAGCTGAGGCCCATGATGAAACAGAAAATAGAAAGACCAGGTACTTCACATTCAAGGCCAGACAGATTCGAACCCAAAACAGAAGAGGCAGAGGAGCTCTTGAGGCAAGTTAGCACATGCCCAGAATTATTGTCTGACAGTCAAGGGCAAGGCACCAAAACCAAATTAAAGCTTTAGAAAGCCAAAACATGGTGTTGCTTTCTCAAATTCCTCCTTTAAGCTGTTGATGAAGGTGGTCTCGTAGTATAGGTGTTTTGATTTCCCTTTTTTCTCTAATGTTTGAAGGTTTTCATGGCTTCCCTATGTAGTTGTATGAAATTCGAGTCTTGTTTTTGTTTTCCACTCTGAGGATAATAGTGACTCTAGGAAGTATCCTTTCTGTCCCTGTGTAGTGCCCTTCACCCTCCAGCTTCCTCTCCGGCTCCTGAGGTGTTCCAGCAGAGCCCCTGACCCCTCTCCCTGAGCTCTCCAGAGGATCTGGGCCCTCCGCTGGTGGGAAAATGAAGGAAACTCGCCTCACGGCCCCCCCCCCCCCTGCGGGGAGGTGAGAGGTCCGGCAAATCCACCACGCCTTTAGCCTTAGGGGGTCCGGGGTGGGGCTGGCTGAGGCGGGAACCGGAGGGGATTATGGGAACGCCCCGGGGCAGGGGGCGGACCCCGTGTGGCTTCGGCTCCAGCCGGGAAGCTGAAGGGAAAGCCCTCGGATAAGGTAAGGACGGAACACGGCCACCGCCACGCTTGAGCTGGGGGCAAAGTGAACCTCACTTCTTAGGGTCTCAAACCTGGGTGGAGTGGCAGAGGTCCCCCCGGCCTGCTCTACTCTCCCACCAGATGAACCAGGGCCCTCGACACTCTCCCCACGGGTTTATCAGGCCGGTGCCGCCCCCAGCTCCTCACGTGACAGTTCAACAAACAGATTCGACCCAAGTTTTCCCCCAAAGCTGCCCAGCCCACGTCACCGACACTGGGGTTGAAGAGGGCTTTTCTTAACCGGGGCCGGAATCTGCTTGCCTGCCTCTAACTTTCACCCGTAAACCCTCAAAGCAAAAGGCGCCCTCTCCTTCTGCGGCCCCTTAGCTCTTGCCAACAGCTAACTTAAACCTTCTCCTTAGCCCGCTAAACCTTTCCAGCGTGGCGCCGTTCACTACTCCAGATGAAAGTGGCCTCCCTATGTTCTTCTCTGTGTGATTTGTTCACCCAAGGGGTCGCTTTATCCCCCGCCCCCACCCTTTCAGGAAGCATGGGAATTGGGAATCCTTTCTGGGTGGTATTACAGAACTGTTTCATGTTTCCGAGCCGTAGACCTATTTTGGCCACGGAAACCCCAGCTGTTGCTTGACTTTCTCCAGACGCCTTGGCTGCAGCAAGTGTATTGCGGTCTTGCCTGCAATCAAATCAAGTATTTCCACCTTGCAGATTAGTGGGGGATGTGGAGCTGGCCTATCCACAAATGAGAGACTCTGGTTTGTTTCATTACCTGTTTCGTCTCTGAAAGTGACTTTTGTACACTTAGTTTACCTCCTATTTTTGAAAACTGGTAACGTTTTGTGAGAAAGTGGGTGGAGGTGGGTGTGGAGAGACAGCCCTTGGGTGAGAAGGAAACCGTGGGAAAGGATGACAGGGTCTTTCTCAAGTACTCTAAAAGGAGCTCAGCTCTACACCTTTGAAAAAGACTAAAACTTAGTGCTTTGTGCCTCTACAGTCAGTAATCCCACTTCATAGGGATGAACTGGGGAGTGAACATGTGAATGAGTGGTCTTGAACATTCCAAATGATCTTACCTATGCTTGGTGGGAAAGAGTTAACAGGTATACTAATTATATAAGTGTGCAATGAGGACAACATGAAAAGATTTGAAATGATATGTATCTTTATATCTTCTTCCTTACCAGTACACCTGCAACCATCATCTAACAGTTTCTTCTACTTAAAAGAAAAAAAAATAGCTTGCTAGAAGTTACTAAAATTTCTGTTAGGAAAGACTTGCATTGTTAAAACATTGGCAAGCTTAAATGGGGTTAGCTTAAATGGGGTGGGTGGAGAATGGAGAGATTAAATGACTAAATTGAGACTTTATACCCCCCCTTTAGCATTATTTAAGTGTGTTTGCCAATTTCATTTCAAGGGGACAAGGCTAAGCCCACAATGTGAGCATCCTGGGATATTTTTTTAATCCTGTTTTTTGTTTTTTGTTGTTTTTTTTTTAAGAGAAGTCGTCTTTTAGGTAATACAACACCCCTGGCTTTGTGGATCCACCACTCTAGGGACTGCTTTATGTCCCACAACCCCGAAGAAGATAATTATTATAAAGTAGGATCTTTTGTTCCAACCACCTATCCATGGCAGTTGGATACATAATGAATGAAAATGCACAGTAGGGGGACCTGGGTGGCTCAGTGGGTTGAGCCTCTGCCTTCGGCTCAGGTCATGATCTCAGGGTCCTGGGATCAAGCCCCACATCAGGCTCTCTGCTCAGTGGGGAGCCTGCTTCTCCCTCTCTCTCTGCCTGCCTCTCTGCCTACTTAGGATCTCTCTCTCTCTCTCTCTGTCAAATAAATAAATAAAATCTTTTAAAAAAATGCACAGGAACACAAATAATAAAATTAGGTAGAATTAGATAAATGGATGTTAAATAGAATGAAAGTGTAATTAGAGTGGCAGGATCCAGTAGTGGTTGTTCAAGGGAAGGTCAATGGAGAAGATCATTCTTATGAAGAGTCATGAAGGAGAATAGAGATGTGGATGAGTCAAGGAAGAGGTCATGGTGGATGAGGGGAGCAGTGCTGGTAGGATGCCTAAATAAGGGATAGAGGAGGTATCAAGGAACACACAAGTGTATTTTGGTGGCTGTAAGATCAAGTCCAATAAATATTCTTTTTTTTAAAGATTTTATTTATTTATTAGAGAGAGAGAGCATGAGAGGGTCAGAGGATTGAGCCACCCAGGCACCCTCCAACAAATATTCTTTTTATTTTTTTTATTTTTTATTTTTTCCAACAAATATTCTTAAAAGCAAATCCAAGATAGGGCATCTGGGTGGTTCAGTCCATTAAGCGTCTGCCTTTGGCTTGGGTCATGCTCCCGGGGTCCTGGGATCGAGCTCCACATTGGGCTCCCTGCTCAGCTGGGAGTCTGCTTCTCCCTCTGCCTCTGCCTCACCCTCCCACTTGTGCTCTCTCTCTCTTAAATAAATGAAATCTTAAAAAAAAAAAAAAAAAGGGAAAGCCAGGGTAAAAGAACAGAAAATATAGTCTTGTTTGTGATGTCCTACCACCCTTCAGTACCATTCTCTACAATGTCTGTGCCAATCCCTGCCTCCTAGGCAAATGTTCAATATCTTAAGGCCCATTATGTTGGAAAATGTCAAGCATTCTGAAGAATCCTGAATAGATACATAGTTTCAGAGAGTTCCAGTGGTGTTAAACATGGGATATTTACCTGATCCTGGCTTAAATTGTTACTGGTTTGATGACTGAAAAGTCCTTGAAGCTACTGTTCCCTGATGGCAGAAATTCAGACCTCAGTCAAGAAAATATTTTGGAGTGAAGCATCTTGAATCGCCACAAAATCATATGACCGTGGCTACTAGGAAGTTTTGAGTTAGACGAACCTATTACAAGTGCTGTCCAATAGAACTTTCTGCAGTGATGGCCATGTTCTGTACCTGTGCTGTCCAGTGCCATAGCCTCCAGCCATATGTGGCTATCGTGCACTGGAAAGGTGGCACGTGTGCCTGAGATGAATTTTTAATTTTACATAATGGCAGTTATTTAATTTAAATATCTACATGTGGTTAGCAGTTATGTGATTGGACTGAACCACTTTATTTAAGGACCAGCCTGGCTCCTGGCCTCTGGGGTCCACACTTCTTCTCTCAGATGGAATCACTCAGACTTTAGCTGTAGGATCAATGCCAAAATTTGCTATAAATCTAGCTTTTGGTTGTTGCCTCAGAAACATGCACAGGTGATTCGCGTGTGAGTTGTCTGCAGATCACACCTGGAGAAAATGTGGGCCTAGAAATGTGGGTACCGTGAGTTTACTGTTTGGTGTTTGGTTGCTTTGGTTTCAAATTGTAGTATATGCATCAGAATCACCCAAAGGGCTTGTTAACTAGCACACGAGTTGCTGTCCGTCTCCCCCCCACCCCAAAACAGAGACTGTACTTCAGTGGGTCACTGGAGTACGGCACGAAAATCTGCATTGCTAACAAGTTTTCAGGTGATTCTGATGCTAGCTCACTTTGAGCCTTGGACCAAGCCCCTATTTCAGACCCTAGTTGCAGTAACCCAGTCCTTGCTTTACTCCTTCCTACGTGAGTCCTTTTAAAAATCCCTTCAAGGGCGCCTGGGTGGCTCAGTCGGTTAAGCATCTACCTTCAGCTCAGGTCATGATTCCAGGGTCCTGGGATCAAGTCCCACATCAGGCTCCCTGTTCAGCAGAGAACCTACTTCTCCCTCTACCCTTCCCCCATGCTCATGATCTCTCTCTCAAATAAATAAGTAAAAAAACAATCCCTTCAAAATAATCCAATTTCTGTGGACCTAGAGACTTTCTTTTACCAGTTCTCCCACGAGCTGACATAGTGCCCTGAACCCCAGTATCTGTGACCTCACTTCCAAACCTCCCAGTTGCATGTCTGGAATCCTCTGCTTTCCTTGGTGTCAAACTCTCCTTGACCTTGTATGGCAGCTGTCCCTGGACTTCTCTCTCATTAGCTCCCCACCACTGAGGGCTTCTTCATAGTGCTTAGTGTTGAAACTTGCGTAAACACTTCCCCCACCCCAATAGGCCTGTCTGATGCCCTTGCCTCAGCCCCCGCCTGGCCTGTCCCTTGCCCTCTGGGTTCCAGTTTTGACACACCATTAATAGAGAGTACCTGCCAAGGGAATTGACCTGGTTTGGCATCTTTTCCACCAACAACTCGACTGAGGTCGTTGAGCGGTTGGGTGAGGTTCTCGAAAATTTTTTCCGCTTCAGTGGAATTTTCATAGTCCATATTGGAAAAAAAAGTTTCAGCACGGGTGTGTGTCGTAGAAATGTTTGGGACAGAAACTCTTCCACATGGAAATGGCACTAGAAACATGGGAAAGGAAATTTAGCATTCTGATATTTCTCATTGGCAAGCAGAGCATGTTTTACAGAAATCGAGAATGAGATCTGTCCTTGTCACTTCTGAGAAGCAGGCCCATCAATATTTAAAAAATCTAATCAATGAATATAGTCTCAAACTAAAAGGTTAATTGCATTATTTTCATGGAAAGTTTTCAAACCCTTCATGAAAAGAACATTTGGCTCAGGAATCCATCATCTTTACGGAAATAGAATAGGTGTTCCAGAATCAAATTTTGTAAGAGTTTTATAAAGTCTAATGACTTTTTTTTTTCTTTACTAAAAGGTTTTACTCCGAAGTACTGTCCTTAAATGGGATTCTGATGACTGGTGCCCCGTAACTTTAACTTTAGAATTAGGTAAATGGGACTTCTGCTGCTTTATTGGGAGCCAGGCTTTCTTTCGTAGACTAGAATGCCCTCTAGACTCCAAGGTGGATTTAGGGATATGCTGGGAAGAAATCATGATTTAATTATTTAATTTGGTTAAGTATTAACCGAATAAATGAATGGGGGGGCACCTGGCTGGCTCAGTTGGAAGAGCACGCGACTCTTGGTGTTGGGGTCATGAGTTTGAGCCCCACGCTGCGTGTAGTGATGACTTAAACTTAAAAAACAAAAACAAACCTTTAACCAAGGAAATTACTAATATCATTATCATAGCCATATCCGCTCTGGGAACTGGCTACCTTTTTACCTTGGGTCAGTTCATTTTGTAAAGACAAGAAATCGTCTCCTGATATGTTGGGGACAACCAGAATGGAAATTTGTAGTCAAGCAAAGTCACCTCACATTTCATTTTCATTTCTCACTTTCCTTCTAGCCACATTCCTTATAACAGACATTTCTATAGCAACCAGCTGCAGCAAAGTATCATGAAGACAGCATGTGGTTGGGAAAACAGGAAATTAGTTCAAAATACTTATGTATAAATATATATCATCAACAATGCTAGAGAAAAGGGACCATTACTATTGAAAGGCAGGAAAGCTTATTTTAGGTTTGGCCTACTTACTCTGCTAAGGATAAGGCTATATTCAAATATAACACTTAATAGTTCGAGTTGGTTCTCAATTCTTTTTTTTTTTCTAACATAGAAGGGCTTATAAGGGCTTAGCTACTATGCCATCTGTCTACCCTGGAAGTTAGATTTTGAAGGTTAAAACATATAGATCTTCTTCTCCGGAGCTGGGCTGGCTGTGAAACAATTCATGTGAAGAACCAGGCAGAAGGATGGGGTGGGTAGGTCCCTGAAGCATTAGAGGCTCTTTATTTTAGCTTCAGTAGCATATATACTCATGGCTTCTGGTCCTTTCTTTAATTTCCTCTGCCGGGTGCTTTGGTGAGATAGGTATCGAACCCAGTTGCAGAAAAATGGTGCATGATTTAATGTACCAATTTAATACCAGGCTTTGCAAATGCAAAAGAAATTATATCTAGTTTGCTTCAAAAAGGCCCCTCATTTATCAAATATAATTGATCTTGTGGAACCTACTGTTTTGTGTGTGTGTTTGTGTGTGTGTGTGTGTGTGTGTGTGTGTGTGTGTGTGTGTGTGTTTTATCAAAGTTTCTATTGCTTTTGTTTCAGAGAAGAGCAATGAGTATGGAGGGAAGATGTTCTGAATGCCCGTCAGCTGTCAACATGGTGGCCTGGTTGACATGACTGGGAAACGTGGTTTTGTCCACGGCTGTACAGACTGTGTTGGTCAGCCTGGTACAACTTGAAACAGATGGTTGTCGGAACTATTTGGATGCCAAGCCTGTAAACTCAGCCCCATGTAAACTCAGCCCGAGACCCAATGATAGGAAATAACCTTCTCAGAGTAAGCCAGCCACACCCCAACAGAATCAGGCTTAACATTCACCATCCCACGTACTAGAAGCCCATCAGTCAATCCTTCATGTAGCTTTTGTGGCCTGGGATTACTACTGTAATTTGACTTGATGAATTCCAGATATACAGAAATCACGCAGATTGATTGCTTCTATGAGCCAGAGAAAAATGGACACAGAAAAGAATTCAGACTGAGGACAGTTACAGAATTTCTATTTAAAATGGCGATGCCATTTGGAAAGTTGTCCAATTCAAGCTACTAATCTTTTCTATGATCTCAAAAGGAAGTAGAAACAAATAAGGATTATAAAAGTAGGTAGGCTAGTTAGAATGCCCTGAAGGTTCAAATATAGATTTGGAAGATAGATCTCCCCAGGTTAAAAAACAAAAAAAACAGGGGCACCTGGGTGGCTCAGTGGGTTAAAGCTTCTGCCTTCAGCTCAGGTCATGATCTCAGGGTCCTGGGATCGAGCCCCGCATCGGGCTCTCTGCTTAGCAGGGAGCCTGCTTCCCCCTCTCTCTCTGCCTGCCTCTCTGCCTGGCTCTCTGCCTACCTGTGATCTCTCTCTCTCTCTCTCTCTCTGTCAAATAAATAAATAAAATCTTAAAAAAAAAAAAACCACAAAAAAAAAACTTATTTAGATTTTGACCTGCTGGTTCGCAGGACCTCTGGTCTTCTGCAAGTTGGTACCCCGTGGTACAGGAGCAAACCACCTTGTTATCAGGGCCCAGTTTACAAAACTGCTTGCATCTGCCATTCTTAATGTTGCATGTTACATCTGAAAGAGAGCAAAATCAACAGCAATAGCATCATTTCCACGTACATTTCTCAAGAGTACTGAAACCACTGACTCACGGATAGGCCACACATAAGCATGGGGCATTCATGGAGAGAAGCTTGGGAGCCCCAAGCTAAGAGTGGAAGGAAAGATAAAATTCTTAATAAGGCATAAAAATGGAGTAATATATTTGATTTGGCATAAACTGAAGGTTTGGGTGTTCTCCTTTCACTAAATCGTGGACTGCAATTTTAAGAGGCTATTTATTAAAGAATAATATATATTCAGGGATGTCCCTCAAAACTTCAGGGTGAATTTTCACCAAGTGTGTGCACCTGTTTAAACACTAAACCGATTGATGGATGGGCCATTATCCCCATCCCAGAAGCTCTCCCCGTGCCCCCTTCCACCACTATACTGGCCCTCCTTTCTGAAGTTGCCATCCATTACCAGATTCTAAGAGTGAATTTGGCCTGTTCATGAACTTTATGTAAATAGCAGCTCACCATATGCACTCCTCTGTGTCTTTCATTGAATACTTAGTGAGATTCGTCCATGTTATTTGTACAGCAGTGGTTCATTTGCATGCTGTGTAGTATTCCGTTGTGTGAATATGTTTTTATCCATTTTACTGCTGATGAATATTTGAGTTGAGTTTCCAGTTTTGGGCTCTTAGGTGTAATGCTATAATGAACATTCTTAATGCAGATCTTTTGGTAATATACGCATGAGTCCTGGGTATATACTTATGAGTGCAATTACTGGATCGCATGTTCCGGTTTAGTAGATACTGCCAAGCAGTTTTCTGAAATAATTGTACAAATTTAAATTCTCACCGTCAGCATGTGAGGGTTCCAGTTCTTGGACATATTTATTGCTGGTTTCTTCTCTCACTCTGACTTGCCTTTTTGTCCTAAAATAGTGTATTTTGCTGAATAGAAGTTCATAGTTTTTTTTAATGTTTTATTTATTGATTGATTTGAGAGAGGGAGAGCACAAGCAGGGGGAACAGCAGGCAGAGGGGGAGGGAGAAGCAGGCTTCCCACTGAGCGGGGAGCCTGATGTGGGGCTCGATCGCAGGACCCCGGGATCATGACCTGAGCTGAAGGCAGACTCTTAACTGACTGAGCCACCCAGGTATCCCTACAGTTTTTTTTTTTTTTTTTTTTTAAGATTTGTTTGTTTATTTTAGAGGGGGGAGCAGAGAGGGAGAGAAAAAAATTTCAAGCAGACTTCCTGCTGAGTGTGGAGCCCGATGCTGGGCTTGATCTCATGACCCCGAGATCATGATCCGAGCTGAAATCAAGAGTTAACCACCTGAGCCACCCAGATGCCCCACCGAAGTTCATAGCTTTAATATAAGCCAATTTATCTAAGCACACTTGAAGCTGGCTAAGGTGGGTATATATCAACACAAGAGAATGAAATCAGGGTCCTTTAAGGGGGCTAAATGCCAAAGACATTATGTGTGGGCACTGAAGAGCATTCTAGTGGCCCACATTTTCTTTACTTTCCGGTACAATCTCCCTTATTAACATAAGTGTTGTTCTTTGTCTCTTGTAATCCTTTTTGTCTTGGATTCTATTTTGCCTGATATTAAGATCGCTTCACCAGTTTCTTTTTGTTAGCATTTACCTGAAGATCTTTTTACATCCCTTTATTTTAGCCTCCTGGTGTAATTTTATTCTAGGTACCTCTTTTGTCAACAGCATACAATTAGATTTTTAACTCCAGACTGAAAATTGCCATTAACCCCAATTCATATTAACTCTGACTTCTGATCTATTTGGTTTATTCCTGCCATCTTATTTGGTATTTTTTAATGACCGTGTTTTCCCTTTGTTTCTTGTATGCAGTCTCGATAACAGGAAGTAGCATGGTTCAGGGCTGGCTAGCCAAGACCTGCTGAGTTAAGAGAAATAGGCTCTGTCTGCCTTGGGCCTGTTTCTGTCTCCTTCCTTCCCCCTCACCTAGTTTCCGTCTCCTGCCTTCCCCGTCACCTAGCTGTTTAACAACAGTACCACTTTCAAGAGAAACGCTCACTTGTCGGTGTAGTGAGAACACGGAAGGTTTGAAAAAGTGTGATTCTGTTAGACACCTGCTATGTTCCTTAGTTCCTCAGCCGCATGGATGTCTTTGCCGGCGCTGTGGCCATCCGCTCTGCATCTGACTTCTGACCTCATACAGGTGCAGCCTTGGATTGCCTCGGCTCGTATCTGCACTATGTGCCTCTCCCCTCTGACCTCGGCGCTTCCCTGTTGATGCTGAGGCATGGAATGTCGCATCCCCTGTGCGGCCACCCCGGCGAGTACCACCTGGAGATGTGGGGGAGTTAACGGCCCCTTGGCTAAACTTCTGACCACTGGGAGACAGATGCTGATGGACAAAGTCTTTCACCATCTCCCCTCCCAGAGGGACTGTCCTGAGGCCAGTTCCTGTGGCTCCTTGGAAAACAGTCTCAGGAGATCCAGTGATCAGTTGCAGGGAAGGAGAGATGACTCTTTCCACGATCGGTTCTCCTCTCCTCACTGCCTCACGCCCCTGTCCCTTACTCTTGCTCCCTAGGATTGCACCCCCTAGTAAATAAGCTCGAGTCACAGACTTTTTTCCTGGGGGAATCCAGGCTAACAGAGTGACTATATGGTTGTGGAGTATATTATGGATTTTTGAGTGTCGGATCTCAACTTTTGAATTCTGTTTTACACAGGCTAGCATAGGTTAATGTAATAATTTGCTCATGTTCCTTACTGCCACTTCAGGAATTAAGGGGAGGCAAATCAACTGTTGCCAGGTAGGCAAAGGAACCCCCCTGAGCTTTAACCTATGCTACCAATAATCTACTAAGTGCGCGATCCAAAAAGATGGCGCTTGGTCCTTCGTATTTATTTTTAAAAGACCTTTCTCCTTACTCATGGTGATTACATCCCTGGCTCTTTTCATGTTATTGGCTATCACTTTGTTGTTACAAAGCAATACTAAAGTGTTCAGCCAAATCAAATACCACCTGTAGAAAGTGTTCAGTCAATATGAGATTGTGGTCAGTTAACAGAGGTAAGTGGTAGGTGCAGCCTGCTGGGGTTCAGGGCATGTGCAACGGGAATGAATAAACTCGGGGTGGTTTTCCTAATTCTGATTCTGTGTCCTTGGCTAAGTTACTAGACCTGTCTGCCATTTTCCTCATTCCTCATTTTTCTTCCTGGCTTGGGTTGTGTATGCAGTGGGAAACATTGCTGTCCAACCAGCAGTCTTTTGCTCTCAGAGAAAGGACTCAAGATTCTGGAAATAGAATAGTAGCACAAGGAGTTTCAGTGGGGAGGTCCCTAGCCCAGGATCTAAGGAACAGTCACTATGGGACTCATTCATCAGTGTTTTATTGAGCATTTAGATGTCCGGCACTGTGTTGGGTGTGGGTTCTCACTGGTCCCAAGGCTGGTCTCTGTGCCTAGAATATCTGTCGAGCCTCTCAAAGCATCTGCTCTTTTTCCCCTTCATGTTGGCCAAACACCTCTTTCTAATTCTGCTCACGCCTCCTACCAAAGTTATCCTGTTCTGCTTTATTTTACTCTGCCTTCATCTTCCCTCATACGTTCAGTGATGTGAAAACCAAAGCTCAGACAAAAGATGGTCTATGTAACCAGCTTACCATAGAATATGCTGGTATTCAGCTAAACTCAAGATATTTTCTTTTCTCTAGTTCACAGAAATACTCAGTAAATAAGAGTGTGATGTCTACAATGTGTCAGCAAAGTGTAAAAAGTGTTTATGTGCTTGTGATTTTTTCTGTGTGTAGATGCCTCTTGTACTCTTTAGAGGGGACAGGAATGACCCGAGTTCTTACAGACCTTGGGCTATCTGGAAAGGCCTGACGTGATGTGTAGATGGGATCCCACAGTGGTCATTATTCTAACCACGGGGACACAGTAGACAATTCATTGTTATTTTTTTAACTAGAAAGCATGCCCTGAATGTTTGTACCTCCTTCTCCCGGAGAGAAGCCCAATGAACAAGGGAAAAGGCAAATAACAAGATCTTAACAATGGAAATCTCCCCAGCCTCCACTTTTTTTTTTTTCCAAGACAAGGATGAGGCAAGAAATTTGAGGCATTGGTGCTCTGTAAACTGTGTTGTCTAGCAGCCTTTGGGGTCAGTCTGTAGGTCAGTTTGAAGCAACAGCTTAAATGGGAGTTTGTACACGCTTCTGCTTTCCTCTAGAGTCTGAGATAAAAAGATTTTTGAAAGAATTCCCACTTTGTCTTTGAACTAACTGCACAAAGAGGATTTTTCTTGACCTGGATCAGGTAGGCTGGGGAAGAGCGAGGCTCCCTAGAGGCCAGATATGGTGGTCAATGCAAGGGCCACAGCAGAGCCCTTCCCAAACCAATGTGTGCGGAACCTGAGGCTACTGTAGACTTAACACTTCTGCTGTGTGGCCCACAGCCTCACGCAGGGAGCAAACGGGGTTACAGAAGTTCTCTGCTTGTATTTACATTCCTCAGGGCAATTCTCCTCCATTAGAGTGTCTTCATTTTAAACTGAAGACATTTAGGAATATTTAAGGCTCAACACTATTTTTAAACAATTGCTCCTAATTTTATTTCATTTTATTTTTTTAAAGTAAGCTCTGCACCCACCGTGGGGCTTGAACTCACAACACTCTACCGACTGAGCCTGCCAGGCGCCTCGCTAAACACTATTTTCATTTATACTCTACTACAATGTGCCCTTCATTTTGAACTGAGACTAATTGAGTTATTCATTCCCTCAGCTCCAATGGCTATGTTGTTTAAGCTGAAAATGAGTAACTACTCCAGAGACTTCTGTCGGTTTCCATAATAGCAGGAACAGATTTATCTACGGAAATCTGAATTTGAAATTAGAACCTTCCAGACGGAAGTAGCACTGCAGAGATCTTGCACGAGTTACCACACCCACAAGAAAGGTAACCGAGGCACTGGTTTGCCGCCATGCTGGGAAATCTGAGGGAATGGGAGTCCGAGCCAGCGGTACAGGTTCACCCACCTGCATCCATTCTTTTTTTTCTTTTTAAATGTTTTTACGCTGCCACCTTTTCCTTTTGTTATCTTCTATTCTTTTTTTTCTCTTTTAGCTCTCAAAGGGAGATGATCAATGGGGTTCTCTTTAATCCCGAAAAGATTTCCGAACAACATTACAGGTGACTTTTTTCCTTTCTCTGTAGGACAGCTGCAGCTGCTGAGTTTCATTTTGTTTTATGCCTTTTTCATCTGTGTCAGGTGGATTGCTAGAAAGTCTTAATGTATAGAGTCCTGCCAGTTTGCTACTCTTTGCTCTTAGTCAGGTAGCCTGTGCTGTTGAATTCTTTCCCTAGAATTGCATCTCCATTCATCTGGAGTTTCAGGGGAGAGAGAGAGACTCTGTCATTAGCATGATGTGCCTTTCACAACGGTAATACCAGTAATCTTGCATCCAGAGATAATAAGCAAGTAGGAGAAGGACCTGGGGATTTACTGCTCCAATTGCCAAAATCCCAAGGGGGGAAATATTCTAGGCTATGAGGAGGAAAGAGGCACCATGCTCCTAAATTTGCTATGTAAATTTTTCAATGTAATCCATATAATCAAATTCAGGAGTGAGCTCTGATTTTTGTCAACAAATTTAACATGGAAAGTGGTTAGTATGTGCAGAGAAGTGCCTATTTGATGGAGAATTGGCCTCACCATATCTCAGTTCTATATTTCATTGATTTCCACTGCCTATGTTGATAACGATTTAGTCCTGAGTTCAAACAATTTTATGGGTTCAGTTTTCTTTGCATTTTGTGGATAGGGGAAGTGTGGGTTTTGGTCAGACCAACTAAAGTTCAAGTTCGGGTTCAACCATTTATTGCCTCTGTGATTTTGAGCTGTCTGAGCTATATAGTTTCTTCATCTGCAAGAATGGGGATAATAACAGTACTGAGGGCCTACGGTTGTACTGAGGATTAATAAATGAGGGGAGCATCATTATCCCTTAATATTACTGTTGTTCTTACCGTAGTTTCTTGAACTCATCCAAGAAACTAGGACTACAGATCAAATGAATGTTCATAAGCTTTGAAAGTATATACTTTACACGATGGAATATTATTCAGCCTTTTTAAAAAAGGAAACCCTGTCCTATGCAACAACACGGATGAACCTGGAGTACATTACACTAAATGGAACGAGCCAGTCACAGAGGGACAAATTCTGCACGATTCTACTTATTTGAGGTGTCGAAAATAGGCAGACACATAGAAACAGAGAATATGCTTGTGCTTGCCAGGGGCCGAGGGAAGGGGAAATGGGGGAGCTGTTGTTCAGCCGGTATAAACTTTCAGTTATGCAAGATGAAGGCATTCTAGAGATGTGCTGGACTGTATGCTTCAAAATTTGTTACAAGTATAGATCTCCTGGGGCATCTGGGTGGCTCAGTAAGCTCAATCTGCCTTCGGCTCAGGTCCTGATCTCGGAGTCTTGGGATCTAGCCCCACGTGGGGCTCCCTGCTCAGCAGGGAGTCAGCTTCTCCCTCTCCCTCTGCCTCTCCCCTTGCTCGTGCTCTCCCTCTCTCTCAGGTAAATAAAATAAAATCTTAAAAAAAAAGAATATAGATCTCCTGTTAAGTGTCCTTTACCACAATAAGAATATGTTTTTAAGAGAAAATTATGATACATAAATATTGCATTTTCCAGTTTCACCTGGTTCCACAGGGAAACGTGGAACCACGAGTAATCAAAAAGTGGTTACTTACCTAGTTCACAGTTCTTTCCTTCAAATCCAGCTTGACACCAGCACTCATAGGAATTAATGTCATCTTTGCATATGCCGCCATTTAAACATGGATTGGACTCACATTGATCTCCATCTTTGAGATAGGTTAAGAAAGTTGAATTAGCAAATCAACTGCTTAGAATGCCTCTGTGCACAGAGTCCTGGGGAGAGGAGCCTGATTTTAGGGTCAGAACTGCTGACACTGCTGCTTGTAGGTTGTCCCCTGTCTTCCTGAATTTCAAGAGCAACCCAAGCAAAGGTTCTTAGGCTACTACCATCCTAAGAAATTGCTCTGCGGAAGGCAGTGTATGCAAGCCAAGGGAAGAGGAAGAGGGAGAAGAAAGTCGGAGGTTAGAAATGGACTATATGAGCGTGGGGGAGAAGGGTTTGCATTCCTTCCTTCGAGAATGATGACAAGCTAGTTCTAAAGCAAATCCCAGCACTTCAACAATTGGTATCTCTGTGTCGTGTGGGACCCGCTACGGCAGGTCTTGCAGAACACACCGAGCTGGAGAACAGATGGTACTTCCCCTCAGAGAGCTGGCAGCCTCAGCTTGGAGCAAATGCCTCTGCTTCCTTCTGGTATCATTTCACTTTTTAGAGTATAGTATGCAGTCATGGTTCGAAACAATGGAAGAGACGCCAGAAGCATCTCTCACTGCCAAAAGATATTCTGCTGTCTCTGACTTAGGTCCCAAATGGTCTAGGTAAAGTGAGAAGCAACTTTTCTTTTTAAAAAAATTTTTTACAGTTGTAATTTTTATTAGAAATTTTATTAAATTTTATTAAAAGATAAAAATTTTTTTAGGTTTTTTTAAGTTTTTATTTTAATTCCCGTTAGTTGACAGAACACTGTTATATTAGTTTCAGGTGAGAAACTGCTTTTCCCACAAACAATTGAAAAAGAAAAGGTTCTGAGGATCTGCTTTGTTTATGTATAAGTTGGCTGTGTTTCCTCTCTACCTTTCCTGAAGTTTCTATATTCACGGAGTTCTTGAGAGCCTTAGAAGACACCTATGGTAGGAAACCACGAGGAAGGAATAGGCAAGAGGGGAAGGGTCAGGATGAGAAGGGAAGCTTTGAGTCTGGTTTCTGAAAGCTCTTGCTCAATCCATACTTCTAAGGAAGCCGCAGGAGAAAGGGATGAATAGAACCAGAAGGGAGCCAGGTACACACTCTGAGCCAAGAGAAACAGCCCTGAAGAAAAAACAAGAGCTAGGAACGGCAAAAGAGGTAAAGCTGACCTAAGAATGAAAGAAAGAGAAAGGCGGCAATGAAAGAGAAATTTCTGATTCTCGGGCCTACTTTGGAGCCAACCTCCCCCCTGCCCCCCATCTAGTGTGGAGGTTGCTCGCCGGAGGGGGAGGAGCGGCTCACCTGTCACCCTCGGTCAGTAGGACGCATCCAGCTCCTGTCGACTGAGAGCTCCTATCCCTTTCTCAGAAATAGTCCCTCCCCGGAAAATCTGCTTGCTATAAAGATTAGACCTTGTCCCCTCTGCCCCTTGATCCAGTGTGCTTTTGCACAGATAGTTCAATTTGTTCCAATTCTATGAAAACAAAATACGTTATCTCTGGTTTATTATTAATGTTCAAACTGGTCTAAAAAACGAGCTACATTTGCACTTTATATTATAGACCAACGGATCTGAATTATTTAGGATGTTTCACTGAAAGGGTCTGGGCTTGCAGCCAGCTACACAGCAACTCATTTACTGAGACATAGCTTTAAAATGAGTGTCATTTTATCCTGCATTTAGTCCTCCTTTGGGTGCTTGTCTGTGTGTACTTTGGGCTCAGGCAAAGCCACAGACAGTAGGGGTCAAAGACAACAAGGGACAAGACTTAGTCAGGTGAGAGGTTTCCGTTGAAGCCTACGAGGTTGTTGTTTAATGAATAACTGCACCTAGATCTGAAGGCTGGGAGGGGTCATCGTGAGAGCAAGGGCTCACTTGTTCGAGAAGTTGGGTTCTTTTCTGGGCTCTGTGACTTCCCAGCTGAATGACCTTTGGCAAGTCTTTGAGCCTCCCTAAGCCTCAGTGTCCTCTGTAAACCGAGGTTGATAATGCTTTGCTCACTAGGTTGGTGTGTGGATTAAATATGACAGGTACTCTGTACGCTGCCCAGAGCTTGACGGCCGTTAGCTCATGTGCCTGGACAATCTTTCTTCTTCAACCAGGCTGTTGATAGTATAGGATAAGGCAGCCATGAGGGGCCTGCACCTGGCAGTATGTGAAAGCCCACAGGGTAAGAAATACCATCAGCTCTTTTGGGGTGGTTAGGAATCTCGGCTGCAACTGAAAAGAGGCGGGGAGCTACTTTCTTTTTGCTTTTTTGTTCTCGTTTTTGGCGGATGAAGCAGTAGTGACCAAATCATGCCCCTGAGGTTTCCAAGATACCTTTACTTCGAATGCAGTAAGCAACATGGCCTTTGACCCAGAGGCAGGGGCTCAGTTTCAAAATACGATGCTTAAGAGGTTCTGACCAATCCCTGTTGGGGAGTGGGGTGGGCAACGAAGGGGTCATGGGATTTTAAATACAGCCGGGATTTTTTGGAGGGGGGTGGGGAAGTAGAAATTGATTTGCTCTAAAAATCTATCACAAGGGGCACCTGACTGGCTCAAGTTGGTGGCGTGTGTGACTTTCGATCTTGGGGCTGTGGGTTTGAGCCCCATGTTGGGGGTAGAGATTACTTAAAAAGAAAATCTTAAAAAAAATCACAAGATTTAAGGTTTTAAATATAATGGAAATAAAGACTAAAAAGACTCATTTGGACTAACTGCAGGGGACTACCTGAGGAGAGATTGGCCTAGTAGCCTTCATTACTAAAAGCAAGGAAAGGCTGAGAAAGTAAATGTAATGGAGTGGACTTCATCCTCCCTCGGGAGTTAAAAACAAAAGTGGAGAAATTGAGTTACTAGAGTATGAACAAGTTCCAGAATAGCAAGTGGAACATAGCACTGGATCTCCAGTTGCTGGAGCTCAGTGAATTTGCTGTCTAGGTTCTGTCCATGCGGATGGTCTCACATAAGCCAACCTCTGGAACGTATGCTGCCTCAAAATCCTGCTGCTGGATTTTACATTAGTTTCAAAGCTCAGTTGTCATGGAAGTTTTGACTTTTCCTCCTTTTGGTCAATTCATTCAACAAATATTTACTCAGTGCTTTTGGACCAGGTAGCGTTCGAGGTACCAGGAATACATCAATAAACAAAACACTTGAACACCCCTGCCAGTGTGAAGCTTGAATTCTAATGAGGTGGGGGAAAATAGATAATAAATAGTAGAAGTAAGAAGATTCATTATATGTTGCCTCAGATGGTGAAAAGTGCTGTGGAAAATAGGAGAGGAGGTTGTGGTATCTAGGTGATGGGGTTATGGGGAGGCAGATTGAAGGTAGCAAGGCAGGTGAGCAAGGTAGGTAGGTTTCATCGAGACGGTGACATTTGGGTGAAGAGCTAAAGGAGGGGAGGGAGCAAACCTAGGGGAACCTGGCAGAGGAGCATTCCATGTTCAAGGAACAGTCAGGTCAGAGACCAAAGTGGAAGCATGCCTGGAGTGTGCCGGGAGCAGCAGGGAGGCCAAGATGGCTGCCCCTCTCCTCCTCCCTCAACCCTACCCCTACCCCCGCCCTGAATGTGAGGAAGAGAGCAGAAGGAGAGAGTCTGAGGGCCAGTGGAAAAGGAGGGCCGGAACAATCAATGGAGGGCCTTTTAGGCCATCATAAGGAGGAGGACTTCTAAGCAATAAACGTTTAAGTCAGTCAGCATTTTCACATTCTCTACCGAGGACTGAAAACTCTCACTCAGTCCCCAGGTGCACTCATCTCAGTTCCTTCCTTCCAGCTGCCTGGGGTGCGACAATGTCTTCTTGAAGCCCTAGGGAGGAGTAAGCCTATGTGCCAGCTGATAGCCCCCACGCTGGTGTAAACCTGTCCTATATCACCATTTAGTGTTGGGTAGAAGAGTCGGACCCCTTTTACAGAGTTTAATATATTGTCTGTTTATGCAGAGAAATGATACATAATTCCCAAATGTTTCCTATACCAGCTAGAGGAAAAAATTAACTGCTTACCAATATATTGCTTCCAAAATTCAGTCTATAAAGAAAAAGAGGACAAGTTAGTGGTAGTACTCAAAATATTTTGGATTCGATTCCTTCCCTTTTATAACATTTGTAATACATATATATGGATAGATATTTTAAAATTCCAAAGAGAAGTTTCTTTTTTTCTTTTTTAGTTTTCTGTACTTTGTTCTGCAGCTGAAGAATATTAGGTGGAAATACTCACAGTTTTTTCAGTGTTTTCAAAAACTTCTCGAGCTTCTTCAAAACTACACTTTTCTTCCATACATTCTCTCTCAAGGTTCCCTCTCACGAACTCTTCCAGTTTACCTGAATTATACCTCTTTGGCCGATTCAGAATTTTGGTGGCGTTTTTGTGATCAAGAAAAACTGAAATTCCAAAGAACGATTCTTTAGGTTTAGGAAAAAGAAAGCATCATGAAAACTAAATACATCTCTCAAGAAAGGCTTTGTTTTTAATCCTAGTAATCCCAAAGGCAGTTTATCTTTGGGGCATGGAGCCAAAATCTGTGATGTCTTCCTGGTACTGTATACACATGGAGATTTAGGAATTAAAATTCAATTTGGCTTTTAGTCAAGAGAGTTCCAGTAATGAAAGGTCAGATTCTCAATCGTATTTGAATTTACTTTGGGTGAGAAAGAAAGTTCTCAAATAAGCAGTTAACTTTACACTTTGTCATCATTTGCAAATAGCTAATTGCAGACCCTTGCAAGGTGACCCATCATCCCGGCCGGGCTGCTTCCTCAGGACACGGTTGCCCAAATGACTTCACAACAAATTTCTCTTGGAAGAATAGAAGCCTAGTGGTGGTCCAGCTGCAAACGCAACCCCAGTGTCTGTCACTAGATGTTCAAGAAAAACCACTGCATTAATTTGTTTATCTTCAGACTCACAACACCTTCAGTTGGCATGTGTTGAGGGAATGCCAGTGACCTAAATCTTTCTCTGGGATTTAGGATGTGACTGACTTGAGCTGTGACTGCCTAGCCTTCAGGGACACTCCTGATTCTCTCCTTCCCTCCCTCTCTCCCCACATTCAAATCTCACACACTCTCTCTCTATATATATGTCTCTCTAGGTAGATATTGAAAACATATCTACATCTATAATTAATAACAGGAACTCAAGAAGTTGCTGTAGTTTTTCCTTTCTTCAGGGGACTATCTGGTATGATCTCAATAGGACCAGGTGCTTATAAGATGAACTTTCCAGGCATTTTGGGATGCTTTCTCATGAATTCAAAAAAAAGGAGAAGAAGAGGAAGAGGAAGAAGGAGAAGGAGAAGAAGAAGGAGGGAAAGGGGAAGGGGAAGAGAAAGAGGAAGAAGAAGGAAGGGGAGGGGGACTGTATTCCCTTATTTTCATTGGAGCTATTTACTTTATGGAGACTTCGAGTCCCCTGACAACCTCGCTTTTCTCTTGCTCTGTGAGTCCCCTTGGACTTCACTTTTTTTTGGAATTTAGTTTAGACTTTTTCTCTTCAACTCTTGCCAACTTTCTCAATTCCCTTCACTCCGTCCTCTGTGCTGCAATACCCTACGATGCCAAATGCTGGGTCAGTGCGGCCATCTGCCGCTGAGCACTGTGGGAGAAAACCACCAAGCTGCACAGGGATGCCATCACACAGTGATGCCTCCCAGCCGCCCCGCCAGGCCCTTCTCTCTGCTTGGCCCTGGCAGCCCGACGATGGCATCTACGTCTGCCCCCAATTACAGTGTGACTGAGTGGAGAAACGGGTTTGCAGTCAGATCAGACAGACCTGGATTTGAATAACACATTTGACACCTATTGGCTGCGAGACGTTAGGCAAGTGACAAAATCTCTGAAGCTTAACTTGGTCAAATGCAAAATGGGTCTAACAGTGGCCTATAATAAGAATATCTACCTCACAGTGTTGTCGACAGGATCCGTGAGATAATACACGTACACGGTACGTGGTGTGCGCTGGTTCTTTCTCTCTCTCTCTCTCCCTCCCTCCCTCCCTCCCTCCCTCCCTCCCCCTCCCCCTCCCCCCCTCCCACCCTGCTCCTCTCAATGCTGACATGCCTTCCTGTCTCTCAATTCCCTCTAGCACCTTCATACACTTTTCTGGGGCTCTTTGCCTTCTTTACTCCCATCCACATAATGAAATGACTATTGTCAGGATCAGCGATGACTTCTTAAAGATAATTATGAGTTTGTATACTTCTTGACTTGACCACTCTGAAACATTTCCAGTGCTTGATCTCTCTCTCTCTCTCTCTCTCTCTCTCTCTCTCTCTCTCTCTATCTATCTCTCCATGGTACTTTCCATGAGGTCACTCTACTGGCTCTTCTCTTTGCTCTAACTCTTGTTATTTATCCACCACTTGAACCAATGCCTTCCCCTTTGTCTGCCTGCCCCGTCAGTGTTCAGAGTTCCCTCAGGTTCCTGCCTCAGCCTGGTCATGCCATACGTCTTTACCAGGGTGAGGTAGACAGGGCATCTAGGGCACAGAATGTAAGGAGACCCTGTCTCTCAGTGAGTGCAAGCAAGTACAGTTACGTTCCAGGTACCGTGCTCGCCTCCCCCTAGGCCGGCCCTGACTCTCTCAACGCCAGTCTCTGAGCGCTCGCTATAGCCGGGCCCTGTGCCAGCCGCCATGTTATCCATGCCCACTCTCGGGACCCTCACGCACGCCGTTGGAACTGCCCTTTCTACAACAGTGGGTTCCAAATATCCACCTCTGGCCAGATCTCTCTTCTGAATTCCAGATCCTCTTTCCAGCTCCCTCACTGTGCATTGTCCTGTGACGAATCAGAGCTGATGTTTCTCTAATGCCTCTGAAGGGCTGGACCCTGTGCTCAGTGCTTTGGGGTCATTATTTCATTCCATCCTCACAGCAGTCCCACAAGATAGGAACTGTCATCTCACTGTAAGTGAGAGGAATGGAGCTTCGGAGAGGTGAAGTCCCTTGGCCCAGGTAGCACACTAAAGTGTCAGAGCCAGGATTTCAACGTTGGCGGTCGGACTGCACAGCCCGTGCTCAGAGGTACGATGCTGTGTCCTGTAATCCCATCACATGCCCAGGACGCACTCTCCACACTTCTCTGAACCTGTTCCCCTTCCACACCCAGACGGTGATGGGGGGGACTAAAGGGTACACGTACCAGGACGAACGCTGAGTAATGTATCCAGTCGTTGAGTCACTCACTATGTTGTACACCCAAAACTAACATAACATGGTATGCTACCCATACTGGAATTGAAATAAAAAACTTAATAAAAAAAAAATGTTGCCAAACTGAGCATTCTCGATCAGCCATCAGTGCTATTCACGTTTACACTTCTCATAACCCAGTAATTGGGTTCTGTTGTCCAAACTCCTTCATTGCAGAACTTCATTATCTGATGACCTCACCCTGTCTTGCTCTTCTACCTCACTTGTCACATTTAATATTCAAAACCTACTGCGTTCCTAGAAGACCTCACATTCTTTGTGGATCTGGATTTTTTTTTTTTTTAAGATTTTATTTATTTGACGGAGAGACAGCAAGAGAGGGAACACAAGCGGGGGGAGAGGGAGAGGGAGAAACAGGCTCTGCACTGAACAGGAAGCCCAATGCAGGGCTCGATCCCAGGACCCTGGGATCATGACCTGAGCCAAAGGCAGACGCTTAACGGCTGAGCCACCCAGGTGCCCCTGGATCTGGATCTTAGCACACGTGTGATTCTCTCCGTGTGTAATGCCCTAGATCAGATATTTAAGGAGAGTGAACCTACTGATCTTTTAAGACCCAGCCCAAGATGCTGTCTGTCTGTCAGGTGTTTTCCCAGTTAACATATTCCTTTGTCTGTGGTCTTTTAGCACCTGGCACACATTTTGTCACCTTACTTTGAAATCTCTCACCTGACTTCGTGGTGCTTTAGGTCAAAGAGGGAGTCTGGCTTATCCCCATGCCCTGATACCCTAGCACCTGGCCCCATAGTAGTCGCTCAGTTTTGTCAAGTTTTGTAAAGTGTATGGACTGAAGCTGTCTTTCATTCGTTCATTTCATGCATTCATTCTGAATGAAAGACATCTTCAGCCCATACACCTTATAAAACTGAATTGGTTTCACAGAACGGTTTTGATTTCAAAATTCTAAACGGATGCAAATAATACCTAAGGGCAGCAGTCATGAAAATGTAACATCTCTGGAAGGCATTCACAGAAACGGCTTTTAGAAGCCAGTGACCGTTGAAGAGCAGAAGAGAGTGCTGCATTAGTGCTGACCATCCTGAGGGCAATTCCCCTGGCTCTCTCCACAAGGGCCTGTTATGTCTGACTACAATGACTCCAGAATCACACTGCCTTTCTCCTCAGTATTGTCTGAGGGTCATAGATTTAGCCTCCCTTTGGGTTTATCTCTTCTAGCCATTATTTCCCCAGCGCTAAAATCCTAGACCTTCTCCCCCACCCCCACCATATCTTTCCTTTTTTCCAACATCTGAGGTCTTCAAGGGAGCAGCAGCCCTCTTGAAACGTCCATTATCTCACCACTTATCCTGAAGGAAGGGCTTGGATCTTTTGTCCTCTTAGATCTCACACTGATGAGATACGTGTAAAGACTTAGCTTTATGTCCTACTTTGTGAATTTTCCAGCTAAATTTCTTTATTTCTTCACTCTACCCACTTGGCTAGTTTGATTTAACCTTTGCATTCTCAGATCATCATTTCTGCATTTCAGTCTGACATCATGTCTGGAATGGGAAACACAGGGCCAGTCTGCTTTCCGAGGACCCTTAGGGTTAGCACCCCTGATCCCAGCACTGTCAGCCACTAGATTTGATTATAGTAGGTTGACAAGTAAGGGTGATAAATGCTTCCTGTGAGAACACACTGTTTGCCTAAATGGGGTAATTTCCTCCCTGTGTGCCTGCCTTTGGGAAATGCATAAAGTCACTGAAGTTGTGAAAAAAACCAAGTGATATACATTGCATTAACTAAGTTCCTACTCCTTACGTCAGTTCTTGGGCTTGTTTTGCGCAAGTGAGTATTGGATTTCCCCATGTGTTAACTCTGCTATGCTGAGAGTTAGAGACAAAATAATTTTTCTTAATTCACGAAAAACTTTAGAGATAAGTAACAACTTAGTAATGAAAAGTTTGTTGTAAGTAAGTAAAACTTAAAATTGTAGGTGTATGATTTTAGGGATATTTAAAATTAGAGGCTTGCCTGATTATATAGTTCTAAAATTTTGAAACACGTCAGATACCTTAAAGTCAAACTTTGTAAATAAAGCCATTGTTTGTGCCTTTAATGTTACACATCCCATTTTGATCTCAAAGTGGTGAGTTAAAAAAAAAACCCAAATGACAGAGTTAATGTTTTCTTCATAGTCTGCTGTTGCCTGGTTGAAACATTTTCCCACTCTTACTTTAACCAAGGAAGTGACTATTTTCTAAGCAGAATTATGTTGTCAAATCACAAGCCTAACAGTGTCCATTAAAAAAAAGTACCCTAAGCATTGTAGATGCATTTAGTTTTAACAATAAAGAAGACACAGCTTACAGAGAACCAGTACTTACCAACCGACATGCTGACAACTAGAATCTTCAACATTGCTGTCAAATCCTGTAATCATTATTTAGTGGAGAAGATAGCACCAGACATATCTATATCTAAAAGGCAAGCATACTCAATGTATCTTTAAAAAGGAAACAAACCTGTACATTCAGCACTGAGTAGATATCCTAAAAGGCAGATGGCGATGAGGCCCGGTGATCCTGCCATGATCCTATCCAGGCACTGCCTAACCTTTGCTGACGAATTGTGCAAGTAGCAAGGTTGACCAATTGTTCCAAAGTACAAGCTGAGCTGTATTTACTTCTGGGAAGCAATGTCCATTTCCCTCAGTGGGTCTTTGTGCTATTTCCAAAGTCCTCTTGGGTGAAGTGAAGAGTATAGGCAGTGTTCATCTTTAAACTTCACCTCTGATTCCATGGGCTTCTGTCACTGTGGCTGATTGGAGGTTGAAGCAGGAAGTGACATATCATCAGAACGGGGGGGAGGGGTGTATGATGGCAGTTGCTGTGGCAGCAGAATTCCTCAGTGGGATCCATCTTTATCTTTGTCAGGGAGCACTAATGTCATATAGTTCAGAAGTAAAGAGACAAGGGTGCCTGGGTGGCTCAGTTGGTTAAGCTTCCAACTCTTGGTTTTGGCTCAGGGTTGTGGGATTCAGCCCCACGCTGGGCTCCGCGCTCAGCACAGAGTCTGTTTGAGATTCTCTCTCCCTCTCCCTGTGCCTCTCCTTCCAGTAACACTCTCTGTTTCTGAAATGAATAAATAAATCTTTAAACAAAAAACTAAAGAGACAGAACAAAGTCATTTGGTTAGCTACCTTAAAGCATTCCCCATGCTTACCTACATTTAATCACCTGGTGGATCCTTTATGTTCCTCCTCAGAAGGAGCTAATCAACTTTGTGGTGCTATGTACCCGTAGGGTGAAATGCGAGGACCCTGTCTCAGTACATATGTATGTACGTGTGTTGTGATAACTCATTGTGTTTTGATGTGTATTTCCCCAACGCCTAATGATGTTGAACACCTTATAATTTACTGACTCTCTGTATATCCTCTTCAGTGAAATGTATGTTCATGTGTTTTTTTTTTAAATATTTTATTTATTTATTTGATAGAGAGAGGGATCACAAGTAGGCAGAGAGGCAGGCAGAGAGAGAGGGGGAAGCAGGCTCCCCGCTGAGCAGAGAGCCCGATGCGGGGCTCGATCCCAGGACCCTGAGATCATGACCTGAGCCCAAGGCAGAGGCTTTAACCCACTGAGCCACCCAGGTGCCCCGTACATTCATGTTTTTTTGCCTATTTTCCAATAAGACTGATATTTTACCATTTGATTTTAGAGCTTTTTAAAGAAAATATTATAGCTATGAGTCCTTTCTCAGATACATGGTTTGCAAATAATATCTCCAAGACCGTAGCTTATCTTTTCATCCTCGTAACTGAGTCACATGGCCAAAGTTTTAGATTTGGATGTAGTTCAATTTCTCCTTTTATAAAAAATTTTATTTATTTATTTAGCATGCATGCGAGCTGGGGGAGGGGCAGAGGGCAACAGAGAATCTCAAGCAGACTCCATGCTGAGTGCTGAGCCTGACATGGGGCTTGATCTCATGACCCCAAGATCATGACCTGGGCCTAAATCAGGAGTTAGGCACTTAACTGACTGAGCCACCCAACTGCCCCTCAGTTTATCGTTTTTTAACGGGTCATACCTTAATGTCCATATTTAGAACTCTTACACTGATCTTGAAGCTTTTTCCCATTTAAAAAATATTTTATAGTTTTATGTTTTAGATTTATTCTGATGCTCCATTTTGAGGTAATTTTTATAAAGTATGAGGTTTAGGTGTGGTTTTTTTTTTGGCTGGTGGGTGTCTGATTCCTCTATCACCATTTATTAAAAAGATAATCCTGTTATCCTATTGCTCTGTTGAATTACTTGTGCAGTTTTTTTTCACAAATCAGTTGAGTATATTGGTTTGGGTATATTTCTGGGTTTCCTCTTCTGTTCCATTGCTGTATGTGTTTATCCTTCTGCCAACCCCACACTGTCTTGATTACTATAGCTATATAGTAAGCTTTTATATCAGGTAGAGTGATTTCTCCCACTTTAATATTTTGTGGCAAGATTATTTGGGGAGGTTACCAAATAACTTTATTTTGAAGGAATGATACAAGTGAAAGAAGTTAAATAGATGTTTTGGTATAACTTACAGAAAAGGTAAACGTAACCCAACATGCATGCATTGCCTTGGTGACCAGGGAAGTCACCCTTGAGGCTATGGGAAGACAGCCTAAGGCTTAGCTCTCGTCATCACTGTTTCCCAAGGTGTGCTTGTCAGAAAGATACTCTGTCATGCCAGATTTGGGAGCCCCCATCTTGCTCAGGTTGGTTACATGGTCACCCAATTCTTTGATGGATTTCACCTGTTTATTCAGGTAATGAGTCTCACTGAAGTCCCACAAATGGGGTCGTTTTTATCAGTGACCAGTTTGTGCAGTTCCAGTGGTGACTGATTGACGCTTTTTTCCAAGTGTAACGCACACCACATTGCATTCAGTCTGTTTTCTCCGTAATCACGGTCCTGTTTCTTGATATCCTAAAGGAAGGTTTGGCCTCCTTGTTGGTCCTACAGCTTCATAAGTTTCTCAGCTCATCACCGCCTCATAAGATCAGTGAAGGAAATATTTGGCAAAGTTCTTCGAAGCCACATTTTTGCGGTCAAAGTAGTAAGACACGGATAGGTAGACACAGGCATAGAGCTCCAGGTGGGTCTGGTGTCGAGGGCGGCCTCTGGGTCCCGGTGGTAGTTCTGGTGCACCTGTAAGAGGGACGTAGTTGTGATGGCAGCCACTGAAGAGAGGCAGTGCTGAGTGGCAGTAGCTGCATGACCCTGCAGTGGCAACGGGGGCCTTGGGATGGTCTGTGGGCACTGTGAGGAGGTGGCGGAGGGTTGACTCTGGGCAGCCACCAGGGTGGGGGACAAGTGCTGGGTTCTATCCAAGCACTGTTGAAGCAGGAAATTTCAGTGACTCTCAGTGGAGACTCACTATTCTGTGGCAAGATTGCTTTAATTATTCTAGGGCCCATAACATTTTACATAAATTTAAAAATCATCTTATCCGTAGCTACAAAAACCTTTGCCAGAGTTTTGATAGGGATTTCGTTAAACCTGTATGTAAATTTAGAGGAATTGACATCTTCACTGTGTTGTTTTCCAGTTGATGGGCATGGTCTGGACATGTATGTCCATTTCTTTAGGTCTTTGATTTCTTTCATCAGCATTTTGTAATTTTTAGCATATAGATTTCATATAGTTGATCCTTGAACAAGACAGGTTTGAACTGCACAGGTCCACTTATATGCATGAGTGGGACAGGAGCAGAATGGGAGGGAGAGGAACAACCAGACTCCTGCTGAGCAGGGAGCTGACCTGAGGCTTGATCCCAGGATCCTGGATCATGACCTGAGCTGTAGTCAGATGCTTAACTGACTGAGCCACCCAGGCGCCTCTGCGGACATTTTTTTTTTTTTTTTTTGAGTATAGTTGACACACAGTGTTACATTGGTTTCCTGTATACAGCATAGCGACTTGACAAATTTATACATTATGCTACATTCATTGCAAGTGAAGCTACCATCTGTCCTGATACATCACTATTATAGTATCATTGACTGTATTCCTTATTCTATGACTTTTATTTCCATGACTTATTTATTCTGTAACTGATAGCCTGTATCTCCCACTCTCCTTTACCCGTTTTGCCCAACCCCAACCCCCCTCCTCTCTGGCAACCATCAGTTTGTTCTCTGTATTTATAGGTTGGTTTTGCTTTCTGTTTATCCTTTTTTTTCTTTTAGATTCTACTAATGAGTGAAAATCATATGGTATTTGTCTTTCTTGGTATGACTTATTTCGCTTACCATAATACCCTCTAGGTCCATGCATGTTGTTTCAAATGGCACTACCTCATCATTTTTTATGGTTGCATAATATTCTATCGTACATATATATATGTACACCACATCTTCCTTATCCATTTGTTTACTGAAGGACACTTTAATATTGTAAATAATGCTTCAATAAACATAGGGGTACATATATCTTTTCAAATTAGTGTTTTTTGTCTTCTTTAGGTAAATACCTAATAGTGGAACTATTGGTTCATATAGTATTTCTGTTTTTAGTTTTTTGAGGACTCTCCATACTGTTATTCACAGTGACTATATTAATTTACACTCTCATCAACCGTTCCTTTTTCTTCACATCCTTGCCAACACTTGTTGTTTCTTGTCTTTTTGATTTCAGCCATTCTGTGAGGTTTAAAGTGATATCTCATTGTGGTTTTGATTTACATTTCCCTGATGATGAGTGATGTTGAGCATCTTTTCACGTGTCTGTTGGCCATCTGGATGTCGTTGTCTTAGGAAAATGTCTGTTCAAGTCTTCTGCCCATTTTTTAATCAGATTGGTTTTTTGGTGTTGAGTTGTATAAGTTCGTTATACATTACAGATATTAACCCCTTGTCAGATATATCATTTGCAAATATCCTCTCCCATTCGGTAGGTTGTCTGTTTGTTTTCTTGATGGTTTCCTTTGCTATGCTGAAGCTTTTTATTTTGAACTAGTCCCAAGAATTACTTTTTGCTTTTGTTTTCCTTGCCTCAGGAGACACATCTAGAAAAATGTTGCTATGTCCAGTGTCAGAGAAATTACTGACTGTTCTCTTGTGGGATTCTTATTGTTTCAGATCTCACATTTAGGCTTTAATCCATTTTGAGTTTATTTTTGTGTATGGTGTGGGAAAGTGGTCCAGTTTCATTCTTTTACGTGTTGCTGTCCAGTTTTCCCAGTACCATATTTGAAGAGACTGTCTTTTCCCCATTGCATATTCTTGCCTCCCTGTCATAGATTAATTGACCATATAATTATGGGTTTATTCTTTTCCACTGATCTTTGTGCCTATTTTTTGCCAGTACCATACCGTTTTGATTACTATGGCTTTGTAGTATATCTTGAAATCTGGGATTGTGATACCTCCAGCCTTGTTCTTCCTTCTCAAGACTGCTTTGGCTATTTAAGGTCTTTTTTGGTTCCATACAAATTTTGGTATTGTTTGTTCTAGGTTTGTGAAAAATGCTGTTGAGATATATATATATATATTTAGTTTATTTGACTGAGAGAGACATAGCGAGAGAGGGAATGCAAATGCAAGCAGGGGGAGTGGGAGAAGGAGAAGCAGGCCTCCTGCTGAGCAGGGAGCCCAATGCAGGGCTCGATCCCAGGACCCCGGGATCATGACCTGAGCTGAAGGCAGACCCTTAACCACTGAGCCACCCAGGTGCCCCACTGTTGATATTTTGATAGTGATTGCATTGACTGTAGACTGGTTTGGGTAATGTGGACATTTTAACAATTAACAGTATTCTTCCAATCCATGATGGAATATCTTTCTGTTTGTTTGTGTCATCTTCAGTTTCTTTCATCACTGCTTTATAGTTTCAGAGTATAGGTCTTTCACTTATTTGGGTTAAGTTTACTCCTAGGTATTTTATTCTTTTTGGTGCATTTGTAAATGTTTGTTGTTACTTTTCCTTTCTGCTACTTCGTTATTATATACATGGATTCTTTACAGTCCTGTAAATGTATTTTTCTTATGATTTTCTTATTAATATTTTCTTTAGCTTATTTTATTGTAAGAATACAGTATAAAATACATATAACCTACAGAATATGTGTTAATCAACTGTTTATGTTGTTGGTAAGGCTTCAGTCAACAGTAGGCTATTGGTTGTTAAGTTTTGGGGGTCTCAAAAGGTATACAGGGATTTTCAGCTCTGGGGGGGTTGGCATCCCTAAGCCCCATGTTGTCAAGGGTCAACTGTACATGTTTTGGTGGGTGTATATCTACGTATTTCATTTTCTTTGGGGTAATTTTAAATACTACTGTGTTTTAAATTTGTTTTCACATACACATTGGAATGCAGTTGATTTTTGCACATTGATTTTGTATCTTCTGACCTTGATGAAATCACTCTGAGTTCTAGAAGTTTATTTTCCTTTTTGTAGATTGCTTGAGGTTTTCTATGATGAAATCTGCAATTTCATATTATTTGCAAATAGGTATAGTTTTATTTCTTCATTTTCAATCTGTATGCCTTTATATATATATAATATGTGTGTATACACACACACACACAGACATATGTATATATATCTTACTGTAATTGTTAGAACTCTCAGTACTGTGTTGAATCTACAGTGGTGAAATAAAAAAATCCTTGTCTTAAACCAAGAAACATATTCTTAACTATAGAAAACAAACTGATGGCTACCAGAGGGGAGGAGGATGGGGAGATGGGTGGACTAGGTGATGGGGATTAAAAAGTTCACTTATCATGATGAGCACTGAGTAATGTATAGAATTGTTGAATCACTATATTGTACAACTGAATCTAATATAACACTCTATGTTAACTCATTTCATTAAAATGAAAAACTTAATTAAAAAAATCCTTGTCTTGTTCCTGATCTTAGTGGGGAAAGTATCCAGTCTTTCTACAATACGTATGATGTTAGATGTAGGCTTTTTTGTAGATGTTCTTTATTGAGTTGAGGGTAATAATCCTCTTTCCTGAGCCAAGAATTTTTTTAAAAATCATGAATGGATACTGGATTTTGTCATGCGTTTTGTCTGTCGATTGATAGGATCATAGCATTTTCCTTTTTTAGCTTCTTGTTAATGTGGATTATAGTGAATGACTATCAAATGCTGAAACGGCCTTGCATACCTAGGAAAATCCCACTTGGTCATGGAATATATATATTTATATATTGTTAGATTTAGTTGCCTATTGTTTTGTTGAGAATTTTTGCATGTAATTTCATTAGTGATACTGGTCTTCTTTTATTTTTTGTACTTTGTCTGGTTTTTGTATATGGTAATAATGGTCTCCTAAAATGAGTTGGGAAATTCTCCCTCATTTGTATGTTCTGGAACAGTTTATGTAAAGTTGAAGTGAATTCTTTGTATGTTTGATAGAATTCTCCAGTGAAACAGTGTGGTTCTGGAGGTTTGGGGGAATTTTTAAATTACAAATTCAGTTTCTTTCTTGGTTGTAGGGCTATTCAACTTATTCATCTTTTTTGAGCTTTGCTGGTTTGTTATCTTCAAGGAATTTGTCTATTTCTTTCAAGTTGTTGAATTTATGAGCATAAAGTTGTTTGTAGTTTTGTATTCCCTTATTATATTTGATGGTTGCATGTTCTATAGTAATAGTCTCTATTTTATTCCTGATATTGGTGATTTGTTTCTTTTCTCTTTTTTTCTTGTCAGTGTTGCTAGAGGTTTATCAATTTTATTGATTTTTTTCCCAAAGAACCATGTGTTTATTTAATTTTCTCTATTCTTTTGTTATTAGTTTCATTGATTTCTGCTCTTATATTTAGTATTTTCTTCCTTCTGCTTACTTTGTTTTTTTTTCCTTGTGTTTTCTTGAGTTAGGAATGTAGATTGTTTATTTGAAATCATTTTTCATTCTAATATAATCATTACTGCTATAAATTTCTTCCTTGGCACCGCTTCAGCCGCATCCTCAAAAATTGATGTGTTATATTTTTATTCAGTTTGATGTATTTTTGGATTTCCCTCGAGACTTCCTCTTTGACACATGGCTTATTTAAAAGGTGGTTGTTTGATTTTCATATGTTTAGATATTTTCCTATTGTCATTCTGTTATTGACTTCTAGTTTGATCCCATTATTGTCAGATAATACACTGTATAATTTCAATATTTTTAATTTGTCTTATGGCCCAGAATATGGTCTATATTTATAAATATTCTATGGCTCTCGAAAAAAAAGATGGTATTCTGCTGTTGGGTGGAGTGTTGATTGTGTTGTTCACATGATCTGCGTTGCTAATTTTTTGTCTAACAGTTCTGTCAGTTGCTGAGAGGGGGTTGTTGAAGTCCTCAGCTATAATTTGGGATTTGCCTATTAATCTTTTCAGCTTGATCAGTTTTAGCTTCATGTGTTTTGAGGTTCTGCTTTTTGGTGTACACATTTAGAATCTTTAAGATTTCCTGGTGGATTAATCCTTTTAGCATTCTATGTCTCTCTTCATTACCAGTTTTATTCTTTGCTCTGATGTTTACTTTTTTTTTTTCTTAAGTAAAATCTACCCCCGTTGTGGGGCTTGAACTCACGACCCTGAGATCAAGAGTCACATGCTGTACCAACCGAGCCAGCCAGGTGCCTGTGATGTTTACTTTGATATTACTGTAGCCACTCTTCCTTGTTTTTGTTGTTAACAATTGCACGAAGTATGTTTCTTCTATCCTTTTACTTTCATCTTACTCATGTTGTTGAATTTGAAGTATCTTATAAATACAACATCTAGTTGTGTTATTTTTTTTTAACCACTCTGCCAATTTCTGTCTTTTGGTGTATTTAGACCATTTATACTAAAGATTATTATTGATATATTAGTGCTTAAGTCTGTCATTTTATTATTTGTATTCTCCCTGCCCCCGTTGTCATTCCTTAATTCTCTTTACATGCCTTTTTGTGGGTTACTTGAAACATTTTTAGAATTCTATCTTGATTTATTTATAATTTTTAAGTGTACCTTGTGTCATTTTTGTAGCTGTTAGTTTGGTTTTTATGGTATGCATATGTGACTTATCACAGTCTATTGGCATCAGTGTTTTAATACTTCAAGTGAAGTATGGAGCCTTACCTTGATTTTGGCTCCTTAACCATCCCCACTTTTAAATGTCATTGTCTTGATAATCAGATGGTGTTTTTTGTTGTTGTTTTAATTATTGAATATGATTTATGAAACTCAGGAGAGGGGTAGCCTCATGAATATGTATGTGTATGTACATATATATATGACATGTATATATATATATGTCATATATATTTTTTCCATTGCTTCATCTATTTATTGCTTCCTATGCAGTTCTTTCTTTTATCATTTGCATCTCTTTTAAAAACTTCCTTTAAGTAGGAGGAGCAAGATGGCAGAGGAGTAGGAGTCCTAAAGTTTATCTGGTCTCAGGGGTTCAGCTAGATAGTTATCAAACCATTCTGAACACCTACAAACTCAACAGGAGATCCAAGAGAAAAATAGCAACAAATTCTATGAACGGAAAAGTGACCACTTTCTGGAAGGTAGAATGTGTGGAGAAGTGAATCCGAGGTGATATTTGGGCAGATAGACCACAAGGGGAGGGAGCCTCTGTCAGCTGGCTCCCAGCAAGGGAGAGAGCAGCGGAGCACAAAATTGGGACTTTTAGAAGTCTGCTCCGCTGAGGGACATTGCTCCAGAGGTGAAGCAGGGGGTGGAGCCCTCGCAGGGACAGTGTGGTCTCAGGACCCGTGGGGTCACAAAAAGCCCAAGGGTGTCTCTGTGCGGCAGAACTCCCAGGTATCAGAGTGGGGAAGCTGGCTGCAGAGACGGAGCTGAGGAGTGGGCTCTCAGCTCGGGGTTGCCATAAACTGTGATCCCTGACACAGTCGGGCCACTTCTCTTCAGGAAGGGACCACACAAGCGGCAGATCTGGGGAGATCCCTTCCTTCCTCCGGGAGGAGCAGTGGGGGAGCACGCTGCAGGAATCTGCTGGATTTGGAGACTCCAAACAGGGCCATGCACCAGAGATAGAAATGCTCGGTCACAGGCTGAGTGAGCTCGGCGTGCGCCCGGAGACCAGGGAGACAGGAAGGATTGACTGCTTTTCTCTGAGGGTTCACTGAGGAGTGGGGCCCCAAGCTCTCAGCTCCTCCAGGTTGGAGATTGGGAGGCTGCCATTTTCATTCTCCTCCTCCAAAGCTGTACGGAAAGCGTTCAGGGAACAAAAGCTATGGAGAGCAAACCTGAGCAGATTACTTAGCCTGGCCCTTGGCAAGGGCGATGCAATTCTGCCTCGGGCAAAGACATTTGAGGATCACTGCAACAGGCCCTTCCCCCAGAAGATCAGCAAGAACATCCAGCCAAGACCAAGTTCAACAATCAATAACTGAAGAACTCCAGTGCTAGGGGAATACAGCAGAAAGAATTCATGGCTTTTTCCCCGTGATTCTTTAGTCTTCCAAAGTTAATTTTTAAAATTTTATTTTTTCTTTATTTATTTTTAAATTTTTCTTCTTTTCTGTTTTAACCAACATCTTATCTTATCAATTCCTTTTTAAAAATATTTATTAATTTGCATTTTAAAGTAATATTCTATCCCTTCATTGTATTTAACCTTATTTTTTGTATATATATAAATTTTTCTTTCTTTAAAATTTTGGGATACAGTTTCTTCTAACAGACCAAAATATACCCTAAATCTAGTGTATGGCTTTGTTTTGCCTGATCACATTCTCTCCTTTTTTTTTTTTTTTTTTTAAATTTTTTCGTTCTTTTTTCAACCAACTTCTTATCAATTCCTTTTTAAAAATCTTTTTTTTAAATTTTTATCTTTATAGTCATATTCTATCCCTTCCTCATATTTATCCTTATTTTTGTATATATATATTTTTCTTTCTCTAAAATTTTGGGAGACAGTTTCTTCTAACAGACCAAAATACACTCAAAATCTGGTGTGTGTCTCTGTTCTATTCACCAACCTGATCATATATTTTTTTCTTTCTTTTCCCCCTAGTTTTGGGTCTCTTCTGATTTGTTTAGTGTATATTTTTCTGGGGTTGTTGTTACTCTTTTAGCATTTTGTTCTCTCATTGACCACGCTTCTCTGGACAAATGACAAAATGGAAAAACTCACCTTAAAAAAAAAAAAAAGACCAAGAGGCAGTACCGAGTGCCAGGTACCTAATCAATATGAACATTAGTAAGATGTCAGAACTAGAGTTCAGAATGACTATTATAAAGATACTAGCTGGGCTTGAAAAAAAACATAGAAAATACTAGAGAATCCTTTTCTAGAGAAATAAAAGAACAAAAATCTAACCAAGTTGAAATCAAAAAGGCTATTAATGAGGTGTTATCAAAAATGGAGGCTCTTACTGTTAGGATAAATGAGGCAGAAGAGAGAATTAGTGATATAGAAGACCAAATGATGGAGAATAAAGAAGCTGAGAAAAAGAGAGAGAAACAACTACTGGATCTTGAGGGGACAATTCGAGAGATAAGTGATACCATAAGACGAAACAATACTGGAATAATTGGAATCCCAGAAGAAGAAGAAAGAGAGGGGCAGAAGGTATACTGGAGCAAATTATAGTGGAGAACTTCCCTAATTTGTGGAAGGAAACAGGCATCAGAATCCAGGAGGCACAGAGAACCCCTCTCAGAATCAATAAAAATAGGTCAATACCGCGTCATCTAATAGTAAAACTTACAAGTCTCAGAGACAAAGAGAAAATCCTGAAAGCAGCTCAGGACAAGAGGTCTGTAACCTACGATGATAGAAATATTAGATTGGCAGCAGACCTCTCCACAGAGACCTGGCAGGCCAGAAAGGACTGGCATGATATATTCAGAGCACTAAACGAGAAAAATATGCAGCCAAGAATACTATATCCAGCTAGGCTGTCATTGAAAATAGAAGGAGAGATAAAAAACTTCCAGGACAAACAAAAACTAAAAGAATTTGCATACATCAACCAGCCCTACAGGAAATATTGAAAGGGGTCCTTTAAGCAAAGAGAGAGCCTAAAAGGAACATAGACCAGAAAGGAACAGAGACAATATACAGTAACAGTCACCTTACAGGCAATACAATGACCCTGAATTCATATCTTTCAGTAGTTACTCTGAATGTAAATGGACTAAATGCCCCAATTAAAAGACACAGGGTATCAGAATGGATAAAAAAACCAAGACCTGTTGATATGCTGTCTGCAAGAGACTCATTTTAGACCCAGAGACACCTACAGATTTAAAGTGAGGGGGTGGAAAACCATTTACCATGCTAATGGACATCAAAAGAAAGCTGGGGTGGCAATCCTTCTGTCAGACAAATTAGATTTTAAACCAAAGACTATAATAAGAGATGAAGAAGGGTGCTATATCATACTTAAAGGGTCTGTCCAACAGGAAGTTCTAACAATTTTAAATATCTATGCCCTTAACATGGGAGCAGCCAATTATATAAGCCAATTAATAACAAAATCTAAGAAACACATTGACAATAATAGTAGGGGACTTTAACACCTCCTCACTGAAATGGACAGATCATCTAAGCAAAATATCAACAAGGAAATAGAGGTTTTAAATGATGCACTGGACCAGATGGACATCAGGGATATATTCAGAACATTCCATCCCAAAGCAACAGAACACACATTCTTCTCTAGTGCACATGGAACATTCTCCAGAATAGATCACATACTGGGTCACAAATTAGGTCTCAACCAGTACCAAAAGATTGGGATCATTCCCTGCCTATTTTCAGACTACAGTGCTTTGAAATTAGAACTCAGTCACAAGAGGAAAGTTGGAAAGAACTCAAATACATGGAGGCTAAAGAGCATCCTACTGAAGAATGAAAGGGTCAACCAGGAAATTAAAGAAGAATTTAAAAAATTCATGGAAACAAATGAAAATGAAAACACAACTGTTCAAAATCTTTGGGATGCACCAAAGGTGGTCCTAAGAGGAAAGTATATAGCAATACAAGCCTTTCTCAAGAAACAAGAATGGTCTCAAGTACACAACCTAACCCTACACCTAACGGAGCTGGAGAAAGAATAGCAAATAAAGCCTAAACCCAGCAGGAGAAGAGAAATAATAAAGATCAAAGCAGAAATCAATGAAATAGAAACCAAAAGAACAGTAGAACAGATTAATAAAACTAGGAGCTGGTTCTTTGAAAGAATTAATAAGAATGATAACCCTCTGGCCAGACTTACCAAAAAGAAAAGAGGAAGGACCCAAATTAATAAAATCATGAATGAAAGAGGAGAGATCACAACCAACACCAAAGAAATACAAATGATTATAAGAACATATTATGAACAACTCTTTGCCAGCAAATTAGACAATCTGGAAGAAATGGATGCATTGCTAGAGGTGAATAAACTACCAAAACTGAACCAGGAAGAAATAGAAAACCTGAACAGACCCAGTAATCAAAAATCTCCCAACAGTCAAGAGCCGAGGGCCAGATGGCTTTCCAGGGGAATTCTACCAAACATTTAAAGAAGAATTAATACCTATTCTCCTGAAACTGTTCCAAAAAATAGAAATGGAAAGAAAACTTCCAAACTCATTTTATGAGGCCAGCATTACCTTGATCCCAAAGTGAGAAAAAGACCCCATCAAAAAGGAGAATTACAGACCAATATCCCTGATGAACATCGATGCAAAAAATCTCACCAAAATACTAGCTAATAGGACCGAACAGTACATTAAAAGGATTATTCATCACAACCGAGTGGGATTTATTCCTGGGCTGCAAGGTTGGTTCAACATCCGCAAATCAATCAATGTGATACAATACATTAATAAAAGAACAAGAACCATATGATACTCTCAATAGACACAGAAAATTCTTTCTTGATCAAAACTCTTCACAGTGTAGGGATAGAGGGTACATAACTCAATATCATAAAACCATCTATGAAAAACCTACAGTGAATATCATTCTCAATGGAGAAAAACTGAGAGCTTTTCCCCTAAGGTCAGGAACACTGTAGGGTTGTCCACTGTCACCACTGCTATTTAGCATAGTACTAGAAGTCCTAGCCTCAGCAATCAGTCAACAAAAAGAAATAAAAGGCATTGGAATCAGCAAAGAAGAAATGAAACTCTCACTCTTTGCAGATAATATGATACTTATGTGGAAAACCCAAACAACTCCACCCTAAAACTCCTAGAACTCATACAGGAATTCAGTAAAGTGTCAGGATATAAAATCAATGCAGAGAAATCAGGTGCATTTCTATACACCAATGAGACAGAAGAAAGAGAAAGTAAGGAGTCAATCCCATTTACATTTGTACCCAAAACCATAAGATACCTAGGAATAAATCTAACCAAAGAGGCAAAGAATCTATACTCAGGAAACTATAGAATACTCATGAAAGAAATTGAGGAAGACACAGAGAAATGGAAAAATGTTCCATGCTCATGGACTGGAAGAACAAATATTGTGAAAATGTCTATGCTACCTAGAGCAGTCTGCACATTTAATGTAATCCCTATCAAAATACCATCAATTTTTTCAAAGAAATGGAAAAGGTAACCCTAAAATTTGTATGGAACCAAAAAAGACCCCAAATAGAGGAATGTTGAAAAAGGAAACCAAATTTGACGACATCACAATTCTGGACTTCAAGCTCTGTTACAAAGCTGTAATCATCAAGACAGTATGGTACTGGCATAAAAACAGACACATAGATCAGTGGAACAGAATAGAGAGTCCAGAAATGAACCCTCAACTCTATGGTCAACTAACCTATGACAAAGCAGGAAAGAATGTCCAGTGGAGAAAAGACAGTCTCTTCAACAAATGGTGTTGGGAAAATTGGATAGCCACGTGCAGAAGAATGAAATTGGACCATTTCCTTACAGCACACACAAAAATAGACTCAAAATGGATGAAAGACCTCAATGTGAGACAGGAATCCATCAAAATCCTTGAGGAGAACACAGGCAGCAACCTCTTTGACCTCAGCCACAGCAACTTCTTCCTAGAAACATCACCAAAGGCAAGGGAAGCAAGGGCAAAAACGAACTATTGGGACTTCATCAAGATAAAAAGCTTGTGCACAGGAAAGGAAACAGTCCACAAAGCCAAAAGACAGAATGGGAGTAGATATTTGCAGATGACCGCAAATAAAGGGCTAGTATCTAAAATCTATAAAGAACTTCTCAAACTCAATACCCAAAGAACAAATAATCCAGTCAAGAAATGGGCAGAAGACATGAACAGACATTTCTGCAAAGAAGACATCCAAATGGCCAACAGACACATGAAAAAGTGCTCAACATCACTCAGCATCAGGGAAATACAAATCAAAACCACAGTGAGATACCACCTCACACCAGTCAAAATGGCTAAAATTAACAAGTCAGGAAAGGATAGGTGTTGGCGAGGATGCGGAGAAAGGGGAACCTTCCTATAGTGTTGGTGGGAACGCAAGCTGGTGCAGCCACTCTGGAAAACAGGATGGAGGTTCCTCAAAAGGCTGAAAATAGAGCTACCCTATGACCCAGAAATTGCACTATTGGGTATTTACCCAAAGATACAAATGTAGTGATTCAAAGGGGCACGTGCACCCCAATGTTTATAGCAACGATGTCTCCAATAGCCAAACTATAGAAAGAGCGCAGATGTCCATCAACAGATGAATGGATAAAAAAGAAGTGGTATATATATGTATACAATGGTCTATTATGCAGCCATCAAAAATTTGAAATTTTGCCATTTGCAGTGATGTGGGTGGGACTAGAAGGTATTGTGCTAAGCAAAACAAGTCAATCAGAGAATGACAATTTTCGTATGATCTCACTGATACGAGGAAGTTGAGAAACAAGACAGAGGATTATAAGGAAGGGAGAGAAAAATGAAACAAGACAAAACCAGAGATGGAGACCAAACCATAAGAGACTCTTAATCTCAGGACACAAACAGGGTTGCTGGAGTAGAGGGGGGTAGGTGGGATGAGATTGCTGGGTGATGGACATTGAGGAGGATATGTGCTATGGTGAGAGCTGTGAATTTTGAAAGACTGATGAATCACAGAACTGTGCCCCTGAAACAAATAATATAGTGTATTTTAATAAAAAACAAAACAAAACAAAAACCTTCCTTTAGCCATTTTTTAAGGTTAGGTCTCCTGAGAACAAAGTCTTTACAAATTCTCCTTTGTCTGAAAATGCTTTTATTTCTCCTTTCCTAAATGATAGTTTCACTCTATAGAATATAGACTGTAGATATAGATACAGAGTTTGTGGTTGACAGTTTTTTTCCTAGGACTTGAAGAATGTGCCATTTTCTTCTGGCCTCCATAGTTTCAGATAAGTCTACTGCCATTCAAATTGCTCCTCTTTTATAAGTAATGTATAAAACATATCTGGCAGCTATCAAGATTTTTTTCTTTGTCTTTAGTTCTCGGAAGTTTAGTTATGATGTATTTTGCCATGGATTCCTTTGGCTTTATGCTGTTTGGGGTTCATTTGACATTTTGAATCTGTAAGTTTTTTTCTTTTGCCAAAATTGTGAAATTTTTAGCTATTATATCTTTGGCACCACTTTCTTTCTCCTCTGCATCTGGGATTCTGATGACATGAATGTTCCATCTATTTTGTTGTCATGCAGGTTTCTGAGTCTCTTCTCACTAGTCTGTATTTTCTCTCTTATCAGGTAAATTCTGTTCACTGGTGAGTTCTCTTGCATTCTCTTTAAGTTTGCTGAGTCTGTTCTCTGTCATCTCCACTCTGCTTTTGAGCCCATCTAGAGAGGTGGATTTTTTTTAAGTTTATTGTTTTTTTTTTCAGCTTTATAATTTCTGTTTTCTTCTTTTTTTATATAACCTGTATATTTTTGCTGAGGTTTTCTACTTTTTCAAAAATTTTTTTAGCTAATTTGTAATTATTGAAATGTTTTTATGATGTCAGCAATTTCAACATTTGATTCATTTCAGTGTTGGTGTTACTTGATTGTCTTTTCTTATTCAAGTTATGATTTTCCTGGTTCTTTGTGTAATGAATGGTTTTCAGCTGTTTCCTTGACTTTTTATCTAGTGTGTTTGGCTTAGCACACATGTTCTGGTTAAATTTTCTGGGCTGTGATTCCAATGGCAATTTAGCTTTCAGATCCTTTGTAGTAGTATTTTGGTGATTAAAATTTCAAGTCAGTTGATGCTATGAAATGGAGATTTTCTGGGTGGGCCTGACCCAATCAGGTATGTCCTTTAAAAGCAGAGTTTTCTCCAGTTGCTAGGAAAAGGAGAAGTCAGATTCGAAGTACATGACAGATTCATTGAAACATTGGTAGCTTTGAAGATTTGGGGTTAGGTGGGGAGGGCATGTGGAAAGACCAAAGAATGTTTTCTAGGAGCTGAGAACCATTTCTGGCTGAGAGCCAGCAAGAAATCAGGGATTTCAGTCCTATAGCCAAATGAAATTTAATTCTATCAACAAACTTAATGAGTCTGAAAGTGGATTATTCCCTAGAGCCTCCAGATAGGAGCCTGGTTGGCTGACATCTTGACTTTGGCCATGTGAGACTTGTGATGGCTTGCACTTCTGTGTACTGAACTGTGATATAATAAAGAGATATTATTTTAAACCACTAAGTTTATGGCAGCTTGTTTTGTGATGATAGAAATCTAACACTCCATTATTAGTGCTTCATTTGTGATAAATATTGCTTTCTCATGAAGTTCTTTTTTTTTTAAGATTTTGTTTGTCAAAGATAGAGAGAGAGGGCACAAGGAGAGGAAGTGGCAGGCAGAGGGAGAAGCAGACTCCCCGCTGAGCAAGGTGCCCGATGCGGGACTCGATCCTAGGACCCTGGGATCATGACCCAAGCCAAAGGCAGATACCCAACCGACTAAGCCACCCAGGCGCCCAACGTTCTCATGAAGTTCTATTTGAAATGTTGGTACCCCTGGGAGGGTAAATGTTCCATTTTGAGAACATTAATTTGAGTTTATAAAAGCTTTATTGTTTTAGCTTTTTTTTAGTCTATGATACATCTTTTTTCTTTTCTTTTTTTAATAATTTTTATTATGTTATATTAGTCACTATATAGTACATCATTAGTTTTTGATGTAGTGTTCCATGATTCATTGTTTGCATATAATACACAGTACTCCATGCAATACATGCCCTCCTTAATACCCATCACCGGGCTCACCCATCCCCCCCCCCCAAAATCCCCTCAGTTTGATTCCTGGAGGCCATAGTCTTTCATGGTTCATCTCCTCTTCTGTGTCTCCCCCCTTTATTTTTCCCTTCCTTCTCCTAATGTCTTCCATGCCATTCCTTATATTCCACATATAAGTGAAACAATATGATAATTGTCTTTCTCTGTTTGACTTATTTCACTTAGCATAATCTCCTCCAGTTCCATCCATGTCGATGCAAATGTTGGGTAGTCATCCTTTCTGATGGCTGAGTGATATTCCATTGTATATGTGGACCATATCTTCTTCATCCATTCATCTGTTGAAGGGCATCTTGGCTCCTTCCACAGTTTGGCTATTGTGGACATTGCTGCTATGAACATTGGGGTGCATGTGCCCCTTCTTTTCACTAAATCTGTATCTTTGGTGTAAATACCCAGTAGTGTAATTGCTGGGTCATAGGGTAGCTCTATTTTTAACTTTTTGAGGAACCTCCACACTGTTTTCCAAAGTGGCTGCACCAGCTTGCATTCCCACCAACAGTATAAGAGGGTTTCCCTTTCTCCACAACCTCTCCCAACGTTTGTTGTTTCTTGCCTTGTCAATTTTTGCTATTCTAACTGGTGTAAGGTGGTATCTCAATGTGGTTTTGATTTGAATTTCCCTGATGGCTAATGATGTTGAACATTTTTTCATGTGTCTGTTAGCCATTCATATGTTCTTTGGAGAAGTGTCTGTTCATGTCTTCTGCCCATTTTTTGACTTGATTATTTGTTTTTTGGGTATTGAGTTTGAGAAGTTCTTTATAGATCTTGGATACCAGCCGTTTATCTGTAATGCCATTTGCAAATATCTTCTCCCATTCTGTGGGTTGTCTCTTTGCTTTGTTGACTGTTTCCTTTGCTGTGCAGAAGCTTTTTATCTTGATGAAGTTTTTAGGGAAAAAATCTTTTTTTCCCTAAAGTTTTATTTTTAAGTAATCTGCACACCTTATGTGGGGCTTGAACTCACAACCCTCGAGATTAGGAGTCACATGCTCTACTGGCTGAGCCAGCCAGGTGGCCCTATGATACATCTTGAATAAATTTTGTCTATGAAGTGAGGTTAATATTTAAGATTAATTTTTTGTTCTTTACAAATGTATATTTTTTCCAGTACTGTTGATTGATAAGACGATCTTTCCCCCCTCATATTACCTTGCTATCTTTGTCAAAAATCAATGGACTCTGTACATATGAGTTTATTATTGAACTCTCTATTCTGTTTGCATATATTTGAATTTATACAGATGGGTGTGTATTACATATCTCATTGTGTTTCTTAAATTTTTGAATTCAGTGCCTTCATATTACGATTCATTTTTATTGCCATGCACTTACCTAGTCTAATGCTTCTAACTGCTGCCTGCTGTGCGTATACCACATTTCCCCCTAACATCTCTCCCAGTTATTGATATCTAGATTGTTTAAAATACCTTGCTTCCAGATACTGCCACAATGGGTACCTTCTTATGAGTACCCCTTTGGAATCATGTGATAATTTAGTTGGGATGTATGCTCAGGAGCAGAATATCTGGGTCTTAGGATATTCGTATTCCTGATCTGTCTAAATGCTGTCTGATTTTTTTTCAGATTGGCTGTGCCAATCTACAGTACCACCAGGAGCGCATCTAGATCTCTATACTGCACATTCATGCCAATTCTTGGCATTATCATCCTTTATAATTTTTGATAGTTTAAAAGAGAAAGTGCTATCTTTCTGTTTTAATTGATGTTTGCCTTATTACTGTGAATTAGAACATATCTCTTTATGCTTTTCAGATTTTTGGATTTCCTCTTTGGTAAATTGCTTGCTTATAATCATTGCCCGTTTTTGTACTGGATTTGTAAAATTGAAGGCTTTTCTTGAATGTTCTAGATATTTTTCCATTATCAGTTTTAGACATTGCAAAGAATGTTTTCCATTCTGTCATACATCAACTAACTTTGTGATTTTTCTTATGCTTTGTTGAATAGAAGTCCTCAATTTGAGTTTATTAATTGCATCAGTTTTGGTTTATAAATCTGTTTTTTTTTTAAGTTTTGAGAAATACTTCCTAGCCCCTAGGTCATAAAAAGATTCTTTTACATTTTTATACTAACTTTATAGCTTTATCTTTTACATCTAAAGTTCTAATCTAAAATCTAAGTCTGAAATTTGGTAACAGGATTGATGAGAGTGTGAGGAAAGCATACTCACATATACTGTTGGTGGGAGTATGGAATTCTGGAGGTCACTTAGGCCATATCAAAAGCCTGAAAAATGCATTTTTTGACATAGTAATGAAGGAGATAATTATAAATGTACAAAAAATATTTGCCTCAAAGGATATATTTTGCAGTTATTATGATCGTGAAATACTGAAAATAACCGAAATGTGAGAATTATGGTACCAATAAACAATGGACTATTGAGCTATTAATATGGTAGAGTGCCAGAATAGCCAAAACAATGGAGAGTTGCTGTTCAATGGGTACGAAGTTTTAGTTATGCATGAAGAATAAGTCTTAGAGTTCTGCTGTATATTGCTATGCCTGTAATTAAAATAAATATAAATAAGAAGAGCAAAGTTGGAGGATTTCTGCTTCCTGTTTTAAAAACTTACTACAAAGCTATAGTAATCAAGAAAATATAGTATTGGCATAAGGATAAACGGATTGTATTAGTTTCCTATTACTGCTGTAACAAATTGCCACAAACTTAGTGTCTGTAAAAAATTTATTATCTTATGCTTCTGGAGGTTAGAAGTTCAAAATCAGTCTCACTGGGTGAAAGTCAAAGTGTTATCAGGGCTGGTTATTTCTGGAAACTCAGAGAAGACAATTTAATTCCTTGACATTTTCAGCTTCTAGAGCCTGCCTGCTTTTCTGGCTCATAGCCCCTTCCTTCTGTAAACTTCAGCCTCTTGTTTCCATCGTCATGTCCCCTACTGAGTATGATCCTATTGTCTTTCTCTTTTAATCCTTGTAATTATATTAGGCCCAGTAGATGATCCTGGAAAATCTTCCTATCTCAAGATCTTAATTACATCTGCCAAGTCCCTTTTGCTATGTAAGGCAACATATTCATAGTTTCCAGGGATTAGAATGTGGGCATATTTTGGGGCATATTCAGCCTATCATACAGAACAATGAATTAGAACCGAGAGTCCATAAATCCTCAAATTTATGGTCATTGATTTTCGACAGGGGTATCAAGACAATTCAGTGGAGCGAAGAACAGTCTTTTCAACAAATGGTGCTGGGACAGTTGGATATCCACATGCAAAAGAATGAAGTTGAATCCCTACCTCCCATTATATATAAAAATTAACTAAAAAATGGATCATAGAACTAAATGTAAGATTGGAAACTATAAAACTCTTAAGAGAAAACTTAGGCATAAATCTTCATCATCTTGCATTAAGCAATAGTTTCTTAGATATGACACCTAAAGCACACACACATAAAAACAAAGGAAAAAAATTAGCAAATTGAATCTCATCAAAATTTAAAACTTTATGCATCAGAAGGCACTATTAGAGAATGAAAGTACAACCCATAGAGTAGGAGAAAAATTTGCAAATTATGTATTTGATAATTTTTAAAAGATTTATTTATTTGAGAGAGTATGCTCATGTGGGGGGGGGAGGGGCAGAGGAAGAGGTAGGGAGGGAATCTTAAGCAGATTCCATACTGAGCACAGAGCCCACTGTAGGGCTCGATCTCATGATCCTGAGATCACAGCCTGAGCCAAAACCAAGAGTGGGATGCTCAACTGACTGAGCCACCCAGGCACCCTAAGGGACTTTTAAAAAAATGTTTTTAAGTAAGCACACCTGGCATGGAGCCGAACATGGGGCTTGAACTCATGACCCTGAGATCAAGACCCACACTGAGATCAAGAGTCAGACACTTAACCAACTGAACCACCCAGGCACCCCTGATAAGAAACTTTTTAAACAGAATATATAAATAATTCTTACAACTCGGCAAATAAAAACACAACCGAATTTAAAACTGGCAAAAGATATGATCAGACATTTCTCCAAAGAAGATATACAGGTTACTAATAAGCAAATGAGACACACAACTTCATTAGACATTAAGGAAGTGCAAATCAAAACCACAATTAGGGACTACTTTAAACCCACTAGGATGGATATAATCAACAAAATGGAAAATAAGTTTGGGGGAAGATGTGGAGAAATTGGAACCGTTATACATTGCTCTTGGCAATGTAATATGGTGCAGCTGCTGTGGAAAACAATTTTTTTTTTTTAAGATTTTATTTCTAAGAAAAAAAAAAAAAAGATTTTATTTCTAAGAGAAAAAGAGAGAGAACAAGTGGGAGAGAGGGGCAAAGGAAGAGGGATAAGCAGACTCCCAGCTGAGCAGGGAGCCCAATGCAGGGCTTGATCCCAGGGCTCCAGGATCATGATCTGAGCCGAAGGCAGACATTTAACCGACTGAGCCACTCAGGGGTCTCCAATTTTTTGTTTTCTCAAAAAGAGTTTGGGTTCTCCTAGGTATATACTTAAGAGAAATGAAAGCTTGTGTCCACACAGAAACTTGTACTTGAATGTTAATAGCAGTGTTATTCATAGTAGCAAAAAAAATGGAAACAACTCAAGTGTCCATCAACAGATGAATGGATAAGCAAAATGTGGTAAAGCCCCACAGCAGAATATTATTCTGCCATAAATAGGAGTTAGGGACTGATACATGCCATGACATGGATGAACCTTGAAAACATTGTGCTGACAGAAGCCTGTCACAAAAGGCCATGTTTTATATGATTCCATTTATATGAAATATCCAGAATAGGTAAATATATAGAGATAAAAAGTAGGTTAGTTGTTTGCTGAGGGTTTTGGGGCAGGGTTGAGGGGAAATGGGTTACTGCTAATGGATACAGAATTTTTTGGGGGCATGATTAAAATGTTTTAAAATTAATTGTGCATGGTTCCACAACTCTGTGAATATAATAAAAACCATTAAATTGTATACTTTAAATTGGTGGATAGTATGGCATGTGAATTATATCTCAATCAAAATAAAAATTAATTAGAGCTAAAAATATGGTTTACAGTGATTCCCACCTAGAATGTTTGTTTTATTTTTCACAAAAGCTTAAAATAAAATCTTAGATTTATAAAAACAATGATGGGGAAGTATATTTGACATGGCAAGATGCTCACAATTGCTAAATGAGGAAAATCCAGCAGCATGTTAGTGTGATTATATTCACATATGCATATTCGTGTGTGTGTAAACAATTTTAACACAGACATGCACAATTTTGGTCACAGTAGATTACCCCAAAGTTTTCTGGGAAACTCTTTATCTCTCCTTCTATTCTGAATGATAGCCTTGCTAAATAGAGTATTCTTGGTTGCAGGTTTTTTTCTTTCAGCACTTGAATTTATCATTGCCGCTCCCTTCTGGCCTGCAGAATTTTGCTGAAAAATCAGCTGATGGCCTTATGGGGTTTCCCTTATAGGTAACTGTTTTCTCTTGCTGCTTTTAAAATTCTCTCTTTAGGGGCCCCTTGCTGGCTCATTCAGAGGAGCGTGTGACTCTTGACTTCAGGATTGTGAGTTCGAGCCCCACGATGGGTGTAGAGAGAACTTAAAAATAAAGTCTTTAAAATTTTTTTTTTTAAAATAAATGATCTCTTTATTATTACTTTTTGCCATTTTAATTATTATGTGTCTTGGTGTGGACCTTCTTGGGTTGATTTTGTTGAGGACTCTCTGTGCCTCCTGGATCTGGATTTCTGTTTCCTTCCCCAGACTTGAGAAGTTCTCAGCTATTATTTCTTCAAGTAAAATTTCTGCCCCATTTTTTCTCTTTTCTCCTTCTGGGATCCTTATAATGCGAATGTTATTATGCTTGATGTTGTCCCTGAGTTCCCTAAGTCTATTTTCATTTTTATTTTTTTCTCTCACCTGTTTAGCTTGGTTGCTTTCCATTACTCTGTCCTCCAGTTTGCTGATCCCTTCTTCTGCTTCTTCTAGTCTACTATTTATTCCGTCTAGTGTTATTTTTTAAAAAGATTTATTTAGATAGAGAGTGAGCAGGGGGAGGGGTAGAAGGAGAGGGAGAGACTCAAGCAGACTCTCCACTGAGCATAGAGCCTGACACAGGACTCAATCCCAGGACTCTGAAATAATGACCTGAGCTGAAATCAGGAGTCAGGCAATTAACCGACTGAGGCACCCAGGCGCCCCCATCTAGTGTATTTTTAATTTCAGTTATTGAGTTCTTCATCCTTTGATTGGTTCTTTTTTTTTTCTTTCCTGTTTTGTGTCTCCTTGTTGAGGGTCTCACTGAGGTCCTTCACTCTTTTCTTAACACCAGTGAGTATCTTTATGACCATTATTTTAAATTCTCTCTCAACCATATTACTTATCTCTGTTTCATTTAGCTTCTTGCTGTGATCTTGTCCTGTTCTTTCATTTGGGACATACTCCTCTGTCTCCTCATTTTTGTCTGTTTCTGC
>CM052901.1:11362069-11396292 GCA_028534135.1 Potos flavus
TTTGTGTCTCCTTGTTGAGGGTCTCACTGAGGTCCTTCACTCTTTTCTTAACACCAGTGAGTATCTTTATGACCATTATTTTAAATTCTCTCTCAACCATATTACTTATCTCTGTTTCATTTAGCTTCTTGCTGTGATCTTGTCCTGTTCTTTCATTTGGGACATACTCCTCTGTCTCCTCATTTTTGTCTGTTTCTGCATGTCTGTTTCTCTGTGTTAGGAAATTAGCTACATCTCCTGCTATTGAAAGTAATGGCCTTATGAAGAGGAGGTCCTGTAGTGCCCTGCAGTGCCACGTCCCCTGTCACCAGAACCTGGCACTTTGGGGGTGTTTCCTGTGTGTGTTGCACGTGCCCCTGTTTTGTGGTTGAGCCATGTTTTCCTTCAGTCCAGTTGTCCGCAATGGCTCTCTGCCTGTCGTGGGCTGGGTCTGGTCCCTGTGTTGTTAGTAGGCCAGTCTGGAGCTGCCTCGGGCTTGAGTTGAGTCTGACTAGGAATTTGCCAGAGATACAGTAGCCCTGAACGACAGGGTGTTTTTCTCTGTGTTGTCCCCTGTGGATCTTTCATTGGTGAGTGGGGCCTGTAGTCTGACCTGATACTTGCCCTTAGCTCACTGCTGGGGCTGCAGCTGGACTGGTGTGTGTGGTTATTTTGTCCTCTCCCTGGAGCAGGAGTCGCTTTGGAGTGGTGCTGGCCCCTACTGGGGCTGCTTTCATACTGGCAGGCTTGTGGCACCATTTTGTGGCACCATTTTGGATGGGCTCTGGCCAAGAGCATACTGGAGGGGGCAGGTCCACAGGAGAGCATGGGGGAGAGGGTGTGCTGTTAACAAGTTAGATGGACAGTGCTGGTGCTGCGCTGGTTCCTGCAGGTGTCCATGTGTCCAGGCTGGGGGGATGGGGAGGGAAATGGCACTTGCCAGCTCCATTGTTCCTGGACAAGTCTCCTAAAGATCCTATCCCCTCCAGCACATACTCTGAGATTAGTAAATAAATCTTCTTCTGATATACCCCATGTGTTTTTCAAACTGCTGTATCTCAGTGGGGCTGTTTGTTGTGCTGTCTCTTTAAGGGTAGGAACTCGGTGTCCTCTCGCCCTCCTAGTTCTCCCAGAGCAGAGCCAACTGATTTTCAAAGTTCAAGGAGTTAAGTCCTGCTGATTGTAAGAACTTGTGAAATCATGCCCCTCTGGTTTTCAAAGCCAAATGTTATGGAGATTCATCTTCCTCGTGTGGGTTCTCACACCTGGGGTGCCTGGTATGAGGGTCTGTTTCTTTCCCCTTTCTGCACCTACCATGTCCCTCCCATGGGCATTTAGCTTCCAACCACATCTCTGCCCTTCCTACCCTCTTCAGTGTGGCCGCTTCTCTACATTTAGCTGTGAAGAGCCTGTTCTGTCAGTCTTTAGGTTGTTTTCTGGGTTATTTACACTGATGTGGGTGTGTCTAGGTGTATTCTTGGGACAAGGTGAACTTAGGATCCTCCTATTCAACCATCTTCTCTGGAAGTGGATTACCCCAAAGTTTTCAAGGCGCGTTTTCCTTGAGCTAGGTTATAAGCTTTTATTTTCCCTTATTTATAATTTAATTTTTTGTAATGAGCATGTATTTTTCTTAAGAATAGAGCTTCTAAAGCTTAAGTACTCAGACATAGTGGTGCTTATGAAGTAGAAAAGTCCATGAAACCTCAGCTTTTCCCCTGTTGCCTCTGCTTTGGAGCAAGTGTGAGGGAAGACAAACTTTGCATCATTGGTATGATAAAATGAGCCAGCTTCTCTCCTAGAGTGCATCGGAAGAATTGGGGGATAATGGGCACAGCGTAGTGTTCTTGTTTGTTTGAGGTAAACTCTCAGAACAGCAGGCATATCCACAATCAAATGTAAGCCCCCCCAAATGCCTAAAGCTGAATGGAAATGAATTTTAAAATGCCTATTATTTTTCTGATTAAATTCCCCACATCTTTGTTAATTCGTATTAGTACAGTGATGTATTGTTTGGCATTTGTTTGTAAGTTGTTTCATTTTTTATGGCTGGTGTCCCTGAGCATCTTGTGAGTTTTTCAAGGGCATGGGATCTTGGCTTTTATTCCTGTTCTTGCTCTCCTAGAACCCAGTAATGGTGCTTTGCATCCAGCAAGCACACAGCCAATCGAAAATGAAATGGTTGTATTGGCAGAAATCATGAGACACTTGAATCAACTAGCCTGGCTATATATTTGTAGCCAGAAAGATCTTCTGTATTTTATTCTAAAACTAAGGTTTTTATTTTTGGCAGGTAGTCCTCACCATCTAACTGCTTCATAATGAACATATGAACTGCTGTTTTGACATACATTTTAGAATAAGTCTATTTTCTTAGGTACTGATTTTTGTACGACAAATTACCACAAACTTAATGGCTTAAAACAACACACATTTATGATTTCAAAGTTTTTGTGGGTCAGAAGTCTAGGCGTACCTTAGCTGGGTCCTCTTCGTAGGGTCTTACAAGGTGATAGTGAAGATCCCGACCAGGCTAGGTAGTCATTTGGAGACTTAACTGGGGGAGAATCTGCTTCCATGTTCACTCAGGTGATTGTCAGAATTCATTCCTTTCGGGTTTTGAGACAGAGGGCCCCCTGGCTTTATGTTGACTGGCAGCTGCTCTCACGTCCTAGAGGCCACCCACAATTCCTAGAGGCTACCCACAGTTCCTTGCTATGTGGGTTTTCCCAATATGGTCACTTACTTCATCAAGTCAGCAGGGAGTCTCTAAAGCCAGGCCGCTGACAAAATGAAGTCTGTACGATGTAACCTAATCACAGGAGTGACATCCCATCACTTTGGCCATTTGTTTCATTTAGAAACAAGTCACAGGTCCCACCCACACTCTGAGAGAAGATATTATACAGGAAGGTGGATACTAGGAGAAGGGCATCATGGGGATCACACTTTGTGATTTATTTTAAAGTATATACCAGGAATTTATGCTCTCTTAGGCTAGACGCTTTATGATAATTTTATATATATATTCTAAATAACTGACGTGAGTATTTGATTTACTATAGCTAGACTCACTGCTAAGGCACATGATTCTGTGCTTAACTGGTAGTCTGAAAAAGCTCCATTTCAGTGACTTGTCAGGGAACATTTCCTGGGACTTGCTGACACCAAAAATCAAAGCTCAGTTGTAGGAACCATATTAATGGAGAACTGCCTACAAATTATGTCATCTACCCATTCCTACAGAAAGGCTACAACCTTTCTCTAAGCCAGACCTTTGTAGATCTGCCTCCCTGAGTTTAGTCACTCTGCCTCCCTGTAGAAGTGCTTTGGCAGGATCGTGCTTTGGCTTGAAATCATCAGCCTAGAGCGAGCGTTCGTATAGGAAACAGCCCTATGAAATGTGTTGCTATAGATGGTGCAATGTAATGTCTGGTCTCAGTACCAGGAATACTAGGACTTGTCTTGTTTGGCTTATTTTCTGAAGACACTATCAGTCATGTCACTGCTTTTCTTCCTTCACACTGGCCAGTTTTGTGGCTTTGCTGTTAGCAAGTCTTACAGACTTTAAGTAGACATTTTGTGTACTAACCTTTACCCCTGGCCTTGTTTTCTACCTTTCTACCTTTTTAAAAAATCTTGCCCTGATTTCCTAACCTTTTATCTTATTATTTTATCATGAAATAAAGTATATCATATTATCCATATAGTAAGCTAACTTAAATCCTTAACAAGGGGTATGAACAACTTGTCTGAATGCTACAAGAGTCTCAAAATGAACATTGTAGCTATGCCCATAGAAGCCAAAGCATTTTTCTTAAATGGAAAGGTAGATATTGTGCTGAATGATTTGAACCCACAAAAGCTACTGCTACATTCAGTAGTGAGTCAGAAAGATCATTCTTTTGTGGCAGTCGCTTGCCTTGGAATACCAATCCCCATGGCTAGGTGCTGAAAAGTTAGAGAGGGGACGTCAAGTTGGGGGGGTAGTGGGGACTGATCTTAAAAGGAGGAGTGAAAACAGAGATGGAGGGACCCTACGAGGAAGGTTTATTCCTTGAGAATCTTATTTTCCCTCAAGTTCCTGCTTTTTGCAGGGATGATTCTTGGGTTGTTGGCCCCCCTCTCTTAATCATCCCTGTCAGTCCTGGGCTGTATGCAAGATCTGGTAGAATGGGGTTTGGGAAGCTGTGCACAGGGGCAGTGTGCGGGCAGAATTTTCTATGGAGCCAGATTGATGGAAGAAGGGTACCACCCTGCAGGTTATCAGCCTATATCAGAAGAGGAGAGGATAGAAACATTTGGCCAGGAGGAAAGCCAAGGCTTAAAGTTTGGACAGATGAGATTATCTGTCTAGCTAAGGGGGTGATTTAAAGTTGGAAAGGTCAGGGGCCAGTGGATGAAAGAAATTAGAGTGAAGAAAAAGGTATGGAGTGAGTGAGGGTGGGCACTTGAGGAAACGAGTTCGTGCACACTGGGAATGTGGCAGATGGTGGCAGGAGCAGTTTGCTAAACCACCATAAAGGGCCGCACCCTATTTCTTCCTGGGAAAAGGCCAATTAAAAACTTTCTGGGAATTGACAATTGTGACATGTTACCATTAAGATGGAGTTAGCCATTAAGTTAATGTCTGACTCTACTTGCCTGACATCTACATTGTCTCTTTTTGGCCAAAATGGAGCCTCTAAAAATGGTTTATTCAAATGTCACACTATGCTTTCTCCTAGCAACCATGACCCCCGAGAAGAACTGTGGAAGCAGTTGTTGTTGTCAAGTGAATAAAATTGAGCAATAATACCACATTCCAATAAAAATAGTGCTTTTTTCAGGACTAATATTGGAAAAAGCTAAGCTAAAACTCTTTCAGATTTTTTTCCATTCCCCCGACTTCTTCCAAGATGGCTTGATTTTTTATTCTTTTTCTCTCTCTCTACTATATTGGTTTCGACAAATCTTGATTTAGTTTTTAAATTTAAGGAGTGATAAGGTAATATAAACACTCTTTTGCCCATTCCTTATTAAATTATAAAGCAAGAAAGCAGCCTAACATTGAATACCTGTTAGGTACCGGGATCTTTATATACATTAACCCCTTAAATTGTAGCAACAGCCCTGTGCAGTAGGAATGATGTATTTGTTACAGGTGGGGGAAATTAACAATCTATAGTTAGACAGGGTCTAAGTTCATCCAGAGTCACACATATGTTAATTGGGGGAGCCAGAAATCAAATCCAGAACTTTCTCATTTCAGAACCCTTGTGGTTAGCTACTCTGTTGATACCTACCTCTTCGAGTTGTCAGAATTAAATAAGACAATGAGTATTAAGGTACTTAGCACAGTAATATACATAAATTACATAAATAGCTCAATAAAGGGCAACTGCTATAACTACCACCACCACTATTCTGCTTTCCAAGTAGTTGAGACTGGCTGGAATACAGACTGTGTGAATAACTCACTACAGAGTCTGAATCATTAAGATATATTTAATGTATCAGTGATGCTCACTGAATGTGAGCCATATACCAGAGTCTTTTCTCACATTCTTATTCTCTTTTCATCCTGACAACATTGTAAAGTTGGTAGTTTTGCTCTCTCTACTTTACAGAAGGGAGACTGAGCCTGAGAGAGATGGGGTAACTTGCTTAAAGTTATACTTAAGAAATGGCAGAATCAGAACTTGGCTCCAGGTTTGTCTAATTCCCAAATCTATGCTTTTGGTGCTCTACCTTCATACTTCTCTGTAATTGTTAAGACCAAATTACTCCACATGTAAGTGAAACCATATGATAATTGACTCTCTCTGCTTGACTTATTTCACTTACGTGTGGAGCATAAGGAAAAACATGGAGGACATTGTGAGAAGGAAAGGAAGCGTGAATTGGGGGAAATCGGAGGGGGAGATGAACCATGAGAGACTGTGGACTCTGAGCAACAAACTGAGGGTTTTGGAGGGGCGAGGGGGTTGGGTGAGCCTGGTGGTGGGTATTGAGGAGGGCATGTATTGCATGGAGCACTGTGTGTGGTACATGAACAATGAATCTTGGAACACTGAAAAAATTAAATTAATTGGAAAAAAAAAGACCAAATTACTGAGGTTATTTCTGTACCTCACCCACATGTTGTACTGTAGAAATAATACCCTCCACTCACTAGGCCATGATTTATGTGGATTTTTCCAAAGATCCCACTAAAGAAAGTTTGGTTGTGATCACAAATTTCCAAGGACTATAATAACTTCTATTGAAACTGATTGGTTCAGTTTTTCTATAATGTGACATAATCAGTTGGACGAAATCTGGGAGTGTCGAATGCTCTGATTAAAGTCTTGTCAGTCACCAGTTCTGATCTCTGTGGCTTCAAAATGGGATCAGAGGCTGGTTCAGAATTTAATGTAGACCCAGTTCTCAGAGCATGCTTAGGGTTCAAAGGGATGTATCAAAGGGTGTTCTTGAGAAATTCCCACATTATACTTTCATGGTCAAGATAAGTCAGAGCCTTGAATAGTGAGGCCTGTGAAAGGGAAGCAGTTCTAATCAATTCATAAAGAAGAGCTTTTGAATAGAAAACAGTTTACTTTTCTTCACCAAAGACTATGGAATGAGAATGATGATTAAATATACAAAGAAAACTAAAATTAACAAAGTACTCTATTTTGGAGGTTGAAAAAGCAATTACTGAAAATGGTATTGGAACAGCTGAGTTATTAGGAAGAGATGGTGTTAGACTTCTCCCAGATTCTCCCAGCCATCCACAAAGTAAATAACCCTCATGCTGCGGTATATCTAGGAAATAATTACTGCTGTCAAATGACCTCTTGGTTAGCAAGATAAGCCAGCATACTCAGGAGATGAAAGCCCAAAGAACCCGCCTATGCAGAGCTGGGCAAGAGAATCTCATGCCAAGAATGTTGATGTCCAGGAGCTTTGCTGTTATAATTTCATCTCATCCTTTTCACTGCTCTCCAGGTCTTACCGAGCTCAGGGAGAGAAAGCCTCCAGCATTATGTCTCATTTGGTATCCCCTAAAACACTCTCCTGCATTTTTCCAAGAGAAACAGCCACAAGAAACAATGGAGGTATGTCCTAGAAATCATTGCACTGATTTTTAGAGATGAGTTTATGTTACAGGGCGTAACAGTAGGTCGTAGAATTGTTCCATTTCCATATATCAAGTTCTGCAGGGAAACCGTATTATTTTCCTCTAGTCAATAAACTACTGAGTATTCTCTCTGCCCGGAGACAGCTCTGGCTGTCATCCTCTGCCTTCTCCAGACTCTAGCCTATGGACTCAGCCCCAACAAGCCCTGAGGCAGAAAGGATGTTAAGAAGTCCCGTCCCTACGATCAGGTGAGGCCCGCAACTACTTCTGCTACCAGGCTTATTTTCACTATGCCTGAGGTGAAACCCTCCTCCCCCAACCACGCCATATGACTGGGCTGTTGTCTAATTTTTCTCTACCTTTTTGCCCACCAGTTCTCCACTCTCTTGTAAACCTTCCATCAGGCTATATTCTCCTTTACCCGTTCTTTCCCTGGAGCCTGGAACTGGCCCTTGTAACCTCAGCTGCTCATTGCTTCTCAGCCTTTTGGCTAAGATCAAGTGTAATCTCAGCTGCTCAGTTTCCAGTTCTGCAGTGCTGATGGGTGCTGCCAGCTGCCTTGGCCTATGGAAGCCGGCCCCTCTTGAGAGTCCCAGTTCCCCATGAGCTTCTGGTTTACATATAGTGGACTGTTGGTCACTTTATTCAGAGACCGGACCTTTGCCTGATCACAGATTTCTTCTCCACTCCTCCAGTTCATTGTAGAGGTCCTGTATGGCTCCTGTCTGAACTTGTACTGCTTTTAGATTGTTGTGCATGGATGGATACTCGAGCATCTCTGTGATATGATGGAGGCATTTTAGTATCATGGAAAGAACAGGAAAAGAGTGATTTTTCTAATTATAGTTAGCAACTGTCTTTTTCTTCAAAGACGTTTTGTGTGAGCTGGACCAGCTTCTCTTACATACCATTTACTGACAGGTCTCATAACTTCGGATGTGTTCATGAACTCAAGGCAGACAGTTGGGACTATAGACATGGGTTCAAGTTGCAACTCTATTATTAATTGTGTAGGACCTTGGGAAAGATGCATCACTCTACTGGATCCTAGTTTCCTCATCTATAAAAATGGTGGTGATAACATCTATATATATATACCTCATGATAGTGGCGAGAAGATTAATGAAAGATTGGATGTGAAAATGTTTTGTGAATTGCTCTTTATCCTGTAGAAGAGAACTTTGTGAATGAATGGAACTTTAAAAACTGTTTCTCATATGTGAAGAAATACATCAGGGTATCAGCACATCTAGTGACCAAAAAGTCTAGTGACCAAAAAATCTGCCCACCAACTGACTGGTTATGAGACAAATAGTGCTTATAAGACAAATAGTGGAGTTTCCTGTCTTAGCAAGAGGTATAGGCTTGTGACTTGGTGGCTAGAAAATCAAAGATTATGAATTCGATGGCAGCCAAAGTTTGAGGAGGCAGTATGTAGTGAAAAGGGCATGGGCTTGAGAGTTAGACAACCTGGGTTCAAATCTCAGCCTAGCTATTTAATGGCTAGGTGAACTTGGGCAAATTAAGCAATATCTTTGAATCTTAGTTTTATCAATATAATGCTACTTCCACACTTCTGGTTTTTAAAAAATCTGATCTGATCATCTTTGTCTCTTAACTGGAACAGTTAGCCCACTTAATGTATTTATGAATATATTTGGGATTAAATTTTTCATTTTATTGTGTAGTGTTCTTGGGACCTTTTCTCCTTTGTCTTTCAGTTATTTATTTTAAATCTTTTTGTTATTTTCCCTTTACCAGTTAGAAAATTATGTACTCTTTCTATTCATTTAGCTATTAGCCTATACATTATGAGATACATAAATAACTTTTCAAAGTCTAAAGTGAGTCAAAGCTTTTATCCTACTCCTAGGTACTATAAGAATTTTGGAACATATTTATATTTTGTTATCCCCTCCCCTCCTTAAGCTGAAATATTTTATTGCCTGGTATTTAAAGTCTATTATGATTTACTTCTCTTTTTAATTCCAATAGACATTATTATTATTGCTTTTATTGTCAATATTCATGTATATTTGCCCAGAGTTTTACTCCTTTCTTTATTCTTCATTACTTTTTACACCTCACATATTCCATCTGGGATATTTTCTTTTGGCTTTAAGTAAATCCTTTATACTTTTTAAGTAAAAGTATAGACTAATGCATATTATTATTATTACATTGCCTGTAATTGTCTCTATTTTGCATGAATTCTTGAAAAGCATTTTTGTAGGGTATAGAATTCTAGTTACTTTTGTTCAGCACTTTGAAATAGTATACTGTCTTCTGTTGTTGGTATTGAGAGCTCAGCTATTTATTTGTTATTCCTCTAAAGGTAATCTTTTTTTGTGTGTGTGTGGCTACTTTTTTTTATAAGTAGGCTCTATGCCCAACATGGGGCTTGAATTCACAACCCCAAGATCAAGAGTTGCATGCTCTACCAGCCAGGCATCCCTCTGGGCTGCTTTAAAAAAAATTTTTTTTAATTATTTTTTATTATGTTATGTTAGTCACCATATACTACGTCATTAGTTTTTGATGCTCTGGGCTACTTTTAAGGTTGATTGATTCTTGCATACACACAAAACTTCCTCTCTCCCCCCGCTCAACTCTCTCTCTCTGCTCAGTTTCATTATAATGTATCTAGGCAGGGATTTCTTTTCCTTTATCCTGCTTGGAATTCACTGGACCTTTTGAATCATATTATTCATTATTGTGTCATTATTCTACCTGTGGTGACTATATAATTTATTCTCCCAACCAGGACTTTTCCTTAAAGAGGAAGGAGGGGATATTAAGTAGTAAGCTGGGGATAACAAGACTGAGTTAGGAGTGTCCCAAGGAAACAGGATACATGTGGTCACCATACCTCTCTCCCTCCAGCCATCTTATGCTTACAGTTTACAGGGTATATCTTTTTTTAGTCATTTACTTTTGACCTTTCAGTGTTTTCATAGTTTGTCTCTTGTTGGCAGCATATGGTCCAATTTTGCTTTTTTATCTACTCTGATAATGTTTCTTTTAATTGAAGTGCTTATACCATTAGTTTAATCTAATTAGTTTAATCTAATTATTGATATGATTGGATTCAGGTTTACCATTTTATTGTTTCCTGTTTGTCTTTTCTGGGTTTTTGTTGTTGTTGTTGTTGATCCTGTCCTGTTTTTGCCCTCGTTTTGATTATTTGAGTATGTTTTTGTATTCTATTTAATCTATTGACTTTTTAGCTGTAATGGTTTGTATTAGTTTTTAGTGGTTGCACCAGCAATTAAAATGTACATTCCTAAACTGTACTAGTATATTTAGAATTAATATTGTACCATCTAATGTAAAGTGTAGAAAGTTTTTAATGATATAATTTCCCTTTAATCCCCACTCTCATCCTTTGTAATTGTCCTATGTATTAAATCTACCTACACTGAAAATCAGACAAGAAAATGTTACTCTTTTTCTTTGAATTGTATGTATCATAAAGAATTTAGGAAGTAAACCATTTCTAATGCTTTTCATTTGTTCTTGAAGATTCAAACTTCTCTCTAGTACTATTCCCCTTCAGTCTAAAAAAATACCACCACAATTGGGGCACGTGGGTGGCCCAGTATTTGAGGGTCTGACTTGGGCTCAGGTCATGATCTTGGAGTCCTGGGATGGAGCCGTGCATCAAGCCCCACATGGAGCCCCAATGGCAGGCTCTGTGCTCAGCAGAGAGTCTGTTTGTCCCTATCCTTCTGCCCTTCCCCCTCCTCGTGCTCACTCGAATTCTGTCTCTCTCAAATAAATCAATAATATCTTTAAAAAATATAAAAAACACGACAATGTGTTTTCTTCAGTTTCTTGTTGCTGAAAATGTATTTATTTTCCCTTTATTCCTGAGGGATATTTTCACTGGACATAGAATTCTGAGTGGCTCTTTTTCTTTCATCACTTTCAATATGCTATACCACTATCTTACAGTCTTCATTTTTTCTGATGAAAGAAATCTATGGTCATCCCATATCACTGTCATCAGGTAAATGCAAATTAAAGTCACCGTGTGGGACCCGTAGCTTCTGATATGGTGGTATAACCTCAATAGACCAGTCTCCTGCTGGTAGCTTCACTTGACAAAATACGAAAATAACCACCTGAGGATTCGATGAAAGAATGTAGACTAACAAACTGTGGAGGAGAACCAAAACTTGGAGAAGCAACGGGCGTGGATGTGAGTTTTGTGCTTTTTGTTTTTGTGGCCTTGCCCCAAGGGCAGGCATCAGTTGTTCAATGAGACAGGACAGCAAAGGCAGCTTCAACTCAGAAAAGGTGCTGACTTTCTGGTTAGGAGAACCGGAGAAAGAAACCCAGACACCCATGACTACAGAGTGAGGGAAAATTCCCAGAGGGGCGAGAGCCGGAGGGATGGATCTCCTAATCATGTGTATGAATACCATGGAAGTCTTAGGCTGACCTGTGAGCCACATATGTACAGAATAGACTCAAAGGAGCAGAGTAAAAGCTTAAAGACTCGATCTGATATTTAAACCGCAATCACCCATGGATCATGGTTATATTTTGTTTGTATTGTGTAATTTTCATTCAGTTGAAGTTTTTTTTTTTTTTTAGTTCCTTTTTTGTTATTGATTTCTATTTTCATTCTCTTCTGGTTAGAAAACATATTCTGAATGGTTTCAGTATTTTAAAATGTGTTGAGGTTGAGGTGTCTCAGCATACCATTTATATTGACATGGATGGAACTAGAGGGTATTATGCTGAGTGAAATAAGTTGATCAGAGAAAGACATCATATGGTTTCACTCATATGTGGAATATAAGAAATAGGGCAGAGGATCATAGGGGAGGGGAGGGAAAACCAAATGGGAAGTCATCAGAGAGGGAGACAGATCATGAGAGACTCTTAACTATAGGAAACAAACAGAGGGTTGCTGGAGGGAAGGCAGGTAAGGAGGTGGGGTAATTGGGTGATGAGCATTAAGGAGGGCACATGATGCATTGAGCACTGGGTCTTATCCTCAACTGATAAGTTATCGAACACTACATCTGAAACTAATGATGCACTGTAAGTTGGCTAATTGAATTTAAAAAAAGGCTCATCATATAGTAGATTTTAATAACTGTTCCATGTGCCCTTGAGGAAATGAAAATTCTGGCTTTTTTGGATGCAGAGCTCTATAAATGAATATTGTATCAAGTTTGTAAATTGTACTTTTCAGAACTTTTGTATGTATACTGATTTTTTTGTTTGCCTGTTCTATCAGCTATTAAAATAGATGGGTTAGTATTCTTTTATGATTGTAGAGTAGTCTATTTCTCTTGTTTCCTCAGTTTTTTCACTTTGTATAATACTTAGAAGCTATATTATTATGTGTATACAATTTTAGGATAGTGATATTTTCTTATTGATGATTTTGACCTCTTTATCATCATAAAATATTGAAGAGCTATTGACTTGTTTATCACTACAAAATGTTGCTCTTTATCTCTAATAATGCTTATTGCCTTAATATTTACTTTGCCTGATAGTAGTGTAGTTAAGCCAACCTTCTTTTAGCTAATGTTTGAATTACATATTTTTTTAATCCTTTTACTTTAGACCTTTCTGTGTCCTTATATTTGTTAGAAAGTAGTTTTTGTAAGCATGTTACAGTTAGCTTTAAAAAATTATAACACCTTGGGGCACCTGGGTGGCTCAGTCGAGTAAGCATCTGCCTTTGGCTCAGGTCATGATCCCGGGGTCCTGGGATCGAGCCCCATGTCGGGCTCCTTGCTTTGCTGGGAGCCTGCTTCTCCCTCTCCCTCTGCCCTTTATCTCCCCAGCTTGTGTGCACATGCTCTCTCTCAAATAAATAAATAATATCTTTAAAAAATTATAACAGATTTGCTGAGATATAATTTACATACTATACTATTCATGCTTATAAGTACAATTCAATGGTTTTTAGCATATCCAGAGTTGTGAAACCAATACCATTAATTTTAAAATATTTTCATCACCCCCAAAAGAAACTCTGCATCCATTAGTCTCTTCCAATTCTCTCCTCACCCCAAGACCTTAGAAGCCATTAATCCTCTTTCTGTCTCTATGAATTTGCCTAATGAGGATATTGCATATAAATAGAATCATATAAAATGTAGTTGTTTGCATTTGACTTCTTTCAGTTAACATAATGTTTATAAGGTTCATTCACATCGTAGCATTTATTAATCCTTCATTCCTTTTTATGGTTGAAAATTTTCTCATTGTATATATATATGCCACATTTTTAAATCTGTTTATTATTTGATTGACATTTATTTGTTTCCACTTTTTGGCTGTCATGAATGATGCTGCTATGAACATTCATGTAAAGGTTTTATGTGGACATATGTTTTCAGTTCTTTTGAGTATACACTTAGGAGTGGGATAGATGGGTTGTATGGTAACTCTAGGTTTTATATTTTGAAGAACTGTCAAACTGTTGGGCTCCCAATTCTATTCTGCTGATTTTGTCTATTTTTATGTCAGTATCACAATGTCTTAATTACTATAGCTTTGTAGTAAAATTTGAAATCAAGAAGAATGAGTCTTCCAATTTTGTTCTTTTTTGTGATCGTTGTGGTTATTCTAGATCCCTTGCATTTTCATTGATCAGCTTGTCAATTTCTGTACAAAGCCAGCTGTGATTTGATTTGCATTGCATTTGTAGATAAATGTGGAGAGTATTGCCATCTTGACAATATTAATTGTTCCAATCCATGACCTTGGGATGTCCTTCCATTTATTCAGGTCTTCCTTAATTTCTTTCAACAATGTTTTGTAGTTTTCAGTATGCAAGTCTTGCACTCCTTTTGAAAAATTTATTCCTGAGCATGTTATTCTTTTTGATACTATTGTAAATGGAATTGTTCTCTTAATTTCAGAATGTGCATTGGTAGTATAAAGAAGCATAATCAATTTTTGTGTATTAATTTTTAACCTGCAACTTTGCTGAACTCATATTCTAATAGGTTTTTTAAAGATTTACTTATTTGAGAGAGATAGAGCACATGCACGAGTGGGGGGAGGGGCAAAGGGAAAGGGAGAGGGAGAGAGAGAATCCTCAAGCAGACTCCCCACTGAGTGTGGAGCCCAGTGTGGGTCTCAACCCCCAGACCCCAAGGTCATGATCTGAGCCAAAATCAAGAGTCAGCTGCTTAATTGAGCCACCCAGGCGCCCTAATAGGCCTTTTTGAAGGAAGGGCGGGATTCTTTAAGATTTTGTGTATATAAGATTGTATCATCTGTGAATAGAGATAGTTTTATTTTTTTTTTTCCAACTTGGTATCTGTTATTTCATTTTCTTGCCTAATTGCCATGGCTAACTCTCCAGTAAAATGCTGAATAGAAGCAATGAGAGTGTACATCTTTGTCTTGTTTCTGATGTTAGTAGGAAAACATTCATTTTGTTTTCCCTAGTGAGTATATTCTTAGCTGTAGGTTTTTCATAGATGTCCTTTTTCAGGTTGAGAAAGTTCTCTTCTGTTCCAAATGTGTTGAGTGTTTTTATCAGGAAAGGGTGTCAGATTTTATCAAATGCTTTTTTTCTTTACATTTATTGAGATGATCATGTGACTTTTGTCCTTTATATTACCATATTAATATGGTTTACTATATTAATTTTCATGTTTTTTAAATTTTTGTTTTAATTCCAGTTAACATACAGTATTATATTAATTTCAGGTGTACAATATAGTGATTCAACACTTCCATACATCACCCTATGTAATTTTCAAATGTCCAATCACCTAGAATTCCCAGGATAAATCTCTTATGGTCATGGCATATAGTCCTTTTTATATGTTGCTGAATTTACTTTGCTAGTATTTCATTGAGAATTTTGGCATCCATATTCATTTTTTTTAAAGATTTTATTTATTATTTGAGAGAGAAACAGATTGAGAGAATGAGTGGAAGGAGGGGCAGAGGGAGAAGCAGACTCCCTGTGGAGCAGGGATCCCTATGCGGGACTCAATCCCAGGATCCTGGGATCATGACCTGAGCCAAAGGCAGATGCTTAAGCAACTGAACCACTCAGGCGCCCTGGCATCCATATTCATGATATATTGATTTGTAGCCTTATTTTCTTGTGATGTCTTTATCTGATTTTAGTACCAGTGTATATAGTTGTGTATTTGTTTTTGTTTGTCTTGTCTGGTTTTATAATCTTAGTCTTTTACCTGGAACAGTTAGCCCCTTTACATTTATTGTAATTACTGATATGACTGAGTTTATATATATCATGTTATCATTCATTTCCTTCTTGACCCATCCATTTTATATTCTTTTTATCACCCTTTCTTACTTTCTTTTGGGTTAATATAAAAATATATTGTGTTGTTTTTTTCTTATAATTTGTTATACATTTTTTTGCTATTCTCTTAGTGGTTAGTCTAAAGATTTAACATGTGTTTATGAATTATTTCATTGGAATACAAATTGTTATTTTGCATAATCCCCATAACTTTAGAGCCTTAGAACCTGTAAATTCTATTTACTTCTGTTATTGTTGTCATTCTGTTATTAATATTCTTAATGATATTCAGTGTGAATTCTACAAGGCACTATTATTACTTTGTGAAGTCAATACTTATTTATATTTACCCACATATTAGTTCATTCTTGTGTTCTTTATTCCTTCCTACATTTCCATATTTCCTTCTGGGATCCTTTTCTTCTGTCTCAAGGACTCCCCTCATTTATTTAGTGTAGGGCTTAAAATGGTTGTATATACTTTAGATATGTTTATTTTTTAAAGATTTTTTTTATTTGTTTATTTGACAGAGAGAGAGAGAGACAGCTAGAGAGGGAACACAAGCAGAGGGAGTGGGAGAGGGAGAAGCAGGCTTCCCGCTGAGCAGGAAGCCTGATGTGGGGCTCGATCCCAGGACCCTGGGATCATGACCTGAGCTGAAGGCAGACACATAATGACTGAGCCACCCAGGTGCTCCTAGATATGTTTTTAGGGTTATCTAGTCCAATTGTACCTGAAACTCTTTTAAAACAAGGCATTTATAATATGAATTTTGTAATGTATCCATGTTTAATTAGTTATTACAGCAAGCATATTTATTTACTGTGATTTATTGTATTCTACCTGGAAGAAGAAGTTGTGAGATTATTTTACAACATCTGTTTCTTTTTTTTTATTTTATTTTATTTATTTATTTATTTATTTATTTATTTTTCCCCAAATACTTTTATTTTATTTTTTTCAGTGTTACAAGATTCATTGTTTATGTACCACACCCAGTGCTCCATGCAATACGTGCCCTCCTCAATACCCACCACCAGGCTCACCCATCCCCCCACCCCCTCCCCTCCAAACTCCACACTTAAAGTGGGGCTTGAGCTTGTGACCCTGAGATTAAGAGTCACATGCTTCACTGACTGAGCCCACCAGGCACTCAAGAACACTTTCTTTAAAAGTAAGCTTTATGCCCCATGTGGGGTGTAAACTCAACAACCTCAAGATCAAGAGTCATATGCTTTACCAACTGAGCCAGCCAGGCACCCCTAAATATCTGTTTCTTGAACTTGATTATAACTTGCATGGAGGTAGGAATATTGTCTGGCGTGCTTATTTTGGGTTGTCTGACATTTATAAGTTATTTGTGAATAAATTAATGAATAGGTGAAGTAATGTCTGTAAACTGCTGGTCAGATAATAGGTACTTGATAAAATAAATGGTTCTTCCCTATCCTAACTCCTTAATTCCTGTCCACTCTATAGCATACTAAGGTGGGGGCTAAACTTTGCACCTATTATCAGTTATTTTTTTCCTGACTTTGAATAGAGGGCAAAGAGAATGGAGGAGAATATTTATTTATTAATAGATATTAATAATAGAATACTCTATTTGAATAGAGCAAGTAAAAGCATCAGGCTACAGGGCTGGGATGTTGACTTACAACTGACCGACCTTATACAGGTTTGCTAGAGCTCAGTAACTGAGAACATGAGGATTAGACCTTTTTCATTTTACAGTTTTGAGATTTGGGTTGCAGTGGTGGATGATTTGTGAAGTAACCACTCTCCTATTTCCGCTGCAGAAATGTGTTAAGTTGTACTTAATCTATTTATGAATTCAAACTGGAGGATGCAATGATAATCACTTAGCATCCTCTCTGTGTAAGAATCTGCAAATGAACAAAGGAGCCTGGGGAAAGTGAAGTGCATAATGAGAATACATGGATAAAAGGACCAGAGAGGACCCCATTTTATCTAAGTTAGATAACGAGGTTTTTGACGTATAAGAAAATAGTGCTGTATAAGTAGCTGGCTTTCACTATGTATCTCAGGTCCTTGTAAAAGTAGTTGCTGCCTCCTGGCCTTCTAGAATCAAGACCCATATTGGTAGGATATAGCCAATTAGAAGTCAGCTATCCACTCTAGTTATCGATTGTTATGACACAAATTGAGGGTAAAGGATTTATACTTGGTCATTTTTCAGAAAGGACCTTCTAAGAGACATTCATTGTCTTGTCTGAATTTCTTAAATTATTATCCTCAAAGTTGTGACATTTTTAGAAGAGAAGCATCATCTTGCTTCCAAAGATAATACATCATAGCAGATGAAACATAAAAGGAATTTTTGAGTGATTCAACACAATGATGTTCTTTTGCTTTTTAAAGCACTTTATTTTTGGGGGGAGCCAAAAGTTTCTACATTTTAACAATTCCATTTGCTCTCCCATCTTGAGAATCGTGTTAAAATAAGTTTCTCCTAGTTCTCCCAGTAGTTTGGCTTATACATGGACAGCGTAGTTAAATTTGCAGAGCTCACTCCCATTCATTTTCTTTTGGGTCTCATAGTAATCCTTTGAGATAGGCAGGGAAAAGAGTAACTATCTGTCTTACAGGTATGGAAACCAGGACTGAGCCCTGGCTCATGTTCTTGCATTTATTCTACTCTGCCATCTGAGAAGCTGGGTTTATGTGGACTAGGTTAGTTATTATTTGTTCAGCCATTTTAAACTCCCACATTTCAATTTTTAATATATTAGATAGGAAGTGAATAAATACATTTTTTAATTCTTGCTGGATCAAAAAACCTTTTTTTCTCAAATATTTAATTAGACTTGTGTATAGTAACCGACCTTGAACTCTGCTTTCATCTGAGAGGTCCTGTCACAGTAAAATAGGTCTGGGAAGAAAAATATCAAAAGGTAAAAAAGAAAAAAATGCAGGTTGAGATGAAGTGCTTGATTTAAAGAAAAATTCTTGCAACAATAGCTTTCCCACTCAAATGACAGAAATAAGTGGTAAGAAAGGCAGGGCTTTACAGTAGAAAGGGCAAGCATGATTATTAATTCATTAGTAGACCACATTTCCCTCCTGTAGCATTGATCATTTTCCTTCTATTGAGTATCATCTGTTTTTCTGTTGATAATGAACTATTAGGTGAAAAATAATCAGAGTTGGAAACTGTTTATAACTGATTATCTCCATTTGGTGTAGCAAAATGAAAAAAATTTCAAACAGAGGTTGGATGAATCTGCCTTTTTTTTTTTTTTTTAAAGAGAGGGAAGTGGAGGAAGGACATAGGGAAAGAGAGAGAGAATCCCAAGCAGGCTCCATGCCCAGCACAGAGCCCGACGAGGAGCTCAACCCCACAACCCTGAGATCATGAACTGAGCAGAAATCAAGAGTCAGACACTTAACCGACTGAGCCACCCAGGCGGCCCTGAATCTGCCTTTTTTGTCTGGTTAATCGAATTGTCAGTAGTGCTTCATCATAAGCTTTGCAAGTTCTTTTTATAAAGCATTAGGCCTACAAAATTGGCCTTTGCCCTAGTAGTGACCCAGGGGCTGGAAATACTTCTGCTTAGCCACCTCACGCCCCTTCTTGTCTCTATTGCTTCATTGCTGACTGGTATAGGTTGTGTGTGTGTGTGTGTATAGTCCCCAAATAATTGGCTGAGTGAACCTTTTATTCAGTGTGTAGCTACTTTGATAGCCTTATTTTTATTCTGAATTTACTGTTGCCTTGGGATTTAAATTCATTTATTCATATAGTGTTTATTGAGCACTCACTATGTGTAAGGTACTGTTCTAGGCCCTAGAAGTAAAGCAAAAAATAAGATAGGAATAATTCTTTGACCTCATAGAAGGAGACAGAATCAAACAGTAAATAAAACATATACTATGTTGGTGAAAAGTGCCATGGAGTAAAAAAAAAAAAAAAAAAAGGAACTTAGAGGGACAGGGAGTGTACCTGTGGCATATGGGAGAAGGTGCCATTTGGAATTGGTAACAAAGGGAGGCCTCACTGATCAGGTGCCCTTTGAAAAAGATTTACAGGAGTTAAGGGAGTGACGCATGCAGATCCCTGGGAGAAAGAATATTCCAGACAGCGGCAGAATAGCAAGTGCAAAGACCTTGAGTTGGGCCTACATAAAGCAGTAACGTGAAATGCCGGGTGACTGGAGCTGAGTGAGGGAGGTGGAGCATGGTGGCAGACAAAATCATAGGTCACGTGGAGGCCCAGATCATGAAAGGTTTTGTAGTCCAGTGCCAGGATTTGAACCTAGAGTCTGGAAGAAGTTGGGAGCCAGTGTCAGAGTTTGCAGAGAGAAGGGATCTGATCTGATCTGTGTTCCCTGGCTCACTCTGCCTGCTGTGTTGAAAACAGACTTAAAGAAGCATGGGCCAGAGCAGTTCAGTGAGGAGGCTGTTGCAGTAGCGGAGGGCAGAGATGATGGTGGCCTGACGGGTGGTAACTGTGGAGGGAGTGAGAAACAGTGGGGTTCTAGATGTATTCTGAAGGTATTGCCAGTAGGATTCTCTTGCACATGAGGTATGGGTGGGAGAAAATGAGAGGAGTCAGGATGACTCTAAGGAATTTTCCTGAACAAGAAGGATGGGATTGTTATTAACTTAGAAAGGGAAAATCGAGGAGGAGCAGGTTTTAGGGGAAAGGCTGGGTTTGGGTTTTAGACATGTTGAATTTGAGATGCCTGTTCAGTATTCAGGTGGAACTCTTGAGGAGGCAGCTGGGTACACACGTCTGGGCTTCAGAAAAAATATATATGTAATTTGGGAGTTGTCTGCGTATATGGAATTTAAAGACATGGGACAGATGAGATCACCAAGAGAGTAAGTATAGAGAAAGGGAGATGTCTAAAGACTGGGCCCTGGGGCCCTCTGACATTTAAAGGTCAGGGAGATGGGGAAGAGCTAGAAAGGTGACTAACATAGAGATGGCAGAGAGGTGATCTTAGAGACCCCAAGTCGGCGTCTGACAGAGAAAATGCAGAACAAAATTTGTTTCCAAGAGTCCATCACTCTATTCAGCCTTTAGTGGAGGGACTTGAGAGTGGACTGTGTAAAGGGACTCTCACTTATTTTTAAAGTTTGGGGAGAGATAATCCCCTGATAATTTGGTTACAGGATGGCAAAGATAGTGGGTGGCGACAAACGTGTCAAAGCAACTATCGTAGTGGAACCGCTTTTTGTTCCGGTGAATGCATTGTGTTTTAATTAAGACATTGTTGCGTTCCATCATCATGACGGGTCCATTTAGTACTTTGCCAATTTCTTTCTTTTTTTTTTTTCAATTTGGGGACAGGCTGAGGAAGGATAGGAATGTAAAGGTCAGCATAAAGCAAGACAGACTAACCATTTGGACATTTGACATCGTTTATTCTGACATTCAACAACAGGTTACACAGAAGAGGACCAGTCTGCCACCATTAAATGTCATGTCACCAGTGACAGCTTGGAAGCGGATTCCGCATCCCTGTTTGTTTGAAGAGCTATCCTTGATATACAAATGTCTTCTGAAGCAGAAGGTCAAGGCCATGTGTATTGTGAATTGAATACTCAGCGCCACTTTTGGTTCTTTGCTCTTTGAATTTTACCTTCCGTCAACTTGCCTGCCAGTATCTGTCATTTGTAAGAATCAATTTAGAAAATCAGTGAGCAGGTGCAAATTCTGAGAATCCCTTCGAGTCCCAGGTGAGCTTGCCTAAAGCACAGTGGCACTGCAGCAGCCTTGCTGGTACCTAGGAATAGTACTAATTAATTTTCAGTGCCTTTGCCCATCTGAGAGTTTTGGTCAGAAAGACTCATTTCTAAAAGATGGCCTGGAGCAGATTTAAGCACAGAGCCCTTTAATTGGCGTGAGCAAGCAACAGTTGGGCTTTCTGAATTGAGTCCTTCCATGGTTAACCGGAGCGCGTCGAGACAGCACTAATTGCCTCTTAGCTCCCAAAAGGAGAAGAGGAGAGGGAAAAAAGAAAGCAGAGCCGTGAATGGTCTGACTGCAGTCATCTGCAGCCATTGTTTCTTGGATCTGTTTCTTCATGTGAACCCTACTTTGAAAGGAAGATGCTAGAATTATAAACAGGTAGTATAGCAGTTGCGCCACGTAAATTTTGTATTTTGATGTAAAATTTCAAAAGTCTGTTTCTGCGAATCAGATTTGATTTGAACCTGTCAGGTTTTCCGAAACCTTCCTTTTCTTTTTGGGCTAGGCTTAGGGAACTTAGGCTCTTTTTGATTTCAATACTGAAGTAGTCTCTTGGTTATAATGCATGCATGCGTACACAAACAAAGGGTCCTGGTTTAGGAGAGCTTTTCATTTTAACAGAGAACCGTCAAATTTGTGAGAGAAGAAAGAGTAGAGAGTATGTGCTCAATCATAAGATGCCACATTTTCTATGGAATGACTCATGTTCCTAGGTAGGTAGGCTATATATAAACTTTTTCCATAAATAGATAACTACATGTATGAATCCAAGAGATTGTGACGGGAGAGAGAAGCACTGAGAGGGCTCCTGTGTTGTATTCTCGAGGCCACTGTTGTTCACAATTACAAGGCAAGGCAAGTGTGGCTCCCCAGGGGCTTTTGGGTCACACTCTGTACCCTTGCAAAGCTTTGCTAGGAAGATCCTGGGGAAAGCGTTTCAAGTTTCAAGTTTCTCCAACAGGCTGGTCAGTCACCATTGTGTCCAAAACATCCGTTTTCAAAAAATCCCATTATCTAGAAGCTTCGGATTTTGACAACTAGGTTAAAATGCTGAAGTTCGAGGCAATAAGACATCCTTTTCGTTGTTTCTCCTTATATGACATGGTGTTCAGGTCCCACACTTTACTCCTGCTCAGCCTTGCAGGAAATGAGGATGAGGGGCTTTGCAGTTGTTTTCTCTGGAGCATGTGCAGCTGCATATGGAGGACTCGTCTTTGTTACATGTCTCGCCCCAGGTGTTGGCCTTGTTGACACCCTCACTCCGGCTCTCTCCCTGTCCATCCACACAGGCCTTTGCCTCACTGTTGAATCTCAGCCATGCAGAGCAGTGTGTGAGTTCAGATTTAAGTAGAGGCAAGACCCGATTATTTTGTCTCCTTCTCTTTAGGTTCATCTGTTCATTTATTCACTCAATCACTCAAACGTTTTTCTAGAAATAACTATGGGAAATATCCTGTGATACTTTGTATCAAGGAGTAAGTAGTACCTGAGAATTATAAAGTGGCAGATGCAATTGTTAAAAAGTTATAAAGCTATAACTGCAAGTTGCTGAAAAAATAGGTAGGCTTCCGGAGAATCTGGGGTAAGACTTGGGCATAGCTGATGAAGATGTCTTCAGAAATGCACATAACTATCAGTTGTTTGAATCTTCTCTCCCCTTCTCCTTTGTTTCAGAAGTGGCATCCTCCCTTCTTTGTGATGATTCCTACCTCCTTCATTTGCGTTAGGACTGTTCCATCACGTACCTTCTCTTCATGGTTCTTAAAGTTCTTTCTTTCTTCTGGTGCCTTTCTCTTACCTGGAAAACATTCTCCAGCTTCCACTAGCCCCCAGCCAATGTTCATGACCTTATCATATCACAGCCCTTACCTGCTTTTAGTCTGCTTTCTGTACTTGCTGCTGAGCTGAAAGTGCTCTTTCAGTGAGTGTTGTGGATTGAATCGTGTACCCCCAAATAGGCATGTTGAAGTCTTAAGCCGCAGTACCTCAGATTGTGACCTTATTTAGAAATACTCTTTATAGAGGTAATCAAGTTAAAATGACATTTTAAAAAATATTAATTTTTTTTGAAGATTTTACTTATTTATTTGTCAAAGAGAGAGTACAAGCAGGGGGAGCAGCAGGCAGAGCAGGTAGAGGGAGAAGTAGGCTCCCCGCTGAGCAGGGAGCCCAATGTGGGACTCAATTCCAGGACCCTGGGATCATGACCTGAGCCAAAGGCAGACACCCAACTGACTGAGCCACCCAGGCATCCCTAAAATGACATCTTTAAGGTGGGCCCTAATCCAGTGTGATTGCTGTCCACATAAAAAGGGGAAATTTGGACACAGCAGACATGTACAGAGGGAAGACCATCTACAAGCCAAGCAACACTGGAGGCTATTAGAAGGAACAGATTTTTCCTCACAGTTCTCAGAAGGAACCATGCCTGCCAACACCCTGCTTTTGGCCTTCTAGGCTCTGGAACTGTGAGACAATACATTTCTGTTTGTTTTTTTTTTAAAAGATTTTATTTATTTGACAGAGAGAGACACAGCGAGAGAGGGAACACAAGCAGGGGAGCAGCAGAGGGAGAAGGAGAAGCAGGCTTCCCGCCAAGCAGGGAGCCTGATGTGGGGCTCGATCCCAGGACCCTGGGAACATGACCCGAGCCGAAGACAGAGGCTTTAACCCACTGAGCCACCCAGGCGCCCCAATACATTTCTGTTCTTTAAGCCACCCAGAGTTGTTACTTTGTTAAGGCAGCCCTCACACACTAGTACAATGGGCACAGCTATGGTTTCATAATGATTAAATCCAAAGGCTTTTTCTTACTCTGGTCAACCCTCCTGTACATTTTAACCCTATTAGCCACCTCCCTTTTAAAATTTGAGAGTCAGGGGGCGCCTGGGTGACTCAGTGGGTTAAAGCCTCTGCCTTCTGCTCAGGTCATGATCTCAGGGTCCTGGGATCGAGACCCGCATCCGGCTCTGCTTGGCGGAGAGCCTGCTTCCCCCTCTCTCTCTGCCTGCCTCTCTGCCTGCTTGTGATCTCTCTCTTCTCTGTGTCAAATGGGTGAATAAAATCTTTAAAAAAAATTTTTGAGAGTCAGCATGGTGAGGTGGCATAAATGAGAGCTCTGGAGTTAGGCCAACCTGGGCGCAAATTCTTGGGTAATTTAATTCATCCTCTCTACACCCATTAAATGGAATTTGTATCTACCTCCAATGGTGGTTGTGAGGATTACATGAGCTAATGCATGAAAAATATATGTTCTCCCATAAGCACAATATAAATAAAAACTAAATGTTAGCTCTGTAGCCAAGTTGGCAAGGACCTAGACACTGAGTGGTTAGCTGAGATGGCAAGTCAAATGGTAGGACCTTGGGAGCGGGATTCTTGATGGTGCTTTAGCCAGGGTTGGTGTTTGCTCTTTTTCCATACCCCTACCATTCTCACTGTGCTTAGCAGGCTGGATGCTTTCCTTTGTGCGTTTCCTCTCCTATTAGATTTGGAGGTCACTGGTAGTGGACATGGTAAATATTTGATGAATGAAGAAAGAACTGAATGGAACAAATAACAGAACATTCCTGGCCAGTCCAGGGACTGAGTGTTCATGCTGTTGTGTCCACACTCAGTGTGGAAAGTAGCGAGCTGTAAGAGTCTGCAGATCACAGAAGCTGCTGTTAATGAGTTGATTGCTTGGACTACAGTGTGTTTTTCTGAAGTTCTTAGCAACCCCCTTGGCTAGGACTAGATTTTTTAAAAAAATATTTTTGGCAAATCATTACTGTAGTTGATCTGAGCGAGTGATGAAAATGCACTTTCAGCATAGTTTTTGAAATTGTGCATGCTAGTGTATCACTGTTACTTCTGGGATTGCGTCACCAGATTTGTCCACTTGTGCCACTCAGCTGCAGAGATAACATCAAGATTGACCTTTACTTTTTTTTTTAAAGTAGTTTCTCACTTTAAAAATGCAGAGTGCTGAATCAGAAAGAGCACTCAATTTATGGGCCAAAATTCTATGGCAGTAATCCTAGAAATCATAAATAAGAGTAGATTGGAACTTAGTAGTTCCTATGTCACTTCAAAAACTAAGCTGACTGTGCACAAGAATGGACTTCCTCAGCAAATACTAATTTTCTTTAATGAACAGTCTGGAGACTCTTTGTATTCCTTATTACATGAGACTCTGAGATAGGTTTGTGTTGACTTTGTTATAATTCAAACATAAGGGTTTCCTTTCACATCAGCTATAAGTGACTCTCAAGAGAGCAAACGGAGGGTTGCTGGAGGGAGGTGGGTGGAGGTTGGGCTAGGTGGGTGATGAGAATTAAGGAGGACACTTGTGATGAGCACAGGGTGTTGTAGGTAACTGACGAATCACTGAATTCTACTCCAGAAACCAGTATTGCATTGTGTGTTCACTAACAACTTAAATTAAAAAAAAAAAAAAAACCCATAAGGTAAGGAGTGAAGCTAGAGATGAAGCTGAACAATGAGGCATTTTTTTGAGAAAGAGGAGTAGATTGCTTCCCAGTTCCGGGCCAAATCCTTGGCCTAACTCTGATTTGATTGAGCACAGGCCAGTGCACGCTTTACTCTAAAACTCAGTGTACGGTACACATAATCAATATCTTTTTGTATCATACAACTCAGGTCGTCTTATAAATACCCTGGCATTTGTGTTCTTATCTTAGTGTTACTTCTAACACTGAAAAATTAGGAACAGCCCGAATGTCAAACAGTACAAAACTGGTTAAACTCTGATATAGTCACGTGATGGCATGTTCTGCAGCTGATAAAAATTTGTTGTAAAAAGAGATATAATGGCATGAGATGATGTTCACAATATATCAGTAATTCGGAAAAAAGCAAATCACATAATCATAAATACGGTAGGAGCCTAGTAAAACAGGTACATACATTCATAGAAGTCTGGAATATAACTTCTCAGATTGTTAACACTGGCTATCTCTGGGTTGTAGAAATAAAGATGGGTTTTATTTTTGTGCCTTTTTAAATATTTTCTATGCTTTTGGTAATGAACAGGTATTAACTTTACAATCAGGAAAAGAAAAAGAGAGGATACCACTTCCTATAAACACTATTATAGTGGGTTGAATGGTGGACTCCCAAATTATATATCTATGCCCCAACTCCTAGAGCCTGCGAATGTGACCTTATTTGGAAAAATATCTTTATAGTTATAACTAAATTAGGATCTGGAAATGGGATCGTTCTGGATTATCTGGGTGGGCCCTAAATTCAATGATAACTGTCTTTATAAGAGATGGAAGAGGAGAAGGCATAGATACAGAGGAGAAAGCTGTGTGAAGACAAGGCCAGGTTTATGATGAGGCCACGAGCTAAGGAATACTGAAGCTGCCAGAAGTAGCCAGAAGGAGCAAGGAAATATTCACTCCTAGAGCCTCCGGAGGGAGTACAGCCCTGCTGACTGGCACCTTGATACTGAAATTCTGGCCTCCAGAACTGTGAGAAAATAAATTTCTGTTGAAGTTTGTGGTAATTTGTCACAGTAGCCACAAGAAGCTAATATATCCTGTAATAGACCATGCAGCCCACTGGCTAGTCCTTCTGCGTGGAGAGTGGGATCCTCTCTCTTGTTCGCCTCTGCCCTGGATCACTGGGTTCGCCATCTTCAAAGAGCCATACTGAGTTTTGTCGCCAGCTCACTGTCCATTTCAAATTGGCGTGCCTCCTTCGTGTCCCTCTTCTTTTTGCTCTTATTTGTGAAACCTTCCTCTTGATCACTTTAGACTGCACCTGTTGTTTGGTGCAGGCTGAGAGCTTGTCCTCCAGTTTTTGTGGCAAGTGGACGTTTGTTACTACATATTCTCGAAAAGGTTTTAGTTTTTATTTTTTAAAATTTTTATTTAAATTCTACTTAGCTAGCATAAAGTACAGTATTGGTTTCAGGGGTAGAATTCAGTGATTCACTACTTACATATAACACCCACTGCTCATCACAAGCGCCCTCCTTATTTAGCCCATTCCCCACCCACCTCCCTCCATCAACCTGTAGAGTTTGTTCTCTATAGTTAAGAGTCTTTTACAGTTTGTTTCCCTCTCTTCTTTTATTCCCCCTTCCCGTATGTGCATCCGTTCTGTTTCTTAAATTCCACATGTGAGCGAAATCATATGGTATTTTGTCTTTCTCTGACTTATTTTGCCTAGCATGATAGATTCTACTCCATCCACAGTGTTGCAATTGGCAAGATTTCATTCTTTTTGATAGCTGAGTAATATTCCAGTGTGTGTGCGTGTGTGTGTGTGTGTGTGTGTGTGTGTGTGTGTGTGTCTGTGTGTGTCTGTGTCTGTGTACACATACCACCCCTTCTTTGTTCATTCATCAGCCAATGAACATTTGGGTTCTCTCCATAGTTTAGCTATTGTTGAGAATGCTGCTATAAACTTCGGGGTGCATGTACCCCTTCCAATCTGTATTTTTGTATCCTTTGGGTAAATACCTAGTAATGAAATTGCTGGATCATAGGGTAGCTCTGTTTTTAACTTTTTGAGGAACTTCCATACTATTCTCCAGAGTGACTGCACCAGTTTGCATTCCTACCAACAGTGCAAGAGGGTTCCCCTTTCTCCGCATCCTTGTCAATACATGTTATTTCTTGTATTGTTAACTTTACCCATTCTGACCAGTGTGAGGTGGTAGCTCATCGTGGTTTTGATTTATAAGGGTTTTGTTTTGTTTTGTTTTGTTTTACTTATTTTTTATTTTTAAGGGTTTTAATGGCTGCTCAGGGCCTCTGTATTTTTGAAGGAAACCCATTGACCTTCACCACCCTTTAAAGTATCTGCTTAAAGAGGCTCCTGAATGATGTTGGCACCCAGGATACTTGGGATATATTATTATTCTGTTAGAGGAGAAAGAAAAATTCTTTATAGCAAACGAGGAAAAAATATTTCCCAGTATCCCTGAAGAAGTTTCCCCAAACACCAGAGGTAAATAACTTGTAGATATTTTGTCGTTCCTATTTGCCAAGGAAGTGAAGATAGCTCATTGGTGCCTGGACTCAGTCTACCATGCTAGCTTTATTTTCCATCTCTTGCTGATAGTAATCGCTAGGTGCTGTGGTCTTTGCTCCCATGTCACTGTTCCTATTTTGCTCTTCCTGAAATGAGGCCCTCTTCTACCAAGGTCCTCTTAGCCCAACTCACTTCACTCCGTTTCTCCTAATCATTCAGTTTTGACTCAAGCAACAGTTCTAGGAAGTCTTTTGTGACCTCGACTTCTCAGCCTGGGCTAGGTACCAGGCCTGGCCTTTTGTGCTGCTTCTGGAACATGGCCTCACCTCTATTTCTGCTGTAAGCACAGTGTGTGGAAGTGATCGCTATGTGGAAGTAGGCCATTTTCAAGTTCATGTGATCTGGTGATATGGTTTCCACAAGACAAAGGAAAGAGAAAATTAAGCAAACTTTTCTGTGAATGGAATATTGTCTGTGGCTGAATAATCTCTGCAAAGAAAAGGCTATAATAAACCACAGCCATAAAAATCTTTTATCTTCTGCCCACTGGATCTATATGCAAAATTCCCTAAGGAAGACTCTCATTTTTCTCTTGTAAGAAAAAAAAAGGTAGCGCCTGATGAGAAAAAGTTGAGCAAGGGCTTCCCAAATGTGAGAAAAAGCTCGCTTTCAATGATCATAATAAAAAAGGCTCTGTTTGGCTCTTCTCTACTGTACTGTGAACTACTTGAGCGAGGCAACTTCTCGAATCTCTGCACTTACTGCAGAGCTGGCACTCCTTAGATATTTGCGGAATAAAAGAGAAATTATTTTCCTCATGGCCCTGTGCTTTGTGTTCAGGAACTATGAGGAGAGAAGCAGAGCAAACAATTTGATACCAGATCTGCCATTTGTCCTGATTAGCGTCCTGAAGGCCTTTAGAAAAGATCTTCCTGTCACCCATCTGAGAAGCATGAAAGCATGACAGGATTTTGAGCAGGCGAGAATGGGAAAAAGTAGATTATACTTTTCCTTTTCAGTCTAGAAAAAGTACCAGCAAGGCGCTTTATGCTGGGAAGGTGGTAAGAACACCATACACAGTGGGGGAGTCAATTTATAGTCCCTCCGTGGTCGTTAAACATGGAAATTTTGCTAAGAGACTAATCAACTCTGGTTCTGACATCCCTCCACAATAGGACCCAGTATTTCAGCAAAGACTGATGGTGCACCCAGGCATTTTCAAGCTATACTATTCGTGCTAAAGCAAGACAGGAGGTGTTTTTCAGTTATGGCTCAGACCTAAGCATACAGTTTTATGAACCTTCCTGGAATGGGATAGAACTATGGTTCCTAGTTAAAAGGTCCTGGGCCCAAGCCAAATGGTATCTTGGAACTGAGTCTCAGGAAGTTCTGAGTCTGAAAGATAAAGGCAATTTATAGCTGGGAAAGAAAGCAGGAGAATCAAGAGCCACAAGATGGACCAAATAGGTCACCACACTGGAAGGGCAGTGTTAGCTAGAAGCCAGATAAGCATAAGGGATCAGGCAGAGGGGACAGCAAACTGCACGGGGCTGAGACAGGGGTCACCAGTCATTCCATGAGCATGGCCTTCCTCTGCATGGTCTGGTATGCTCCACTGGCAAGGGGCACGCTCCTCCAGCTCTAGAAGCACTGTCTTTCCTCCTTTCCTGGCCCAGTTAGGTTAGCCTAGGGCTGACAAACATGAAAAAGTGTCTGTTTTGGGGTGGGGTGGGATTAGGAGACCCCTGCCAAATGCAGTATTTATGTTGAAGGGTTAATTTGAGGATTAATGATATGATATCCTTTGTGGTGTTCTATGTATCGGGTAGTTACTGAGCTGTATTTATTGAGTGCAAGATACTCTAATTAGAGTAAGGAAAGTATGGAAATGGGTATTACATTCCATGTTCTCAGTAAATACAGTGTCTCAGATAATCAAAGCAGGGAAAGAGATTAGAAAACGTCGGTCGTGTTCCAGGTAGAGTGCCAGGTAAAGAGAGGTGTGATAGGGAATGAGGCCAGAAAGATATGTCGGGGTAAACTCCATTGCTAGCCAGATTAGCTGTTACTTAGAATGCTAGTTGGCTAGTACTGTATAGAATATCTTGGAAGTGTAGAAGGCAGCTGGCTACTACCGTAGTCTAAGTAGAGAGGAAGCGGGCCTGACGGACTCTGGTGGCGGTTGCGATAGGCTAGAAAGACAGGACTGATAGACATACTGGAGAGCTAAATTGGCTTTGACTTGTGACTGTTGGAAATAAGGTAGAGAAGAAACAAAGATGACAGTACATTTGCAGGTCTGGGTGACTAGATGAGTAGGGTCACTCATAGAAATAGAGAAATCAGCTACAGTCATTGATTTGAAAAAGATTTGCTTGGCTTTGAACATGTTGGGTTTACAGTGCTGGTTGAACATCTAAACAGAGATCCCCAAACGGCAGTCAGAAATGTAGAGCAAGACTAGTGTCGATCCCATTGCCATAGGTTCCCATCGATCTCTGTACTCTCCCTACCTCTACACACGCCACCTTCCCTTGCACTATTTGCGTCATGAGTTTCTATTAGCTTTGAGTGGAGAGGACTCTGCTTATTCAGTGTGGAACTGAGAAATCATAGGTTCACAATACTATTTTGTTTTGTTTTGTTTTGTTTTAAATCGGGGAACTCGTGATTGGGAGAGAGGTCAAGGTGAAGCCTGATGGGTCATTCACAGAAGTGATCATTCAAGCCAGTGAGTAGATGCAATCACTGTAGAAGTATTCCTGCTTGAACTGTCTTCCCCAAATTCATGTGTTGAAGTCTTAACTTCCAGTGCCTCAGAGTGTACCTTATTTGGAGATGGGGTCTTTACAGAGGTAATCAAGTTAAAAATGAGGTAATTAGGGTGAGTCCTAATCAGTACAACTGGTGTCCTTATAAAAAGGGGAAATTTGGACACAGAAACAGACATGCTATATGTATTCAACAGGATTAGCTGGGTAACACTGCACTAAATTTCAGTGTTTTTTTAACCCGTTTCTCAATGAGAAATACAGATTTCTCCCTCATACTGTGTGACCATCATAAGCCAGGGGAGAGGTCTCCATTTGACTCAGGCCGACAGAGGCTTCGACCAGCCTCCTCTACCTAATGGAACGTGGTTTCTCTTTAGTTGCTGCTTCAAGGCAAAAGTGTGTGAACATTTCACACCGCTCTTCTAAGCTTATGTCCCAGAACTACCTGTTGCTTCCACTCACAATTCACTGGCTAGAACTAGCCACAGGAGCTTACCTAGCCGTGCGGGAGTCGGAAGTACAGACTTTGTACGTAGGAGATACGGATGTTGGCGAGGATTCGTCAGCTTTGCTAGGAAGGCGCAGAGAAGCCTTCTAGTGGTTTAGCCTGGGAGGGAACTAAGCGGGTGCTTAGGCCAAGAGAAGCGTGCCAGAGGAGGAGGAATTTGAAAGGGGAAAGGAGGAGGGTGAGAAAAAGCAAGAATGAGTAGGGTAAAGTCCTAGGAGAGGGAGGGGCACAGAAGCCCCACTTAGGGTGGGCTTAGCCTCGGAGAGGAGGGCTGTGTTTCTTTAGAGCCAAATGTGAACAAAAGAGGGAGAGCAAAGCCTGTGAGCTTTTGTAGGGCACACACATTCTCATCCTCACCATTAGCAATATTATTCTGAGACTTGACCTGTCCTTCCTTTCTCCTTTCCAGATTTCTGTTCACAATTCTTTCCTATGAGAGTTCAGACAGTTCCAGCACTTCCAAAATTAACCCAAGACGATTAGTCAACAGGACTAAATTAGCAGGGCATTGCAAGAGTCAACTACATCTCTTTCCTCGTAAAGGTGAAGTTCAGAGTTGAATCAGAGCAGATACGTGAGGGTCGCCTACGGAATGGCAGTTTGATGTTTTCCTTCTTGGTTTCTGTTTTCGTGTATGTGTAGGGGGGGTGGTTTCCAAAGTATCAGCCGTCCTGGCCATTAGCATATTGTTACAATCTAAATAGTGAATAACCCTACCGAGTTAGGGAAATGGTAATGCTATTGTTTCCACTGTACTTACAATTCAAAGTGAAGAGCAACAAGAGTCTACATCTGCAAGGGATGGTGAGGCGGGACCACACTAAACTGACTAAAGTAAATGGAAAGCAATTTTTTTTTCTATTTTTAAAACCCAGATCAGCGGCCGATTATCCAGTTGCTTCTTTACCACCTTTGTGCTAGCCTAGTTCACTCATCTTGCATTTGAAATGGCTGTTCTCTTGTTTTGCCCTCTGTGGACATGGAGAACAGCTGTACCAGCCTTTAGATATGCGAAGACCATTATTATTTTGTCTTATAGTCTTAATTTCAAACTCAGAATATCTTTTCTCTTTACTACAAGGGTATCAGGTGGCTAATATGTGCCCATTACTCGGGCTATAAAATGAATAATAATTCGGTCTGCTTTCACAGAACCTGTAAGGGAGGAAAAATAATTTCCCCTGCGCACCTCTAGGTTCTTGGCCGAGACCCTGAACCCCCACCCCCGGAGAAAAAGTTTAACAACACCTACACCTCCTGTAGGTACAGGCCCTTTTCAGGCAAAGAGGCTTGAGCAATGCAGTGTAGAAAAGGCCCATCAGGGGACCCACCTCAAAATATCCATAGGCCTGAACTGGCCAATGGGCTTCTTACAAGTAGACACACTTACCAAAGTTGCCATACCTCCCCCTCTTCCCTCTTGAAGTACAGTCCCCCCACTGCCTCATTGCAGGCAGCCTCTTCTCTGCTCTCCTGCCCGCTGCTCCCCTGCAGTGTATTCAATAAACTTGTCTCTTCTTTGTTCTGCCTCAGCTGAATCCTTTCAACCTCCGCGCCATTGGCTTCCAGCCAATTGTGGTCTCCCTTTGGGGGCCCCCAACCGATCGGACAGATACCCCCATTTTGACACCACACAGTATATATGGGAGATTCCCAGGAACACTAACTCCCCCAAATAGCCCCAACGATCACTTTAGATACCATCTCCAACTAAAGACAAAAGATGGCCGTGGGGAGGGGAGCGAGATACAGGAGAGTTTCAGGCAAACACAGTAAAGGAGGCCATTGTTGTTATGCAGATTTAAGTCTTCGCCATTTTGGTAAGAGTTTCTAGTGGTTTAGTTCTCTTCCTCTTCCTGGGGCTGAGAGGGAGACACCTTACAAATAGAGATTTCCTTTATACGTGTAGATTTCTCTCACAAAAGGGTAACTTCTACAGGTTTTCATAGCTTCTCCAGTGTCTGCTGTTTCTTAAAAGAATGAGCTCAAGATAATCCCTATTACCAAAGAAACATCTTTTGGGGTGACACATCCTGTTCCCCTTCAAATTCATGATCTAGTTGGAGAAAGTCACACATTATATTCTGATGGTTTTTTCCCCTGTGGTTTAACAGTGGTAGGTGCAGGAACTGTGGAGTACAAAAAAGGAATGAATTCTGCCTGGAGCCATCAGGAAAAGCTTCACAGAGCTGCTAATTGTGGACCTCAGTCCTTTTTTCTTTCTTTCTTTTTTTTTTAAAAGATTTTATTTATTTATTTATTTATTTATTTATTTATTTATTTATTTGTCAGAGAGAGAGAGAGAGAGAGTGAGAGTGTGCACAAGCAGGGGGAGCGGCAGGCAGAGGGAGAAGCAGGCTCCGTACTGAGCGAGGAGCCCCCGGGGCCCTGGGATCATGACCTGAGCGAAAGGTAGACGCTCCAGTGACTGAGCCACCCAGGTGTCCCAGTTGACCTCAGTCTTTTTTTTTTTTAAATTGCATAATATATTTTTTAAATGAGCTAAACAAGAAAACAAATAAGGGTTATTCTAAGACTTGAGCCTGATAGCTTGGGAAATCAGTGATGATGTTTTCAAAACTTGGTATTAATAGTAAGAAATTATTTCAAACATCAGAAGCATTGTGAAGTTTGTTCCCCCCTCCCCCCCCGAATACATTTATTTTATTTTTTCACTGTTACAAGATTCATTGTTCATGCACCACACCCAGTGCTTCATGCAATACGTGCCTCCTCAATACCCACCACCAGGCTCGCCCAACCCCCCACCCCCTCCCCTCCAAAACCCTCAGTGTGTTTCTCAGAGCCCGCAGTCTCTCATGCTTCGTCTCCCCCTCCGATTTCCCCCAATTCACCCTTCCTTTCCTTCTCACAATGTCCTCCATGTTTTT
>CM052901.1:11396792-11413934 GCA_028534135.1 Potos flavus
ATGGACCCTATCTTCTTGATCCATTCATCTGCTGAAGGGCATCTTGGCTCTTTCCACAGTTTGGCGATTGTGGCCATTGCTGCTATGAACATTGGGGTACATGTGGCCCTTCTTTGTACTGCATCTGCATCTTTGGGGTAAATACCTCAGTCTTAATGTCTGAATTGGAGTTCCTCTCTGTGATCTTTAAATCTTCATGAACTCTATTTCCCTCTTTAGTTACATAACCACATTCATATGCCCAAATCTTCCTATCTTCAGGTTTCACCCTATCCTTTATAGTGCACTCTAATCCCACCCAATACAAAGTAGGTAGCCTAGAGTACCTCTACTGTCTCTGGGGATTCTTGGTGAGGGCTGAGGACTGTTTTACTAAGGTGCCTCTGAATCCTGTTCTCTGGTGGCCACTGAATCCTTGATCTTTGCTCTGAGGCTTATCTCCTGAAGTAAACCTACTTTTCTTTTCTAGTATTTCTTTTTTTTTTTTTTTTAAGATTTTTATTTATTTATTTGACAGAGAGAGAGAGATCACAAGTAGGCAGAGAGGCAGGCAGAGAGAGAGGGGGAAGCAGGCTCCCTGCCGAGCAGGGAGCCCGATGTGGGACTTGATCCCGGGACTCGATCCCGGGACTCCAGGATCAAGACCTGAGCCGAAGGCAGTCGTTTAACCAACTGAGCCACCCAGGCACTCCCACTCATTTATTTGCAATCTGGCAATTGAATTATTGAGCTCAGGATGTTAACACTGAGATTATTTTAGAGATTCTTTAGTCCATACTCCTTCCTCAATTTGTGGGTAGAGGAACTGAAGCAAAGAGGGTGGGTGGATGTGACTTGTTCAAGGTCACCGAAGTTCGCGTTAGAGCTTGGACTTCCCTGGAGTTTGCAATGCCTATTCTTGTCTTTCAAGAGATGCAAATGATTTGGCAGAATTTGCTTTTTTCCAAGAAGCATCCTCTCTCCCCTTGATTGTGATTTTGTCTGGTGGTTCTTCTGTGCTGTGCTAAGGGGAAGGGAAGCTTCACGGTTTGTTACTCAGCCTCCCTGGGAGAATCTTCAGTGGTATGTTCCTTCCCAAGCCCCTGTGCCCATCTTTGCTGGACCTCAGTGGCAGGTGCCCTGGGGGAGTTGGCTGCCCTCTGCTTATCCCCCTGGTCCTACCAAGGAGTTGGATTTATCTGTAATGATTTCCACATAAAAACAACAACAGATGCCTTTATGTCATCACTTTTATTGCAATGAAGAGTAAGCACTTAGCTCTGAGTTCAAGTGTAGATGTCTTCTCACTACAAGAATATGCCCAATGTGATTTTGTGGTGTGTGTGTGTATATATATATATATATATATATATATATATATATTTTTTTTTTTTTTTTCCAAGCCCACCATGGGGCTTGAACTCATGACCCTCAGATCAAGAGTCACACATTCCACCAACTGAGCCAGCCAGGCGCTCCCCCCCCCAATATTTCTTGTCAGTGTGAGTGGTGCAGAAATTGCTAAGTTTCTCCTTCAGCTTTTCACCTTGAAGCCATTATGCAAAGGCCAGTCCAGCTGAGAGCGTTTCCTTCTTGTCACTTTTGTTTTTCCCAAGTTTGTTGCTTCACCAAATGTAAAACCTTTCTAAATTAGACCATGTTGCTGAAGAGAGCCAATCAGTCACCCTGCAAAAAGACTCAGCCCCTTTGGTGAAGACTTGGACATTTTTAGGACTTCCTTGTCTTAACCTCCCCCTGCTGGTGAAAAACAGTCCACATACATTCTGTTCAGAAGCTGAAAATTTGAGGGCAGGTAATTTGAATGTCATGCTAACAAAATGCCTTCACTTACACAAAGGTAATGCTTTTGCCTTTTAAATACAGAAAGATGAATGAATATTTCTTCCACCATCCATTACCTGATCATTACCTAGCTGCTGCTGAGAAGGAGCCCGGGTTCTCTTGCACAGTGTGTTTATACATGACACATTTCATAAATGTTGAGAAGTACCATAATCCATAGATTGACACTGTGTTCTTTGGCATTTATGACGTATGCTTGTGGCCGTCGGAATTCCAGTGGACCATGAGATGGGATGGAATAGCCTACTGTGGGGTGACCTGATTGGGTGGGAAGGCCCCAGGGGTGCTGGTGGTGAAAGAATTCACCCAAGGCAGAACGAAAGAGATGGAAGTTTATTGACCACACCACAAGGGAGCAGTAGGCAAGACAGCAAAGGAGAGACTGTCTCCCACAAGGAGATGGTGAGGTGCCACAATTAGAGGGTGGAGTGAGGAAATATGGGGATAGATGGACTTTTACCTTTTTTGGTAATCTTAGGAACTATGCCTGGTTGTAACTGGTCAGTTAGGGCCAACTGTTTCAAGGTGGGTCACTTAATGAGCCTGTCGGCGTTCACTCAGTGGTCACTGTGGGCCCTTTCGCCTTGTGCAAGTTTCCGTTGTCAAGCCTAGTGCCTAAAAGCAGTCCCTGCACCTACTTCCGGCTGACCTTTCCCACCTTCTCTTTGCTGGTTTTCATTGGCTATGGCATATGAAAATTATATGTTTGTGCCTGTTAGAACTTTGCCCAAACTCAAGAATGAAGGGTCCCAAAGTGAGTTCCTGGCACAGAGAAGGCATGAGAACTCCATAACTATGGAATGAGCAAACATTACAGAACTGATGCGGTATTTCTCTAGTGTCTATACTTTGTAAAATTATGTTGACTGCCCATAGGAATTTTCTGCTTCCTTTTTTATGTCAGGTAACTTCTTCATGGTTGAAGTTGATTGGTACGTAGCTTTTAGTTAAGTTAGATATTAGTATACTATTTGTATTTCTGGGGATTAAGTTAAGAGAGGAAACAATGAAAAAAATTATAGGTTATTATAATAGAAAAAAACATTTTCTAAAAATATGTGATCCTTTCCACAAGCTTAGCTCCTCAGTGTACATCTGTCATTTATGAAAGCTCCTGTGCTGAGAAATGATGTGGGGGAATCCTTTAAATTGTAACATACTTTATAAATGTTAAATAGCTAGTCCTTTTGTCCATTTGAGATCTAAAGGTGTAGATAATCCATTTTTCTTTTTTTTTTTTAAGTTCAATTATATTTTTTCCTCAGAATACTTTTATTTTTTCAGTGTTACAAGATTCATTGTTCATGTACCACACCCAGTGCTCCATGCAATACATGTCCTCCTTGAGGATAATCCATTTTTCTTATTTGTTACCATTATCACACATTCCACCCATTTTTGGATTGCCTGTGCTAATGCTGAAGCATGTACAGATGTGTTTAAGACACAGTACCCTCAAGTTGCTGGTAGCCTATTAGGAAAAAGAAGCTATGGACACAGTGTTGATGAGAAGCATGGATGGAGACATACAGTCTGGGCTCTGCTTATAAAGGCATGACACTGAGCTCCATGCATATGAGTTTACTCATCTGTAAGATAAGGGCTTTCTTTTTAATAAAAAAAATTTTTTTTAAGTAAACTCTATGCTATATATGGGGCTTGAACGCACAACCCCAAGATCAAGAGTCACACGCTCTACCAACTGTGTCAGCCAGGAACCCCTGTAAAATAAGGGCTTTAGATGACATGAAATTTTAATTATTCAATGATTTTATGATAAATACCATAAAATGTATGACCCATGAGATTTATATCCTTTCTGTGTCAGTCAGTGCGATTTCTTTAGCATCTACCATAGAAGCTAGCGCACCGTAGATGCTCAGTTGTTTACTGAATGACTCAATTCACAGAAAACATACTAAAGAAATCAGAGTAAGGGGAGCTCATTTTTGGATTGGGTGATCATTGAGGACTTTGTGGAGGAGATAATATTTGAAACAGACACTTAAAAAAGATGTTTTCAGGGCACCTGCTTGGCTCAGTCAGTTGGGTGTCTGATTCTTGATCTCAGCTCAGGTCTTGATCTCAGGGTTGTGAGTTCAGGCCCTGCATTGGGCTCCATGCTGGGGGTGCAGTTGAAGACACTTTGTATCCAAGGAAGGCTGTATGGTGTAGTGAGAAGAATACAGGACTTTGAATCAAGAAGATTTGAGTTCAAATTCAAGCTCCACCACTCATTAGAATGTGTCCTTGGGCAAGTCACTAAACTCAAAGGCTCAGTTCCTCATGTATAAAATGGGGTTGATGATACCAGTTCCTTGACAGATTAGTTATGAAGATTAGATGAGGTGTTACAAGGTGTATCATCTGATGCAGTGCTCAAAAACTTGTGAATCTGAAGGAGTAACAGACATCGTAGGAGCATGGAGTTAGAATATGAAAATTATGTCTACGGATTTGTGGATATTCTGTGTTGGCGTAGGGTACAGTTGCAAAAGACGTTGGATTCAGGCTGTGTAGAAACACGCATAATATGGTTAAGAGTGTGGAAGAATCGTCTTTTTCCTTCTCATTAAATTAATTCACTCATTTTCAGTTGAAGTTTCTTTACCTTTCTGCATGTATTGACAGGGTTTTAAGAGAAAATTCCAAAAACGACTAACCTTCCCCCCACCCTCATCCACTTTTATCTGCAATTAGTCACAGGTATTGAATGTGAAATAGGTAGAGTTCAAATAATTCAATGATTCTAGTTCAAGTTACTTAAAAAGATACAAGTACCTAATAGGTGTTTAATGATAGGGGCATTGCTTGGTCCAGGTCAGCTCTTATAGTCTGAGACTGTCTTTGGGAACTAGGAGCACAGGGGTGGTTCTCTGAGCAGGACATCTCTCTCTTCAGAGACCACTGCTAGCTGGAATCAGGTGGCTTGTGTTCCCATCAGGACAGTTCTCCAGAAATGTGCGTGTGCAAATCAACGATTGATTAATGGTGACTCACTTAAGCTGCTTTTCGATAGCCAAGGTGTCACCATGAAGGAAGGCTGATGGAGGCCTTTAAAAGCAGCAAGAATTGCTAGCAAGCAAGGCCAGTGAATTATTAACCATTATTTTTATCCTTTCATTTGTACTTTGTCCATAAAAAGGTTTTGAGGTGATGTAATGAAACAGTACAAGATAAAAAATAAGTGAAGGCTTTGGGTGTGGTGATGGAAAAAGGAAAATGGGCACGCGCTTGTCCTTGACTGTGTCCTGGTGAAGCTGAGTATGCCTTCCCAACCTGGCCCCACCGTGGCTTTGATGGCTGATTTCAGTTGCATGAGCACAAGCTCTTCCTGTTCTGACTTAGCCTGTGACTTGGAATTTCTGGCAAGATCTCTATTCTAGTAACATTGACTTGAAGACTTGGATCTTTCTCAATTTATTGGGTACCTCCAGGGCCAGCACACTGGGTCTCTCTCCAGGAAGCTAGAAGCCATGGCTAATTAATGCATATGGGAAGTACTAGGATATTCTTCATTCTCACTTAGAACAGGGGCCTGAGTGTCTGTTGAATTAGACACTTATCACCTCTTAGATTATCCCCTCACACTATTAGAATTCATGGGAGACAGTACTGAACAACCTGTAAGTAGCTCTGGGCCTCTCATTGAAAGGATTTTACTTCTTCCCATTAGACCTTCAATCTAATTTGATAATAGTAGTATCGTTCATGCAGTCAATAACATTGAATGCAATCATCATGATTATCACTAATGATATCTCAGGGCTGTACTAAAAGTCATTAAGACTATTTCCTAGTGGATGTACATGTGAGGAGTATAACTTAGCATCACTACCCAGGGGACTGCAGCATATCAGCAATCATATCATTAATAATTTGATTTATGTTTCAATTGTCAAGAAGAGTTCAGAATTAATGCTAAGGATTTATTTGGTTCACGTTCAGTGTTCAGCCGAATGCTACTTTTCTGGTCATCATGCATCTCAATTTTTAATCACAGACTATCTCATCTGATTTATAGCAGAGAATGAGAGATTCATTTTACTAATTCATATACTAGAATTCTAAATGGAATGTGGTAGCAAGGAAAGACTATTCTTTCATACCTCTAGATCTCACTGTGGCACGCACAGTGTGGAAACTGAAATAATTAAATGTTTTGCTCTAGGGGAGTTTCGATTGTATTATTATCAGATGTTCAATGGTTCATGTCCTGGTGAGTTCTAGAAAGTTCTGATATATATTTTTTTCTATTTGCTTTTCATTTTCCTTACTAAGAATTACCTAATTTGTGTCTTACTGAAATTTTCCTTATTAGCAAATCAATTCAGTCACTTTCAGCTAAAGTTTGCCTCTCTGCATGTGTACACAAGACATTTAAAAAATTATATGAGTTTCAGGTAGACATTATAATTTGACTCTTGTGCATGCTACAAAGTGATCATCCTCCAAAGTGTCATTACCATCCATCACCCTACAAATTGACCTCCTTCACCTCTTTTGCCCACTCTCCCGGCACCTTTCCATTCTGGTAACCACTGATCTGTTCTCTGTATCTGTGAGTTTTCTTTTGTTTGTAGTTTGTTTTTTTTTAGATTCCACATCTAAGATCATACAGTATTTGTCTTTCTCCTTTTGGCTTAATTCACATAGCATAAAGCCCTCAAGGTCCATGCATGTTGTTGCACATGGCAAGATCTTTTTTATGGCTGAATAGTACAGATACACCACATCTTCTTTATCCATTCTTCCACTGATGGACATTTAGGTTGCTTCCCTGTCTTGGATATTGTAAATAATGCTGCTGTGGACATAGGGATGCATTTATCTTTTCAAATTGGCATTTTTGTGTTCTTCTGATAATTACCCAGTAGTGGAATAGCTGGATAATATGGGAGTTGTATTTTTTTAAAGATTTTATTTATTTATTCGAGAGAGACAGAGCATGAGCAGAGGATGGGACAGAGGAAGAGGGAGGGGGACAAGCAGACTCCATGCTGAGCACAGAGCCCAACATGGGGGTCCATCCCAGGATCCTGAGATCATGACTTGATCCGAAGTCAGGTGCTTAACCAACTGAGCCACTCATGTGCCCCAAATATTCTATTTATTTTTTTATTTATAGAGAGTGAGAGCATGTGAACAGGGGAGGGGCAGAGAGAGAGAGATAGAATCTCAAGCAGACTCTGCACGGAGCGCAGAGCCCTACACAGGGCTTCGACTCACAACCCTGAGATCATGACCTAAGTGGAAACCAAGAGTCAGATGCTTAACCCACTTAGCCACCCAGGGGCACTGGGGATTTTATTCTTAATTTTTTGAGGACTATCCATACTGTTTTCCATAGTGGCTGCACCAATTTACAGTCCTGTGAATAGCATACAAGGGTTCCCTTTTCTCTACATCCTCTCCAACATTTGTTATTTCTTGTCTTTTTAATAATAGTCATCTGACAGGGGAGATAGGATCTCATTGTGGTTTTGATTTGCATTTCCCAGATAATTAGTGATGTTGAAAATCTTTCTATGTGCTTGTTGGCCATCCATACGTCGTCTTTGGTAAAATATCTATTCAGATCTTTTGCCTATTTTTTGAGTTATTTTTTGTTGTTGAATTTTATGAGTTCTTTATATGTTTTGGACATTAACCCCTTATCATATGTGTGATTTGCATATACCTTCCCCCGTTCAGCAGGTTGCCTTTTTGTTTCGATGATCATTTCCTTCACTGTGCAGAAGATTTTTAGTTTGATGTGGTCTCATTTGTTTATTTTTGCTTTTGTTTCCTTTGCCTTTGGAGTCTGAACCACAAAAACTTTGCTGAGACCAATGTCAAGGAGCTTATTGCCTATGTTTTCTTCTAGGAGTTTTATGGTTTTGGTCTTACAGTCAAGTATTTAATCTATTTTGTATTAATTTATGTGTGTGGTATGAGATGGTGGTCTTATTTCTTTCTTTTGCGTGTGGCTGACCAGTTTTCCTAACACCATTTATTGAAGAGACTGTCCCTTTTCCATTGTATGTTCTGGGCTCCTTTGTCATAAATTAATTGTCTTTGTATGTGTAGGTTTATTTAATGTTCATTTAATGTTCATTGAGCTGTGTATCTGTTTCTATGCTAGTACCATAGTGTTTTGATTACTGTAGCTTTGTAGTATAGTTTGAAATCAGGGAGTGTGATACATTGAGCTTTGTTCTTTCTCAGGATCACTTTGGCTCTTTAGGATCTTTTATGTAGATTCTGTACAAATTTTAGCGTTATTTGTTCCAGTTCTGTGAAATATGCCATTGGAATTTTGATAGGGATTGCATTGAATCTGTAGATTGCTTTGGGTACTATGAACATTTTAACAATATTTTCCAATCAATGATCATGAGATACCTTGGCACTACTTTTCTGTTTTTACTTTCTCAGTGTCTTATAGTTTTCAGTATATAGATCTTTCCACCTCCTTTGTTAAATTTATTCCTGAGTATTTTATTCTTTTTGATATAAATGGTATTGTTTTCCTAATTTCTCTTTCTGATAGTTTCTAATTATGTGTATGGTTTATAATTATGTATGTAGTTAACTGTATGTAACAAACCTCAGTTCTGATAAGTAGCAGAAATCATTTGCAAGGTTTTTTCACCTGGCTTTAGGCAATATCTTGGGGTTAGAGGAATAAAGGGACTATGTTGAGGGACTTACTAGAGCGTCCGTAGTGAGCCAGTATTGAGGGAGAAGCATTGGAAATAGTAGAAGTTAAGAGACAAGACAGAGTTATAGGCTATGTTCCTAAGGCATGGCTATCTAACAGTGGCAAGTGCAGTATCTCTTGGAGTAGGATGAACTCTTCTTTGACCAAAGGTTATATGGAAATCTTCAAAATTACAGCCTGTATGTGCACATGTGGGTTGGAGGGGGGTGTGTGGCAGGATTGGGTGGTGCTCTTAAATCAAGTAGAGAATATCTTTTGGTTCTTTTGGAGAGGGTCCTCAAGCAATAGATGGATCAACTAAGAACAGGGTTTAAAGTGCTGTTGGAGAGGCCTGATCAGTTCTAGGGTGGGGTATGGCTGGTTTGCAAAGGCGAGATTAAGTCCTGGTAGGAAACCGGGACAAGCCCATGCAAAAAGACTACCAGTTCAGAAAGAATTCTAAGAAAATTATGACCAAGCATTTCAGAAGTTAGTTCTACTCAGTGCACATTTGTCAAGTATTTACAGTGTGCTGGATTCTGAGCTAGGCATTGAGGATATAATGCCCATAGATTGTAAGGAACTGAGAGGCCAGTGGATAGAGTATGTACCAGGCTGACCTAAGATCATATGAGGGCAGCCAGACACAGTCTTGATCCCATCTCTTGGTGTAGCTGGGGCTCCCATAAGTCTCTGAACCCTAGTCACGATTGGTTTTAATGTTTAGCATATTCCCTACTTAATTAATTATCACACTTAGAACTTATAGATAGATAAAAATTTATAGATAGGGGTGCCTGGGTGGCTGAGTCGTTTGAGCATCTCCCATCAGCTCAGGTCATGATCTCAGGGTTCTGGGATCAAGCCCCATGTCAGGCTCCCTGCTCCCTCTCCCTCTGCTTGCTGCTCCCCCTGCTTGTGCACTCTCTGTCAAATTAATTAATTAATTAAAAATTTTATAGATAATTATGTAGCTTAAAATTTATAGGTAGGTGGATGGATGGATGGATAGATACATACATACGTGGACAGAAATGAAGCTCAGCAGTTCCAGCAGAGTGGGGTTGCAGAAGGCAAAGGCTTAACAGTTTATAGCAATTAAACACTTTTTCATCGTTGGAGAGCCATGCAAGGAGCGTTTAACACTCAAAATATCAGTAAACAGACTGGTGCAGCTTCCTGTCACTGTGGATGTTTTCGGAGCTATGAAAAATCTATATCTGACTAAAAATCTCTGAGTAATCTTGCTTAGGATCAAAAAGCTTTCATTAACATCTTTAATCTGCGTAATGAAATCTCAAACTAATTTTTATGCCTTTATTGCTTCAGTAACCAAAATCTCAAGAGAACCCAATGAATTGGAATGTGACCTGAAATCAAGAGCAAAGAGTCATCAATCAAAAAGGAAGATTATTTGGGAAACAGAAATGATTTGAATACCAAAGAAGCAGTGCTTGTTGACAGAAATATATGTTTGTAACTATTGTTTCATCGGTCATGTAGGCCAGAGAACAAATCAAGAGCCTGTGTCATATCAAAAAGAAATTTGATTTTAGACTTCCCTCTACCACCTTGATCTTCTGGAACTTCAACTTACTCTCTGTGAACCTTGGTACTTTGTTGACTCTTTGCCTTGTCCCCCATTTGTGGTGTTCCCCATATTTTTCTCCCTAAATTTTACTGAGAAATACTGTTCTCCACCTTTTCTTTTTTTCTTTCCTTTTTTTCTTTTTCTCTTCTTTCTTTCTCTCTTTCTCTTTTTCTCTGTCTCTCTTTCTTTCTTCCAAATTCTATTAGCCAACATATAGTACATCCTTAGTTTCAGATGTAGAGTTCAGTAATTCGTTAGTTGCATATAACACCCGGCGAGTGATCATCAATCACATCACATGGCCTCTTTAATGTCCATCACCCAATTGCCCCATCCCCCCACCAGCTCTCCCTCAGCAAACCTCATTTTGTTTTCTAGAGTTAAGAGTCTCTTTTAGTTTGCCTCCTTCTGTTTCTATTTTATTTTCCCTTCCCTTCCCCCATGTTCATCTGTTTTGTTTCTTAAATTTCACATATGAGTGAAATCATATGGTATTTGTTTTTCTCTGATTGACTTATTTCACTCATTATAATACCCTCTAGTTCCATCCATGTCAATGTAAATGGTAAGTATTCATCCTTTCTGATGGCTGAGTAATATTCCATTGTATATATATGTACCACATCCCCTTTATCCATACATTTGTCGATGGACGTCTCAGCTCTTTCCACAGTTGGGCTATTGTAGACATTGCTGCTATAAACACTGGGGTGCAGGTGCCCCTTCGGATCACTACATTTGTGTCTGTGGGGTAAATACCTAGTTGTTCAATTGCTGGGTTGTAGGGTAGCTCTATTTTTAACTTTTTGAGAAACCTCCATACTGTTTTCCAGAGTGACTGTACCAGCTTGCATTCCCAACACTGTAAGAGGGTTCCCCTTTCTGTGCATCCTTGCCAACATCTATTGATTCCTGACTTGTTAATTTTAGCCATTCTGACTGGTGTGAGGTGGTATCTCATTGTGGTTTTGATTTGTATTTCCCTGATGCAGAGTGATGTGGAACATTTTTTTCATGTCTGTTGGCCATTTGTATGTCGTCTTTAGAGAAATGTCTGTTCATGTATTCTGCCCATTTCTTGACTGGATTCTTTGTTTTTTGGGTGTTGAGTTTGGTAAGTTCTTTTTAGATTGTGGATACTAGCCCCTTGTCTGATATGTCATTTGCAAATGGCTACTTCCATTCTGTAGGTTACCTTTTAGTTTTGTTGACTGTTTCCTTTGCTGTGCAGAAGCTTTTTATCTTGATGAAGTCTCAATAGTTCATTTTTGCTTTAGTTTCCCTTGTCTTTGGAGGTGTGCCTAGCAAGAAGTTGCTGCGGCCGAATGTTCTCCATCTTGAAGAAGTACTCCACACTTACTTTTTTCCATACTCTGTCTCTGCCAAATCACGTCATTAACAAACAATTTTCAAATGGTAGTGACTTAACACAATAAATATTTATTTCTTGTTTGTGCAAAATCTAGTGTTGATCTTCCTGGCAAGTCCATTGTCATGGGCAGCTCTCTTCAGTTTCCTTCCACCTTGTGATGCTGTCATGTTCACTGTGAGTCTCTATGGTTACTGGATTAGAGAAAGAAAGTGAAAGGATGGAATACTTGACCCTTAGTCCAGAAGTGGTACGTACTTCACTTCTGCTTTTATTGCTTTGGCCAGAACTTGTCACACGGCCCCACATAGATGCAAGAAGGACTGGGAAATGTAGCTCTTGGCTGGGCAGTTCCTTTCCAATGACAGCAGTACACTTTGGTGTGCTGCTGTTTCTCTTTCACCATCCTTTGAAAACATTGTTCCATGAGAGTCCATGAGAGTCCCTCATGAGAGTCCCTCAGCTCTCTTCTGATTCCTAAGTGAGCTGCTCCACTCTATTCTATTTCTGTTCCAGCCTATCTATGTTTCTATTCCAGCCGATCTATGTATAATCACAAAATCCTCCAAATTCAAAGCCACTGGTAGGAAATGCAGTCCTTTCTTTGAATTTAAGTAATGTATCTGGAGAAGAATGGGTGCCTCTTTATGTGCATAGCTGCAACATCATACCATTTATGCATTCTGGAGCCAGAAAACCTACTTTTAAAGTTGGACCATCACTTAGAGGATAAAAATAACCAAATGCAATAACTGACAATAATTTCAGCTCAAATTTTCATATTTGTTTAAGATAATGAATTTGGGGAATAAAACTTTGATCTACTTTTCTTAGACAGAAGCTGGCTATTGATGGGCCCAGTTGAGTTCGATGAGTTGTATTCTCTGGTAGTGGTTTCTGGCACTTATATATACAAAAGTGACTCACATTTTGGTAAGGAGCCTCTGTTTTAAACACTTTGCTCTGGGGTCATATCAGCAAAAAGTCTAAATGTATACATATATGCATGGATCCTTCTAAGGGCTGGAAATACTGCATTTGATTGTCCTGCCTCCCTGGATTCCATTTACTTGGAGAGACCAAGGAATAACCTGGGGTTCTTAATCTTCTGCACTTAATTCGGGTCCTGTTATTTACATAACCATTTATTTCCTGACAAGGCCTGCTGTTCTCCAAAGATAGGGGAATGGTTAAATAAATTATGCTTCATCTGTATGTTGGAATATTAAGAAAGCTTTAAATTTTGTTTCTTGGAATTTTTAATGACCATAAGAAAATGCTTATAATATAATATTTAGCTTTTAAATATATATAGAAGTGATCTGTGTGTGTGTGTGTGTGTGTGTGTGTGTATGTGCATAGCAGAAACGATTGGAAGAAAATATATCAAAATGACAACTGTGGTTATCCTTGGGCAGTGGGGTTGTGGGTGACTCTCAGTCTTTATATTTTTCTGTGTTTTCCAAAGTTTAAAAATGGGCATGAATTATTTATGAGAAAAAAGTTAGTCAAAATACCTGTCAATCAAGTCCACCATCTAACCATTCTTGTGAAAATTACTAGAGGCTAGTCAAAAGGGGAACTCTGGCTGTCTTAAAGTGGTTGAATCCCGTGTCTTTAGATGAAAAAAAGTAGAGTGACATAGAATCCAAAACAATGGTTTTATCACATTTCCCCTCTCTAAAATTTTACTGGCAAAACTCACTAGACCTTGCAGATAAACCTTTTCATGTGAACTACAGTTTTGCTTTTTTGTTGCAGAAGCTTACTATAGAATAAGTTGTATAAACACTTGTCAGAATTGTTGTGAAATGTGAACCTCCAGGTGGCTAGCATCAGTCTTTAGTTTCTTTTTTTTCATAAGAGGAGCCAGTATTGCATAAGAGACCTAACATAGGCTTGAGAGTACAGGGCCCCAGTCTTCGCTTTGTTATGTACCAGCTGTGTGAGTTGGAGAAGTTACTTAAGTGTCTGAGACTTTGTGTCCTTATCTCTAGACTATAGATAATACCTGTCTGGCAAGTTTATTCTGATGGTTAGATACAATAAAGATGAGCCTGGCTCACTTGCTTAATTGCTTAAGCAGCTGAATTGCTGCTGTTGCTGCTTTTTTACTACTACAATTATTACTACTGCCTGTGCTATCACTACGGCCTTCTCCTCCACCAGTAGTAATGGGCATCCTGTACTGTCTGGCTGTGCTGAAGTCAGCCAGGTCAGTCTGAGTAGTCTAACTTTCACTTCCAGTCAGGGCGATATTCAGCTGCTTTCCAGGAGCAGGACAAGCCTTTTCATCCATTGCCCCCCTCTCTTGCATCTAGCAATTAAGGAGTTAAGTTCTAGTGAAGCAAGGGGCATCCACTACCACCTAGGTCTGGCCCTCGGGCCTGCCTCTTTTCAGATTGTTCAATGTTTGTAGGACACTGATTGTTAAATATTCTGAATATTTCATCTGATTCTAGTCAAATAAAAACAAAGGGGAGTCATTTATTTCCTACGTTATAGAGGAAGACAATACCATAAGGGCCAACCGTGTTTGAATACTGAAGCCTCGAAAAGTGGATTTCCAGTAAATGTAAATTAGTCGATAAAATCTTTATTATTCCTCTTTTCATTCTGTGAGTTCTTCCCTCGAATGGCTCTGTTCAGGCCAGTATTAGTGAATGCAGCTGCTGGGGTCCTTGGGAAGCATGTTTACAGATAGGGAAGACAGCATTGACACCAACTGGAAGTTTTTCTTTCCAATTTCATTTTCTAAGAGATATAAAATGTATCTCACCATAAGCAAACAACAGCAACAACAACAACAATAACAACAAATAACTTCCACAGTCTTCCTAACTATCTACTCTCTGGTTGGGATTTTAGGAGAGAAGCCAGAGACTGATATGAACCGTGACTCAACATGAACTTTCTGTGTGGTCACTTATGTACATTGTCTGGTCCCATTATTACATTGCAAAGCAAGATCAATGAAGACAGTCTCACTAGAGTATTAAGTTCTTGAACTATTATCCATATTCTTATCCATTTTAATTTGAGAGCTTGGTTATAATTGGATTAAGAAGGGAGAGAGAGAAATCTTCCTTGAATTAGACAATCTGTATGAGATATAGTGTAGAATAGTCTCCAAAAATAATTTTAGTCTAACCCAAGCTCTTAGAATTAAAATATCTTGACTATAACTTTGTCTTCTGTTCTCTGGGTACCTGTCTGGCTTAGTCAGAGGAGGTTACGACTCTTGATCTCGGGGTCATGAGTTCAAGCCCCACATTGGATGTAGAGATTACTAAGTAAATAAATAAATAAATGTAGAAAAAATCGTCTTCTCTTCTCAATCCTAGAAGGAGAATAAAGGATGAGATTTCCTTGCCTCTGCATAGAGTAAATGAAGGAGAACTTTCTTATGGACTTAAAGTTTGTGTCTCCTCGAAATTTATATATTGAAGCCCCAACTCCATGATGATATTGGGAGGTTGGGCCTTTGGGTTGTAATTATGATAAGCTGAGGTCATGAGGGTGGAGCTTCAATGATAGGATTAGTGCTCCTGTAAGTAAAAGAAGAAGTATCAGAGCTTTCTCTTTCTGCCATGTGTAGATACAGTGAGAAAAGAAGGTGGCTGTCTTTAAGGTACAAAAGGAGACCTCACCTAGAATCAAATCTGCCAGCACCTGGATCTTGGACTTCCCAGCCCCTAGAACTATGAGAAATAATGTTTGTTTTTAAGTTGTTCAGTCTATGGTATTCTTTTTTTTTTCTATGGTATTTGTTATAGCAGCTTTTGCAGACTAAGACAAACTCTGTGACCCTCAATCTTTTTGGAACATAGGTTCAGTTATATTGCTGGCCAAAGCATGCACTCCAGATATAACAACTCTGTACTGAAACTGATATCAATGTTCTCCTTTAGCCAGCATTATATTGAGATTTTAGGTGTCCATTTTATAGGGATATGTTTGTAGGAGAATGGATTCGTATTTTACCTGGGCTACACAATTAGTGATGCCAGAGATTGCTGGTCTGTGCATTGAGAAATTCTTCACGAAGATCAAGTCATTCCGACAGTTGTTAGACTGAGCTGGTCAAGGTAAAGCCAGGTATTGGAGGCGGGAGAAGAGAGATCATATTTTGAGTATTTGTATTTGTGCCTGGAGTGTTGACAGAGCCATGTTAGACACTGTGGACATAGAGATAAGATAGTATTGCTCTCTAGAGACTCTTGTGCTACCAGCCAGGAGAGGCCCATGATAGTAGTCATTTGTTTTGACAACTACTTGAGTGCTTCTGCTGTTTTTATTTTTTTATTTTTATTTTTTGAAGATTTTATTTATTTATTTGAGACAGAGAGAGAGAGCACAAGCGGGGAGGAGGATCAGAGGGAGAGGGGAAAGCAGACTCCCTGCTGAGCAGGGAGCCCAGTGCAGGGCTTGATGCCAGGACACTGAGATCATGACCTGAGCCAAAGGCAGACGCTTAACCGACTGAGCCACCTAGAGACCCCCCCCCCCCAACCGAGTGCTTTCGTTGTAGACCAGGAAAAGCACAGTAAACAAGGATAAGGCTGTTAGGCGGATTTAAGTCATAGCCTTCTCCCTTGATGACTGATTTTAGAAATTGGGTCATTCCTCTCTTCCTGGTACAGCTTTATATATGGAGATTTCCTTTATATATGTAAATGTCCCCGATATAAGGGGTAACTTCTACTCAGTCTTCAGAGTTCTTGCTGTGTCTGCTGTTTCTTAAAAATTACCCGCTTAAAATAATCAATATGCCAAAAAGGCATACCTTTAGGGTAGCAGATTTGCTCCTCTACAACTATGAGTTGAGAGTTTAGCAACACTTTACAGGTTACCAACGCTATAATAGATACAATAAAGGAGAGTTCTACTTATATAGATATATAAATTATATATGTAATAAATATATATTTTTATATAAATTACATATAAATATATGTAAATATATTTATATAAAATATATAATAGACATAAATATATATTTATGTTTATATAAATTATATATTTATATATAAATTATATATAAGAACTATTTTATAATATAAAATATAATAAATATATAATGTACAATATATGATATATGATATATAATATATAAATTATATGTACAATTATATATTATATATGTATTATACATCATATATTACATTATATATTATATATTATATAATTATATACATTATATAATTATATTTATTAAACATATTACATCATATAATATATTTATATATTTATTATATATAATATATTTTACATATGATTATATATTATATGTATTATATATAATATATATGGTGTTTGGGAAGGAATGATGTGTGGTTCAGTTTGCCACAACCGAAAATTGTATATATCATATATATATGATAACTATATGATATGTATCATATATACATATATGATACATATATATTATATATTATAAATATATTATGCTTATAGTGATATAAGTATCCATCTTGTAGCCCTCTTGCAAGTTTCTTATATAATATTCTTATATATATTATATATTATCTATAATGTATAATATATAAATCATTATATATTATATATAATTATATTTATAATATATAATCTATATATAATATATTATTAAATATATAAATTATATATAATTATAATTGTATGTCTAATATATTATTA
>CM052901.1:11414434-11477573 GCA_028534135.1 Potos flavus
TTTGTGTCTCCTTGTTGAGGGTCTCACTGAGGTCCTTCACTCTTTTCTTAACACCAGTGAGTATCTTTATGACCATTATTTTAAATTCTCTCTCAACCATATTACTTATCTCTGTTTCATTTAGCTTCTTGCTGTGATCTTGTCCTGTTCTTTCATTTGGGACATACTCCTCTGTCTCCTCATTTTTGTCTGTTTCTGCCTGTCTGTTTCTCTGTGTTAGGAAAATTAGTTACATCTCCTGCTCTTGAAAGTAGTGGCCTTATGAAGAGAAGGTCCTGTAGTGCCCTGCAGTGCCACGTCCCCTGTCACCAGAACTTGGCACTTTGGGGGTGTTTCCTGTGTGTGTTGCACGTGCCCTGTTTTGTGGTTGAGCCATGTTTTCCTTCAGTCCAGTTGTCCGCAATGGCTCTCTGCCTGTCATGGGCTGGGTCTGGTCCCAAATATCAAAATATCCATTTGTCCAGACTGATATAGATAAATGATCGAATGAATAAATGGAAGGTATCTCAGTCTGTTTGAGCTGCTATAACAAAGTACCATAAAGAGTGTGGCTTATAAAAAAAAAAAAAGTGTGGCTTATAAACTGCAGAAATTGATTTCTTACCTTTCTGGAGGATGGAAGCTCAAAGTCAGGGTGCCAACATGGTCAAGTTCTCGTAAGGACCCTCTTTTGGGCTGCAGACTCCTAACTTGTCTCCTCACATGGCAGAAAGAGAGCAGCAAGCTCTCTCTTGACTCTTAAGAGCACTAATTCCTTATGACTCATCTAATTCTAATTACTTCCCTAAGGCTTCACCTCTTAATATCATCACATTGGAGGACAGATTTCAATACATGAATTTTAGGGGGACACAAGCAATCAGTGCATAACAGAAGAGAATGGGTAGTTCTTCCTTACAGAAAAGTTCCAATTAATACATGTAGAATGAATGAGTAAAACACAAAATCACCATTAGGCAAACATCATAGTGATAATTATTTATTATAAGATCCACTGATGGATTCAAATAAATCAGTAGGTGAAAGTTTGAGGAGAGACAAGATATTGGTAGAGTCTCAAAATAACCCAAAGATGTTTACCAATTGCAAAGGGAAATATATATTAACGTGGCAGTGGAGAAGCCAATCAAAAGCCACCTATGCAAAGTAATCAGGATGAACATCAACTAAGAAGACACATGGGCAGGATGTACATGATATGTGCACTAAGAAAGGGACAACATGACTTCTGTGGCATTCATGCCAACAGTACACAACCTCGACCTGGCCATGAGGAAAGTCAGCCAAACTCAAATGGAGGCCCATTCTGCAAAATAATTGCTCACTTGTCTTTAAAAGTGTCCAGGTCATGAAAGACAAATGAAGATGGAAGAATTATTTCAGGTTGAAGAGGAATGCAAAGAAATGACCACTGAAAGCAAGGTGGGATCCTGGAATAGAAAAAGGAACATTAGTGGAAAAAGTGGTGCAACTTGAATAAGGCATGTAGTTAATAGTATCTCATTAATGTTCATTTCCTGGTTTCGATGATTGTACTATGATTATGTAAGATGTTAACATTAGGGGAAGCTAGATAATGGGTAGATGTGAACTCTCTATTGTTTTGGCAGTTTTTCTGCTGGGAAAATTCCTTTTTAAAGATCTCTAGTCCCATCCTGAGGGCAAGATTTGCCTGGTTTTCAAGGGGAGGAACTTGATTCCGAGTCTGATGAGTATTTCCATAGGGCACACACACTTATCAGCTATATCTTCAGTGGGTTAGTAATCTCCAGATTTATAAGTCTATAAATAAAAAGTGATCTTGTATCATTTGACCGAGAACCTCAGAATTAGGCTGTTTCTGCCTGCTTCTAAATAGGTGTTGTCTGTCTCAGGCTCTGCTTGGTTTGTTCTTGTGTGTTGAGTGGTAAGAGGCCAGGACAGTTACCATGGACTCCAGCAGCCTGCCAGAGTATTGCAGAGCCATTGCCACCAGGATCCTTTTGCTTTCTATCTCCGAAGAGCTCCTAAACCACTGCTGCAGACGATAAAAGCCTTGGTTGCTTCTTTAACTCACCAGATAGTTTATGTCTTCTGTCAAGTGTTCTCTTGGCCAGAGTTTGTTTCACCACAAGCAGGAGGAGAAAGAATTACGTGTCAGAACAGTACAGGCAGCACATGTTCAATAACTGAAATCAGTTGGAAATTGCCCTAAGTGACGACCCTGTAAAGCTGTTCTGACATGGGAGACTTGCAGTGAAAGCCTCATTTTAGGGTCAAAAATAAATATTTGGCTGTCTTTTTCCCTTTCCTCTTTATCACAGATTGACCCTCTAATTCATTTTAATAGGAAGGAATAAAATATAAAAATGACATAGGCTAGCTATAAAAATTCATGCAGTACGAAAAAGGGCAAAGAATATATTTTTTTAAAAATCTGAAATCTCAGTGCTCAGAAATGAATGATATTATCACACTTTGTGACCATTATTATAGATCGCTCTCTCTATAAAGATAGAAGTATGAATGGATGTGTAGGTCTGCAGAATCGGATCCTATAGAAGCATGTTATTATTCTGATAATAAAAAGTATTAGATTTTATTTTTCCTGAATTTAACACCAGAAAAATAAGATCGAGCCGAAGAAATGACTGAATGTGAGATAAAGCTTTCTTTGCTATAAGAGATCTTGGTTCCCAAAAGATCCCTTTAAGACTAATAAAACAGATTCTAAAGATCGTTAGGAGACTGAAGCAATTATTTGTTATAGGACCCCATATTTTAATTTTAACAGTATGAATGAGCTTAGTTCTCTTACCACTTGTCTTCCTTCCTTCCCTCCACGTCTCAGTATTTGCTGCTTGTGTTGGTTTATGTCATCAAGGCTTAGAAATGTTTACATGTCCTTTTGAAATCACAAATCCCTCAATTGTTTAAATTCTATGTTTAATTGAATTCAGTGCTTACTGTCCCTTTACCTTATCTGGTCATGTGATCTTCATTAGGTTCCCCCCTCGGTGGGCTGAATTTCATTACCAAATAGTATTTCTTTTGAGAGGAGCTCATTAGGGCTACATTTCCTAAGTGTTTTATTCATATTTGAGAATATCTGCCTGTTGTTTTTATACTTGAACAATTTGTCTGGGTAAAGTATTTTGGAGTCATGTGTACTTTTCTTTGGGATTTTGTTCTACTAACACTGAAAGTTTCCTTGGAAGAGTCTGAGATCAGAAAGAATCCCAGACCTCCCATTGCTCCCCTCCACCCCCTGTAGATAACTTTTTTTTTTTTTTCTGTCTGGATACCTAAATAGTTTTTCTTCATAGTTCAGGTTTTGTTTTGTTTTTTTTAAAGATTTTATTTTTAGGTAATCTCTACACCCAACATGGGGCTCAAACTTAACCCCAAGATCAAGAGTCACACCTCTGCCGACTGAGCTGACCAGGTGCCCCTTTCATGGTTGAGTTTTAATACCTCACCCAGAATATGTTTTGATAGTGGTTGCATTGTGTCAGTGTTTCTTGGTATATGGTGTGCCCTTTTGACTGGAAGATCCAGTTTTTCCTTCTCGGAAATGTGTCTTATTTCAGAGACCCAATTGTTGGGTCATCTTTATTTGTCCTTCATTATCTATTATCTTTTCTCTAGTTGTTTAATGTCTTTTTCCTATACACACACTGTGATATCATGATTTATAATGTTAAAAAACAAAATTCAACCAAGTAAATTTGAAAATCTAATTGGCTTTATTAAGTGATTGATAAATTAGGCAGCTTTCCACCTAGCAAGTAGAGTGATGCTCTGAGTTGTGCAGAATGGAAGGTTTTATTTTATTTATTTATTTTTAAAGATTTTATTTATTTTTTTTTGTCAGAGAGAGACGGAGAGAGAGCGCGAGCACAAGCAGGGAGAGCGGCAGGCAGGGGGAGAGGGAGAAGCAGGCTCCCCGCTGAGCAGGGAGCCTGATGCGGGACTCCATCCCAGGACCCCAGGATCATGACCTGAGTCAAAGGCAGATGCTTAAATGAATGAGGCACCCAGGAGTCCCCAAAATGAAAGGTTTTATTAGGAAGGAGTGTGGGGCAAGCAGTTTTTATCAAAAAAAAGAGAAAGGATTGTATGAGGCAAGGTCACCTTACCTTAGGGGGAATCACAGAGGATCTTATCATGTCGGTACTTCATCTTTGGGGAATGGAGAGAGCCCATTTGATCTCATTGGTGATCAAATGAGATTGATCACCATTGATCACCATCATCACCATTGATGATCTTATTGGTGCTGACCAGAAAATTCCGGATTGACTAACTTAGAATTTATTCCTGGAGTCTTTGAAACTGCAATTAAGTCTTGGTTTGCTGTCCCAGGGGCAAATGACTCCATCTCGGGCGTATGGTTTTCTTTTTAACAATAATAAGAAATATATATATTTGATCTTTGTCCAGTTTCAGGTACAAAGCTCCTAAAACCCTCGTAATTTCTTAAGCGAAGGGAGTTATAAGGGTATGTTTTGTTTATGTTAATAGTGACTTTTGGAATCCCCCTACATTACCTAAGAATGGGGGCTGACCGCCAGAGGAACCAATCTGGTGATTAGAGGGTTGGAACTTTCAGTCCCAATCCGGATGACCTTGGGGGCCTGGAGAGGGGCTGGAGGTTGAATGAGTTGCTAATTAATGATTTAATTGGTCATGCCTGTGTAATGAAGCTTCCTTAAAACTCCCAAAGAACCAGGTTCAGAAAGCTTCTGGATTGGTGAACATGTGGGAATTTGGGGAGAATTCGCTCCCAGAGGGTTTGGGAGCTCCCTGTCCTTTCCCACATAGCTTTCCCTATGCATCTCTTCCATCTGGCCATTCCTGAGCTATATCCCTTTGTAATAAGTCAGTGATCTAGTAAGTAAAATGTTTCTGAGTTCTGTAAGATGCTCTAGCGAATTAATCTATCCAAAGGAGGGAGTTGTGGGAACCTCTGATTTATAGTCATTTGGTCAGAAGTACAAGTAGCAACCTGGACTGGCAGTTGGCCTCTGAAGTAGTGGGAGTGAGGGCAGTCTTGTAGGGTGGAGCCTTTCACCTGTGGAATGTGATGCTCTCTATGGGGAGATAGTGTCAGAATTGAGCTGAACTGCAGGACGCTCATTTGGTGTCAGGAGAATTGCTTGGTGGTGGTTGGGAACCCCCCCCCCCCCGCGGCCCATGAATTGGAATTGGGATCTGGATGGTTACCCACTTTTATTAACCTCAAATCTTTCCTTCAGGCACTTGATTCTGTTTTCTTGTCATTTCCTATTTATTTTTTATAATCTATATTAGGACCATTTTAGTTTTCATTTTATTTTCTTGGTTCCCCTGTCTATCTCCTCTGATTTCATATTTTAATTTTTGTATTATTCTCTCCCCTTTTTTATTAGTATGAAGTACTTCCAGAAAAAATTTTAAAAACTGCTTTGGTTCCTTAAGTTTTGTTTTCCTCCAGATTTGCTGAGTTTTTTTTTTCTCCCATTTCAGCCCCCTTCTTTCCCTTCCCTTTCTCCTTTTCTGCAGTTTTCTTGCATAGTTGCTTTGTAATTTGACGTCTCATTCCTACTTATTATTGGCAGCTTTGTCCAAACCTTTTATTTGCCCTGCAGTAGTAAGTGATGATGGTCTTTGATGCCCTTCCTGCTTTGCCTAGGTTCCTCTCTTGAACCCCAGTCCCATGCTCAGGTACAGCTCTGGATATTGGTTTCTGTAGTCTCACTGTCGGAGGAAAGTTCTTTTAGGTGAAGCGGTTTTATTGGTGGAGAGCTTGGCTGGTGCAGCATGAGTATTTGCAGAAAAACCTGTAGGGAGGACTCTCTCCTATGATCTTGTTAAACATGTCAGGGTCCCTCTACCCAGTCAGGGGTGTATTTCACTAGTGTGGGCTTTGACCTATTTCCTCCTCTCAACACACTGCTTTGGAAAAGGTGATGAATCCTGATGGGTTTTGCTGCCATTGCTGAGGTCCCATGGGGACCAGTGTGCCTCTTCATTCTACTTCTCCTTAAGTTGAAGGTCATTAATAAAACTCTCATGATTTATTGGACTCATCTTCCCTTTTCTCAGTTCTGTTTCTGAGATGTGGGATTGGGGTTAGGAGCCCAGCGAGGGTAGGCTCTGCTAAGGTTCACTATCCCTTACCTGTCTCATATCTTTTCCTCCTACCTTTCCCAGCTTAGATTACATGCTAAATCATTCTCTTGGTCCTTGTAGATGCCCTCTAATCATTTGCCTGCATCTCTCATGTGGCAAAACCATAGTACTGGCTAAACGCAAGGCTGCCCTTTCTGTGCATTCCCCTGCGTAGCTGAACATGGCCGAATAAACACATAGCCTTGCTGACTGGTTTCATGAACCTCAAGGGGGCCCTTAGTGCCACCTAACAATCTCACTATTTTTCTCTAGTCCATTTGTGCACCCACTCTCCCAGATGACTGTTCACACATTCTCCTCTCTTCTCAAACACCCAACACCTCCTCCCCCAAGTTCTCCCTCAGATAGTGTTTATGTTTCCTACTCCACTGAGAAAATTGAAGCGATCAGAAGGAAACTTCTGCAGACTTCTACCAAAACATCTACCCACATACTTTCATGTGTACTCATATTTTCTGCCTTCTAGTTACTAAAGATGAATTCCCATTGCTTTGAAAGCCAACCATTTCATCTCTGCATCAGACTCTGTCAGCCCTCTTACCTACTCAAGGGCATCACTCCAGCAATTCTGCTTTCTCCCTCATGTATTTTTCCTTTCTACTGGATCAGTTTCAGCAACATAAAGACATGCTATTAGTCTTCTGAGTTTAAAATAGCCTTCGGGGAGCACCCCAGGGTCATGAGTTTAAGCCCCATGTTGGGCATAGAGCTTACTTTAAAAAAATAGTCTGGGGCCCCTGGCTGGCTCAGTTGGTAGGGCATGCAACTTTTGCAAGTTCTAGTCCCACACTGGGTATAGAAATTACTTAAAAAATAACATTAAAAAAAATAGTCTTCTGTTGACCCCACTTTCCATCCCATTTTCCACCTCCCATTTACATAAGAATCCATACAGTTGTCCACACTAGCTGTCTCCCATTCATCTCTTGCCATTCTCTCTTGAACCCACTCAAGAAAGGCTTTCACCCCTACCAGTCCACTAAACTGCTCTTCACAAGATACTTATGACTTCCTCCTTTCAAATTCACTGCTCTATTCTCAGTCTTCATTTCACTTGGTCTGTTAGCAGCATTTGCCACAAATTGATCACCTCCTCTTTTTGTCAACACTTTATTCACTTAGCTTCTAGAACAATAGAGTCTACCTTCTTTGTTTTCCTCCTACTTTACTGACCATTCTTTCTTAGTCTCCTTTGCTTGTTCTGTATTATCCTCTGACTTTGGTGTGACTAAACCTTAGTCCTTGGATCTTTTTTCTTTTTTTATACTTACTCCCTTGATAGTCTTATCCGGTCTCATGGATATAAATCCCTTACATGTGCTTTTATTTACCAAATGTGTATCTCTTGCCTGAATCTCTTCATTAAACTCCATGCTTGTATATCCAACTTCTTTCTTGACATACTTACTTGGATATCTAATAACCACCTCAAAACTAACGTGGTGCAAATAGGACTCCTGATTGCCACCCATTCCTCATACCTGCTCCACTAACAGTCTTCTGTATATAATTTAATACCAACTTCATCCTTCCTTTTTATTAGATCAGGCCCAAAACCTTGGAGTTCACCTTGTTTCTTCTCTGCCTCATATCCTCTTGTACTCTACATCCAGTCCAGCAGAGAATTCTGTTGACTTTACCCTGATTGATATATTTTTTTTCTCCCCTCCTTCCTTCCCTCCTTTTTTTTTTTTCTTTTCCCATTTCATTCTGGAATCTGACAACTTTTTCTCCCTCCCATCACTATCATACTGGACCAAGCCACCATCATCTTTTATCTGCATTTATTGCATTAGGTTCCCCACTGTTCTCTTTTCTTCCATGCTGCCCTCTAGAGTCTTTTCTTAGAGTGATTGCTTTACTAGTGCATTTCTTTACTCAAAACTCTACAATGGTGTATAGTGGCCCACAGGCTGTACATTATCTGGTTTCTTGTCTCTCTTAACCTCATCATTTGCTTTTCCTTTCCTCGATCGTTCTATGCCAGCTTTCTTAGCCTCCTCAGTATTTCTCAAACATCACAACACACTCTTACCCATGACCTTTGTACTTGCAGTTGCCCTCTACTTGGACTTCTCTGATATATATTAGCAGTACCTGGCACTAGTAGGCACTCAAATGTATAGAGCTGAATTCACTGAATTCACAAATTAAGCAATAGGTTTTCTGAATGTAGAAGTTGTAAGAGCACCCAGTAGATCCAAATAATCTCCTTATTCTTTTTTAAATTTTTTTAATTTTAAGGATTTTATTTATTTATTTGACAGAGAGAGAGAGTGCAAGCACGCACAAGCAGGTGGAGTGGCAGGCAGAGGGAGAAGCAAGTTTCCCGCCAAGCAAGGAGCCCGATGCGGGGCTCGATCCCAGGACCCTGGGAGCACGACCTGAGCCAAAGGCAGACACTTAAATGATTGAGCCACCCAGGCGCCCCCTCTTTATTCTTCGTTGTGTTTTGGCTTCATTCTTTCCGTTGACTCTTCTTTCATGTGTTCAGCAAGGAGAGGCGATAGGACATTAGCGGCTTTAGATTCGCAGCACAGCTCCTTCCCTGATGTGTGAGAACTCAGCCTTTCAGCCTGTTCTGCACAAACACCAAGGGTTTCTCCTGCTGCTGCTGACATGAGCTTTCTTGAGCATCTGGGCAAGATGAGTATCTTCTTGCTTTCCAGTTAGCGGAGCAACAAATGAGTGCTCCGAGGGCACAGTCCGTTTTTTCTTTGAATATTCTTTCTGGAACTCCTAATCCACCAGTTAGAACATTACTACTCAACAAAAAACATTGCTTTAGTTTGGAGAGCAGTGTTCAGGTTGCGGTTTCCGTCATCCTGCTGGGCAAAGCCATTGCCTTTGGTCTGGCACACACATATTTGTACTATGTTTAATTTAAATACTTGTCGTCGAATACTGACTTAATTCCTGGGGAGACCTACTTGTGTGTTTACAGTTAACATTGTTTCTAACTGATTAAACTCATTCTTAGCTTTTTTCTCAACTGACTTTTCTTTATTTAACATGTATGTGCCTAGGGTTACTCTGTTACCAGCCCCTATAATTTTCTGATGTCAGATCTGACTTTCAAAGCTTACTGACAAATGTTACTATTCGCTACCTTTTAACATTGCAGTGAAGTGCAGTGGATGTTTAGTTTTAAGACTTAAGTGGCATTAAGGTGATGGGGAAATTGTATTCATTGGTAAGGAAGATTTGGAACGGCAGTTGGCATGACTGCAACGTGTTTCTACTCTTGAGAATCTCTTCCAGGTATGTGTTGTTGGTATAAGTGGAGAGACAAATGATAAAGAATGAGGAGGATAAATCTGTCAGGGTTTCCTATCCCTCGGGCTTATAAAAATGGGTTTTTAAGGACGCTGCTCATATTCATCAGGTCTAAGAGAAAGTAACTTCATGTCAAACAGCTCTTGGTACTACTTGGAAATGAAAGATATTGCCGTGAACATTACAGCTTCCATAAAACATTTATTGTGCAAACACTTTCATTGGTGCAATCACCACTTTTTTTGCCTTTTGACTTTTTATCTTATTTGACTAACCTGTAAAAAGTGTTATGCTGGGGGCAAATCATTTATTCTGAAAGAACACATATTATTAGAATTTATTTGGCAACCAAGCACTGAGACTTTGAAAACTGAAGAACTGATGAAGTGTTCTTTGTTTTCCATCTTGCCATGTACAAACCTCTACCTGAGAAGTGTTTTCATAGTAAGCTGAAAAGGCCCTGAGACTGTATTTCTATGCAGTTACGTGGCGCTTGATTATAGTTATAACACACGCCTAAAAACTCCAAATTGTTTCATGTATGCCAAAGTATTTCTCAGAGGTCTGAAGAAAAATGCCGTGGTCATGTTAAGTAAGAAGCAGGTTCTAGAACCGTGATGTACTTTTCTCAGCAAAGAGTGGTGAGGATATATATATATATATATATTTATATTTGTATGTATATAAATATATATATATTTTAGTTACGGTTATGGGTTAAACTGTGTCCCTCAAAAAGATATGTTCAAATCCTAACCCCCAGTACCTGCGAATGTGACCTTATTTGGAAAGTAAGGTCTTTTCATATGTAATCAAGTTAAGAAGAAGTCCTACTGGAGTATGATGGGCCTTTATTTAGTATGACTGCTTTCCTTATAATGGGAGAAGGGACCCTGACACACGTAGAAGATGGCCATGCAAAGACAGAGGCGGAGATTGGAGCTATGCTGCCACAAACCAAAGAATGACTAGGGGTACCAAAATGTGGAAGAGCCAACCAAGGAAGGGGCCTCCATTAGAAGGTTCAGAGGGAAGATGGCCCTGCCAACATCTTGATTTCAGATACAGTTACTGAAAAACAGGCAGGACATAACTCTCTAAAATGCATTAAAACTGCCTATGTGGAGGCATAGTTTGATGAATAATTAGGTATGTTGCCTGATAAATCTCTAATTATGGAACTCTCTGTGTTTCAAAAGTAGGAAGCAACTGTTTTTGTTTTGATGCTTCCCATCTTGTTTAGACACCAAGCAAAGAATTGTGAGCAGATATGAAAGGGACCTTAGTGAATTTTATGGTGAATGAGAGGATGTGGTTTCCCATAGCAATTTCATTTTCTAATGTTGGGCATCTTGTTCTCAATCCCTAAGTCCCCTAATCAAATTGGTACCATAGCAATGATGACAGCATCTGTGTCAATGAGACAACGCAGTGCAATCCACTCTGAAATCTCGGGAATGGTACAGAGGCAACATAATTAAAACTTGGATACCAAAGTTTCAGGATTTCCTATCATGAAAAATGTAACCTTTAGTCGTGAGCACAGGAAATCAGACGGTTAATCATCCCTAGGTATCTTGTACTTCAGGGTTGCCAGCTGTAGGGGAGTGGTTATAAAAGTTGTGCCAGTCTTATGCTGAATCTTTACAATATGGACTGACATCAGGGACCCCTTTCGAACTCCCTGTCTAAACAAGATGAAATAAAAACAAAGTCATGTTCCTAGGTCTCTCTCAGCCTGTATGTAGCATATTCATCCACACTCTCCCTTTATAGAATGTAGCTCATCTCTTTGGTATTAATGTTCCCCTTTCTGTTTAGCATTAGGTCGTCTTTGCATGAGGAACTACGTGAATGGTTTCTCTACATTGTCACATACAAGCAAAAAACCAACTGTTTTGTTTTCAACGTTGGCAAACACAAAGAAGAAAGGATCCTAAATAAAATCACCATCATTATCATAATCATCACCAACAGTCGTTGATTTAGGATCTACTGTGTAAAGTGACTAACGTCTTGGGAATACAAAGAAGCTTAAGGCTCTCAAGGGCTGGCAATCATAGAAATGAAGTAGCAGTGTGGCATGTTAAGATTTAAATGAAACTTTTTAAAAAGATTTTTATTTATTTATTCAAGAGAAAGATAGCGAGAGCAAGTACCATGACCTGAGCCAAAGGCAGATGCTTAACTGACTGAGCCCCCCAGGTGCCCTGAACGAAACCTTCAATAAGTATGCCGGCCACTGGTGAAAGAGAGAAGTTTACAATGAATTGTAGAGTTAGCAAAGATTTCATGGAGGTGGGACTTGAGCTTGAACCATGGGCGATAAATACAGCTTATTTAAGAGGAGATGATGGGAGAGTTCATCTCCTAGATGAACGGAGTATAGTGAACAAATATAGGACAGTAGTGAACCTTGTTCCTGGACAAGGGAATGCATGAGGTTTGTTTAGGAGACCACAGCTAGATCTGTTTGAATGGATTGGAAAGTTCCTAAAGGGGAGCAAACGGACGCTAGATTGTGGAAGATCTTGAATGTCTGACTTGGGTTTTTTGACCTTACCTATAGGAAACTGCTGAGCATGAGGATATTTGCAAAGCAATATTTTCAGAGGTGTGACTAAGGGGAACCCAGTAGAAAATTCAATGATACTTTGAAGATCTGGACTGAGGCACTTGGAACTAAAAGGAGTTGATTGATGTAACTGCTATCATTAGGGCAGATTTTGGAGAGTGGACTTACTGGATTTGGGAATGGGAAGAAGGAACATGGGAAAGGAAGTAATCAAAGATTCTTCAGACTTTAAGTTACCTTTTGCACCTACTTAAGAATGTTTTTATTTTTTAGCAAACAATTAATAAGCTCTGATAGTGTGTCAAGCAGCATGCTAAGTTTTGAGGACATAATGATAAGTAGGGAATGGTTCTCAGCACTGAGGAGCTCACACACAAACTTTACAATAATTAAAATCTGCTGTGGCCAGTGCTTTATCTAGTTAGTATTCATTTGCTCCTATCTTCATAGTGTGATAGATCCCTTTGAGAATCCAAGGAAAGCTATTGTTTAGAATGTGCTCATTCCAAACATATACACAATAAAGTACATGTGCCTATCCATGCACCCAGGTTAAGAAGTCTTATCATAGATCCAAGTGCAAAGTGCTATAGGAGTCTCAGGGCTGGAGTAACAACATTTTTAGGAGTGTCGCATGGGAAGCCCTCACAGAAGAATGGTATTGTCTCACAAGAAGAGAGCACCGTAGTATAGGCATAGGAGTTAAGAATTCAGGAAAAGGCATAAAACTATGAATTTGTATATGTTTAGGCAATAGCAAGTAACTTGATGTGGCTGGAGTGTAGATATATGTGGTAGGAACTCAGGGCAGGATTGTGAACACTCTTTGAAGCTATGTTAATAGTATCAGTAGTACTAATGAAAATGATAATGGTAAGAAGATTGGCTATTTATGGGGCTTCTGTACCCTCTGATAAGTATTTTAGTTTAGTTTTAAAGATTTTACTTATTTGAGAGAGAGAGAGAGAGAACAGGGGGAGAAGCAGATGGAGAGGGAGAGGCAGACTTCCCCACTGAGCAGGGAGCCCAATGCAGGGCTTGATCCCAGGACCCTGGGATCATGACCTGAGCCAAAGGCAGACACTTAACCAACTGAGCCACCCAGATGCCCCTCTGATAAGTATTTTTTTTAAAGATTTTATTTATTTATTTATTTGACAGAGAGAGAGAGAGAGAGAGAGAGATCACAAGAGGCAGAGAGGCAGGCAGAGGGAGGGGGGAGCAGGCTCCCCACTGAGCAGGGAGCCCAATGCAGGGCTTGATCCTAGGACCCTGGGATCATGACCTGAGCCAAAGGCAGATACTTAACCAACTGAGCCACCCAGATGCCCCTCTGATAAGTATTTTTTTAAAGATTTTATTTATTTATTTATTAGAGAGAGAGAGAGAGAGAGAGAGAGAGATCACAAGTAGGCAGAGAGGCAGGCAGAGGGAGAGGGGGAAGCAGGCTCCCCGCTGAGCAGAGAGCCCGATGCGGGGCTCGATCCCAGGACCCTGAGATCATGACCTGAGCCGAAGGCAGAGGCTTTAACTCACTGAGCCACCCAGGCGCCCCTCTGATGAGTATTTTAAATGCATTGTCAGTAAGCTTTATATCAACCATGTAAGTCAGGTATTATATACATTTTATAATGAAGAAATTTAGTTATTGGCAAGGTTGACTTCTTACTCAAAATTACACAGATAGTAAGTGGTGAACTGAGTTTAAACAAGGTCTGATTCCAAAGACTGTTCTTATTCTACTGTTGTACTATTTCCTTAAAAATATTTATACCGAATCCTGTAAGCACTAGGGAGCCATCAAAGATTTCAATGCATGAACAATGAATCTTGTAACACTTAAAGAATAAAATAAAAGTATTTGGGGGAAAAAAATTTCATTGCAGAGAAGTAGCATAAAATAGATGAGTGTTTTAGAAAGATAATTTTGTTGGTAATATAGAAAATGGAATGGAATGGAAGGGAATGAAAGCCTGGATTTAGGATGACCAGGTAGGAGGCTATTATAAAAAGTGTAAGAAAATGAAGGCCTGGACCAAGGCAGTATGTGATAAATGTATCATGTACGCTTGAAGACAATGTGTAGTCTGCAGTTATTTAGTAGAGTTCTAGAAATGTTGATTGGGTCAAGTTGGTTATTAGTGTTATTCAGTTCTTCCATGTTCTTATTGATTTTCTACTTGTGCCATAAATTATGGGGAGAAGTGGGTTGAAATCTCTGACTAAAATTGTGGATTTCTCCCATTTCTTCTAGCAATTCTGTCAGTTTTTGCTTCACATAGTTTGAAACTCTGTTCTTAGGTACATAAACAAATGGGATTGTTATGTCCTTGATAAATGGACCCTTTTCATTATGAAATTATTTTGTCTTTGGTGATATTCTTTGCTCTGATATCTGCATTGTCAGATAGTAATATAGTTATTCCACATTTTGTTTGATGATTGTTAGCATGATATATTATTTTTCATTATTTTAACTTTATGTATGTCTTTATACTTAAAATGACTTATTTTAGGCAGTATATAATTGGGTCTTGCTTTATTATCCAGTCTCACAAGCTCTGTTTCTTTAATGGGGGGAGAGGTTTAGACCATTTACATTTAATGTGATTATTATTAAGGTAGGGTTTAAATCTATCTTGCTATTTGATTTCTCTTTGTCTCATCTGTTTTTTGTTTCTTTTATCCTTTTTGTCTGCATTTCTTTGATCTGAGTATTTTTAATGATTCTATTTTATCTCCTTTGTCAACTTATTAGCTACAATTTTTTGTTTTGTTATTTAAATGGCTGAGTTAGAGTTTGTAGTATATATCTTTAACTTGTCGTGGTCTATTTTCAAGTGACAGTATATCACTTGGTACATAGTATAAAAGTCTGACAACGGTATACTACAATTTTTCTCTTCCTGGCTGTCGTTGCCAGCATATTTCCATAGTTTTTTACAGCTACATATGTTATAAAGCCTAAAATACATATTATTATTTTTCTTTAAATAGCCAATTACTTTTTTTAAACTTTAAAAACTTTATAAAGGTTATTAGAGAAATAAAAAAGTCGTGCATTTTTACCACATATGGAAAGGCATAACACCCTTAATGTAAAGAACCATCATAAATCAAGAAGAGAACCCTAGAGTAAAATGGGTGTATGTCATGAATAATGAAGAAATTGGTCACAGAAAAGAAGTATGTGTGACCAGGACTAAACAAAAACAAGTTAAAACAATAATTAGAAATTATTTTTCACCTCTGGGTTGTCAAATTAAAAATCTGATAATATTATTGCTGCTGAGGATGGGGGGAAGGACACTCTCATATATTATTTGTGATACTATAAATTGATAGAAAGCTTTAGAAGGACAACTTGGCAGTATCTGTCAAAATTTAAAGAGCATATATTTTTGATCTCACAATTCCACTTTGAAGAATTTGTCCTATGGACAAATTTAAGTCAGTGAAGATTTCTGAATATGTATGCTTTGTGTGGTATTTTTTTAAAAACGTATAATGTATTATTTGTTTCAGGGGTGCAGGTCTGTGATTCATCAGTCTTACACAATTCACAGCACTCATCGTAGCACATGCCCTCCCCAATGTCCATCACCCAGCCACCCCATCCTCCCACCCCCTTCCCCTCCAGCAGCCCTCAGTTTGTTTCCTGAGATTAAGAGTCTCTTATGGTTTGTCTGCCTCTCTGGTTTCGTCTTGTTTCATTTTTCCCTCCCCTATGATCCTCTGTCTTGTTTCTCACATTCCTCATATCAGTGAGATCATATGATAATTGTCTTTTTCTGATTGACTTATTTCGCTTAGCATAATACTCTCTAGTTCTATCCACGTCATTGCAAATGGGCAGATTTCAGGGTTTTTTGATGGCCGCATAATATTCCATTGTATATATATACTACATCTTCTTTATCCATTCATCTGTTGATGAACATCTAGGCTCTTTCCATAGTTTGGCTATTGTGGACACTGCTGCTATAAACATTTGGGTGCACATGCCCCTTTGGATCACTACATTTGTATCTTTAGGGTAAATACCCAGTAGTGCAATTGCTGGGTCATGGGGTAGCTCTATTTTCAACTTCTTGAGGAACCTCCATCCTGTTTTCCAGAGTGGCTGCACCAGCTTGCATTCCCACCAACACTATAGGAAGGTTCCCCTTTCTCCGCATCCTCGCCAACACCTATCCTTTCCTGACTTGTTAACTTTAGCCATTCTGACTGGTGTGAGGTGGTATCTCACTGTGGTTTTGATTTGTCTTTCCCTGATGCTGAGTGATGTGGAGCACTTTTTCGTGTGTCTGTTGGCCATTTGGATGTCTTCTTTGCAGAAATGTCTCTCCATGTCTTCTGCCCATTTCTTGATTGAATTATTTGTTCTTTGGGTATTGAGTTTGATAAGTTCTTTATATATTTTGGATACTAACCCTTTGTTGGATATGTCATTTGCAAATATCTTCTCCCATTCAGTAGGTTATCTTTTAGTTTTGTTGATTGTTTCCTTTGCTGTGCAGAAGCTTTTTATTTTGAAGTAGTCTTTTGTTTCCCTTGCCTAATGAGACATATCTAGAAACATGTTGCTATGGCCGATGTCAGAGAAATTACTACCTGTAGTAATTACTACCTGTACTTCATTCTAGAAGGATTTTTTATGATTTCAGGCCTCACATTTAGGTCCTTAATCCATTTTGAGTTTATTTTTGTATATCGTGTAAGTGGTGTGGTTTCATTCTTTTGCATGTAGCTGTCCAGTTTTCCCAGTGCTGTTTGTTGAAGAGATTTTTTTTCCATGGCATATTCTTGCCTCCTTTATCAAAGATTGACTATGTAATTATTTTATCAGTACTAACGGTTTTTTGGTGGAATCTTTAGGGTTTTCTATATACAGTATCATGTCATCTGCAAATAGTGAAAGTTTTACTTCTTTCTTACTGATTTGGATACCTTTTATTCCTTTTTCTTGTATGATTACTTTTAGTATTCATAGTACTTCCAGTACTATGGTGAATGAAAGTAGTGAGAGTGGACATCCTTGTCTTATTCTTGACCTGAGAGAGAAAGCTCTCAGTTTTCATGATTATGATGTTAGCTATGGGTTTTTATGGCCTTTATTATGTTGAGGTGTATTCCCTCTAAACCTACTTCGTTGAGACTTTTTATCATGCATGGATGTTGTATTTTGTCAAATGGTTTTTCTGCATCTACTGAGGGTTTTAGAAGGGAGGGGGTGGGGGGATGGATGAGCCTGGTGGTGGGTATTAAGGAGGGCACGGATTGCACGGGGCAGTGGGTGTTAGACACAAACAATGAATCATGGAACACTACACCAAAACTAATGATGTACTGTATGGTGACTAACATAACATACTAAAAAATAATAAAGCTACACTTTGGTACTCTGAAAAAAAAAGAGAAATGATCTTATGGTTTTTATCCTTTCTCTAATTGACATGATACATTACATTGAATGATTTGCAAATATTGAACCACTTTTGCATCCTGGGAATAAATCCCACTTGATCTTGGTGGATAACTTTTTAAATATATTCTGGATTTGGTTTGCTAATGTTTTGTTGAGGATTTTTCCTTCAGTGTTCATTACAGATATTGGCCTATAGTTCTCTTTCTTTGTAGTGTCTTTACCTGGTTTTGGTATCAGGGTAATGCTTCCTAGAATGAATTTGGAAACTTTCCTTTCTCTTCTATTTTTTGGAATAGTTTGAGAAGAATGGTATTAACTCTTCTTTTTTTGTGTGTGTGAAGATTTTCTTTATTTATTAGACAGACAGAGATCACAAGTAGGCAGAGAGGCAGGCAGAGAGAGGGGGGGAAGTGGGCTCCCTGCTGAGCAGAGCCCAATGCGGGGCTTGATGTGGGGCTCGATCCCAGGACCCTGAGACCATGACCTGAGCCGAAGGCAGAGGCTTTAACCCATTGAGCCACCCAGGCGCTCCGATATTAACTCTTCTTTAAATGTTTGGTGAAATTCACCTGTGAAACCATCTGGTCCTGGACTTTTGTTTGTTGGGAGTATTTTGGTTACTGATTCCATTTCATTGCTGGTAATTGATCTGTTCAAATTTTCTATTTCTTCCTGATTCCGTTTTGAGAGATTATATGTTTCTAAGACTTTATCCAGTTTTTGTTTTGCTTTGTTTTGTTTTGGTTTTTTGGCCCGTCTAATTTGTTGGCATGTAATTTTTCATAGTATTCTCTTAAAATCCTTTGTATTTCTGTGGTGTTGGTTGTTATTTCTCTTTTATTTCTGATTAATTTTATGTGTCAGCCTTAGTAGGCCGCAGATATTTGGTTAAACTCTCTTGAGTGTGTCTGTGAGGGTGTTTCTGGATGAGATTGACGTTTGAATTGGTAGACTCTCTCCCCCTTGCAAGTGGGCCTTATCCAATCCTTTGAAGTCCCTAATAGAATTAAAAGGCTCAATAAGTGAGAATTCATCATCTCTGCCTATCTTCCAGCTGGAATACTGATCTTCTGCCTGTGGAGTCAGACTGGAACTTAAACCACTGGGTCTGGTGGTTCTCAGGCCTTCAGACTTGGAATGAAATTATACTATTGGCTTTCCTGTGTCTGCAGTTTGCCAACTACAGATTGTGGGACTTCTCAGCCTCCATAATAATGTGAGTCAATAATTTCTATAAATCTCTTAATCTAAAATATATTCTTTTTCTCTGAGGGATGCTAATACAAGTAGTAACTCGCTATAAAAATCTAAGAGACCTTGGCGTGTTTAGAATACATTGCTTCTTCACTTAATGATCTTGTGCTTGAACAAAACTTTCTCCTTTTACGTTACCCTTCTGTGGCTCCAGACTGTGCTCAGATGTGTTTGTAGGATGCTTACAGCTGTATCTTGGATGAGCTCAGCTAGGAGGCATGCTGGGAATTCAGTGAGTGATAAGAAACTGAGACTGAGGGAACTTGGGGCAGAGGCAGTGAGGAAGGTAGTAGCCAGAGGTGCAGTGTGTATTGTTCTAAGGTGTTTGTGAGGTCAGGCTTCTGTGAACGGCAGTGGCCATGACATCTGGTATCTCAAGAAGTGGAGTAGTTAATGTGAGGCTGCAAGCAGGGTTACAATTCTCGGTGATCCGTCTGTGCGTAACAGAATGCTCGAGAGTAACAAGCTGGATTAACAAAGGAGAAGAGGTTGTCAAGAACTTTGGTAGATGTCAATCAAGTGGGCCAACTCTCTGGACAAGGTTCTAGTCCCAGCAGAGAGGAACTGGTGGGTTAAGTGGGAACCATCAAAGGTGACTAAATATATACTGTGGGAATGAACAGAATACTACAGCTCAATAGAAATGGGGATGCCCAGGGCTCATTGCAGTGATCCCAGATAGAATTCTGTACTGTACCCTGTGGTAGTATCTGTTCTGTTTCAGCCCCTGTAATGCAAGCCAGTGAAGGAGTTTCCAGAATATAACAATCAGATTATTTCAACTGTCCTCTTGTAACTTTTACAGATTTATAGCCTTCCGAAAGGTTCTACAGTATGATTAGATCAGGAATTGTGTGGGCCTGAACCTGAATGAGAGAACATGGAGATGATTCATCATGAAATGAACATGAGAAATTAGAATCCGAGATCATACCTTTTCCTAACAGCAACAAAAGGAACATTCTTATTGGGTGACTGGGCCAGGGCTAGGGTGAAGCAAGCAAGGTACCTAGAATTTGTGCTCTAGGTGCCTTGCTTGCTCACCCTATTAGTGACCCTGTTGGTTGGCAATATTAACTGGAAGTTATTTGGTGTAAAGCCTAAGAAATGTGGGGGAAACAGCCAACAAGAGATAAAAATTGAAAAAGGGAGGGGCACCTGGCTGGCTCAATCTGTAGGGCTTGTGACTCTTGACCTCAGGGTTGTAAGTTTGAGCCCCGTGTTGGGTGTAGAGATTACTTAAAAATAAAATCTTAAAAAAAATTGAAAAAGCACTAGAATAGTAAACATTAAGCTCTACCTTCTGGAGTTAGAGGGTTCAGTGGCAACAGCAGAGATGAAAAGCCCTAACATGGAAGGGAACAGTAAACATTCTCACAGGAGAGTGGAATTGCTCAATGCTAGTGGGGAAACTGACTTGGTAAAAAAGCATGATGCCAAAAGCAAAGGGTATCTGAAACAGGGCAGATGAACTCAGAGTGTGCACACGCATTTGTGTGTGTGTGTGTGTGTGTGTGTGTGTGTGTGTGTGTTATTGGCACGTGAATAGTCAGTGTCCTTTTTAAATATAAATTTCTGGACTTTGTCGTGACATTATGGCCATGTATTTACCTGTTCTTTTATTTTTTAAGATTTATTCCTAAAAAAAAAAAAAAAAAGATTTATTCCTTTAGACAGAGAGAGAGAGAGTGCATGTGCGAGAAGGAGAGAGAGTCTCAAGCAGACTCCATAGCCAGTGCAGAGCCCTACATGGAGCTCAGTCCCATGACCCATGAGATCATGGCCTGAACTGAAGTCATGAGTGGGACACTTAACCAACTGAGCCACCCAGGCACCCTGCCTTTTGTTATTATACCTGGATTTAAATCAGAAGTTCTTCCATTGTAATCTTGGGTAAGCCGCTTAACATTTCTGTGTTTCAGTTTTCTCATCTGTAAAGTTGGGCTATATGGCACTTAATACATGTAATTACCCTGAAAACCAAATGAATTAATGCACATAAAGTACTTTGAATAGCACCTGCGTATCATATGACATTCAACAAATATTGTTGCTGCCACTACTGTTGCTATTGTTATTAGTAGTAGTACATGAATCTAATTACAGCAATATCAGAATATGTTGTACATAATAATGACTGTAGCTGTGATTTTTAGAAGATTTATTTATTTTAGAGAGTGCATGAGTGGAGGGGAGGGGCCGAGGGAGAGAGAGGGGAGCTGGATGCAGGGCTCAATCTTGCAACCCTGAGATCATGACCTGAACTGAAACCAAGAGTTGGACACTTAACTGAGACACCCAGGTGCCCCAGCTCTTTAATAAATCATTAATTATATTAATTTAAGAGTGCCTGAAAATATACAGTGGATGTTGGGATGATTTCTGTCAAACTGTGGTTAAATAGGTAAAGTTGGGATTTAAAGGATTCACATTTGCTTATATGGAAAACTTACCTGTCTTAAATATGTCATTTTTAGATACTGTTGGTTAATTAAGATGTTACCATAAGCTGTTATAAAATATTCTAAATTTATCTTTTTTTTATGTTAATGACAAAAAAAAAGAGCCTGTCATCATATGCCCACATTCTCATAGTAATCATTTCTGCTGGCATATTTGCTATGGGATAGTAGGTGCACCCAAACCTGCTACTCATAAAAGCTAAGCTCCTGGGGACACCTGGGTGGCTCCGTTGGTTAAGAATCCAACTCTTGGTTTTGGCTCAGGTCATGATCTCAAGGTCATGAGATTGAACCCCACGTTGTGCTCCACTCTCAGTGTGGAGTCTGCTTGCCTCTCTTCCTATGCTCCACCCCGCCCCCTGCTCTCTCTCTCTCTCTCTGAAATAAATAAAATCTTTAAAAAACAAACTTCACTTAAACATTTCTCGATTACTGAATATATATTGGACACTCTTCTAGGTTCTGAGATACAGCAGTGAGAACAAAAACTTCCGATCAGGGAGCTTTTACTTCACTGGCTAGGAGAAAAACAATAAACAAATATTTATGATCTCATTAGATAGCGATAAGAAGAAAAATAAACCAGGTTAAGAAGATACAGAAAAGTGGATGATAAGTAACAAGGCTGATTTAGGTAGGGTATGTGGGAATCGAGGGGCCCACTTCTAAGCAGCTGAAAAATTAAAAAGAGTCAAAGCATATGGAATATCAAAGCTGAGGGAATAGCATAGTGTCTCACAAATTGCCGCCCACAGCACAATCCTCTTTCAGTGCGAGGTGAGGAAAACTTTTTCCCATGTGTGCGTGCACACAGTTTCAGGGTTACCAAGTGCACAGGAGGAAATTCAGGGTTTATAGGCTGATACTCCCCCAAGGATTTTGAGATCTTAAAAAGAATTCCGTGCTTTCTAAATGGTAATGGGAGAAATCACTCAATGAGTAAACAAAGTCGCAGCAGCGTACTGCAACACAACAGCTTGTGGCAACAAAATGTTTTGGCAATTGCTACTGTAGAATTGCCAATTGGGAAAGCCTGTTTTTGCAACCAGCTGAAGAAGTGAGAAACCTAAATGACATGATCTCACTTTGTCTTGTGCCAAAAAATGGAGCGAGGAGGTAGATTCTCTCTCATGGTTGAGACTGATACATTGTCTTATAGTAAGCAATGCAGGCCCGGCTTCCTGGGTGAATTATTTGGCTTCGGAACAAAAGTAGCACGGAGGATGTGCTCGGGAAATACCAAAGAACAGTCTCCTTGAGCATCTCATTTTTTAACAATTCAGCTCTATAAGAGCTGGTTATGGCACCAAAGCTCAGACTGAATTAGAAAAATCAATCTATTAATTTACGGTGAAAATATCACTGTCAAATGATGACTCATGTTAATGCTTTACCTTCCCGGGAGAGAAAGCCATAGCAGGAGTACCCTTCTCTACGGCATTGGGGGTGCGCAGTTGGTTGGTTATTTCATTTAAGTTTTTTATTTTAATAAAATCTTAAAAATACAAAATCATTGTAAGGAACTACCATGTACCATGTATCCTTTACTCAGATCCATCAACTATTTACATTTTGCCCCACAGATATTTTCTTTTTCTCTAGATTTTATCTGTCTGTACACAACACACACACACACATACTCACATACTCATACACACATACGTGTATTTTTTCATAAATCTTTTTTCAGTAAGTTACAGACATGGTGCCCCACAAATACTTCAGTATGTATTTCCTAAGAACAAGAATAAATATAACACAATTACCCCAATCAGGAAATTTGACATTGATACAATCCAAACCTGTTATCTCATTCACAGTCCATTTTCAAATTTAGCCACTTATTTTAATAACATCCTACATAGCTAATGTTTTGCCTGTTAGAGGATACAGTTCAGGATCAGGCATTGCACTTAGTTGCCATGTGAATCGACTCTCCTTTATTATTTTTTAGTTGAGGGATAGTCGATGTATAACATTAATTTCACATACACAACATGATTTGATAACTGCGTATATTATGAAATGGTCAACTCAGTAAGTCTAGTTACCATTACATATCACACATAATTTTAGAATTTGTTTCTAGTGTGATGAGAACTTTTAAGATCTACTCTCAGCGATTTCCAGATACGCAATACCTTATTATTAACTCTAGTTACCATGGTGCACATCCCCATGGCTTACTTATAACTGGAAGTTTGCGCCTTTTGATTCCCTTTATCCATTTCACCCATGCCTTGCCTCTGGCAACCACCAGTCTGTTCTCTATATCTATGAGAACTATATCTATATAGTTCTCATATATCTATATATATATATGTCTCATATATCTATATATCTCATATATCTAACTATATCTATATATCTGTTCTCTATATCTATGAGCTCAGTTGGAGTCCATATATAAGTGAGATCGTATAGTATTTGTCTTTTCTCTGTCTAACTTCACTTAGCATGTTGCCCTCTAGGTCCATCCATGTTGTCACCAATGGCAAGATATCATTCTTTTTTAATGGCTGAATAGTATTCTGGTGTGTGTGTGTCTGTGTTTGTGTGTGTGTGTGTATATATATATATATATATATATGTGTGTGTGTGTGTGTGTGTGTGTGTGTATCACATTTTATCCATTCATCCATTGAGGGACACTTAGGTTATTTTCATGTCCAGGCTATTGTAAATAATCCTGCACATGGGTGTGCAGATATCTTTTTGAATTAGTATTTTAGTTTTCTTTGGATAAATACCTAGAAGTGGAATTTGTGGATTGTGTGGTAATTATGCTTTTACTTTTTCCACACTGTTTTCCATAGTGGGTGCACCAATTTACATTCCGACCAACAGTGCACAGGGGTTCACTTTTCTCCACATCCTCACCAACTCTCGTGGTATCTCATTGTGGTCTTGATTTGCATTTCCCTGATGGAATTTGATCTCTTTTAATCTCTTTTTAATCTGGAATAGTTTCTCAGCCTCTCTTTTCTTCTTTGATCTTGACATTATTGAAGAGTATATGGCAGTTATTTTATAGATTGTCCCTCAATATGATTTTGTCTCAAGTTTCTTCATGATTAGATTCAATTATATATTTTTGGCAAAAATACCACAAAAGTGATATTATGTCTTTCTCTTCATCATGTCATTTTGATGCTACTGTAAATGGAGTTGTCTTTTTAAATTTCACTTTCAAGTGTTTCCTTTTACTATATAAAAATATTGATTTTTGTATATTGATGTCATATCCTTATACTTATTAGTTCTAGTAATTGTTTTGGAAATTCTGTATAATTTTCTATATAAACAATAATGACAACTACAAATGGCAAATAGAGATTAATTTCTTCTTTTCCAATCTTTATACCTTTTTTTCCTTGCTGTATAAGATCATCTACTACAATAAAAATGGCAAGAATGGATACCCTTGCCTTATTATGAAGACAGGGTATAAGTTTTTTTGAAGATAAACTTTATAAGATCCAGGAAATGCCCTTCTATTCCTACTTTGCTGGTGTTGTTATTATGAAAGGGTGTTTAATTTTGTCAAGATACTTTCTGCATTAATTGAGATATATTTCGTATTTTTATTAAGCTCATGTTGGCTACATTGATTGGTTTTTATTTATTTAAAGATTTAAAGATTTTATTTATTTGAGAGACAGCACGTATGCACACATAAGGGAGGTGCAGGGGTCAGGGCAGAGGGAGAGGCAGGCTCCTTGCTGAGCAGGGAGCCTGAGGCAGTGCTAGATCCCAGGACCCTGGGATTTTGACCTGAGCCAAAGTCAAATGCTTAACAGACTGAGCCACCCAGGCGCCCTTGGTTTTTATTTATTTTATTTTATTTTCAAGTAATCTCTACACTCAATATGGGGCTCAAACTCACAATCCTGAGATCAAGAGTCACATGCTCTACCAACTGAGCCAGCCAGGTGCCCTGACATCAGTTGATTTATAAATGGTAATCCAACTTGGCATTCATGGCTAAGCTCCTCATGGTCCTGATGTATTATCCCTTTTATGTCTCAACTGAATTATCTTTGATAATACTTTGTTACAAAATTTTTGTTTTTATGAAGGATATTAAAATGTAGCTTTCTTGTGATGTTTTAGCTGGTTTTGCATCAGGGTAGCACTAACCTCATTGAATTGAGAAGGTTACCATCTCTCATATTTTTGAGAAGGGAGTGATTAGAAATGGTATTTTTTTTTTCTTTCTTAATTGTTTGTTGGAATTCACTAGTGAAGCCATCAGGGACTAAAGTTTTCTATGTGGGAAAGTTCAACTCAACTTGTTAATGGATACAGGGATGATATTCAAATAATATATTGCTTCTTGGGTAAGCTTTGGTACTTTTGCATTTCAAGAACTTTGTTAACTCAGATTGCTAAAATTGTGGGGTATAAAACTGTTGATAAAAATCTTTTTATCCTTTTATTGACTGTAGGGTCTATATTGATGTCCCCTCTCTTATTCCTGATATTGGTATTTTGTGTGTTTTTTTCTACTTTTTTCTTACATTAAAAAAAAAAAAAACAGCTTTTAGTTTTATTGATTTTTCTCTATTGGTTTTCTTTTTTCTATGTAATTGATTGATTTCTGCTTCATTCTATCTTTCTTCTTGCTTTGGCTTAAATTTGCTCTTTTTTTTTTTTTTTTTTTCAGTTTTTTAAGGTAGGATTTTAGAGCATTGATATGAGATCATTCCCCCCACCCCATAGAAGCAGTCAATGCATGAAATTTCTTTCTAAGTACTGCTTTAGGTGCATCCCCCAAATTTGGATGTTTTATGTATTTGGTTATAGCAGTTCAGAATATTTTAAAATATTTTCCCTCGATCTTTGATCTGTGGAATCATATGGAACCATATTTAGAAATGTTTGTTTAATTGTCAGATATTTGGAGATCTTCCAATATTTTTCTGGTACTGATTTCTAATTAAAAATTTATTGCGGTTAGAGAATATTCTTTGTATCAGTTCAGTCATTTAAAATTTATTTAGACTTACTTTTTGGTCCATTACATAGTATATATTGGTAAGTATTCCAAATGTTCTTAAAAAGAATATTTATTCTGTTATTTCTGGGTGGTGCATTCTGTAAGTGTTAAGTCAAGTTAATTGACAGTATTGTCCAAGTATTTCATATTTTTACTGATTTTCTGTCTAGTTCATAACAGTTGAGAGTTTGGTGTTGAAATGTCCAAATATAATTGTAGGCATTTATTTCTTTCAGTTGTATTAGTTTTTCCTGATGTACTTTGAAACTCTGTTATTGGCGGCATATGTATTTAGGATTGCTGTGTATTTCCAATGAATTAGCTCCTTTTATTTTATGTGATCTCCTTGTTTTACTCCTGGTGATAAGATTCCTTGTTCTCAAACCTACTTTGTCTGATAATTGATGTGGATATTCCATCTTTCTTTTGATTAGTGTTTGCATGGTATATCTTGTTCCATCATTTTACTTTAAACTGTGTCTTTATATTCAAAGTGGTTTAGAGAGCATATAGTGGAATCTTGCTTTTTTGCACAATTTGTCCACCTCTGACTATTACTCGGCAGGTTTAAACCATTTGTATGTAACGTGTTTTTTAAAATAGTTGGTTTAGTGTCATTATTCATTTTAACTTAGATTTACCATTTTGCTTTTTTGTTTTCTATTTGTCTCCTATCCTTTTCCCATGTATTTCTCTTTTCCTTTTTTGGGGAGGTTAATTGAATATTTTTGGTATTCCATTTTAATTTCCCTATTGACTATGAAATTTTACCTCTTTGCTGTTTTCCAATGATTGCTCTACAGATTGCAACATGAATCTTTAATTTTGGTGGTCTACATAGAATTAATACTGCATTATTTCACATAAAATAGAAGAAATTTGTAACTGCACAATTTTTAACCTCATCTTTTGTCCTGTAGTTTTCATATATATTATATCTATGTATGTTGTAAACACAAAATAATTAAAAACTTAGGAAAAGAAAATTATATATATTTACCTACGTATTTATTAATTCAAGTGCTGTTAATTATATTCTGGAGATATGAGTTACCATTTGGTGTCCTTTCTCTTCATCCTGAAGAACTTTCCTAGGTATGGTCATGACCTATGTTCTCAGCTTTTTTTTCTTTAAATATGAAAACGTCTTTGTTTTGCCTTCATTTTTGAAGGATACTTTTGTGGATGTAGAATTTTGAGTGAAAAGTTTCAAAAGTTTTTCAGCACCTTAAACATGTTACTTCTTTGTCTTCTGGCCTCTGTTTTTTCTTTTGGTAATCCTGGTATCATTTGCATTAATGTCCTCTTATATATCGTGTCATTTACCTCTTTCTGTTTTTAAGATTCTATCTGTCTTTTCATCTCTTTGACTGTGATTGATTCAAGTATGGTTTGACTAGTTAATTTTTCAGTGACAGTTGTAGGGATTAATGAAAATGTTTATATAAAAATCATAACAATTTAAAACAAAAAATGTACATTATTGATCAATATTTAACATCAGACTGTTTTTTCCTTTGCATTAACTGTACCTCCTTTAGCATTTACAGTTTGTATTTCTTTAAACTGGATAATGAATTTGATGACACTACAGTGCAACTGAGTTCAAAATCCTTCCAGGCTTTTACTGTTCTCTTCATTAGTTCAGATGTCTTGCCCATATAATTTTATGGTGACTTGCATTTATAAAGTTCTTTTGAAGTATTCAATTTAACTTGTTTAGAATTAAGACCATTTTTAGAGCAGTTTTGGATTTGTTAAAAAATTTAGGGGAAGGAAAAGAGATTTCCCATGTACCACCTGTCCCCCCCATGCATCATCTTCCCCATTATCAGTATTCCCCACAAGAGTGAAACATGTGTCCTTGGAGGTTCATCAATTGTAACAAATTTATAATCACCCAAAGTCCATATTTTACATTATGGTTCACTCTTAGTGTTGTACATTCGATGAGTTTAGACAAATGTATAATAATATATATCCATCATTATAGCAGCTTATAGAGTATTTTTACTTCTGTAACAATCTTCTCTGTCGTACCTGTTCATCTCTTCTTCCCTCTTCAACCCTTGGCAACCACCAATATTTTTATAGTCTCCGTAGCTTTGCCTTTTCCAGAATGTCGTGTTGTTGGAATCATAAAGTACATGGCCTTTTCAGATTGGCTTCTTTTACTTAGTGGTATACACTTAAGGTTCCTGCATATCTTTTCATGGCTTGATAGCTCATTTCATTTTAGTGGTGAATAATATTCCGTTGTCTGGATGTATCACAGTTAGTTTATCTGTTCATTTCCTGAAGAGCACTTTGGTTGCTTCCAAGTGTTGGCAATTATGAATGAAGCTGCTGTAAACGTCCATGTGCAGGTTTTGGTGTGGACATAAGTTTTCAACTCTTTTGGGTAAGTACCATGGAGTGTGATCTTTAGATTGTATGGTAAGAGTCTGTTTAGTTTTGTAAGAAACTGCCAGACTAGCTTCCAAAGTGGCTGTGCCATTTTGCATTCTTCCCAGCAATGAAAGAGAATTCCCATTGCTCCACATCGTCATCAGCATTTGGTGTTGTCAGCATTAGATTTTTGCCATTCTCATAGGTGTTAGTGGTATCTCATTGTCTTAATTTGCACTCGTGGAATGACATGTGATGGGGAGCATCTTTTGATATGTTTATTTGCTATCTGTATGTCTTCTTTGGTGAAGTATCTGTCTGTCTTTAGTCCATTTTGTAATTGGGTTGTTTGTATTCCTGTTGAGGTTTAAGATCTTTGTATATTTTGTGTACTTTGCACATTTATTTTCCAATCTGTGGCTTTTCTCATTCTGTTGACATTGTCTTTCGCCTAACTATTGAGTTTAACTTTTATACAAAGAACAACTCACATTTTTACTAAACTTCTGTTTATTTGATTTAACTAATATTTTAATTAAATCTGACAATTATAATAACAGGTAGAATTTGAATAAACAGACTTGGGAATAAAATGAAACTTATATTTAGTATGCACAGAGCCTAATGGTGGAAGTAGGGTGGGTGGATATACTAGAACAACTTTTTATCCTTGGGGAATCAGCATACAATGGCCATTGGACAATATATTTTACAGATGGAATGAAGTATTTCATTAATTTTTCAAGTAATTTAAATAGAAATTGTTCAACAGTGATTCCATTTTACTTGGGAAAGATTGTAAGAGCAGAAGGATGTGTGATTAGAACAAAGTCACAGCAAATGGATTTGGATAATCCTAATGTGTGTATTCAAGCAGCTGTTGTGACCAGATAAATTACCCTTTTACATTGTAGGGATATTTACACCTGCCAAGTCATATGGATACTTAAGTCACCAAGATGCAGGAGACATTCAGTCCCACTGATTAGATTGAGAATGTTATGGACTGAAATTAAAAACATGGGAAAAATGCAACAAATTAGGCACTATGGAGGAAAACAGATAAAGCCAAGTTGTGCCACATGAAGCTTTTTGAGTATGAGGAAATACCTCTGGGACTGACACAGATGGTAGAGAAGAAATGGGAGGGGATTGGTATAGGTGAGGCTTCAACCTCCTCCAACTGCTTACCCAGAACCACTATAATTTTTATCCGTTTGCCTTTTGAGCTTCTGCTTAAAAATTCATTGAAAAAGAATTATGACTTTAAAAAGTTAAAAAAAAAACTTGCTGTAGAAGAATGAAATGGAATAAGGTACCCAGTAATTCACAAGGTAAATATATGAAGACACTTTCTCATGGCTTCAAATATTAATAGCCACTGTATATAGAATGAGTCATGACCAAAGTGACCTTAAAGATTTCATAAATGGAGTTAATATTATCTCCTAGGTTTTGCTGAGATATATGAGTAGAATTCATGGTTAGAATGTACTTTATCTGAAAAAACTCATCTGATAGGGGTTAAGAGTTGCAAGATGTTATACCTCACAATCTAAATCCAAAGACCCAAGGAGAAACATGAAAAGCAAGTGGGTAGTAATGTTTCTGGGAGAATACTATGGACTTCTTGAACTGATAGATGGCTGTTTTGGATGATGCTTACATGGTATCTGTAAAAAATAAAAGCAAGATAGAGCAGCGATGGCACATTTCAACTATACTTATAATGGCTAGAGTTCTCCTTCCATTGCATAGCGTCCAGAAGGTTCTTTACTCACCTTGCTGACAGTTTTAACTCTCAAAAAGAGGGCTTTATGTGCTCGAGGTTGAGAAAGGCATCCCATAAATAACTGAACTTGTTACCTCTAAAATAGGCAAGTATTGGTTAAGATAGCAATATGAATTAATTTCCAGAAGTTATCTCATGATTTCCAGTAACATCTTTTTTGAAAATGGTGAATCCCTCTGTTTGTGATGGTGTGTTCACTTTGGATTCTCTTTTTCCTCGTGCTTTCCAATCAATAATAGGAACTTAGGCCACATTCTTTCTTAGAGAAGGCCCCTTTATTAGAATTTCTTCCCTGTGCGTCCTCAAATTCATCTCTACACATCAGCCACTTTAGAATGGTCTGGCAGGACAAGGAAGAGGCTAGGGAGAAGTGCTCTAATTCTCAGGGTTGGTTTTTCTGTACTACTCATGGAAGATTAAGTCAGAAGGCCAGGATTTGGTAGGTGGGAAAGTGAGTTGTTCAAGAGAAAGGCATAGACTTAGGCTGCATGGCCTTTTCCATATCTGTGCAAAAGGAATTCTTTTTTTTTTAATTTAAATTCATTCATTTAAGAGTGTAAGAGAGAAGGTGGGGAGGGAGAGAAGGAGAGGGAGAGAGAGAATCCTCAAGTAGATGAGTGTGGAGCCTGGCACAGAGCTTGACCCTGGGACCCCAAGATTATGACCTGAGCTGAAGTCAAACACTCAAGTGAATGACCCAGGTGCCCCTCAGCCAAGGGAATTCTTAAAGCTTCACCCTGCTAATCAGATAAGAGAGCCCACACACAAATTTGGGACAGTGTTCCAGCTAAGTATAACCAGTAGGTATTTGACTTTAACATTATGTTCTTTAGTACAGTAGTGACAGTGGAGTGATACACAGATTCAAAGATCCCCAGCTTGGGTACACTGTACTAAAATGAAGAGAAGTGGGCGCCTGGGTGACTCAGTGGGTTAAAGCCTCTGCCTTCGGCTCAGGTTATGATCTCAGGGTCCTGGGATCGAGCCCCACATCGGGCTCTCTGCTCAGCAGGGAGCCTGCTTCCCCCCTCTCTCTGCCTGCCTCTCTGCCTACTTGTGATCTCTCTCTCTCTCTGTCAAATAAATAAATAAAATCTTTAAAAAAATAAAATAAAATAAAATTAAGAGAAGTAATGGTAACTGTGAAAGATAGGGAGTACCATAGTATTTGTAAAAGCAAAGAAAGGGGGTGAGGTGCCTAGCTGGCTCAGTCAGTGGAACTCACAACTCTTGATCTCGGGGTTGTGGGTTTGAGCCCCATATTGGGTGTAGAGATTAAAAATAAAATCTTTTTTAAAAAGCAAAGAAAAAAAAGAAAAAAATAAAAAGCAAAGAAAGGGGAAGCTATGCACAAAAGCCCAACATAGACTGTGATTTCAGAAAGTTCAATAAAAAGTCAAGTATGAATCCATGGCTGAAGACTCTAGAAAGGGAGATTAAATCAGGAAGATTAAAGCTCAGATTGCATTGAGAGTGTCAAAAAGAAGACAGAGAATGACTAAAATGCTTTTATCAATGCTGAATTGGAGCATGGAAGAGATGGGCTTAATTTTTTTTTTCAAGACTTTATTTATTTGAGAGAGAGAGAGAGAGAGAGCATGAGTGCGAGTGGGGGTAGGTGGGTAGGGGGAGAGAGAGAGGGAGAAGTAGGTTCCCTCCTGAGCACAGAGCCTGACATGGGGCTCCATCCCAGGACCCTGAGACCATGACCTGAGCTAAAGGCAGACGCTTAGCCAACTGAGCCACCCTTCTTAAGGCAAATGGCATATGATAAGAAATGGTGTCAAGAAGGCTGATTTGGTTAATTTTTATTTTACTCCTCTCCTTTCTCTCAAGAGAAATGGCCTTCATCAAATTTAACAGTGATTGAGTGGCCTCCTTGTTTCTTCAGGTCATTGTAGGCATGAGGACAACCACACCGTGGGTTGTGATTGCCTTTTTCTTTACTGCCTCCGTTCTTGACCTGCCACCAGTACCACCATTCCACTACTACTGGTAAATAGAAAGCAGTAAGAAGCTTCAGTGTCACCATCCCTACAACCATCCCTGGTGCCATTTGCTGCTAATCCTCTGCTCTCTATCTAGCTGAGAATGCTGCTAGATTGTTTCTGCTATGTTGAAATTTGGTGGTTAAAGGCAGCAGTTTATGGTCAGAAAGACTTGGATTCCAAATCTTCACCACATACTACTATATGAACTTGGCTGCTTTCTAAACTCCAAGCCTCAGTTTTCTAATTCTACCAACATATTCCCTACTTCCCAAGGTTTCTGTGAAAATTAGAATGTTTTAAAACCTGTAGAATAGTGTGTCAGAGCCATCACAGAAGCTCAGTAAATATAGATTTCCATGTCCAAAGTATCTCTGTATACTTGGTCCTTAGGAAATGATATTGTGTTCACACAGCTGCTGTTTGCCTTCATCACAGGCCCAGTGCCTAGTAGGAAATGATGTCTCATGAGTCCTAGCCTGAATATCCAAAGCTTAAAAGTTGCCTCTGAAGCAGTTTTTTGATCATTCATTTTTATTGCCGCCTAAACTCAAAAGTGTGCCAGCTTAGCTAAGCTGCAGAGCAAAGACTGCCCAATGTAAAAACCTTTCTTTTGGAAATATATATTTTTGAAGACTCAATTTAATTTAAAAATTATTGATGATCCTCTTTATATCTGTTTACATTCTTTGGCATATCAGAGGGTTTGGCTGGCCATATGCTCCACAGATTCCACTTTAAGAAAACCTAATAAAGCAAAAAATGTGAACTTATAGAACATAATCAGCGTACCCTGCTTCAGGGGTTTTCAGTGTGTGTGTGTGTGTGCGTGTGTGTGTAGCAGGCAGGTATAAGGTTATCCTGTAGGTCTTTGTAAAATGACACACATTGCCATATTCCTCTTCTCCTCTTTTACTATCTCTGTAAGTATTCTGGCAGTAAGGCACATAGCTCCTCAGGGAGCAGCATGAGCAGCTTAAAAATTCAAAAAATTGCAGGTGACTCTGTAACAGTCCTAATGTATTTGCTTTACCAAAGTTTTGGCTTACAAAATTACTTGTCAGTGATGCCACAGGGAAGGTACATATTGTAACTCCACTCATTGAGAAAATAGAGCTAAATTTATAATGACTCATTTCGCACTCTGGAAACATACCTACTGCCTAATGTAAGGAATGCGTGGAAGTGCGATTGTCACTACAAGCTCTCCAAAGCATCCTGTCTTCCAGTCAGCATTATTTTCTTACGTCCGTCAGAGAAGAGTTAGATGCTGGAGAACAAGGAAGGCCTGAGGAAAGGAGTTTTCTCTGAAAGGATTTTGGGTACATATACTGGATCTTTTCACCCTCCACCCATTGTCCATCCATAAAGCATAGAAGGCTGTTATGCTTTCACAAGGAGGTGACTTTTAGGCTGAGACCCAAAGGAGCATCAGACTGGGGCAAAAGGACAAGAACTGGCAGAGAGCAGGGCTGGTAACTCCATACGGAACACATTACTGCGTTGTCAGTTGTTATCCAGGGACACAGAACCGATAGGACACATATATGCCCCCTCCATGTATGTCTGTCTGTCTCTCTCTCTGTCTGCTGGTAACTCATGTTTGTGGTGGGAATACAGACAAGAGATGAATGGAGCTCTCCATAGAAAAAAGGAAAAGAAAGGAGTGAAGGAAAGGAGAAAGGGCTACTTGCGAACATTTGCCACTATAACGTTTGAGGATATGACAGTGCAACATTGCCTGTTTCTCAAAAGGGTATAAATAACATAGCCAATTTAAACCTAGTTAGGTGCCCTTTGGCACATATAAGTATAGACGTTAATCAATATGCGTGAGTTCAATACACATCCAGCTAAATTTAACAAAGCAACAGGGAAGGGGTTCATTTTCATAAATGCTATTGAAATAACTTGACATTACCATAGGGAGAAATTAACTTAGACCTGTATCTCATGCAATATATCATGATCAACAACATAAAAATTAAAATGTCAAATGTTTAGGAAAATTTAATTACAGGGAAAAGAGAAAATAGAGCAATTATTCAGTCTATGGAGGGAGATAATGTTTGATTAAAGGAGAAAAATAAAGGAAAAAGATAAGCAGTGTGATTAAACAGAAAATTAATATAACTAAAATACAACGAAACCAAGATAAAAGTTAAGTGACAAAATAGAAAATATTTAATACATATGATGACATTTCAAAATAGTATACTGAGTTTTTATAAATTTGAATTAAGTTCACTGTAGACGGTATTCAAAGTATATGAAGAATCATTACATAAGATGAAACACCATTAGTAAATTAACATAGGAAACAGTGTATAGTCTTGCCAACAGTTAAAGAAGCTCAAATTAAAACAATGATGAAATGTCACTTTATAATTCTAAAATTAGCAACGATAAAGGGACATTATTAAAACTAGTGAGACAGCTGTTGGGGAAATCGAAACATTTATACATTTTTAGTGACATAGTAAATTATTTCAGTCAATTTGATGAACAATCTGGCAATTTTTAGCAAGAGTCATAAAAATATTCATACCTTTTTACTGAATAATCTCACACTAGGGTATTTGTTTTAAAGATATAATTCAGAAGAAGGAAAGCATTATGTGCTATTTATTATCATGGAAAACGGGATATATCCCAAATAGTCATTAATAGAGAGATGGTTATAAGATTTTTGTATTTTAACTTAATGGACTTGCATGCAACCAATGAAAATGATAAAATGAACATTTTTGAGACACATAGAAAATTATATATAAAATATTAAATTAAAAACGAAATAACAAATTATAAGAGCTGATGTTAAGAAGGTCTGAAGGGGCTGGAGCTGTGTATTTCCCAATGATCTATTAAAATTGAGCTACTAGGACTCCCCTTCCATGATGGAGCTTCATATTGAGGGGAAAATCTTAGAAGTTGAATAAAATTTGAACATGTGAGTTGGGGAGGGAAACAGATACAAGAAGTCTTAGAAAGCAAGAGGCCATATTGTTTAACAAAGACAGCAGAAGACAGGACCCTGTAAAGTCAGAAAATCTTTATGAATTCTTCCTCTTTCTAAAAGTTGAGTCAAAATAAATTGACATCAAAATAAGCAAAAGAAATGTCTCATGTTAAAATCTCATATATAGTTACTATAAAAAAGAGAATAAGGAACAAAATAGTACTCCTTCAGAACATGGAAACATCAGAAAAGCATGATTGAAAAATAGATCAATATTGCCACATATTATTTTAAACCCAAGATAGATAAAGATGATACAAACTATGAAAGAATAATATAAATCAGAATTAGACAAACTCATAAATTAGGGTACCAAACTTGAAAAATAATGGGAAATAGTGGGGAAAGTTCAATCTAGAAATGAATAATAAATTAGAAGAAATACAAGAGCAAATAAACACAACAAATAATGCTTTAAGAGAAACAGAAGATTAAGAGGAGGAAAATTTTATTGTATTTTACCTCTTAAAGTTTCCTGCCGCCCCCTTTATTTATTATTAATTTTTGTGGTAAGAACACTTAAAATAAGAAAATAGGAAATTTTTGAGACAGATTTTTAAAATAAAAAATAAATGAAGAGCTGGGATAACTTGAGCAGAAATGACACATATGGAAAGCAAGAGAAGAAGGTCCAACATACAGATGATCAGAGTCCCTGAAGAAGAAAAATAGGCAAGGGAACAAAATAAATACACAACACACACACACACACACACACACACACACACATATTTATGTGTGTGTGTGTGTGTGTGTATATATATATATATATATATATATATATATATATATATATATACATTTATATACATAAACATTAAAAAAAAATACTGTGTACTGAGCTTATTGACCCAGAATGACAAACACCAGGAATATGTTCTAGTAAAATTACTGGCCTTTAAAGAAAAAGAAAAATTCTTTAGGCATCCTGGATAGAGAGCAAGGCTTACAAGGAAAATTAAAATCAGATCATAGAGAGCGAGCCTTACAAGGAAAATTAAAATCAGATCATAGACTTTAACAAGAATGTTTTATGCCACAGGGAAATTGAGTAATATTTTAAGATATTCAAGGAAAGGAAATGTGAGTGAGGCAAGAATTTTATATCCAGGAAAACTGACCTTCCGATATAGAGGGCACAAATTGTTCGCAACATGTAGGAACTAAAAGAATATTAACTATGTAATTATTTCTCATTATTTTTTAAAAGATTTTATTTATTTGAGGAGGGGGATGGGAGAGCATGAACAGGGGAAAGGGGCAGAGGTAGAGGGAGAAGCAGACTCCCTGCTGAGCAGGGAGCCTGATTCAGGACTCAATCCCTGGACCCTGGGATCATGACCTGAGTGGAAGGCAGATACTTAACCAATGAGCCACCCAGACACCCCTGTCTTATAATTTTTTAGGATTAGTATAAAACCCTTGAAATAATGTATGAAAAAGAAGCATATATAATCATAACCCAAATGTTTGTTGATAACCTATAGAGGATAATCAATAGGGATGAGTTAACATGGTTAAATATTAACTTAATTTCACAAGCTAAAACATCATTGTCATTGAATTCTGTTTGTATCTGAGGACATATTTTATTTTTTTTAAGTTTTTCCTGAGTATATACTTTAATTTTATCTGCTCACTCCATACTATAACTTTGCTTTTATGCGAATTACAAAATGTTGTGGCATTTAAGTTAGTAATCAAAGCCAGTTGGGGAAAATAATAAAAGAATATTGATATAAGCCCTTCCTGAGGAAAATAATGGGGAATGAACTTTTTTTTTTTTAAAGATTTTATTTTTAAGTTGTCTCTACACCCAATATGGGGCTTGAATTTACAACCCCAAGATTAAGAGAACAAGAGTTGCACACTCTACTGACTGAGCCAGGTAGATGTCCTGAGAATGAACTTTAGATAACCAAAAGATCTCTATATATTTCTAGAGATATGTCAACATAAGTATTGGTGGTGAACATTAAATATATTCTACAAGTACGTCTACATGAGATTTAAAAGGGAGCTAATATGCTAAATGATGAGGCATTGTATATGTAGTGTAACCATAAAACAAATGGGAGCAGAAAGGGGCTAGCAAATGCCAAATGTTTAAACTAGTCAACATTGGTATTGGCAGAGGCAGTAATAGTTTCGTTATGCAGGTATTTCTGTGTGTGATACATGAGTGTGGAATATTCTGTCAGGTATTCTCAGCAGGGCTAATATTGCTCCAAATGGGGGCAAAAAAGTGATTCGTGGAGAGTGAAGAAAAATTTGACACAGAGTTCGCCTATTGCAAAAAGACTTTTCCCTGGGGTTTTTTGTTAAAATTATTCAGGGACAGTTATTTGACTTCTGTTCTGTCTGAGCCAGTTAAATGGCACAAACAATAGCTGATGAAAAGCAAATGAAGCAAACATTGGCCAATCCAAAATCTTAAAAAACAAACAAACAAAAAACAGCTGGGGAATGAGAGGTCAGTAGAGACTTTGATAATCTCCAACATATTCCTAGGAATTTAATGGACACACTCATATGTAGGGCTGGTTCATGCTCGGTAAAAGCACGAGAAGACCCTAAACTCACTGCAGACTGGCATTCGTTCTCTGCACAAGGAGGAAGCGAAGACCGAGGCATACTTGAAAACTGCCCGGCTGAATGTTGGAAGTGTGCCCCAACATGCACACACAACCTCGGGGTGACGCCTGGGAGACTTCATGGTCCCAGGCATTTAAGGAAATCCGTATACTCACAGAGCACTAAGCTAGCCAAGCAGAGACTTCAGTGACCACACACCACAAAGAACGCTGACTTTACATAATTAGTGTAGGAAATGCTCTAAACAAACACATAGCAATAGCAACACACTGTGGCGATGATTGTGAAAATACTAAAAACCACTGAATTGTACACTTTAGGATGATTAATTTTATGATATGTGAATTACAGCTCAGAAAACCTCGTTCCGGTCAGGGTGAAAATAAAATTGTAGAAATGTGAACATTTTGAAATTGAACAACAGTGGCTGCTAACCAGTGAACCCATGAGACTGATCCAGACCGGACCCCACCAGGATGTACAGAGGAACATGGTGAATGGCGCCATGAGCGTGCAGTCAGCAAGATGCAGGCTACGGGGAACTCTGCTAAACAGCATGAGTTCTTTGCCACTTAAATTGTACAGAAGAAGAAATGGATGGAAGGAGAGCTTACAGATTAATAGAGGCTTAGAGATATATCAAGTTTTTATAAAAATTGGGCACAATTATTCTGTAGTGCTTAGTCATTCACCGTTGGGTGATGCAACCATAAAGAATACAATGACATAATGACTCTAAAATTCAGGGTAGTGGTTATATTTGGAGGGGAAGAGGGGGCTGTATTTGAGATTGGGCATTTGGAGGAGTTTCTGAGGTGGCCTTTTTTTTTTTTTTTAGTCAGGATGCTGGTTACAAGGCCATCATTCACATAATAATTCACTGAGCTCTAGTTTTGTTTTATGTGGTTTTCTGTGTCTGTTTTAAAACAAGAAGAGGGCGCCTGCGTGGCTCAGTCTGTTAAGCATCTGATTCTTAATTTTGGCTCAAGTCATGATCTCAAGGTCATGGGATTCAGCCCTGAGTCAGGCTCCACACTCAGGGCAGAGTCTGCTTGTCTATCTCCCTCCTGCTCTGCTCCACTTCTTATTCTCTTTCTCTCTCAAGTAAATAAATAAAGTCTTTTAAAAAAATGTAAAAAACAAGATAAAGAAAAGACCCACATAAAGCTAAAGGTTGGACGAGGTTAGAAGAACAAAAATATGGGTTATGGGCATATGTCTTCAAGTAAAATTTAATAATAAGACTAATGATTGGGAATCAACCTTCTATCACATCCTAATTATTGCAGTGAAGGAATTACAAAGGAGAATCATCTCACATTATATCTAGAATGATTTTTTTGGATAAAAGGAACGTGTCCTACTATGTTATAAATGGGGCCTGCATAAGTAGGCCACTCTACACAAAGAACATCCATCTTATACCCATGAATTGTCCAGGATGCATTTTTAATTTAGTCAGCCTCTACAGTCATTTTTCAAAAACTACAAACAATGGGACCTTTATTTAGGAATGTCATGTTGATTCAGGATCCTTGATGCAGAATTTCAAGCTTGTTGATACCCAAGGGCGTTCTTCCCAGGAGTTATTTTGGATCTCCCCTTCTCTCCTCAAGCCTCAGTCCACCCCCAGCCTTAGCAGATGACCTCTTCTACTTTGTGGAGACTCAGTCCCTTGTGTGTCCTCTTACCCCAGCCTCAACTCATCTCTGCCTCTATACATTTATTGTTCTTCTTTGCATTCTCACAGGAAGAACGAGGGCAATATCCTCCTCTCTAAAAAGTGGTCCTTCCGCCTCCACCTTAGTTTCCAAATGTCTGTTGTACACTTCAGCCTTGATACATTGCCATGTACATCTTACTTTCATCAAAGACACCTCTAAAGTATGTAGCTTGGAGACCAAAAGATTCTCTGTGCCACTGATGCCAAAGACAGAAGAGTAAGGGAGATGACAGGCTGGTTTTGGGAAATGAAGAATTCCATTTGGGATACGATCCATTTGGAAAAATGACAGATGAGCACAAACTGAAAGTACGTGGCCTGTGGTATGTCTGCTATTAACCTGTCACTGTTGTTATACTTTATTTAAACAATATTTATTATTCACCTAGTATGTGGAAAGTAATGCCCTGGTTGCTGTGGGGGAGGGTAAACACTGAGATGAATGAGACCTAGTCCTTGCCTTCAAGGAACTAACACTATGCAACTTATTTTAATATTCATAATATACAAGGCAGTGGATAAAGATAAGGTTGGGATGAGTGGGAACAAACAGAATGCTAAGTGTGGGCTAAATATGGAAATAAGCACTTGCAAATTTCCCAACTGGAAAGTTCTAGGCAACATTGGCGTGTTCTGTACTCGAGTCCTTCAGAACAGCTGGAAGAAAAAAGTAGCTCTTTTGGGCATTACTTGACCCCTGTCTCTCTAGTATTTCAATTTTTTTTTTCCCACAGACACTGTGAGGTAGATACAAAGACGTAAAACCATGGCACCTGACCTCAAAGGGTTTACATTCTAGTTGAGATAAGACACATCGATGAACCTAGAGACAAATCATGAATTAAATGGTGCTACAGAAGTAAATATCATTGGAATGCCTTTTATGAGTTAATGCTATTCCAGGAACGAGAAGAAATATAACAAGATGATACAAATAGATCCTTGCATCTACTGTGGTTAAAGCCACGTTGATCTTGTTTTGGTTACTGGAATATGCCAAACAGAATCTGATAAGATTTAGAGAGCAATGATAAAAGCTATTAGTAAAAGCTGTGCTTTAGCAAGATTAACCTGAAAACATTTTGTGGTAAAGGCTGAAAGAGTCAGTAAATAAGGTCTAATAAGGCATTGGAGTTGGACAAGCGAGAGTTAATAGAGGGACTTATCTGTCACAGTGCATGCGTATATACTTTGATGTCAGACATACGTGGGCTAGAGCATCAACTCGACTGTTTATGAACTGCGTGAACTTGGATAGGTCACTTGTCCTGTCTGAGCCTTACTCCCTGTACTAGTCAGGGTTCTGCAGAGAAATAGAACATTTATGTTAATATGGTGACTTATTATAGGAATTAGCTGACGTGATATGGAGGCTGAGAAGTCCCACAGTCTGCTCTCTGTAAGCTGGAGAGCTGGGAAAGCCAATGGTATATTTCGGTCCTGGTTCTGAAGGCCTGAGAACCGGGGGTGCGGCGGGAGGGGGGCTGCAGCTGATGGTGTAATTTTGAACCAAAAGTGTGACAACCAGGAGCACAGATGTCTGAGGGCAGGAGAAGGTAGATGTCTCAGATCAAGAGAGTGAATTTGTATGTCCTCAGCCTTTTTGTTCTATTCAGGCCCTCAACAGATCTGATGATGTCCACCTGCATTGGTGAGAGCAATCTTCTTTACTCAGCCTACTGATTCACATGCTAATCTCATTCAGAAACACCCTCATGGACATACCCAGAAAGAACATTTACCATTTATCTGGGCATCCCCCAGTCCAGTCAACTGACAGACAAAATTAGCTATCACTGTACCTTCAGATGTTGGAGATGGAGAAGAGGCAACAAATGGGAGAGATACCCTGAAGGTAGAATAGAGAAGACTCGACAGTTAATTAGAGGTGTGGAGTGAGAGGGGGCAGGAATCAAAGATGCCAAGTCTTTGGGCATGGGTGACTGGGATGCCATTCATAGGTCCAAGGAACACAAGATAAGAAAATAGGTGACAATGACAGGCAGAGAGCTGGAAACTTAGAACTCTGGAAAGTGGTTGGGGCTGGGAATAAGTTTTGGGGGTCATACACAGAGTGGGTGTTTACTCTTAAGATGGCAGGAAGCTGTATATGTCTTACCTTTTCTCCTTAGCTTTCTGAGGACATTGAATAATGTATGCAGAGATGAGGAAATCTGTGATCCGGGGCATATGCACTTCTTTCAGAATCAGCTCAAAGGACAGAACAGAATAGTGATTTATTTCCCCTGGATCCTGATTCCCCTAATTATTGTAATCATCACACTTATGACAAATAGCGAGCAAGATGACACACAGGAGGGCAGGGACATAGAATGTGAGCCTCGCGAAGTTCCTATGATTGGCTGTTAGTCGTTTTAAGCTCTGAGAGCCCAGACTGACTATCTGGTTCATCACTCCATATTCATCCCCTTGCACAAACCTGGTACATAGCAAGTGCTCAATAAATACCTGTGGGAGGCATGGCTATTGAGTTAAAACAGACCCATTAGTCCTGATGATTTTGTCTTGGAAAATATCTGTTCATTGTCTTCCCGTAGCCATTGCCCAAGTTCCAGAAATAATGAAAAGTATTTCTCATTTGATCTCTGTGGACTCAAGGAGACCTGGGGTTCTGGTCCTGGTTCAATCCCTTATTGCTCCTTGACTTGATGGAACTCTTTTTGGTTTATCTCCTTCCTTCTGAAACAAATATTAAACATTTCTCAACTAATGAAAATGTGGCCTCAGAGTCACTTGTGAATTTGGTACAACCCAATTCACGGGAATTCAAGGGAACGCTGATTCCCTTGACAGAATGCTACTTCTATTTTAATGTCTCCATAATACAATCGATGGAGAAGAGAGGAAAAAAAAAAGAAAACAAACAAACAAACAAACAAACTGTGGTACTACAGAATACCACTCCATAATAAAAAGCAATGAACTACTGATAAGCACACAACAAATGCATGGAACTCCAATGCATTACACTAAATAAAAGAAGCCATACTCAGAGGCTGCAAACTTTAAAAAACAAAACAAAACAAAACAAAACAAAAAACATTTCTCAGCAGAGGAGAATATAAGTGGCCCCTAGTCCTTTGTCAACTGTTGAGAGGATGTGACAAAGGGAAACCTGGAAGTTGCTCAGTCACAGAAATGAGGTCCTTTGGAATCTTGGCAGTAAGACAACACTGATATTTTTGGTCCTAGTGCAAATGGACCTCAGCTGTGGGTTTAGAGCTGGGACAGTAATTTATAGGCAGTCAAGAAGCAGCCATCCTAGAAAGCTTCCAGGAAGACAGATCTGCCTTGTTCACAGAGGCACCCCCGGCACCCAGCACTGTGCCTGGTAGCGGTTGCATAAATGAAACAGGGGCAGGGGTGCTCATCAGTATTTACGACTAAATGGAGTAGGATACTTGGGTTTTTGTCCCAGTTCTGCCGCTCTCCCACTTCTGTGAAAGGAAAAATCCTTTCCGTTCTTGGGACATCAGTTAACCTATGCAGAAAATGATTTTCAGTGTTCTTTGTGTTCTCAAATTCTGCAGCTTATATGAGTAAGTGTGGTGCTTCACTATGAATCTACAGGAAGTCTCCCCGATTTGAATCAACTCACGTGATGAAACAAGGCGGAAGAGCAGACTCCCTCAGTCTGACAGGACGCAGTGTGATTTTGGCTTCATCTTTGTGCTTAAAAAATAATTGTCTTGTCCATGTCCAGAATGTTGGATGCTTGTGGTGCCCTATTAAATAACTATCCTCTGATCGGGATAAAGACATGCCCTTCTGCAAACCCTTATTACCTCCCAGAATCTTCAACTACAAGCCAGGCAGTCATTTATTCATGAGGCCATGGCATCGAGACATTCCACCAATGAAGTGCTCCGTCTGTGGCATAAAGCTTGTTCAAAGTGATAATTAGAATAGAGGCTCTCAATAGTAGAACCATTCAGTGTCAGCCTCAGGGGGCTACTCACTCATGTTGGAAATTCTCTCGACTGCTTTTAATCAAGAACGAAGCTACAGAGCCTTTTTTTTTTTTTTTTTTAAAGTTACTACTTCAGTAGGGAAAGATCAGTACAAATCTTGCTACTTTAATATGACCTTCAGCTTCACAAAGCATCATGGGAACGTTTTTCCCTACGGTGCAGAGCAGGGATCCCAAAACAATTTATTAGAATGGGCTTGTGTATCTTGAAGCCTTATCTAATTGGTGTTCAAACCTGTTGCGTTCTCTTCTTCTTTTTCCTTATCTCTAAGGGCCCTCAGCCGAGAGGAGAGAGTATCCATTAATCACTCCTTCCTTCTCCCCGCACACTCACTTGTGTGCACGTGTTTACAGGAAGACACACACCTCTCCCATCCCGTTCCACCCCAATCCCTACGCACACTCAGGGCCTTGGAATAGAAATGTCATCTGGGCTACCTCCCTCCCTTTCGAGCTGAGGCTCAAAGAGAAGTTGTACACAATAGAGCCGGCACCCAATCCCAGTTCTGGTGTGGTCAGTCATGACCACATTTCTGTATTTTTCCCACCATGAACTCACAGTTTCAAAGAAGTGCAGAAGCTTATTCGATTCAACTCAATATATACATCATTCACTCTCTTTGTTTATGAAACATTATGCTAAGTCCTGGAGATGTTTTATGGGGGAACCACCCATAATCCTGATCTAGCAGAGGTAAATGGAGATGTGTGTCAAGGTGGTGAGTCCAAGCAGGTTGCTGAATGTTTACGTAGATGCATCAAGTAGTCAGGAGAGATTTGTTCAAATTGAATTGTTGATGGGAGGTACCTGTTCTGAGTTTCATGGAGAGAATTTTCATGATACTTTGAGAAGCTAACGATTATCTTAAAGTATTAGCATTGGCATTGTTCTTTCTCCCCTTGTTTAGGGAAACTTCAAAAGTACTTCTAATGAAAATAAATACTATCTTTTAGTTTCAGAAAATGTCAATAAATAAATAAAAATAGGTAGATTTGGGAGGGTGCAAGGAAATGGAAAGATACATATATTACTGCTGGCAATTATGAACAATTTCACAGTGTGTACTGCGAGCTTTAGAAATGCCCATATCTTTTTTTTTTTAAGATTTTATTTATTTATTTGACAGAGAGGAGAGAGATCACAAGTAGGCAGAGAGGCAGGCAGAGCGAGAGGGGGAAGCAGGCTCCCTGCTGAGCAGAGAGCCTGATGCGGGGCTCGATCCCAGAACCCTGAGATCAGGACCTGAGCCGAAGGCAGAGGCTCCAACCCACTGAGCCACCCAGGTGCCCCAGAAATGCCCATATCTTGTTACCCAGTATATTTGACTTCTAGAAATGTATCTAAAGAATGAATATGTTCTCATGTGTGTTTAATTACGTATATATATAATATATGTGTGTGTGTGTGTGTGTCTGTGTGTGTGTGTGTAAAGGATGAATACAAGAAATGTTATAGTGCTAAGTTAAAAAATCAAGGGACAAGACAATTGTTCTGTTAAAATAATCACTTTATATATTTTCTATGCCCGCGTATATCATTCATAACCCAAATGCAGGCCTGTCCTGCTTCTACCCAGTGTCCACCTTGAGGGCAGTAACACAGATCACATTAAAATACATCCACAAATCCAAGTCTAAGAATAGATAAATGATGTGGGTTTTAAGGATTTCATGAGAAGATAGAGTTATTTCATACATCAAACAGCAAAACCTGCAAATCACTTTCCTTTCAACCTTCCTCTCTTATCGATGTTTGATGTCCTTCTGCAGCTACTTTTCTCCTTTTCTTTTCTCTCAGACCCCTTTCTATTGCCAACATCTCTTCCTTTTCTTCCTCCTCCGCTACCACTGTGCAGCCTTCTTTGGTTCACTAGTCGAGCATTGTCCAACAGAATTTTCTGCCATGAATAAAATGTTTTATAAATTTCTCTGTCCAGTATGGCAGTTGCTAGCTACATGTGGGTACAGAACACTTGAAGTGTGACTGTTGCCATCGAGAACATGTTTTAAATTTTATTAAATTTTATTTTTAAAAAGATTTATTTTTGAGAGTGAAAGAGCATGCATGTGTGAGTGGAGGGAGAGGAAAAGGGATAGAATCTACAAGCAGATTCCCCACCGAGGGCAGAGCCTGGGGCTCCATCCCAGGGCCCTGAGATCATGACCTGAGCTGAAACTAAGAGTCAGACGCTTAACCAACTGAGCTACCCAGGCGCCCCACAAATTTTATTTAACTTTAATGTAAGTTAAATTAAGCACATATAGCTTTTAGGCACTTGAAATACAGTTAGTGTGACTGAGGAAATTCATTTTTAATTTTATTTAATCGTAGAGAATTTAAATTAAATTACCTGTATGTGACTAGTCACTATCATATTGGGCAACACAGCTCTAGTCCCTTTAGGCAGAACAAGCTAGGTTTCCTTTGGATCTTCAACTTTGCTTTGTTGAGTTCAGGGGATTTGAGGGGTGACTCAATGACTTTTCCTCGGCAACCACCTTGCTTAGAAAATCCTGGAAAGGGTAGGAGGTATTGTAAATAACCATTAATTTTAGGTGTTTTCGCAGGTATGCACAGGAAAAAAAAACACAAATGAAAGTAATTGTTATGGTTAACTTGCAGTAGTTGGATAATGTTGACTTCTTTTTATTTTTTCTATTTTTCATGGAATGTAGAGTAGGCATTTATTACTTTTATATCTAGAAAAAATGTAAAACAAATATTATTAAAATACCTCTCGTGTATGATTTTTTTTTTAAATAAGCAAATTAAGAAAGGCGACTCTTTGGAGGGTCCTGTAACCAGTTCCCAGAGCAGTGTCTCACTTGGCAAATGGGGAAAAGCCCAATGGCAGGCCCCTCTGGAGCAGAGCCCAGGAATGGCATGTGCGTGTGTTCTCCCAGCTGCTTCCTCACATCAAATAGCTAACAAACCAGAGCTCCAAAGCCAACCCAGTTCCTGCTGTCACCATTGGTGAAGCCTGTACACAGATGGAGAAGTAAATAAAAGGGAGAGGTGGCGAGTTTTCTATATTTGACCCACTTACTATTTTTGCCGAATAAGGGGAAAAAAGCTTGGGATTTCAAGCATGAAGAAATAGATCCTGATTTTGTGAGCAAAATCTTGCTGCTCTCTTTTAGCCCTTGCTAGATGTGTGTTTCCTTCTTGGAATCAGGGCAGAGTTTGGTAGAATCCATGCGGACTCAGAGTTGTGACCTCACAACCCAGCCCAGAAGAAGGGGCTGTTGGCGTTAGGCACAGAAGAACCATACAGACGGTCTGAAAAAAGCCAGCTGACCTGGAAATCCACCGAGTAGGCATGGGGCTGAAACTTTCAGTTTAATATTTAGACTTGTCATTATCCAGCCTCCAAATTTGGATTCTAGAGCTGCTTAAGAAAAGGGGTCCCCTCTGGAAATGCAAACACAGCAGTAGGATCAATGACGACCTTTGTGCAGTCTTATTTCTGGCTTAGCCACATGAAGGCCAGCCAAATGGCCATGTCTTTGGCAGTGTCCTACCTCTCCTCTCAGTACCTCCTCCTCAGAATACAGTGCCAGGAAACCTCAGGGAGCCTCATTTACTCGCTCCCTGGTACATGAGAACTGTAAGGGTTCATGCTTTGATACCTTCTAGCGTTTTCATGGTTTATTTCTTAGAGGGCTCTAGAAGGCTGAAATGCTTTATGGGACACAGAAGAATGAAGCTAGAAAGAGGCAAAATGTTATGGTAATTGGGGGTTACTTCGGGGCAGGGGGCAGGGCCTTTACGCCATCACACAAGCAGACATATCCCATTGTACTTGCTTGCTGAGTGGCTTTCCAGGTGAGCTGCCATACTCTGGGCCTAGTTGTGTGGCAACGGATGGTAAACCACATTTCAGCTTTTGAGTTTGTGTTTGTTTTCACCAGTTATTTTTTTGTTGGTTCAAGTCTAGGAAAACTTAAAAATCATTCCTTCCTGAAATAGCTTTAGTTCCCTGAAATTGGAAAACAAAGATGCTCTCAAGTTACAAATCATTGCGTTGATGATTATAAGACATTCTTTCTATTAAACAGCCAGTGATTAAGTGAGCAGGAAATGGCCACTCTGGAGTCCTGAGGTGTTCAGGGCCTCTCCTCTGCTTAATCATATTGCTCTTGAGCAGGGCCCATAGAGCAGTTTCTAGAATGTTCTCTTCTGGCAGATTTCAAGTGGCTCTAGAGAGATAAATGCACATGCTCCTTGTTTATTATACACAACATGGCTACCAATGAGTTCTTGACACCATTCATTTTACAAAGGGTTGTCTTATCTCTAATATAGAAGTGCCTTGAGGATATTACTTACAGCACACCCACACTGGGCCATTTAGCTCTCAGTTGGCTGGAGCCCAGCACTGATGAGGCCAAGAGCATAGGTTTAATCCCAAATAGACCACTTAGCTTTAGATAGAATAGAAAGTTACATTTTTGTGCTTCTAGATTGTAGCTCTCCCATTACCTTCCAATTTGCAAGGCAGTGTGCTCATAAGTAGGACTGTGGCTTGGTGTCCAGCCTGACTGAGGGTCTGTCAGAGCTTTTTCTAGTAGATAAACAGGGGCATGAGGATTCAGAACTCTAGGCCACAGTAGAAGGACCATATTAGGAAGACAGTGGAACCAGGAGATGAGAGACGAACCCGAGTAGTGCAGGTGTTTGGAGGGACATATGCAGGGCCTCAAGTAGGAGATGGCTTGCCAAGCAGATTGAGTATAGTAGCTAGAGAGCAGTGGGCCAAGAATGGTAAGATTATGTGAAGGGACCACCAAAGTTATGTGAGGAAAGTATGGGAAAACCTGCTGTGCCTTTGGAATATTTCTTTATCTCCCCCACCCCAGATTTATTAAGATATAATTTACATATGATATTGTATAGTGTGATAATTTCATATGCATACATATTACAAAATGATTACCACAATAGGGCCAGTTAACCCATCCTCTGCTCCCATAGTTACCTTTTTTCCCAGGATATTACAACTTTTAGGATCTACTCTCCTCATATACTTTCTTTTTTTTTTTTTTTTAAAGATTTTATTTATTTATTTGAGAGAGCGAGAGTGAGAGCGAGAGAGAGAGCACAAGTGGGAGGGAGGGGGAGAGGGAGAGGGAGAAGCAGACTCCCTGCTGAGCAGGGAGCCCAACTTGGGACTTGATCCCAGGACCCCGGGACTGTAACTTGAGCCAAAGACAGATGCTTTACTGACTGAGCCACCCAGGTGCCCCTCCTTGTATACGTTCACTTTTAAAATATGGTATTATTAACTGTAGTCGCCGTGCTGTACATAGGATCCTGGAATATTCGTTATGGTGCTTCAGGACTCTGTTGGTGTCGCTTCAGTTCTGAGACTTCCAGACCACCACGCTCCTCATATCCAGGCAGTTTGGGATGATTCAACTCAACTTCCATAGGATCCTATGATTACCTCTGTTGTATCACTAACCACATTGTGTATTTACTGGCATTTGTATTTCAGTTTCTCCCACTAGACAGTAAGCTTCTTTGTCTTTGGGTCTCTAGCACCCAGATACTATATAGGCTTACTGAGTATTTGTTGGCTGACTGAATGAATGGAAGGATGGAGAAACAGGGACGAAGAAAGAGATATGTGTGGATTCTTAAAGAATGAGTACATGTTTGATAGGAAGAACCTGCCGTCTTCTGGGGACAGGGAGATGTTACACTGGTGACCAGCAGAGACCCCCAGAGGCCCCTGTTGTGGAAATGGATCCCCAAGGGTCAGAGTAGCAGAAATTCCAGGTGACTTTCTAGAAGGTACCACTAGAATTTAAATCTTTGGATTCATAGTGAGTGGTGCATGGCCATCGACACCTTGAAAAGTTTCGGCAACACTTACTGGCCCTTTATGAAGAAATAATTGTTGCGGCTGTGTTTGCTTATCTCTGCTGTCCTCTCGCCATTTCATCTGTGGCAGCATAATGTCATGGGTAGGGGCCCATGGTTAGAGTCAGACAGAAGTAGTTTTGACTCCTGGCCCCATCAAAATCACATGTCCCCATCTTGTACCATTCTGCGAGCCTGTTTCCTCATCTGTAAGCCTCATTTCCTCAGTTTCCTCAGTCCCTACCTCACAGGAGTGTTGATATGTAAAGTATAGCACAGTGCCTGGAACATTAGTAGGTGGTCAGGTAGCTATCTGGAGGGTGACACATGAAATACCCTTGGTGGTCATGTCTGGCCAGTGTGACTGGGAGGGTGGAGGAAATGGAAGGCTTTCACATTTTACTGCTGTATGGTTTTAAATTTATAAATGGTACAACTTACCTTTGTAATTTTCGAAAGTTCTCCCAAAAAACAGACCCAAAAGAAACTGACCTCCACCTCGTGACCCTAGAGAATCTCCAAGTAGGAAACAAGGTTAGAGGTCATCCAGCCCGTGCGCCCTACAAGTGCAAGAAACTTTGTTACCATCACCCTGAGAGGATGCACTCTTTTTACTGCACGTTCTTTAGGGAAGGAGTTCATGTCCAGGCCATTTCATTTTTCATGCAATGAAATGAAATGCTAAAAAGTTATCTTTCTATATTGAGCCCCAAATCTGTTTGCCTATGATGCCCTCCCATTAGACCTACCAAGTTTGGCCTCATGGAGGCCAATAGATTTAATAGATTCTGCTGTATCTGATACCTTCTGACAAGCCTTGATACATTGAAAAAGAATTCTCTTGTCATTCTGAAATTAGCTCTTTTCATAAAATCTCCAGATGTTTCAGCTATTCCTCAGAGGACATAGCTTCCCCACACTGTCAGAGATTTGGTTCTGTGGAGGTAGACATCGAAACGGACTTCAGGGTGCAAGCCCTTTATTATGGATCAATGCTTGTGAGAGGATCGAGGAAAAATACAATTGTAGGGAGCAAGAATTGGAACTACAATTCAGGCTCATCAGAGTCTCAGCTAACCAGGCAGGGAGCTCTGGAGAGAGCATTTCCTGTCAGAGTGGCCCAGTGGCAGGCTGAAATGGCTAGGCATTATGCCCCACGTCCCTCAGTCTCCATATATGGGAAATGTCACCTCAGCTGAGGCAGTTCTCCACAAGTGAGCCTGTCTGCCGACTGCACTACTAGCAACTGGGCAACGAGTCCATCCTTGGAGAGGGATATGGGTTAGCACATTCCCATATCTCTCACAGTCTACCCATTGTGTCATGTTTATTCACTTCTCCACACAAATTCACCGCCTGCCTTAACGGTTCTAGCATTTCACCTTCACTCAGTATGGGCCATCGCTTTTTCCATGCTTGTAGGAGCCATCCCATTAGCGGGTTCACGCCATCTCCTGGGGTCCTCGCCAGGGCGTTAAATCCTGCATTTCTGGAGAGTACTCACAAGTCAATAGACTCTTCATATATAATTTTAGGATCCCCCTCTAATCAGGCAACCTCACAATCCAGCCCCATATGTGATTCCCCACACTCCTGTGGTACATGCTGGCTAGTTCTTGCAGCTTCTGTGGGGGGATAGTCCCTTTCCTCTGCCATAAGGTACACCACCATCCCAGCTAGGTTATGCTGCAACTTAGCCCTAGCTATGGGTCTAGTCAGGAGTGGGAAAAAGGGGATACCAAGGGAAGAACCTGTTGCCTTTTGGTTAGAGACTTTTGAGTTATCTTCCAGCAATGATATGAAGAACTTATTCTTACTAGATGGACCACTTCTGTAGGCTCACAAGTTTCTGAAGTAACTACTGTTTCCTCCATAAAAGCTTGATAACGTCTTGCTCACTAATGCCTTCCTTTCCATGGAACCACTCTTTCAATTCTGGTGAAGGTCTTAACACCCAGACGCCACTTCGGCCCGGAGTTGTTTGTGCTTCAGCTGTTACTAGTGAGGGCGTCCTCCTTGCTGTCCTGGCTGTGTGTGAGGCCAGCTTCAAAGGCCTATCTTATTCCCTGCTTCCTTGGACCACGCCTGGCCCCAGCTTCCTTACCCTGGGTTTCTTGGAAGCAGACACTAAGATGGAATTTAGAGTAGAGGGTATTTTTTAGGGACTGACACCTGTGAAAGGAAGGACACTTGAGTAGAGGAGGGAGTCCAAGTGCAATGGAGGCCTGACAAAGCCTTGGCCAGTCTGGCAAGGAGCTCTGGGGCGAGTGTTGCCCTTCACAGTTGCCCTGTGACACGCTGAAATGGCCAGACCTTTTTACCCCCCACCCTTCATCTGCTTGGCTGTTGCCAGATGATAGCGGCCTTGGGAAATGGCGTTACCTCAGACGAGGCCGCTCTCTGCATCTGAGGCAGACCCTGAAGGAGCAGACAGCTAGAGGCCGTGTGTGAGCACACTTCCTGCAGGTGAGCGGCCAGTCCTTCCCTGAAGCCGGGTCTGGGCTGTGTGTTTGACGCTGCCTATTGACTAATAGCATGACTATTATATAGCATGCTTTCCACATCCTAAAAAGCACACTCTACTGCTACAGGTTTTTCTTCCACTGTCCCTTAGCCTTGTGCCAGTGTTTGCTGGTAGCTCGGCAAATGGATGCTGGGAGACTTGAGTGTGGCCCTTCCAAAGGGAATGCTCCCCCTAGCACCAGCACACTCCATTTACCAAGCTCAGGTCCATTAAAAACCTTCTAAGAAAACACTGATTTCAAGATAACCCAAGAGCCAGTTTGGGGCTCTTTATTGTCCTTCCTCTCCTGTGTTGTTAGAATCCTGAATATGGTGAAATGTTCTTTCTGGCCAGGTGAAACCAGGCCATAATTAGCCTTGCTCAGGGCCCTCAAATGTACAGGCATCCCTGGATCTTCATCTCTAATCTTGAGACCAGGATCTCATGTGCTTTGGAAAGTGGGTAAAGCATGTTATATAATACTCATTTCGGTGTTGGCTCACAGCTGAGATTAAACCTTGACTGATGAATGAACCTTTCATATCTAAAGGCAATAGCTAAGTATTAAAATCCTTGAACTGGCAGCAGTACGATAGCATACCTGCTAGGAAAGTATAAGCAGCTTTAAAAACAAGCATTTTCTGCTAATTTTAGCTTTCCTACATGGTAAGAAGACTCACTAGCTCCGTGGCTCCATATTTAAGAAATAATGAGAACTGCTATGCTCTCACCCCTTATTCTTCATTTTCTCACACAGGCGGTAACCTTTTCCAGCCAGCCACCGTCAGATCATTACCTCACTATCTACCAATTATATCCATTACTGTCATCATTATTATAGAACACGATCCTCCCCTTGCCTGAGTGTTCCCTGCCCCCCAAGCCTGTTTTCTTCAGGACTCCTTGTCTAAGGCACTTCAGAGTCCTGCACTCTGACAGCCGCCATCAACATTTACTTCAAATGCAGTGATACTATGTTCTTTTGGTCTCGTGTATGCCTCTTCTGTTCTGACTCTACAAAAGAGAAAATGTGTGTGTGTATGTGTGTGTGTGTATGGCATTCACCAGCAAATCCAGTTGCTACACCTTCAAACAATATCCAGAATGTGATTGTGTGTATTCAATATTTTATATGTAATCTCTAGCCTGGACCACAGCCAAAGCCTCCTCACTGGTCTCTCTGGTCATTCTAAGTGATCGCCCATGCTCCAGCAGCAGCCTGAGTGATTCTTTAGTAATGTAAATGACATCACGTCATTCTCCTGTGCAGAAGCCTCTGACCACTTGCGATTATATTTGGAATCATACCCAGACTTCTCGCCAGGTCCCGCAATGCCCGTCTGACCTCTTAAAGCTCATCTCACTCTCCTCCTTTCTCACTGCCTCAGCCATGCCAGATGAAAGGAAATAAGGCGGACATTAGAGCATGCATGATGGGACATTTCCCAAAGTCCTAGAAATTTGGCAGGGTCTCACCTCCTAATTCCTGCGCTCAAGGGGGCCCAAAGACATGGGGATGTTATTGCAGGAAAAAGCTTGATAATGAAACTTGCTTGAGAATAAGGACTGCCTCTTACAGCTGCATCTGATCTCACGACCTCTGTGCACATCGCCTCGGTCAGCAGGACCAGGGTCGCTTGAGGAATCAGAGCCAGAGTCAGGGAGGCTGCTGGCTGGGAAATGGAGTAAGGAGGTGAGGGAGAGGGATATGCTTTTAAGAACCGTGGGCAAGGGGCTCAGAGAAGTCTTTTTACAGATAGGTGGCCGGGGAAAATAGACTACTGCCTATGAATTGGGGCATTTCAACCACAGTGTCTGGTTTCAAATTGTGATTAACTTATGAATTTGGGCACCGGCATGGGACATGTTAATTACCTCCTATATGACTGTTTTCTCATCTGGAAAATGGAACTATTAACATTGCCTACCTCATTGGATTGTTATGAAAGCTAAATGAAACAGTGTGTGTACAGTGCTTGGTACTTAGCTAGTGCTTAACAAATATTTTCTCTTATTATTACCTCCTACCAGTATTTTTCACTGTGGTTTCAATCCATTAACAGGTGATAAAAATCATTTAGGCAGTCATGACTTGGATAGTCCATTAGTAAAATAGCATTGGGTGAGAAATATGAGGGCCTCAAATGTTGCAAATACTGTTTTGTGATACTTGTTTCAGATATTTGTGTGCACGTGTAACACACATAGATACATGTATTGCAAACAGATATGCGTGCATACATGAAAATAGGTACGTCATTATATGTGTAAATAGACGCAGACACATATACAAACACAAACCTAAAAACACATACTCACATGTGCATACAGAGTGGCACACGTATTTACAGACATAAAAACACATGCGGACACAGACACATCCATACAGATACACATCCATACAGATATCCATACGTATATACAAATATGCGACACATGGGTACACATTACCACGTTCATATAAACATACTCCTATACATCCCCCCACAACACATATGCACACATTAACATACATATACGCATACATACTTACATACAAACATACAAATGAACACACACCATAGACACACATACTATTTGGTTGGCATGAGGACTAGGTTCAAATTTCAGATATGCCTTTGCCTCTGATCCGTGTTCAGACTAGATCAGTCTTCAGACCCTAGCACACTCGGAACCATTGGAGAAGAGTATCTGATCATACCAGGAGCATTTTTTTTTCCTTTAATTTTTTTTTCCCAAATACTTTTATTTTTTCAGTGTTCCAAGATTCATTGTTTATGTACCACACCCAGTGCTCCATGCAATACGTGCCCTCCTCAATACTCACCACCAGACTCGCCCATCCCCCCACCCTCTCCCCTCCAAAACCCTCAGTCCCTTGTTCTGAGTTCACAGTCTTTCATGGTTCTTCACCCCTCCGATTTCCTCCAATTCATCCCTCCCTTCCCTCTCACAATGTCCTCCATGTTTTTCCTTATAAGAGCATTTTAAAATAATTATTTGCAGATTTCACTACTGCTTTTAAATCAATTACATTACCTACCAAAGCAAAGTTTTAAAAGTGGCTTCGACTGGAATTCATTTACAGTTTTACCTTTGAATCTTTAAAAGGAGAAATGAAAGGCCTCAGTAGCTACCTCTTCAGCCAAGGAAGGACACTTTGTGGAGTTCCTGAGTTTGGCCAATGACCACTCAGAAAATGCTGGTGGCAGGGTGCCTCGCTGGCTTGTTAGAAGAGCAAGAGCAAGATCAAGAGTGACTCTTGATCTTGGGGTCGTGAGTTCGAGCTCCATGTTGGGTGTAGAGATTACTTAAATAAATAAGCTCGAAAACAAAAAAAAAGACTGGTGACATCAGTCATTCCTGTTCAGATCCTTTAGCTTCTAGGAGATGTTTGGACTTAGGTTATATCACCAAAACTTGACTCCATGGGACAGACTAGTGCTGCTGGGAATTGTTTCAACTGACTAATTCCAGAATGACTGATCCCTAACTAGAATTCAAGGAGAAAGGGAAGTTGCATGCACAACACATATCACAAAAACAGAGAAACCCCGAATTTGAAGCCCTTTTATATTTATGCAATATAAAGGAATTTTAAAATAAATGACTAGAGAAGTACTGAACTGTACTTTCAAAGTCTAAGTACTGAACTGTACTTTCAAAGGAGGAGAAGCTCACTATCTTCATTAGGTGGTAGGAGGGGGAACTACTGCAGGTATTTGAAAACCAAGAATCCTTGGGTCCCTTTTCTGTGGTGATGGATAAGTTTTGAGGATCTCTAGGGGTCAGTCCATATATGAAGGGTGAAGGAGACATAATTATAAAGGTTGAGGATGAAGAGTACTGAGTAGAGACACCCAGTAGAGATAGGTCACAAGAAAGAAGAAGTTAAGATTCTCCTGGCACACTGCCAACTTGACTTCTTCGTTCCCCCACAAAGAAATTGTCCCTGTGCTGAGTGGGAAGATACCAAAAGAACAGAAGACAGCCTCTGATCTCTAAGAGCTTAGAGTCTTACCCCACCCTTACTCTGCCCATTCCAAGCTTGTTACCCTAGAGCCTAGCTAGAGATGGCTAGCTGTCCAACTAAACCCATGTTTCCTTCCACCATATGGAGTGGTTGCCGGAAAGTGGGTTGCACACCCAGGGACTTCATTTCTCAGTCTTACAGTTTGATGGGGTTATGTGACTGGTTCTCACCAATAGCCTTAGAGTGAAGAGATGTGTGTCACTTCTAGGCCAATCGTGTTCATTTTCTGCATCCCATTTTCCCTTTTCACTGGCCTGAGGCAGAGGAGAGTGGTGATCCGGGAAGCCATGTGTTGACGATAAAGGAGCCACAGGTAGAAGGAGCCTGGGTTCCTGTGTCGCTGCCTAGAAAAGAGCTACCTGCATAGCAACACCCATTTGGGCTTTTAAATGAGAGAGAAGTGAAGTTCCGTTGTGTTTGAGCCTATCACATATTCGAGTCTGTTTTTTCTAACAGTTTCCCTACCTTAATTAATATAAATACTTTATGTGAGATGTATCTTTCTAGATTTATAATTTATATCAGAATATCCCTTGAGTTTGGTCATTGTCTTAGTCCGTCCTGGCTGCTGTAACAAAAATACCGTAGACTGGGGGGCTTTAAAAAAAAACAAATTTATTTCTCATAGTTCTGGAGGCTGGGAAGTCCAAGATCAAAGTGCTGGCAGATTCCATGTCTGGTGAGGGCCCACTTCCTGGTTCATAGAAGGCTGCTTTCTTACAGTGTCCTCACGTGGTGGAAGGAGAGAGAGAGCTCTCTGGTGTCTCTTTTATGAGGCCACAGATCCCATTATGCTGCCTCCACCCTCATGGCCTAATTATCTCTCAAAGTCCTCACTTCCTAATACCATCACACTGGAAGTGGGTTTCAACATACAAATTTTGAGAGGACTTCTCTGTCTATGACAGTCATGGATTCAAAGTAATGCGAGGCTGTCTGAAACCCTCTCTGCTGATTTTGGCCGTTAGTCTTTATGCTCTGCAAGTAGGTTGAAGATTTTTAATAAAGGAGACGAGCAGCTAAAACTTTACTTGGTGCCAAACGTATAAAGATTATTTATTTTGTTTAATAAACAATTAAAAAAACACTTCCAGGCACTGCTAATATGTATAACATATTAACTCATTCAATTTTCTCAACATTTCTTTGAGCTAGGCTCTATTAATGTCTCTGCTTTACATATGAAGAAACTGAGGTACAGAGAGATTAAATAATTTACCCAAGGTCACACAGCTAGTAAGTGGCAGAATGGGGAGAAAAATCCAGGCAATCTGGTTCCAGAGCTCATGCTTTCATCCACCAGAGCAGATTGCCTCCATTAATGGATAAACTGTTTTTTCTGCTCTACTCTTAGTAGGAAGCAGATCTGATTCCTTCTCTCAACCCTAAAAGAGGTAGTGGTTTTTCAAGGAGTATTCAGGATCATAGTTCTGCTTTGAGCAGAAGACAGCCTCCAATCCCCAAACTCGTCCTGAATTAAAAAGTAGATGACTGCCCCCTGCTGCCTCCATGATACCATTTTGAGCGTTCCTTGGAGGTTGCATGTGTGCAAAGGGAGGGAGGCAGCCAGCCTCACATAGCTGCTTTGCTTGTGAGAATTAATAGGATCACAGCACACAGTGGTATGATTGCAAATAGAAATACTGCTCTGTTCAAACAAATCTGTTTCCTGCTTCATGCCAAGAACTACGTGGGTAAACTTGCATTCAAATTGGCCTTGGTGCATGGAGTGTTGTTTCTTCTGTAACAAACCCTTGGCCTTGGCCAGATCTTGCTAGTCCACAGTCTCCATCAGTGAGTGTTCAACAGGGCAGAAACGGACCATGGCTCCGAGTCGTCAAGGGTCTGCCATGTCTTTGGGTGAGAGGGGTTCAGAGAGTAGCCCACCACTCACAGCCCTCTCTTGCCATCACAGAGACCTATTGAGATTGCGTTGTTGACTCTTGTACACCCCTTTCTGTACTCCCTACTTAGGAGTTCCTGTGGAAATTTTGTAACTCTTTTCTCTATCACTCTTTATTCCTGAAGGTTCAACTCATCACTACCTTCACTAACCCCATTATTGAGGCACGCCCTCATCCCTCTATCTCTATCGCTTCTTTAAAAATCTCAAGAACATGGTGTTTCTACATGTTTATATCTCTAGATATAAAATCATGAGAACTTAGAGAATCGGAGATGACCTTCTATCCTAACTCCTTTATTTTAAAAGCAAGGAGGTGAGGGGAGCCTGGGTGGCTCAGTCGGTTAAGTGTCCGACTCTTGGTTTTGGCTCACCTCATTATCTCATGGGTCGTGAGATCCAGCCCTTTGTTAGGCACTGCGCTCAGTGGGGGAGTCTGCTTGAAGATTGTCTCCCTCTGCCCCTCCCCCACGCACATGGACATGCTCGCTCGCTCTTGCACGCGCTCACTCTCTCTCTAATAAATAAATAAATCTTAAAAAAATCAATATGACGTGTGCGGGAGACTGACCTTTTGCAGGGATGTATTCCTGCAAGTGGCAGTGGGTAAAACCGGCATTGAGGTTTGACCTTTGTCCCTAAGTCAGGGCTGTTACACCAACGAGCCACATTGTCCCAGACAAAATATGGGTGTTCTATGGGGTTGGCCTCCTAACTAGTGTACTTGGCAGAGTCCTGGCTACTGTTCAAAAGGTCACATGATTTAATGAGTGTTCTGGGCTAGTAAGCAAAAGTGGGAGCCAGTGCAAAAAGTTGAATAATAGATGTAGACATCAAATCCCCTACTCTAGCTCAGCGGTTGTGCTATGTGCTTATGTTCTCAATTTTTGAGGCAACTAAGGGTTAACTGTCACAGCTAGAGTATCTTATTTTGTCATCTCATGGAAATCTTCCAAGGTTGGTTTTATTATTTTACAGATGGGTGAACTTAGGCAAAGATATATTAAATAAGTTGCCAAAGGTCACATAGCCAGTAGTTGCAGACCCAAGATTCACACCTAGCTCTGTCCGGCTTCACAGTCTCCATGTTAAACCCTGTGCCAAGGGAGGACTATGTGGCCACAATATGAGATACTCAGTTGCTCCCAGAAGTATGTGTATATTTGCTTTCACTAGTCCGAGAGCTCTTTGCCCATTTGCTTTGGAAGAATCAGTAGTAGCATCTCAGAGCCATGTCTTGGCTGGTGACCAGGCCCTAACTTGGATCCCATTTTGCAGCAGGAGGAGTTTGGCTTTCACAGCGTGCTGGCCCCTAGTAGCTCATCATTTCCCCAGGTGACCCACTGCCAGGTGGCCTGCTGAAGTTGCTCTCCAAGTGACCTACACCATAAACTCCTTCACAATAAGGTGCTGGAAAGTTTATAGAATTGGTTTCTGTGGAGTTATTGCATTTTGAAAGAGAAAGAGTTTATTTGTGGTTTCACTGTATTCCAGAGGGAGAAAGCTGCAGTGGGGCTGGGGTACAGGCAATGGTGGGGGAGGACAAGAAGCATGGAGGGAGTTCTCACTGGAGTGAAGCTGCGATTCCCTTCAGTACCATCTTGGTCTTACCTGCTTCTGTCTTTAACCATATAGTGAAAGATAGAAACGAGAAATCAGTTTGTGTCCTCTGAGTATGTTCTTAAATGAAGCTGTGTGTCCTGGTACCTGGAGAACTGGGCAGAATCCAGTGAAAATGGCTAATATTTATACAGCACATAGTATATGTCAGATGCTGAGTTAAGTGCTTTTATGTATTCATTAATTCACTTACTCGTCACAACGACCTTAGGAGGTTGGCACACTTTAATATCATCATCACCGTTTTATAGGCTTGGAAACTGAGGCATAGAGAGGTAATGTAGCTCCCTCAAGATCACACACCTGGGAAGTGGGGAAGCCAGCCTTGGAAATTCAGGTGGTGTCTCCAGAGTGTGTGCACATGGCCATCCCACCGTCCTGTCTCCAGGAGAGAAAAATTGGCCAAAGTGGGAATCTGCCTATCTTTTGAGAACAGGCTGTCTATGCTATGACTCTAACTCGGTCTCAGTACTTGCCAGGCCACTGATAAAGCCTCTTACTCTAGGTTTAGAAGGCTGATCAAAAATAAGTCAATAGGGGTACCTGGGTGGCTTAGTTGGTTGAACAGCCAACTCTTGGTTTTGGCCCAAGTCATGATCTCAGGGTCTTGAGATGGAGCCCTGCGTCAGACTCCACACTCAGCCTGGCATCTGCTTGAGGTTCTCTCTCTCTCCCTCTGCCCCTCCCCCTGCTCATGCTTTCTCTTTCTATAATAAATAAACCTTGAAAAAATAAATCAATAAGTAATAAATACATAAATAAAGAGCTAGCTAGCTAGCAATGGTTTCTGCTTAAATTAGGTCTGTCTCAGTTTCCATGACATCCAATCTGTTAGCACCAATATTCTTGCCAAGATCTCTACTTAGCATCTAGGATGGCAACATTTGCTTTAAGGTTTATAGGACATATCATAGGTCAATGGATTCCATTATACTCAAGGAAAGAGAAGACTTATGGAAGCCAACAGGTAATTCTGTGTTTGATTCCTCGTGTCAGTGTTTGGTGCTAGCCTTCACATGGCTCTGGGCAGCTGGGATTTGATAGAATTACAGATGATATATTTATGGTAAATACTTGGCCTCTAGCTGCAGTGTTCTGCAGCAACCACTACAGGTAACATTCCTAGACTGACCCTAATGAAAGGGTACCCCAGGGAAATCATTCCAATGCAGAGAGTGTGGAAAAAAACCAGGGTTTGAACAATGTTTAAATCTTAATTTTGCACTTCAATAAATGTAACTGCAAGGCTCAAGAGAAACTTTTCCTGTGTCAGTGGGTTCACACCAAATTTATTTCCTCGAGCAAATAGATAGTCAAACAGGCAACCATATAAATAATACCTTTGGAGGCCTTTCTTTGAATGGGAAGAAAATATAATTATTTTATTTATTTTTTAGAAGCGGGGAGGGGTAGAGAGAGTTTCAAGTAGGTTTCATGTCCAGTCTGATGTGGGGCTCGATCTCACAACCCTGAGACCATGAACTGAGCCGAAATCAAGAGTTAACTGAGCCATCCAGCCACTTTGGGAAGAAAATATAATTAAACTTTGATGTGCAATTTCCAAAGAAAGTAATAGGAAGGCAAGTGTGGACTTCATTGTTAAAGTACACATGACCATGAAATAAAATAATGTATAATAAATTTACTAAGTGGAATGGTTTTCATTTTTCTCTAGACCTATCACTTAAAAGTAATATTCCATTTAGAAAATATAATGTACTCCTGATTCTCAAAGTTTATCCATAGTGTTTTCTTAATCAGGTGACATACCTTAAACCTTGTCTTCAATTTCTTTCTTAAGTTTTCTCTTTTTTAATCAGATTGAAATTGGAACAAGATCATTGGAAAGATCAGTTTAGATAGGCCCTTACTGTTAGCTTCATTGTCTTTAAAAGAAAAAAGTTACATCAGAATACAGGTTCTTAGTCTGAACTCCATGGATTTGGGCTGCATGAAGGGTCTCTAAGCCCCAGGAAAGTCTGTGCAAAATCGTGTGTGTGTAAATACATATTTGCAGTGTTCTGAGAAAGAGTATGTGGTTTTCTTTCTTTTTTTTAAAAAAATATTTATTTATTTGACAGAGACAGAGATCACAAGTAGGCAGAGAGGCAGGCAGAGAGAGAGGGGGAAGCAGGCTCTCTGCTGAGCAGAGAGCCTGCTGTGGGGCTCGATCCCAGGACCCTGAGATCATGACCTGAGCCCAAGGCAGAGGCTTTAACCCACTGAGCCACCCAGGCTCCCTGAGTATGTGGTTTTCATTAGAGTCTCAGATGTTCATATAAACCCCAGAAAATTAAGAATTTCTGATATAAGTGGTTTCTCAGTTCCTGTGTAACTCTAAAGTTGAAAGATATTTGCTAAGCAGATTAATTACAGCTCTTCCTTGGTTGATAGGAAATACAACAGGTGGCCCAGTGAAGGCTGTATCATATGCACCATAGTCAAGCATAAATGAAAATCTGTGTAATGAGATAATCTAATGTATGATTTAAAGTAATAAGAACCAGTAATTTGCAAGCCCCAATAATTTTAAGTCAAGTTAGTAATATCAAAAGATTTCTTTAAACCCACTGCATTTTCAGTGTTCTTTATTATCATGCTAACTGCCTACTTCTCTCTCTCTCTTTTTTTTTTTTTTTGCACATCCACAGATATCCCATGGCCTTTTAGAGTAAGCTACCCAAATGCAGAATAAACATGTGAGGGAGACAAGATGAGAATGAAGCTGACTATGATTGCAACTAGGTCAAATCTATTAATATGTGATATTTATGTCTCTGCATGGTTGAAGCTGCAAATCCTTTTGCATAACATTTCCTCTTGCTTTGATAGAAAATTTCTCACTCAAAATACTTCAAAACCATCATTTAAATTTTTGTCACCCCTGAAAATTTCATTTTCAAATGGAGCACAATGTTATCGTGCTGAAATAGATATCGTTGGATTACATCACTTCACATGGTGTGAAACTCTGTCTCTCTAGAATGAATTTCACTGCTGCATATCAGAAATGTGCCTGTGAACTTGGGAGAGGGTTAGAGGACACATCTAATGAGGACAAGGTCACAGGTTCAGTCTCTGTAAAAGTATTAACTCTGTTACGTTCTCTGGCCACAGACTGTACCCCAAACCCAGCCAAAAGACACTTGGGGTCAAGAGAATCCAAGAAAGAGAGGAGATGACTCTGTAAACCCATCCCCCATGACTAGAGAGACGAAGAGCACCCATTTTCTAATCTCCCAATGTCAGTGTTGGAGAGAACCTCAGAGCTCTTCTTTTTCTTCCCCATCTGATGTACTCTAATTTTGTCAAGGGCTTATCCAGTCTCTTCTTGAATACCTCTAGTAACAGAGAGCTCATTGCCTCTCAGTGCCACTCATTCAGTCTTAGAACAGTTCTGATAAATTCTTTCTTTTTTTTAAAATTTTTTTCTTTTTAATTAACACATAATGTATTATTTGCCCCAGGGTACATGTCTGTGAATCCTCAGGCTTACACATTTCACAGCACTTACCATAGCACATACCCTCCTCAATGTCCATAACCCAGCCACCCTGTCCCTACCCGCCCC